>JAOXYA010000041.1:49916982-49929638 GCA_028565675.1 Sorex palustris | reverse complement strand
TTTAACCAGTCATCTGTTCTTGGGCACTCAGGTTTTTTCCAGATTCTGGCTATTGTAAAGAGTGCTGCAATGAACAACAAGTGCAGATGTCACTTTGTCTAGTCCATTATTTTAAAGACAAATTAATTTTTATCTTAAAAGAAAACCATTTTAAATTTTATCCATAAATTTTAATATCAGAGCTATTAGAATTTCTATAAGCTAACACAAGTAACACTATATTCTTCATTGCCAAATTTGGGTGTAAACAATTCAAGTGAGAACAATTATTGTTTTTGTATAGCACAGTGAGAAGGATGTTTGCCTTGCACATGGCTGACCTGGGTTTGATTCCTCTGTTACTCTCAGAGAGCCTGGCAAACTACCGAGAGTATCCTGCCCACAGAGCAGAGTCTGGCAAGCTCCCTGTGGCATATTCGACATGCCAAAAACAGTAACAAGTCTCACATTGAAGATGTTACTGATGCCCACTCGAACAAATCCATGAACAACAGGAGGACAGTGCTACAGTGCTACAGTTACTGTTGGTTGGATTGGGGCACACTCAGCAGATTTGGGGAACTACCTCTAATTGTGTAGTTCAGAGGTTGCTTCCTGTACTGGGTGGTGCTTATGATCAAGTCTGGGTCTTCTACATCCAAAACATGCATCCAGCCTACTGAGTTACCTCTCTATTCCTGTGTGGAGATACCGTGTCTCTGCTTCCTGATAAAAATCAACTATCCAGTAACATTGTAAATCACAGCTCTTCAATAAAAATTTTTAAAAAACAAACATTTTTCTTAAAGCCATTATTAACTGTTACCGGGCAAGAATGGTCATTTGACTCATTTCAGTTCATTTCACGTTGATCGATGATAAAGGGGCTGTTTTTCATTTTCTCCCCACTGATCTTGATAATGAGATGTGATATAGTGTTTAATTGATGTCTGTTTTTCTGACATAAAACAGGTATTTATCTAAAAGCAAAATAAATACAAAGAAATTGGAACTTAGAGGGAGAGAGACAGAAAAACACAGGGAGAAATAGAGACAAAGATAGTTAGAATCTATTAACATATTTTCAACATCTGAATCAATCACTCTAATATTCTAAGTCATACTTATCAATCATTATAATATCTATAAGTCAGACTGAGGAATTTACTTTACCTTTTATTAGTAAAATATAAATATATAAATATATTTTATTATATATATGGATTTTCTGTATTTTTTATTCATTTTCTATCAACTAGAATAGAAGTTATTAAACATAAATCGGTATTGCAGGGTTATAAAGACTTGATTCATATTTGGAAAACTAATTAAGAAAATCTAATTAGGAAAAAGGTTACCTACAAAAGTCAAGAAAAAATAAAAAAGGCAAAAGACTAGTACCACACCAACAAGATTACTAATGAACTTATTTTTTTCATTGAAAAAGGTAAATTCATCTAAGGCATCTATTAAGTTTTTCAAGATCTGATTTTAAAATATGGGTGGAAATAAAATAATGGGAAACATTTTAATTTACAAGAGTGAAGAAAATTTTTAATTTTTTATTTTCTGTTGACAAAAATTTGTATTGTAAGATCCCAGAGAGTAGAATGGGTAGAGTGCTTGCCTGGCATAGAACCAAACTCAGTAAGGTTCTCAGTATCATGTATGGTCCCCAAAGCACCCTCAGAAGTGATTCCTAAAGGCAAAGTCAAAAGCAATCCCTTAGCATCTACGGTGTGACCCCAAAACTTCATTATTTAATAACTAAAATTTATGTTTAATTCATGTTTAATCTAATGAATACTTAAAGGTACATAATTAACAGGTACAAGATAAATTGAAGGACTGAGCTGTAATTCTTTCTTATGTTAACATGTTATTTATGTGAATATGTAGTATATATTATATATAAATCAATGCATTTATACATATTTGCATTATTTATGTAATTTTGTAATACAAAAATGCATTACATATTTATATTTACATGTTAAAAGTAAATGTGAGAACATTCTGTACCTGTCACTACATGTATGTTGAATCACACATTTTGTAGATAGAAAAATAATGACTGATATAAAATAATTTATATGCCACAAAATATAAATTTATAGCAATTATTATTATACATATGATTCTATAAATATATAGTGCCCACCAAAATTCAAGTTTGGAAATAATTTTAACATTTTAAATTTAATAGGAAACAAAGAAATCAAGAACACTGAAATCTAAGATCTAAATTCCTTAAAAAAGGAAATTGTATTACATACAAATTCAGAGCTTTCAAAATGCACTTAAATCTATAAAGGAAATTTGCCCAAAGGAATTATCTTTTAGACACTAAGAAGAGTAAATGTGAACATATAATTGCATCATTAACATTATAATGTCTTTATTTTTTAAAATCACCAAGCATTTATGCAAAATACTAAAAAGTGACACAAAGTTATGCAGATTATATGGGACTACCTAATCATTACAAAAATTAGGAAGAATCAAACATTGAAAAAGTAACATTTATTAAGAGGTACATAAATACATTTGAAAATACTATAAATCAAAATAAAGCTGTTAAAAATTTCAGATTGCTTTCATGTGATTCATGGGATATGTGAGACACCTCAGTCTCATTTGTTTAGCACAGGCTTCTGAACTCTTATTTCAAGCTTTTATTCTATGAGTAATGCAATTTGGCAAGCAATTTTAGAGGTGGTTGCAACATATCCTGCTAAATTGTTTTGTTTTTTCCTTCAAAACACTTAAATAGCACACATGCTTTGTTGAATCAATAGTAAAATACTCTATAATGAAAGATTGAACACTATTAATCTCAAGCTAAGTCAAAGTGAAAGGCTTACCACTATTCCATTTGAAGATTAAATCTAAGCACTTAAATAGACGCACCATAAAAATATATGATTTGAATTGTTTTTCTTTCATCTACTTATCATATGACAGAAATACTGATGAATTTAAAGTTTTATTTTATAAAAGAGTTTCCTTACAAATTACAAATTATTTTATATGCTACAATAGTAAAGCACTGGTAGCATTGTAGCACTGCCCTCCCATTGTTCATCGGTTTGCTCGAGTGGGCTCAGTAACATCTCCATTGTGAGACTTGCACTGGTATTAAAACTAATCCAGAAGTAGGAGAAGAATGGTAAAAACTGGAAAGTTGTTAGTCACAATCAACAGACAGATGTGTCTGTGGCCTCAGGATTTCTGAATTTCTAGACTTGTCTTTGATTCAAACTGTACAGTTCTACCTTTCTCCTCCAAAGTTCTTAGCACCACTCCAGGAAACCAAGAGCATTGCCTCAAAACTTCAATGTATGTTGCTGCTTACTTGAATCAATACATTTCACCCTCTCATAAATTTAGGACTCTTGGATCGCTGTTGCTCCCTAGTGTTTTCAGGATTTGTGATTTGTTATCCTTTCAAATAAATAGTTTGTACTTTAGTCAATGAGGTAACGATTGTCTCTTTAATGTTCAACTTTTTCTTTATTTCTGAGTTTCTGGATCATATTCCCCTTTGTGCTCATCTACCTACTTTTAGCTGATTCTCAGATGAATTTTCTAGATCTTCTTATAGAATTCTTAATGGCATATTCTTTTTATTTTAAGCCTGCTGCAAGATCCCCAGAATAAACCATCCTAAAAGATATATAAGAAAATCTTCACCATCTACTAAAGTTTAAAACATAACTGACATTATTTTTTTCCAATAAAAAGGTTAGACAACAAAACTTTTAAAAATGAAATAAATTTTTCAATGTATGCTATCATATCATCATGATATGATAAAATCTATATTAGGGATTTTCCAAACAATCACGATCACGATAATCCTGTTGTTTGTCAATTGCCTCGAGCAGGTACCAATAACGTCTCCTTCGCCCTAGCCCTGAGATTTTAAAAAGTGCCATATTCAAGGCTTTTTCAGGGTCAGGAGAATGAGACCCATCATTGTTACTGATATTTGGCATATTGGGTACAGCACGGGGAGTTTGACAGACTCTGCCGTGTGGGAAGATTACATTCGGTAGCCCGCCAGGTTGTCCAAAGTAAGAATGAGATGAGATGTCACGCAGTCACAAATGCGGCAGCGTGCTTCTGGGAGCTGGGTTTTATAGTTTCTGGGTCTTGGCCGTTGATGGGATTACACGCGCCGGGGGCAGTTGGTGGGTGTAACATACTGGAAGATGGGGGATCTAGGTGGAGGAGGCCTAGTCCCAATCCGAGCATGCAGGAGACTCTGTGCTGTTCTCTCCATATTTCCTCTTAGGGCTCTCTTACAGTCCTTCAAAGCATCACTAAATATTATAATTTTATATAAAATTTTCTTGTGAATGTACTTACTCATGATCTTCCTTACTAGTTGTAATTGTATTCACCATTGATGTTCTGTGGGAAACAGAGCATCTACCACCACCTTTCAATCAATTCCTATTCTTTAAAATTACTCATGGGGCTGGAGTGATAGCACAGTGGGTAGGGCGTTTGCCTTACATGCAGCCTGACCTGGATTCAATTCCCAGCATTCTATATGGTCCCCCAAGCATAGCCAGGAGTAATTCCTGAATACATGAACCAGGAGAAACTCCTGTGCATCGCTAGGTGTGACCCCAAAAGCAATAAATAAATAACTAAATAAAATTACTCATACAAAATAAAATGTATTATCTAGGCAGGCTAGAGCAATAACACAGCAGGTAAGGTGTTTGCCTTGCACGCAGCCAACCCGTGTTCGATTCCTCTGCCTCTCTTAGAGAGCCTGGCAAGCAACTGAGAGTATTCAGCCTGCACGGCAAAGCCTGGCAAGCTACCCATGATGTATTTGATATGCCAAAAACAGTAACAAAAATTCTCACAATGGAGACGTTACTGGTGCCTGCTCGAGCAAATCAATGAACAACGGGAGGACAGTGCTACAGTGATACAGTGCTATTATCTAGGCATTGTTTTCATTGTTTACTAATAGTTTTTCAGTATCTTATACCAGTAAATGCAATGACATATTTTCTGTATATTTAGTTTTTACTCCAGATAAATCTGCATTGCATAGAATTTTTTCAGCACTCCAATCAAATTTTCACTGCCTTCCTGAATTTAAATGTCAAAGTTGTTTCTTATATTTTCTTGTATCCTTCTGTAGTTGAGGTACAAAGTCAATTAATTCTTGAAAGAAAAAAATAGAGTTGAGGGTTATCTTTGTTGAAACTCCCCTGAACTGATGTTTATCTCATGACATTAAACAGCAAAGTTTCATGTAAGTTTCTCCTTTTCCTCCAGTACCTCCAACACCTAGATCTGTTTTGTCTTAACCTTCAAACCCTTCTGGTACTCCAAGGTTGTATTGCTACATTCTTCACCATGTTGCCACTTGCTGCTTTATGCTTTTCTATAATATATGTTACCAAGTAGCCTTATTTTCAAATTATTTTCATCAGCAAAATCTCATTTCAAAAGTCACTCATAAAAAGTTGAAAATCTTGAGCTAACTCTCTATTAATGATATGCAGTGCTAAATAATGAAGTTCCATTAGTGGAGGAATAGAATTTTCTAATTTATAGGTATACTATGCTACATATTAGCAACACGTAGGCTCATTCAGTTTTCTTCAAGAAAGGTAACTCTTCCATATCTCATATATAAATTCATATCTATTATACCTATTCTCAGACAATAAACAAACACAAGGCACCACAGTATTTACACTAGAGGGGATACAGAGACAAACTCTGACCTTCAGTTTTCATAATATCGTACTATAATATTGCCCTATGCCCTGGTTTCCTTTATTCACAGACACTGTTTTCTGTCTATCTTAATTGACCTCTAAGTATCTGGAAGGACAAGAATTGGTTCTAAGACCACTTCTCTATTCTTCTCTTGCCATGTGTGATTTCCATTCATTGTTTAAAATATGACACAACCCTAATATGTGTCTATCTCTACCCATTAAATTCTAAAACTTAATCCTAACTTCCTAAAAATTATGACTCCAACTACATCCAGTGTCATCTGAAAAATTTCACAGCTAATCAAAGTTGTTGCCCTCAAGAACAGTGACCATACTCAATCCAGGGTACAATCAATTGTCCCAATGCATTGACCAATACTACAGTCCATATTTGCTTCTTTCCTGTGCATATTTAGTCAAGTTTTATAGTATGCCATTCAAGTTGCATCATGAATCTGCTTACCTTCTCTAACACCCAAATACTGTACCATATCAGATTAGTCCTTTACCTAAACATATATTCAGGTCCCTGATTCCACTGCTATAAAAAGTAGATTCCCATAAACTATTTTCTGTGGAAGGAGTAAGGCAGATTTAAAGAGAAAAGCTAGCATCTCTTTACTTGTGACCCTTCAATTGTTCTCCTTTGTTTTTTAAATTTTATTACAGTGGTAGATCAGACTTCAAGAAATATGGATCCTCATTTCATCTGCTAGAATTGTTTCCCAACTTCACTTTATTTTAGCTCCAGCAGTCTTTCCTGAGACCTTGACTATTATCATTGTCATCCTAACCTCTCCTTAAAATATTTTAGAATGTGAACAGTTCACTTTACTGTAGCAAAATGCTTAGTATTGAGCTTGTAGCTTCACTTCCTTGTCTTGTTTGTAATAGGTAATTGCTTCTGTTTGTCACTACCACCTTCTCAAAGTCAGAACTGAGGTCTTTTTTTTCCCATTGTTTCCTAAAATGTTTGCTGATGAATGAATAAATGGTGAGAGAACCAATAATAGAATGCCTTTGTCCATCCTTGAGGGCTTTCCTAGCCTTTGAAAAAAGTTTGTCATCATCCATCCTCCATTCCCCACTATTATTATTCAGTTGAGTTTGTTCTAAATAAGAACCTGAATTCACTAAATCTAAATTCTACCTAGCTATTTAATCCATGTTTAATCTAAAACAAAAATATCTCTCTTGAAGTTTTCTTTCTATGTAAAATGCAGAATTTGGAGTAGATTTTTAATCTTTGAACATCCTAAGTGAAAAGAAAATTTCAGACAAAACAGTATAAATCATATCAGTTTTACATGCATCATTTTAAAATGATACTTCCTGAGTTGAACAGATGTGTCTTCTTGGATGCCTGTCAATCAGTAAACTTCTCTGTCCCTAACTCTGGGGAACCGAGAGGCACTTCTGTAGATGCTGAATATTCTGCATGGCCCAGTTCAAAAACCACTGGACTCCGAAGTCTCTAAGGCCCCAGTAGATCTAACATTTCATGATTCCAATTCTGAAATAAACAACAGATGTTGCCAAGCAAAAGCAAATGAAATATATTCATGTACTTCTTTAAAAATTAAATGGAAGACTTTTCTCCCCTGTAAAAATCAGGCAAAATTCATTGCTTGGAATTCTGTCAGAATATACAAAGAGCCTTTTAAATGCTAAAGAACATTCATAAATGACTTTGTCACAAAGTGTTATAAGATTTTGCAAAATTCAGCTCGTGTAGGTTTTTGCTGACTTGAAGTGTTATTGATTAGAAAATACCTTCTACCCTCCAGGCCCTGTGTGCCTCGGAAGGTTTCAGATCCAGGAACTGGAGTCGGCTCACCTATGTACTGGAAAGGTCAACCCACCATGGAAACCTATTAAAACACATGCACACATTCACTCAGCCCAGAGGTTGAGAGTGGCAGATCCAATCTCACCCAGAGCCACATTGCAGCCTCCAGGAGGCTGATGTAATTCTCCTGTGACTCTGTGGTTTAAATGGAATTGATTATTTAAAAATATTAGATATGGCACTGCTTGCCTTTTCACATTGCATTAAGCATTCCCATACATGGATCGAGAAACTAAGTAGACAAATACCTAGAGTCGTACATATTGTACCCTCCCTCATACATATGCATGTGCACACACCTGCACATGAACAAACATGTAGAAAGAGGAGATAACAGTATTAATGGCTTACATATGTCTAATGTCTAACATTTATAAAGCACGTCGATAAATAGTTTACTCAACTCTCTGCCCAGGAACTCTGTAGGCTAGGGATTTAACAGTTGTTGTGTAATTTTTAAACAAGTGCACTTATGGTCAACACCTTCCTTAACTCTTTCTGAACTTCAGAAGCTAAGATGAAGGGAGCTTGCCAGGATCTGCCCTGCAGGCAGGGTACTCTTGGTAGCTTGCCAGGCTCTCTGACAGTAACAGAGGAATTGAACACAGGTCGGTCACATGCAGGGCAAACACCCTACCCGCTGTGCTATCGCTCCAGCCCCCATTCATGAGTAGCTAGGTGAAATTGCAGCTATTAAACTGGGTCATTTCTCAAAGGTGCAATTGATGTTCTTGATCCTCAGTCATCCCCAGGTTAATCCATTGTAAGATGCTTCTGGGAAAAAGTTTCCCACCCTCCTCTACACATCACAGATTCCCAATAGAATGTTGTCCTTCCCTTGGTTTCCATTTCCCCTGTTGCACTGGGCATTGTATCTCCTCTTTAATGTGATAAGATATATGATCTTCCCCCTTAATTTACATCTCGCAAGATTAACAGAGTAGTCTTGTAGGAACAAGAGCGATGTGATGATTAGCCTCAGTGGTTTAGGAATTTTATACTGCTGGGTCTCATTAATAGGACATCAGCCAAGAAATTTCATTCACATATAGCCTAAGCCCATCGTGCAAAGCCTCAAGAGTCTGCCACAGCCTGGAAGTTGTGAAAACGATACCGGATTAAGCTGTTCTGTGAAAAAGGAATGAAAATCGCTCAAGATAAACTACTAGTCATGTAGCTAAATGATACTGAGCTTCCAGGAAGGAAAAAAGATAAATGATTTCCTTGATTACAAACCTCTCACTCTTGCAGAAAACCTATTCTCCAACTCGGAAACCCTGTTATTGCAGCTCAATTTTGATGAAGAAAGAGTTCAATAAAGTGGTGATGGATCTGCTCCCTGGTCCCATACATTCTGGAGGAAGCTCCTCTGATTACTCTTTGCAGCAACATGACTTTCTCTTGTTGCCATTGGTCTATGTGGAAGGTTGGTTCTAGGAATTAGGGCAGGGGAGGAAAGTAAGGAAGTGCCCACCCCCACCTCCAGTCTCACCTTGTAGCTCCCAATATACCCAACAGTTTTTTTCAATCTACCCATAAATGGAACAAACCAGAGTTTACCAGCATTCTCTAGTATAGAACTCCAAGTGTCGTGGTTATGGACATCAGTGTGTTGCTAGAATAGGATGTTCTATCGTGCAATTCTCTCCAGAGAAAAGAGGTTAGATGACCTGTCTTCTTGTCAGGAGTTGAATAGGAGACTTGAATTCATTTTGACCTTAGAAATAAGCTTAAATCCTACTCCCAGCACCCAGGCAGGGGTTCATCGCGAGGCAGAGTATGGATGGGGTCCTTCTTGTATATGAATTTGATACCTGTAAGCCTGTGAATTGTTGAGTTCATGCACAACTATGTCTTCTCTTACTTTTATGCACCTCCCAGTCTAACTCTTTGGTATACTCCATCTCTGATGATTCCCTCTAGATATCAAATAAGTCCCTTTAGTAGAAAAGTGCAATGACAGAGTCAAAAGAGAGGGGAAGCTGAGAAGAGGGAAGTGCAATTAAAATTGCGGTGATAATAGCAAACACAACTGGAGGGAAAGTGAAGAATTTCTTTTCCTGTTGCCCGGAAACAAGCACATTCAGCCCTAACTTTGGTGGAAATATTTTCCATAACCAAACCTATTGAAACAAATAATCTCACTAGGAATCTCTTAGCCACTTCTGAGGGTGAAATATAACATGAAACATGCCATTTGAGTCTTGAAATATGAGTGTCTAAAGCACATCAATATATTTATAGTTAATTGTAAACCAAATTTTAAAATGATACACAAAGATATATTCTCACAAAAGCCATAAAACCTCGACATGAAAGTACTTTTTTTATGTATCACTAGAGCAGTAGGTAGAACTGGCCGAAACACCTTGAGCCCTTGGTCTCTTGAGACACCGGTTTCTGCAACTGTAAGTTGAAGCAGATATATTAGATAAAATAAAAGGAGCCTTCTGAAGGTAATATTCCATTCACTATAACTTATTTTTAATACTTTAAGAGTCGTACTTCAAAAGTGCAGACGCAAACACCCACACATGCAGACTCACCACTGTGCCATTTGTCACTATTATTTTTTGGCATGGAAAATGCATCTTGCTCTTTGTCCTCACACACTGATCTTTTGATCAGAAACACATTTCCAGATCTTGGCACTCAGATGGTGGATATAGTATGGCAAAAGTGCAAGAATAGAATGATAATAATGGCACTACTCTACAAACTATTTACATAACAATTTTTAATTAAAGATAATTATTAAAGGACTCTCAGGGAGGGTCTTTGAAACCTTGGTAGTGGTAAAAGTGTAATCATTTTGTACATGAAAACCATAACCATTAATAGTATTGCAATCATGTTCCCTAACTGGAATCTAAACCAAAGAGACACACCTTCAGATCTTTGTCCAATATGATAATTTCATTTCTAAATGGTGAATTCATTACCAAAATGCAAGATTTCTTAAACCTCTGGGTTCTGGACATTACAAATATCTCTCTTATCTGTCAGTGTGTGTCCTGAATGAAATGCTAGCAGCCACTCTCAGATATTACCACTCTGAGGAATTTAGTTTGGTCCCTCTCCTTCTCTTCTACTTCCTGGATGTGTGTTGGGGAAAAGGGTGGGTGGAGGGTATGGCATCACAGTGTGAACCAGAAATTAGCAGCCAACAGACGAGCTGTTGCTCTTAAGGCTCTGACTTTCTCAGCCTCAATTTATCTAACTATAGGTGAGTATACAATTACTGTCTACCCCACACCTCTACTGTGGAAAGCAAGCAAAGTAACTCAGAATCTGTGTCTTATACAATAAGATACAGCTATATAAAAAGTCTAAGGCAACCTCCTATTTTAAGAGCTATTGATGTTTTCCATTCCTGAATGTCTCTGTTCCATAATTAAGTGCAATTCCACCAATGATGTACAGAGTGTGCCAGAAGAGAGAAAGGCAGAGATAGCTGGAACCCACTCCTACAGAAAGAACGGAATCCAATTGTCACAGTATCCTCATAGTTAGACACATACTTGTTTATGACATAAGAAACAGTGATTCCTCTCTTGTAAAGCTAGTAAACACATCAAAAATGTGACAGAGACCTTTTACCAAGATAGTTATTTGGCATTTACTTATGACAGTAGGAAACAGATTACACAAGATTCCTAAGAAGCATGATTTAAGTTTATATTTCAACTTGGCAAGACAATGGCATTCAGAGAGCTGGTCCAAACAGAATGTCAGCCTAGAAGTGCCTGGAGATGTACTTCCTAGATGTAATTACATTTGAATCAGTAGACTTTGAGGAAAGAAAATTGTCCAAATGAATGAGGATGAGCCTCATCTAAGCAACAAAAGCCCTTCAGAGCAAAGACAGGTTTCTTAAAGAAACAGCAATTTTGCTTCAAGCGTACAACAGAGAATTTTCTGTGCTTTCAGACTCAAGAAACAGTATTGATGTTTTCTTGAACTTCTGACCTGCTGGCCTGCCCTATAGATTTCAGACTTGGCAGCCCCACAATCACAAGTCAATTTTAGAAATATTTATTTATTTCTCCTCCCTCTTTCCCACTCTCTCACTTTTAGTATAGATGCATGAATATATTTTAATGGCTAAATGTATAGTAGATTGGTAGAATATTAATAAGTTATAAATTATAGATAGATGTAGATAGATGATAGAATATAGATGATAGATAAATAGATCTATAGTGCATACTATTCATCCTTTTACTCTGAAAAACCTCACTAGCATAAGACCTTTTACTAGCATAAGAAATCATCAAAAATATCACTTAAACATAAGATTGTATTTTATGGGTCCAAGACAGTTGAAATTGACAATTTCATATAGATATGCACATGAATTAATTAGAAAATAAGAAAATTCAATGTTTGGTCTTTCTTCATGGCAGTTAGTGGTTTCTTCTCTGTATAACATTTTAAGCTTTCATTATCTAAAATCAGTGCATAGTATTTTAAAATCCTAAACCTATATTGAAATATGAGTCACCTAAAGTCTCTTTTTGCATGGTGTCATAAAGTCTGAGATAAATGAAGCTCCTGTAAGCCGTTCCAGACCTCCACTTTCCCTGCTGCAGTGTGGAAACGTTTCCCTCCAACACTCCTGAGCCAAGCCACAGTTTCAAGAATGTCAGAGTTGGTGACCAGCACACGCAGGTCTGTGGGTGAGGAAGTGGTGAACGGACGATCTCAGCAAAATGGGGATAGCCATTAAAGAAGGGTACCCTGGAAGAATGTTCAGAATGGACCTACAAGAAAATACAGGAATCTGCTAGAACAAGAAGAATGATTTCCTGGAAGAAAGAAGAGGCTGTTAGTGGCCTGCTATGGAGAATAGCTCTTTTGGGGGCAGAAAGAATAAAGTCTAGTGACAGATTCCCAGAAAGTTAAGCACAAGTGCTTGCCTCACACAAGCCTACTTGGTTAGGAGTGACTTTCTAAACAAAGCCGCCTCGTCAAAATGCATATGAAATAGTCATTTTCTTGGGCATTCAGGTTTCTTCCAGTTTCTGGCTATTGTAAAGAGTGCTGTAATGAACAAACAAGTGCAGATGTCA
>JAOXYA010000041.1:49864089-49874507 GCA_028565675.1 Sorex palustris | reverse complement strand
GCACTGTCCTCCCGTTGTTCATCGATTTGCTCGAGCGGGCCCAGTAACGTCTCCATTGTGAGACTTGTTACTGTGTTCGGCATATCAAATATGTCACGGGTATCTTGCCAGGGCTTGCCATGTGGGCGAGATACACTCAGTAGCTTGCAGGACTCTCTGAGAGGGGTGGAGGAATTGAAGCCAGGTCAGCCAGGTCAGCTGAGTGCAAGGGCAAACGTCCTACCTGTTGTGCTATAGCTCAAAAAAAAAAAAGAATTAATTTGGAGGTTTTGAGGAAGGGGAAAGAGGGAGAGAAATGAGGGAGTAGCATGTTCAAGAGAGAATGCAGCCTTCTCCAAAGGCTGAGAGAGACCCAGTACATATCTCAAGAGGGAAGATGCAGGCGACACATGTACTCAGGCACCACATGTTTGCTCGGCCATGTGGGCAGAAGAAGCACATGGGCTTGTGCAGCATACACGTTTCCTTCCTTTGTTCAAGGTTACTTTTATAGGGTTTCTTCGATCTCTCCCACATGGGCTTCTACCTAGGTAATACTCCATTGCCAGGGTGGTTGACAAGGGAGGTAGAGGTATGAGTGGTTGGTGATCTTCTTTGAAGTTCCTTTTCTGGCCTTTGTTCCTGCTGGATATTCTTGTTCAGGGGTCCAGCCATCTCTGGGTCTGTTGGACCTTATTTCCTGTGCACAAAGGTGGGATTTTTTCAGCCTCTGAAACTATTATTTCCCAGAAATTCCATCCTCAGAGAGCTTTCCTTATCTACCTGCCTACATCAGAAAGAAAAGACAAACTTTAAGTGACATAAGAACTTGGGTACTTTGGGGACAGTTAAGATGCAGTAACTTTGTATATCAAAAGCATAAATATTCACACTACTACAACAATATCTCCTAATACACAATAAAAATTAAAAAAATTAATTTTTTTCATTTTCTTAGAAATAAAGAGTGTCTATCATGAAGGTTGTTGAAAAGATAATGACTTAATACATATAAAGTAAGTGCAAATTAAAAATAAAGAATTGCTAGCTGTCATTATTGCTCTATTTTTATACATTCAAATATCTTTGATGGTGGTATTTTTCTTGCAGACTACTGAAAACACATCTGCTAGCCTGGTGTAATAAATAACTGATATAAATAAGCATATATAAAACAAAAGAAATTCAAAAGTGTTATCCAATGGCAGACTATATCTGTTAGAAAATAATAAAGACAGACTTTCTGAGCAATAGCAGCAAAAATAGAAATAGCCTATTTTTAATTTTTGTGGTGGCCATCAAAAACTTTTTTGAGTACAAATATGACTTTGGGGGTTGAAGAGATAGTATAGCAGGTAGGGTGATTGCTTTGAATGTGTCTGATCCCTGTTCAATCCCTTGCACCATATAGGGCCCCCCAGATCTCACCACAAGTGATGTCTGAGTGCAGAGCCAGGAGTAAACCCTATACATGTCAAGTCTGGCTCCCCAAAATCAAAAACTGATGCTCTCTGAAAGAAATCTCCACTGGAGAACACTCTTGGAGGCTCTGGGAAAATGATAAGATTCCCAGAAGCCTCTTATTCGTGACTATCAAGCCTGGCAAGTGGCAAAGTAGGCGAAGTTTCTGTCTCACCCCTTGTGCCCCCAATTCCAAAGAACCTGTGACCCAGAGCACAGAGAAGCAGTGAGAGTCCCTGTGCAGGAAAATGTCAAACTGCTGTCTCCTGAGTTAGTCAGTGGGAGCATGAGTGCATCAAGAAATGAATTCATGGGCTGGAGTGATAGTACAGCAGGCAGGGCATTTGCCTTGCACTCAGCCAACCCGAGTTCAATTCCCAACATCCCATATGGTTCCCCGAGCCCCACCAGGAGTAACTCCAGAGTGCAAAGCCAGAAGTAACCCCTGTGCATCATCGGGTATGACCCAAAAAGAAAAAAATAAATAAAAAAGAAATGAATCTACGTGTTGCTTCTTTGAGATTCCAGATCTTTGCTCTGTCTTTGCTTACTTAGTGTTATTCTTACACTGTGCTGAATGGTTGAAACTCTTGCTTCCCTGCATCTGCACATGAATGTTTGTTTGGCCAAAGCAGACCTTAATGCACAACCAGAATAACCAGTTTGCAATTAGGAAATAAGAGAACAAACAAGGACTTGCCCTAATGATAAGTAGCTAAAGGGCTGCTTCTTCCTTCCACAAACATTTATCTAATTCTCCATTTAAGGTTAGATATAACCCGGGGTGATTACGTGAGGACACACAAGAAGTAGCTTGGAACAGGTTAAATTAAAATGATTGTCTCTAATTCAAGATCTGAGATGCTGAGACTCTGTCATTAGCCTCAATACCACTCTCTTCCATGTATCACTTACCTGACACTCTAAAATCTAGATTCTAGTTCTCTATATACAGCCCTATTTAAGAATACAAGAAACCAGGGCCAGAGCTATAGTACAGTGGGGAAGGTGCTTGCCTTGCATGGGGCCAACCTAGGTTTAATCCCTTGTACCCCATATGGTCCACAAGCACTTCCAGGAGTAATTCCTGAGTGCAGAACCAGGAGCAACCCATGAGAATCAAAAAGTTTAATGCAAAAATTAAAAAAAATAAAAATACAACAGGCGACTCAGATATATTAACAAGATTTCAAAATGGATCATCAATCAAAAGACAACGGTCACTCCATTGCCAAATTTATCATTTCATTGGAAAGCACTCTCACCATGACTTCTAGATGATTCCATCCTCTTTTGGAGAATCAGTGTTATAGTTAAGCCAGTGCTTTAAAAAAATAATAAAATAACCATGGCTATTTTGAAAATAAAATATGAATAACTGAAATGAATTTTGATTTCCTTTGACTGCACAAATTATTTTGAAAGCTAACAGCTCTGCACATTTTAAAATAGATTCAATCATTCAAACTCAATCACAAATTTTTACCCCATAATAATTTCTAATCATTTCACAGTGCACACACACCCGCATCTAAATGCCTTCTTCCACATGTCAAAATAAAATTCATATCTATTACCACACCTCTGAACCATCAAATCGTTCAAAATGAAGATCATAAAATGAAGATATATGAAAATGATGTGTAGTGCCACAGAGGAATACATTCACAAGAGGTGAACTGGCCTTCGTCCAATAGCTTATTTCCAAAATCCAAAAGTTATTTGCCTTTGAAATAATTTATTTGTGACTTTCACAACAGTCTGTAATTTTTACAACTCAAACCCAACTTTGCTTTGAAGAAAAAAGCCCAGGATTACACTGAATATGATGTCAGCTTTAGAAATATCTATAGGGTAAACACAACAAATAGCATTGTCACTGCCCTTCAGTGACAATTCTTAAGATGTTCTTGCAATTCATGCACAGGTTCGGAGCATAGGAAAAATTTTCCATCCTGGAAAGGAATAACTCATTATAAGGTATAACTAAAAAACTTTAGAAAGACAAATTCATCTCTGGGGCTGGAGAGATGCTACAGAGGACAGGGTACTTTCTTTGCATGTGGCTGACCTGGAACCCCATGTGGTCCCCCGAGTCCATCAGGAGTGACTCCTGAGTGCAGTCAGGAGTAAGCCCTGAGAATCACCTGGTATTGCCAGTGAAACAGACGAATCCATCTCTACATTTCCCTTTCTCCAATAAACAACAGAATCATAAACTGAATAAACCCTGGCATGAGAGAGACAGTCTAAAGGTAAAAGAGTATACACGGCATAGGGCAGCCACTGGTCCATCCCAGGTACCACCACAGGGGTCCCCAAGTACCCCCAGGTGTGGTCCAGAGGCCCCAAGCACTACTAGAGCATCCGAGGAAATCCCTAGCTTCATCAGGCTAAACAGCATCACATCGCTGGGACCAGGCTTTGAACCACCCTTCAGATTGACCAAACTCACTTAGGATACCCCCTATATCATGCTTGGGTGCCCCACGGAGAAAAAGTTAAAACTTATAAAATAAATAACCCACTTTCACATCTCCCCTCAGGGTCTTCACATGCAGAAAATTCTCATGGTCACATATGCATTCACACAATGCACACCTTCCCATACATTCCCACATGCCTACACCCACACCTCGACACCCCCTTATGGGGAGAGGAGGTCTCTTCATCAAGGTGACCTACTCCTTCCTTCTGGGCATCAACGCAGAATGGAAAGTTGTCTCCTGAGCTCCGCTGCCACATGAATGAGCTGCTGGACAGCAGAAGGCTGGTGACCCAACACCTGCCAAGGCAGAAAGCCGCCACCTGTCTGGGTTGCTGAATTCCCTCCTAGGAACCACCGAAGCGGAGCTAGCAACTGCTCACTGGCTCAGCTAATGTCACAACAGGTTCTTTGACCAGACGATCATTTCCCGACAGAGGACAATTCTAGTGTCCCTCAGTAACCAAGTCCTTCTCTTTGTCCGAATTCTCTCCCATCCATCCCATGGTTCTTAGGAAGAGCAGATGACCCCAGGGAGGGCAGGAGGATGGCCCAGTATATACAGGACTAATTCTTCCGTCTACTCCTCCTACACTGCTGCTACCTTTCACTCATTCTGCTCTCTCCCTGACTCCTCATTCAAGTTCTGTGATACCGGGGTCTCTCCGGTCTTCTCTGTGCCTTACAGACTCAGCTACTTGGCAATTCCAGGGGAAACCAGTCAGATCTTCAACTGCTCTGTGCAGCTTTCATCCACTCAGTGAAAAGGGGGGGTGGGGGTAGGTGGAGAGGGTCCTCTCTCACCAGAAACAGTCTCAAATGCTTCCAGCTTATTCTATTTCCTGAGTTAGAGTCTTGTTACCCAGTTGTTCCAGAAAGCCTTTGAACTTTCAGGTCTTCCTATTAAAATTGTACTCCTTGAATTAAGATGGCTTCCCAAGCATCCCGTTTGGGTACTCACTGTGAAATCTTATTTCACGTGAATATGATAAGTTTTTAGGAATCAGGTTACTGCGTAGGTAAAATATTTCCTCTAACTTGTTTCAGTAAAAGGACCAACATTTCATCTAAAATGTGTTCTTTCCCTTTAAATTTCCCCAAGCCCCCATACCCATAAAGGCTACCCTAGACTTATTTCTGTGTCCTTTTCAGCACCCTGAGACAGCTTACATTCTGATACTGTCAATAACAAAGGCACCGGAATTCTAGGGTTTGAGAGCAAAGCCGGGTAATTACAGGAAATTACAAAGTCTACTTAAAGGGGTTCATTTTTTTTTCTTCTGGGCTAATTTTAGTATCTTCATTTAGCAATCAGAGAAGATTACTTTCCTGGTAAATTGGATAAATGGGTAACCAAAAATAAAAGAAGCTGGCAATGACCATACTTGCAGTCAGTAAATGGAATTATAG
Source organism: Sorex palustris (assembly GCA_028565675.1). NCBI lineage: Eukaryota > Metazoa > Chordata > Mammalia > Eulipotyphla > Soricidae > Sorex > Sorex palustris. The sequence continues at coordinate 49,869,172 of JAOXYA010000041.1, read as the reverse complement.
ACAGAATGAATGCTTGCTGGTCCAAGCCTTGAAAGAATGTTTCCAAAATCCTACACGCTATGGTTCCACTAATCTGCTGTATGAATCATCATATTATCATTTACCTTTCCAGAAGGCCTTTTAGCAAACAACTTCCTCTCAAAGCAAACTACTCAGCAGTATGATTTATAAGCTCAGCTTTCCTTCAGCTCCTCCTAACCTAATTCTAATACCCTGCAGTTTTGTTTCTTTATATCTACCCAGTTCTATGAAGCACTGAGTCCAGCTACAGCCACAAAAACCTGTGTCCATGCTGACATGAATACTCAAACTATCACCACATGTATTTTCAGAAATAGATACTTAGCATTTATCTCATTTATTCATCAATTCATTCAAATCACATCTCTTCTGTGGCACCTATTGTTAAGTTACTGTGTTAAGAACCAGATGCAGGAGCTGGAGAGGCAGTACAGGGATGAAAAGATTGGACTGGCAGGCCATTTGAGTCCAGGTTTGGTCAACGACACTATACAATCCCTTGAGCACTGTCAAGGACCACTCCTGAGTCTGGAGCCTGGAATAATCCCTGAGCATCACTGTATGATGCCCCCAAAAGCAAAAGCAGATCAAAACAAAAGCCAAATGGACACAAAATTTACTACAATAGAGTCTTACCCTTAATGATAAGACCATAATGATATGGCTATAATGGTATAATATGATATAAGATTATAATGATATAATTCTCCTACAATGGATTATACAACATACACACAACTAAAACAGAAAACTAAAATATTTATAAATAAGAATGCCTCAAAGCAGGTGGAGATGAACTCTACCCGAACTAGTGAGATGTCCAATGGTTTTGCAAAGGGAGCAGCCTTGGTGCTGGAAAGATAGTGTAGGACTGGATCCCTCTGCCATGGGAAGCCCAGCTGGAAGAGGCTATCGTCCTGGGAGGCTGGGGAAAAGACCCTGGCAGTGAGGAAGTGTGAGGACCAGATGAAAGAACAGCATTCTCCTGAATTTGCCTGAAATGGTGGCCCAGGGAGAAGTGAGTGATGGAAAACACATTTGCTAGGATGCACAAAAATCAGATCAAAGAAAGCCAAGCTTGCCAGATGCAGAATTGATCTTTACTCAAAAAGGAGTGAGAAATAATGCTAGGAAGGTTTAGAACTTGTGACTGAGTAATCAAGGGTTGTTTCCGGGAGGCAATGGCTGTGTGTAAACGGTAGAGTGGAGCACAGCTGGAGGTGGCTGGAAGGAGGCTACAGCACAGACCACACATGCAGAGGGCAAAAACATTGGCCTAAGGGTGAGGGATGCATCAGAGCCCAGGCTAAGGCATAGCAGTTAGGGGTTGGAGCAATAGTATAGGGGGAGGGTGTTTGCTTTGCATGAGGTGACCAGGGTTTGTATCCCATATGGTCCCCTGAGAACCACCAGGAGGAATTCCTGAGTGCAGAACCAGGAATAACTCCTGAGCATTGGCAGGTGTGAAATTCGTTTCACTGGCGCCAGTGAAGGAGCAGGAGTAATGGGGTTTTCAATGTCTTGCAGTGTCAGTCCAGAGAAGGAAATCTCTGTACAAATCTGCAGAATACTTCTGCGAATTTTAGTTTCAACTCCCCCACCCCAACCTAGTCAGGTTTATCAAATTAGCAGCAGCAGTAATATGCCCACTGACCTCTAAAGCCTCATCTGTCCTGTCTATTCCTGAAGCCGATTTCGACTCAACCTCCAAAAGCCCCTGGCCTTTCCCAGATATGCCTGCTTTTTTTCCCATCCTATTCACCCAAGGTTCATGCCCTCCACACTGCCGACTAAGCCCTTCACTTTTCATGGCATTCAGAAAAAGACCACAACTCAGTTCAGCCACAATCTCTCACTAGGCAGAATCGACAATTGGATACAACCCATCAACCAACCCTCAGTCTGACTCAAAGAGTGGTGTGCAGACAGAGGCTGGAGCATTTAAGTCATGACCAAGGAAAGAGGATCACTGTCAACAGGAGATGTATGTCTGGAGTTGGGATCCCAAAAAGTTGAACATCTCATGAAACTCATCCACCAGTGTCCCCACAGGGAAGGTGACACCTAACTCTGTCTCCCTTCCTGCAGGACAGCTGGGTACTGATGAGGGGAGGGAGCCGTAAAGGAAAGAGGAGGGTGGGAGGATGGTATGGCTTAGATATCTGGTTTCTTCACACTCAACTTGAATGTTTACATGATCAAAGGATCCCACACCCGCCTGGGTTAGTGATTATGAAGACATGAGCCACACCGTAAGTAATGGCAGCACCATGACAGATGGTAGAAATGAGAAAAATCAGGTAGGCCTTAGGTTCAGTTCCTTGAAACTGAAAGAGTTGTGGTTTCCCAGAAATCAAACAATGTGTAACTAGCTAACCTGACCACACCTGGGACGTTCCTGGGCTCAATCAATAACCATGTGCCAAAAATTGTTTTTTGTTAACCACCAAGAATGAGTAGCTTATGGAACCATGTGCTATATAATACCACCTGAAACTAGACTTGGGGTTCTTGTCTTGGAGCCACTGTGTTGGTGGAGAATTGGACCCTAGTTCAAGCTAGCAATAAAATTCCTTGTTTTTGCATCACAAGGATGGCCCTTCTTCCTTATTCAGAGACCCTGTACAACGTTTGGTATAACAATTTGGCCACTCCTTGTGCCCTTTGACTGCTCAACCCTTAGGGTCCATCCTGGTCTGAAGAAGCATTGTGTCCTTCACACTGGACCACTAGGAGGCTGGAAGAACTGGAGTGGAATGAACAGAGGTTAAACGCTCTTTCACTTCCTTCTAAGTGGCAGGTTTTAATTAAACATAATTCACACCTCAATTGATCTGATCAGCAGAGTCCAGGCTTCTGTGGCTGGCAGACATGAAGGCTGAGAGGGAGGAATTGTAAGAAAGGAGATCATACCAGCAAAGAGTTCCAATATAAACTATCAACACACCAAAACTCAGGGGGAGGTGAGGGCAGTTAGAGGAAGATGCTCTCAATAAACCTCACTCACCTAGATCAGGGGTGCTGAGCTCAGTGCGCTCACTCCTTTGTAAACATGATTAAATCAAATGCCTCTGTTGTGTGTGGGGGGGGAGGTAATCTAAGATGTCAATGACTTTTTACTGATTTCAAAGATTACAGAAAATGATATGTATTTCATATCTAGATAAACAGGAGAGAAGCAAGCATGCTCATTCCAGAGTTTTGACCACTGCAACTGAAGCAAGAGCCAATTCATGGTGAGTGAGGGTTCAAGGAAACATCCAAAAAACTTAATTCCTCCAACACCCCAACCTAGCTTTAAGTGGAAGAAAATTCAGCAGGGTCAATAGCTTTTGCCATGCAAGCCATGCCCCTTTTGTTTGTCAACTTTTTTTTTTCTTAATCTAAACTAAAAGTAAGGATGTAGAAAAGAAAATATTCATTCTTGCTAAACTATTTCTGGGGTCACAGCCGCAGGATTAACATATGCTAACGCTAAAACGACTGAAGGTTGATTGGGCACATCTTTTCAAGTGCAGCTTAATCGCCCAAGAATGCAGAATCACTTGCGAGATGTATTTAAAATGTGAAAAATATTGATCTAATTATTATCTCATCAGATAAATACTAAAGGTCTAAACTATTTAGTTAAGGTCCCAGGAATGTTTGTGTTGATCCCCCCTACTCTCTTGGGGATGAATGTTTCCCCCTTAGCAAAATCCCCTCCCTGGACCCTGCTCAAATTCCAGCATGAGCCCCCCACCCCCCACCCCAGGAGAGAGCCCTCGAGACACACAGGAAAAGACTCACCTCTGTGACACCCAGACCACATGGCAACTGCTTCCTGTGCCGTGCATGGCAAGTATGTGGCCCTGCAGACTACTTGGTTCCCTGATCCCAGCTTTGTGGGCTATTCCAGATCGCCAAGGGCACGGGATGTTAACTTAAACCAGAATATCATCCCTGTTGCAAGAGTGTAGCTAGAGACAGCTTGCTTAGGAGGTGGGAACTAGATATTTGAAATGAATAAATAATGATTGTACAGAAATTCCCCAGAGTGCTTTGCAAGTTTCATTTCAGGATGTGGAGCTCAAGCGTCTGCCATTGTAGGGTATTGGTGATGCTCCTGAACAGGTCACCTGCCCATGAAGACCATCTGCTCTGCTCTCCACGGACCTCTCTGAAGAGTCCCTGTCAGCTAGTCGGTCACTTTCCTTTCTAGCCCTGAGACCTTCTCTTCCATGCTCCGAGGGATAGCCCATTTAGACTGGAGAGCTAGGATGCTGATTTTGCATTAGATGAGCTATCCCATATGTTTTTTGCTGTTTAAGTTCTGAATTCTCACTTACTTTTTTGATTATCTTCATTTCCTTTCTCCTGACATATTACCTTCAAAGGGATCTCCTGAAACTAGTTTCTTCCTAAGTCATCAAAAGAGAGAGAGAGAGAGAGAGAGAGAGAGAGAGAGAGAGAGATGGTTCTCTAAGGATGTTGGTGATTACCCCTGAGAAAAGCATACTTCCTCCCAAAGCAGATAATTTATTCTAAAATAAATCTTCCACTAGAAGAATCCAGGGTCTTGAGCTATATACCCCTATAACAGTGTTTGATAGAAGAGGGTAGACATTACCATTCATTTCTGACAAAGCCAGGCTATAGTTTCCTACAAGGAAACTGAGAGGTGTGGTGAGAAGACGTGGATGGAAGGTAACAGGGTTAGGGGCCAGGGCACATGGGAGACACAGAATGTGGTATATGTATATATGTATATGTACACATCCAAACCACAGAACAATGGCACCGGAAGCTTAAGACCTAAGCACAGCAACCAAATTTTTAAAAATGTGCCTATCAAGGAAGCAGGAAGCATGAAGGCTGGATGGGGGTGAGGGGAGGGGGCATGGTGGGAATTTGGGGACACTGCTAGAAAGAAATCAGCACTGGTGGTGGAACTCTGGTACTGGAAATGTTTTTTTTTTAATTTTTACTACTGAAACACCATGAGCTACAGTTGTAGACTTGCAAATTTTTGTGCTTGGGTTTTAATTATACAATGATAGAGTACCCATCCCTCCACTAGTGC
>JAOXYA010000041.1:49785999-49799177 GCA_028565675.1 Sorex palustris | reverse complement strand
GGTCTTTGGCTGCCGGAGCCCTGGTCGGGGCGGGGAGGAAAGCTCAACCCGCTCCCCTCCAAGGGGTCCCGGCGGCGTGGACAGTTCAGGCGCGGGGGGCAGAAGACTGCGTTTTTTGTTTTATATTAAAATAAATTTAAAAAACAATAACAGGGCACCTGAGAATTTTCTGCCTAACTTCCTTTTTTCATTTCCTAACTTCCTTTATTTATTCCTTTGCCTTTGTCCTTAGTTAAACGGAATTGACTGCCTACTAACACCGTAGTTGTGATGAGATTAATCTATCTACTGAGATAGGGACTAACGCCATAAATGTTTATACTTCAAAATATACTCCTTCAACTATTAAAATCTTGATCTCTTTGATTAAAATAAACTTGACCTGCTGATTATAGCTAGAATATTGGAAATTTTACCATCGTTTTATAATTTTCACTATTTTTATTATTTAAAAATGAATTATTTTATATAGAATCAAGATGAACTTTTTAAGGTAACTACTGAAAAAGGATATTGCCTCTTGTTAAGTTCCTGGGTCTAGACAGATCTAAATTATATGTGCTAACAAGTAACAACATGATTGAAACTAATGATAGAACAACACTATGCTATTTTCTAAAAACCTTTCCTTTTCTCTACCACATCTACCACACTTAAATAATAAGAGCTAGGGTGAATGCTTTGCTGGCAGGGAATCATGATTATTTTCCCAGAAACACATTATTCCCCAAGCATCAGCACTAGAGAACTCCAAGTAACTTTGGGGGAGGGTTGTCACCTGGAGAGCCTGAGCACTCAGCATTCCTGAGCCTGAGTGGTACCACATCTTTGGGTCTTCACATTCAACCACCAGCCTGATTGGTTGAAAATGGCAGCAAGAGAGGCTCTTAGGCCTCCTATGCACCATTTGGGAGCCCCCAAATAAAATTTTGTTAAACAAAATTAATTTAACTTAATTTCCTTCTTCTTTACTATCCCTGAAGTACTAACAAGCAGAAGAGAATCCAAATCAATCAATTACAAGATAAAACAAAATAGTGTACTCAAAAAAGAATATTCATCGAAAAAATAAGAATGAACTGTACTTATAAAAAGAGAGAGGAAGAAAAATAAGTGGAGAAATTACAAATTGAATTCCATTAAATCAAGAAATAGTGTTTTTCACTAGACTCAACTATCAAATTCAGTCTCGAGTGTGTGAGTTATAGAGAAAAATTTCAAAACCTGGAGCTGGAGAGATAGCACAGTGGGTAGGGCATTTGCCTTGCACGCGGCCAACCCGGGTTCAATTCCCAGCATCCCATATGTTCCCTTGAGCACCGCCAGGAGTAACTCCTGAGTGCAGAGACAGGGATAACCCCTGTGCATCGCCAGGTGTGACCCAAAAAGCAAAAAAAAAAAAAAAAAAAAAAATTCAAAACCCCAGGCCATGGAGAGGGTGATAGCATAACTTGTTTGTATAGATTGGTGAGAAATAGAACCCTTTCCTGTCTGTCATGCACACTTAATATATATAAACCTTGCCTTTGAGTCATATATTGCATTTATGAGAAGTAGGATGGCATACCAAATATGCCAACAACAGTAGCTAAAATGGGTCTCATTTCCCTACCCCTGAAGGAGTCTCCAGCTGAGTTGGGAAGAATAAGAGACTTCCTACTAAGCAGACAGCGAGGGGAAGGTGCCCCGCAAGCAGCTGGCCACCAAGGCGACCCACAAGAGCGTGCCAGCACCAGGCAGCGTGAAGAAGCCGCACCACTACCAGCCCGACATTATGGCACTACGTGAGATCTGCCAGCTGCTGTTCCAGCAGCTGGTGCATGAGATCCTGCAGGACTTCAAGACCGGTTGCGCTCCCAGAGCCCGGACCTCCTGGCACTGCAGGAGGCATGTGAGGCTTACCTGGGGGTGAGGGGGGGGGAGGCTCTTCAAGGTCACCAACCTCTGCGCATTCCCCACCAAGCGTGTCACCATTATGCTCAAAGACATTCAGCTGGCATGTGCATCTGCGAAGAGAGAGCATAAAGTTTACAATGCTAAAATCTCAAGACTGAGACAAATGGAGACACTACTGATGCCCGCTCGAGTAAATCGATGATTAATGGAATGACAGTGACAGTGACAATGACAGGATGTCATTTAGCACTATCTCCTGTGCTTCGCCTCCACAGATCCCTAGGAAATGGCACCCACTCCCAAAGAATGGCAGCAATGGAAAGGCAGACAGTGTGGGACTGGAGAGAGACTCAAAAGGAATGTGGAGTAGGACTCTGAACTTAATCTGCAAGGATGTACTAAAAATCCACTTACCTATGGAGTTGTGTCCTCTAAAATGGAACTGCCAGCCGAAAGCACATGCATAGATCAGAGAGGCAGTGATGTTGTCTCCAGGAAGCCACCTACAGGGCCATGGCCAAATCACAGGCTCTGAACTCCCTAAAGGAGCAAAAGGTTAAGGCCTCAGTGCTACTATCCCAACCCTTGTTGGTACCTTCTCACCCACATTGGTTTGGAAAATCAACAGGAGCATACATTCAGGAGAGCCAAGGGACTCTGGCATGTACATGGAGCCCCCCTCACTCTGGGATCCCAAGCACCTTAGACCAGTATATGGGAACAATGATCGTTGATGAAGCTGGGGATGATGGAAGGGTTGCTTCCCTACTGAATTGCTGATCCATGGCGGAAACAGACACTACGGCCACTGGTTGCAAATAATCAAAACTAAAGCAACTTGGGCCTGAAAGATGGGACTAGTAGATATATAAAGAACTTTTCATCCCCCAAAAGTTCAATACATGTTCTTTCCAGTGCACATAGGACATTCTCCAAGATTGACCACGTGCTAGGCCACAAACACATCTCCATAATATCAAGAAGACAAAAATTGTATTAACTATCTTTTCAGACCATGATGCACTTAAAATAGAAGTTAACTACACACAGAAATGAAGAATCAAATAAAACACCTGGAAATTGAACAGCTCACTGCTGAATAGCCAGTGGATGAGGGTGGAAATCAAAGAAGAAATGAAAAGATTCCTGGAGATAAATGAGAATGAAGACATGGGCCACCAGAACTTTTGGGACACCGCAAAAGCTATTTTAAGAGGAAAGTTTATAGCTCTGCCAGTGTTCATCAGGAAGAAAGAAAGGGCCCACATCAATAACTTGACTTCACAGTTTAAACCCTAGAAAATGACCAACAAAAGGAGCCCAAGTCAGGCAGGAGGAAGGAAATAGTAAAGCTTAGAGAAGAAATTAATAAGCTGGAGTCCCAAAAGGTAATCCAAAAGATCAACAAAACCAAAAGCTGGTACTTTAAAAAAATAAATCAGATCGATAAATCAAGGTCCAGAGAGATGTACAGCATGTAGGACATTTGCCCTGCATGTGACCAACCCCAGGTCAATCCCCAGTGCCTCATATGGTTCCCTGAGTCCCCAGGAGTGATCCCTGAGTAAGTCGGGAGTAAGCCCTGAGTACTGCCGGGGGTGGCCCAAAACTCAAAATAAATACAAAACTAAAGCCGCAGAAGAGAGATATCCCCTGTATGTTTACCAATATGAAATCCTGTTGCTAGAGGGCTTGTACCCACTGTGATTCTTATAGTATACTATGCCTGGTATACTGCTACAGTATACCATTGTATAGTGAGGCACAAGTTCCGGATACAGGAAGTTCTGCCAAGCCAGAAGGACTTGTGGTCAGTGGACTGCGACAATAAAACCTCTGACAAACAGTTGCCCCCAGGGCATGAGAGGGCCTCCAGGTCCTTATATTCTATTTACAATATGTAAACAACCAACTTCTAGAAGTAGCCTATGGGGCCAGAGAGATAGTACTGGGATAAAGGATAGGGCAGAGATTTTAAAAGGTATATAGGCATGAAGGAACACTATTCAGCCAGGCAAAAGAATGAAATCTTGCCATCTGTTAAGGTGACTGAGCCAATTTAGAAGATTGTGAAATATGAAAGAAGAAGAAAGACAAAAAATAAAGGATCTCATTCACATGTGCAAGATAAACAGGGCAAATGAGTGAAAACCACAGGCCAGAAACAAAATCTAAGATACGGAGAACAGATGGGTGGTTTCCAGAGAGCTGATTATTGTGGAAGGGATTGGTAGGTCTGCATGTAGGTGAACTGGGTCATGGGAGTTCGGAGTTGGGGAAGGAATGAAACTCGACTTTGGGACAGTGATATAGAATAAGTGGGTATTGTGTGATCCTGAATTCTGCAGTTTAGTGATTTATATCATGTCTTAAAACACTGTTACCTCAATGAAAATCAATTTAAGACAAAGAAGGAAATACAGCTGAGAAAAGGCAAAGAACAGAAGGCAGCAATACTCCATGGCAAGAGTCAGAAATGAGCCCAACATTGAAACTGGTATGAAGGTCAGAAGGAGAAAAAGGACACTGTGAGCTCTACATCCCGGGAAACTGCCTGATGATTCAGCCTCCTCGCCACTGCCTGACCCCTCCCTCTTAACCTCACTTGCATCTGCAAATACAGATGAGGGCAAAGCAAAAAAGTGCATTTCACAAGGACTGGAATGATAGTACACTGGCTATGACACTTGCCTTGCACATGACAGACCTGAGTTGAAACCGGCACCCCCCCCCCCAATGGTCCCCTAAGCCCTACCAGGAGTGATCCTTGAGCACAGAGCCAGGACTAAGCCCTGAGCACTGCCAGTTGTGGCTCCCAAATAAACAAAACAAAACAAAAAAAGGAATTTCTGCAGGAGACATAGAGCTACGGTCATGCTGACATTTTGGGGGAGACATTTATGGGCAGCTATTACAGAAGCAGGAGCAATTCTATAAAGTCAGCGTGAAACAAACGTACATTCAGTCAACGTGTCACCCCAGAACCCGGGTTATGGGCTATACCATCCAAACTCTCATAGAGACCTTTGCCCTGATCACTCCTGGCCCTTGGTTCAAAGTATCAATCTGGTTTATCTGCAAGGGAATCTAACACTTCCTCCCCACCAACCAGGAAAACACTTCCCTAATTGCCTCTCTCTCTGAACAGCAAGGATCATCTTCTGCTCCAGAAGGAACATTTTCTCCCAGACCAGCCCAAAGTTCCTGAAGCACGGTGATTAAGGCAGCAGAGTTTATTCTGCTTCCATTTCTTTAACGAGCGCTTTGTCCTTCCAGAGCCGACTCAGATGGATGCATTTGGTCCTTATGCTTGATGTCACTGAGATCTTGAATGTCCTTCCAAACAAATGTCCAAACACTGAGAGGCCATTCATTGTAGAGATAAATGCATTTGTTCCTCCTGCTGTGCTACAGGCAAAGCCTAGCTGTTTGGGGAGGGGGAGGGGGAAGAGGAAGAAATATCTTTATATCATTATATCCTATATATAATTTCAAAGTAATAAGGCCAACAAAGAAACAAAGTCAAGCAAATTTATACCAAAGACCCCTACACCAAAATTAACCTATTCATGAAAACCGCTATATTTATAACATGTTTTGGAGACCAAACATTAATCTTGCAAGTACCCTTTCTAAATAGTCATTTATTTATGCTAATATGATCTTGATGAGATCTATGTATAAGTTCTATTTGCATTTCTTGACTTTAATATTAAAATACTGACTTTATCACTTTTTAACTAGACTACTTATCTTTGTAATTGCATTTTTTCCTTTTTTGTCTGCAAGCTAAATTATAACTTCACCTCTCTGAGGCTATGTGACCTTGAGCAAATCACCTTACCTCCTTCTGTCTCAAGATTTTCACCTAGGAAGAGAAAATAAAAATAAACTAACTGTTACTGAGCTCATGAAAAGGCTGAATGTGTTAGTACATTGAAAAGCACAGAGAAATAAGACCAGTAGAGACTCAGGCCATTTTCAGATGGAATGCAGCCATTCGGGGAGCTAGAGAAAATTTAGGTTATATGATCCTAACTTCAATGTCATATAGGAAACATCAAATAAATATTAGTTCTTATTATCCAAATGTCTAATACCCACTGGACCAGGCTGAAAATACCTAATCCCAGGCATCTTTATTGTTTTCAGTCATTTCCATCCTCAGCTACTGTTCCCATCATTAGCTGAGTCCAGACTTTGAGATTCTCCGTTGTTTCTGGTTTCTGACCCTGAAAACAACTGACTTCTCTGCCAAAACTCTTAAATTCCCTGTAAGCAGGGTTGTGTGCTTGTCATCCTGCCTCATCCATTCTCTCTCTCGTACCTTGCTGCAGTACCTATTTGTGCCATAGGAGTGTGGTTGGGCCTGGGCTTGAGCAGCCTCAGGGAAACCAGCACAGATGCATCTTGGGAGTTTCCTTGACTTGACCTCAGTCTTATTCCCATCATGCTGACGTCGAAAAATTACACTCTTTACTTTCAATTATTTTCAAAACTTTAAATAGAATAAATTTAGAGTGAATGAAAGTGGTTTGAAATCTTGGAATCATCATAAGACGATTGTTAGTCATTTCTCGTCAATCTTTGCTTTTATTATAATCAAGTGGGAAAGAATATTTGCCATCAACCAGAGGGCAAATATCTTGGCACATGCTGGAGTGCCGGGGTGGGGGTGGGGGGTTCTTGCTTCAAGAAACCCCAGGAGGATGTTTAGAAGGAAAACAAGACACTCTATTGGAGAGGCCAGTCGGCTAGGCCACCAAGAAAGACAGTGGTCCAGTCTGGGGCCCTCATCCCTCTGGGACTGAGGTCAGTTCACTGAGAAACCCCTGTCCACAGCTGGCTCGCCTTGCTCCTCTGACCCACCTCCTCTGATGGCTGTACTTACGACAGACTGCGACAAGGCTGAATTCTTCATGCTCACGGTAACCCGTCCCAACAACTTATAGTATCATTTACACCAGTATCCACAAGTTCTTTTTTCATTTCTCCCCAGTTTTGCTCATTTTCCGTATCAAATGGCATTTCCTCTCTGACCACAATCACCGTGACCATCCCCTCTCGCTAAGATAAAATCTCTTCTTCATCAAACCTCTCTTACCATTGAGGGTGCACCTCTCTTTGGGCCCTGATTCCATCCTTATCTGTCAGGCAATCTTCACGTATTGAATTTTTCCCTTGCCACCCTCAAACCATATTCACCTTGAGGGTAAAGACGATATCATTGTATTTCTGCTATGCCTAAAACAGCTTGTTATGCTCAAATCACTAAAAACCCTGAGTAAATATTTTTCAAGTGGAATTGAAGATCTTAATGTGGATAAATAGCCTTTGATTTACTTTATACTGATTCAAATTTATTTTATTTTGCAAGTATTATAGACTATATCAATTCAATATTTATTTTCTTTTATGTTTTTATGAGTGAGAATAAATAATATTCTCAATAGATGGTGTATATCCTGAAAGTTAAAAAAATGGAAAGTGTAGAACCAAGTTTTGTATTGAACCTTTTTGTTACATATTTCCAGATGAAATTCCATCAGTACCCCACCTAAATCTAAAACTCCCTAAAATAAAATCAGATTTTAAAAACAAGGCTATATTATTATTCTTTGAGATCACACTTCTCAATCATTCTTCAGTGTATCCCTAAATTGCCTTTCATGCCCATGAAATTCAATGTTCTCTCATTTTGTATGTTGTAAACAATTCACAATTCCAGTAAATTAAGTTACATTTAATGATAAAAAATTATGAAAGTTGAGAGGAAAAATATATCATATTTTTGTCCTGCCCATGTTTTGCCACTTGGTCTCTTTAGTTCTTTGTGCACCTGTGACCTCTAGATGCATTAAAATCTAGAAGTTGAAAGGTGAAAAAGATGAGAAGAATAATTACTATTAATGAGGACAATTGTGACTCATGTCAATATTAGAAATAAAAAGAAAATGGATGTTAATTTGAGAGCAAACCCAAATATTTCATCTTGTTTTCCAACAGGAGCACCTAAAATAATGTGCTATTTATTTTCAAATACATTTTAAGACCATCATAGTCCATCCCAGTTACTGGCATTGGGATAGTTTGCCCAAACTATCATTTTAATAAATAAATTCCAAAAGCAAAGGGAAGACTTTCAGCTAACTTACACAGCACCTGTCAAAGTCCAGGGCTGAGCCTACTGAAAGAACTGACAAGGCACTTCGTTTCTGTATTCGAGAGCTCCAATAAAGTCATTTGAAATGTCTAAATATGTATTTATAATGACTCATTTTTTTTCTGAACTTAGAGTCCTGCGCCCATCTATTACTAAGTCAGTGACATTTAAGGAATCTTTATAGGTTCAACGATCAAAAGGTTCTGTGTCTTGGAAACCCTTTGCCCTGTACCTTACACAGCACATCTCTGCTGAAGAAATATGAGCAGGGTAGTGGAAGGAATGTTCAGAAATCAGCAAACATTTTTTTCCAAGAAAATCAACAGTGGAGAATAAGGAATATTTCAGTCATTGTCCCCTGTCATAACGTTTTATTCAAACATTCGTAGACCTATAACTTTCTTCAACATAAGATACCTTCTGGACTGAAGAAATAGTATAGGGTGTAGAACACTTGCCTGCATGCAACCAATCCAGCACCCCATATGGCCCCCTGAGCCTACCAGGAGTGATCCCTGAGTGTAGAGCAATGAAGAAACCCCAAGCACAGCCAGGTGTGACACAAAAACAAAAACAAAGAAAGCGTCTATATTTCTCTCTTACCCCTAACTAAAGTTCTATTGTCTATTCCTCCTATTTTAGCTATCAGCTTTATAAAATTAAAAATGCAGAGACCCCATTGAAATTTTAAATAAATACTAAATAAAAATTTAGTACAAGCATCTTTGATGTAAGATTGGGAAACTTAGAGCAAAAAACATTTTATATTCCTCTGAAATTCAAATTTAAATAATGAATCATTTTAGTATATTATTCCCAAATATGACATTGAACATACTTTCACAAAAAACAAAAATGTTACCTATCTGAAATTAAAATTGGACAGAATATTCTATTTTACATGATAACTTCTCTCTCCTATGTAAAGTATATCATGGTTGGTTCCAAGCCCATTTATTCACCGAATGCCTCTACATCTATTTCTGAAGAAATCCATGCATTTATTCATCCAATCAACAAATAATGAATAGAACACCTATTATTCCCCAGGAACTGCATTTGGCACTGGAGACAAAACAGAGTTGCTTATAGGCAGGGAAGGGCCTGGAGAGCAGGTGATTATACCACAGAGGAATAAGGGCCTGGGAGAGAGATGCCCAGGCAGTCATGGGAAGTGCCCAGGTGAGCCTCCAAGCCAGAGAGATGCTAGGGATCTTCCCACCTCCCCTCTAATTACCCCTCTGACTGAGGTAGTAGAACATTCCAGGCACTGTCCAGGATCTTAGGGGTCTCACTAATGGCTGCACAAAGACCTAAAAATATGGTGCTTCTCCTGGGCCACCCCAGCGATTTTGGGGTCCTTCAGAGCAACACCAGGAAGTGACCGATGGCCTCCAGGTGTGGTGCTGAAGTTTGAACTGCTGTGCTATGTCCCAGTCCCTCTTGTCACATCTTACATCAACACACAGATCTGTGTCTTTGCCCTCTCACTCTCTCCTGAGTGTGGGACTCTGCTTATAGAAAGAATTCTTAGTTAGTTTCTTATAGCGATGCCCCTTCTCTCTATTCACTTACTCTATCTCAGAGTTACTGGAAAGATAACCAGGGATTTGTGCTGGATTTGTGTTTCACTTTAACCGAAATCCCAATGTATTAAACATGACAGATGTCAATCTGGATGCTTTACATCATCGCTTAATCCCCGCACTGCCACCATGAAGAATCTTATTGAACTGAACAGCAGCAGACAAAATGGGTTGCAACTTCCACAAATCACAGGCATTAAAAAAGGATGGAGTTGAGAGCTTGGAGAGATAGTGCAGCACGTGGCCAAACCAGGTTCTATCCCTGGCATCTCATATGATACCTGAGCATCACCAGGAGTAATTCCTAAGTGCAGAGCCTGAACACCACCTAATGTGGATCACTGCCCCCCCCCACAAATATGGAGTTGAGATTCAAACCCAAAAATATGGTCCAGATTTCTTTCATGCTACTCTATAATAAAGGCAATTTAAATGAAGTAAGGAGCTGGAGAGACAGTTGGTAAAGTGCTCGCATGTGACTCACCTCTGTGTGATTCCCAGAACCACAAATGGGGCCCAGAGCATCACCAGGAATGATCCCTGAGCATAGAGCTACGGCTAATCCCAGAGCACAGCCAGGTATTTCTCCCCCCCCCCACCCGAAAAACTAAAATTTCTGGAATTCTCTGGAGATATATCTATACCCTTTCCTCTTTTTCCCTAAGAGCTGGTGGATTTAATGTAGCCCCTAGACATCTTGATATATAATGATGCACACCTGGAACTTACATAATGTCATAATGCATTGTCATTTCAATCAAAAACAAAAATAGAGACTGGAGAATAGTGAATCAGGTAGGGTGCTTGCCTTGCATATGACTGATTCAGGTTCAATCCCCAGCATCCCAAATGGGCCCCTGAACCCACCAGGAGTGATCCCTGAGCACAGAACTGGTAATAAGCCCCTGAGCACTACTGCTCATACTCCCCCCCCCCACACACACACACTCAAAAAAAAACTAAAAAAAAAGTTAATTTGGGGGGAGGACAAATGTTCCATTCTTCAAGCACTACCTAGAATCCAGAGTGAACCCTGAATGCAGAGGCACAGGCTTAGCCCCCAAGACACAAAAGATGATAAGCTCATGTTTAGTTATTTAAGTAAAAAGCTACATGCAGTGGGGAAAACTCTGTGCTTTGTTATATATGAAAGCAGGTTATCTCATTGCCTTGCTGTAAGGGCTCCTGGTCCATACCCAGATTTAAGCACAAATATGGGCAGAGTTCTGCTATGAATTGGACTAAAGTAGATCTACTTGGTCCGATAGCAGAGTCAGAAGATTATACAAGTAACTGCTAACTCTGAGGTTAGACTCCCTCATAGAAAATGAACCTGGTGTAGAAAGGTACTTAAAATGGTCTATTATAACTAACTTATTACCTGACTTGTAAAACTAAAAGTTAAGGCTGTTGAATATTCTAAACTTTTAATAACATGAAAAATGTGACCTGAGGAAAGGCTACTTAGTGGACATAAAAGTGTCCCTATCAAAAAAGAAAGATTTTTTTTTCCTATTTGTATATCATCAGAAAAAATCCAGAGTTCTGACCTCCATCGACGGTCAAGAATCAGGGACGTTGTCTCGTTTACCAAGGTGTTGAAAATCAGATGGGCTGGACACGTAATGAGATTTGTAGACGTCGCTGGTCTAGAGCCATTACTGACTGGATTCCACGGGATATCGGGATATCAAAAGACCACGTGGCCACCCACCTACAAGATGGTCAGACTTCTTTGTTAAGAACGATTGGTTTGAGGCTCTTTGTGTTCCTAGGATGAACAGACCCATTGGGCTACACTAGTATGCGACAGGGATGAATGGATACATTACTGGCACCCACTTGAGCAACTCTATGAGTAACAGGAAGTCAAGTGATCATGTGATAGCATCAGGATACTTAAAAATTGGAGCATTTAATTAAAAAGCTTCCAGGCTGCCATCCTATGCACAGGGCACTGCCCGTTTCCATTTTTGATGCTGAAAATTTCTAGCAAATTCATTTTTTTTAAATTTCAGCAAGCTGGGATACCAATAGCAACCAGATTAGTAAACATTTTTCAGGATGGAAGGTGATGAAGACCTGATGACACTCATGAAATTTTACTCACATCTTAGGAAAATCATTTTCCCCTCTGAATACCAGAAGTGATTCTGCCCTGGCTCTGTGTCTGCTAAGTGGGGGGTACCCGGAGAAGGTGTGCTCAGCCTGATCAGCACTAATAAACAATGTCATCCAGAGAAGCAAAGCTACTGGGAGGAGCTGTTTTTCCCTCCATAGCATGCTGATAACAAAGCCAAGAATTCATTAACATTTTTTCAGGTCGGTTCCAGTGATATCTACTCTGTAACTTCCTTCAGAGTCAGAACATTTGGTACAGAAATGGGAAATTAGAGCAATTTTTACTCAGAGTTGAATAAATCAAAAGTCTCAAATTCTCAAAATCAACTAAATCCTCTTACTTTGGGTAAATTGTCTATATCTAAAGTAATGTGAACTTCATACATAATTGATAACAGTATGACATTTGGAAAAACAGAAAATGTCAGCTGAGACACCAGCAAACATGTCACAGGAGCCTGTGCTGATAACAATAGGCTAAAGAAATTGGGGGGGGGGGAGTAGGGGCGCATAATAGTATCTCAGAAATTGGAAGAACGTTAAAGATTATGGGGTTGACTCCCCCACAGTTGGAATACACCTTCCAGTACCTCAACAGTTCCTGTTTGAGTCTGTCTGTCCGGGATCAAGCAGAAACTCCCATCCTCTCCAGGAGTCGTGAGGAGAAACACAAAAACAGGGCAAGATTAGATGAGAACTTGGCAAGCTCCCTTCCCCCTCCCTCCCATGAGGGAAGCCTCTCTGCTTCCTCTCACTTCCAGACTTGAGGAGAAGTTGGGCCCCTGGGAAGCGGGATGGGAAACCCCATCCAGCAGTGCCAGGCTGGGCAGGAGGGCAGCAGTGTCTCTAACTGTTAACTCCCCTGCCTGCTGGGAGAGGGTTGGTGAGCATGTGCCCCTTGTAGCCCATTTCTGGAACTTTCTCCTCCAGTAGAATTAAAACTCCACGTCCATGGAAGAGCGATTCCTTTTCCCCTTCCTCAGCCCCTGGCAATCCTCATGCTATTTCTGTTTTTGAAAGGTTTGATGACCGCAGACACCAGACAGAAGGGAAATCTTTAGGTCATATTTCTATTTGAAGGCTGCCTTATCTCATTCATCATAATGTTCCTGAGGTTTGTTTATGGGGACTTCCCTTCTATCTTAAGGCTGAACAATATTCTGTTGTGTATTTACACCCTTGCTCCTTGAACTATGCATTTGTCCAGGGACATTTAGGTAGATTCTACCTCTATTCCATCATGAATAATGCAGCAATAAATATGCAGCAGAGAGCGAATGAGAGACAGAGTGAATGAGAGAGAGAGAGAGAGAGAGAGAGAGAGAAGGAAAGTGGTCGCTTCATGGCTTGGAGGCCAGCTGTACATGCTGGGGGGAAAGGCAGCTCAAATAGAGAAGGGAACACCAAGTAAG
>JAOXYA010000041.1:49767262-49777350 GCA_028565675.1 Sorex palustris | reverse complement strand
GGAATTGAACTCGGGTCGGCCATGTTGGCTGCGTGCAAGGCAAACGCCCTACCGCTGTGCTATCGCAGCCGGCCGTGGACTCAAAACAAAACAATTTTTTTAAAGATGTGATATTTCAACAAGAGAATCAGGCAAACAGTAAAACCCCTATAGGTTGCGTATGCTCTGTTTCTTGGGAAGTCTAATGCTGTCTTTCACATGAAGCACCATTTTGAGAGCCCTTCATTCATTCAAGGAGTACATGAGTTGACTTGAGCTGCTGTGAAAAAAAAAAATAGCACAGGTTCTGGGATCACTGAAAACCCTAACTATTTCGGGAGGCTGGATGAACAAGATGAATATTTAGGGTTTGGGGTCCTTCTGAGGTCCTGCGCCTTCCTTAGCAGATGGCCTCTGTCCTCGTTCTGTGGCCTCTTTTGGTCTTATCCCTAATGGGGCATCCCTGGTTCCTTGCACCGTGTCCAGACACCCTCTTCTTGTAAGGACATCCCTCAATTTGCTTTGGGACCCACGGTCAGAAGCTTCTCCTAAAGAAATCTACACCTTACATCCTTGTCTCTGGGTACAGTTGAGTTTCGAATATGGGGCCAGGACTTCACCAGAGTTGTTGGAAGGGAAGGTGAGAAATATGATTCAGCCCAGAAAAAGTCAATCCCATATAATCATTAGAAATGCTTATCTGACTGGCTGGAAAATTACAGCAGGGACATCAGATCTTGTCCTGAGTTGTCCTGTGAAACAGAAACAGTGTCCGCTTCTGACACAGCAAGTCATTCTATTTTATTTTTTAATTGAATCACTGTGAGATACACAGTTACAAAGTTGTTCGTGATTGAGTTTCATCCATACAATGTCGCCACACCCATTCCTTCACCAGTGCACATTTCCCACCACCAAATTTCCAGTTCTCCCCTGACCCCCACTCCCTGCAATCTGCCCCCAGCAGCCTGCCTCTACAGCAGACACCTCTCTCTTTCTCGCTCCTACTTTCTACAGGGAGTTTTTCTTATGCCTTCTGTCTGAACACAACTGCATCCCTCCCTCCATTCGGGAGCAAAGGAGCAACTTACTGCTAAGATTTGCCATTTTATTTCCAGAGCAAATGACTAAGGGGCAGTGCACACAGGCACGCAAATGACCCTAATTTGATTTTCTGCTGGAAGTCCTGGAAGCACAGTTATCATGAACATTTACTTGATGGAAGCAATTCACATGGCTTTGACACCCAAGCTGAATTGGGGAGCCCTCCAACCCACGCTGGGGATGCACTGCCAGTCTGTTTCAACAGATGCGGTGGCAAAAATCACACAAGCCCAGGAAATGGTTGGGTGAAAGCAATAATACAATATACACGTGGGCAAATCATGGATTCACTGCAAACAACAATGCATTCAGGTTCCAAGAGAAACTTGGAAGTTTTTATTTTTATTAATGGAGTTTTTGAGAGACCACAAGAGATACTGGCAAAAATTATGAATCCACTCTTAAAGCTTTCTGCTTTTAGATTATGGATTCCCTTGGAGCCGAAAAGGACAGAGTTGTTTTTTTTCTCTCTTGGGAAGATTGGCTTGAAGATTATCATAACTGATTAACCAAAAAAAAAAAAAGTTTTATTTAAGGTTCACAGAGATTAATCTGTTTTTTAGGCATTTCAAAAATGTTTAACTGGGGCTGGAGCAATAGTACAGTGGGTAGGGCATTTGCCTTGCATGTGGTCAACCCGGGTTCGATTCCCAGCATCCAATAGGGTCCCCCTGAGCACCAACAGGGGTGATTCCTGAGTGCAAAGCCAGGAGTAACCCCTGAGCATCACAGGGTGTGACCCAAAAAGAAAAAGAAAAAGAAAATGTTTAACTGATAAACTGATAACAAAATTCCTAGGCCATCCTAGTGTTCACAGAAACCCTTATTACATTGACAAAGGCAAAATCTCCATCTTCTCCCTCCTTCTACTTCCCTCAGCTCTGCTTCTCCAGGAGACAGATGTTTTCTCACATCTCTCAGCCTCTTCTGTTCTCTGCTCTATGTTTTGAACCCGAAGTCTGAGTGAGGTGAGGTACATGGTTGACCTGGGTTCAATCCCCACTTCCCCTGTGGTCCCTTCAGTGCCACCAGAGATTGATTCCTGAGCACAGAGCAGAGCCAGGAGTTAGCTGTGAGCTTACCACTGGGTGTGGCTCAAAAAGAAAGAGTGTTCAAATTATGAACTGGGTGAGATCCAAAGTTAGGTCACAGGGTATGTGGATATCTAGTTTTTATGGTTTTCAAAATGATTGACCATCACCAAGACTTGTAACGAGGCCTACACATCTAGCACTGGAATCCTCAAAGTGTGCAGTGTTGTGCTGCCACTGGCCTTGATGGCCACTGAGATGAGTGGACAGTTGATCTTACTTGCTCTGTTCTCTCCAGAGTCTACTGGCTTCAAAAGATTGGTGGTGATAGCAAACCAGAGTGAATCCTGGGACATGCATAAGAGTTCAGTGCTGGGGCTGGAGTGATAGCACAGTGGGCAGGGCATTTGCCTTGCACGCAGCTGACCTGGGTTTAATTTCCAGCATCCCATATAGTCCCCCGAGCACCGCCAAGAATAATTCCTGAGTGCATGAGCCAGGAGTAACCCCTGTGCATAGCCGGGTATAATGCACAGGAGTTACATAAAAGAAAAAAAAAGAGTTAATTGCTCATGAAGGAACAGAAAGACAAAACCAGGACGTAATTTTTGTCAAAGACAACTCTCCAACTCTCATACGACAGCCTCTCTGGGCAGTCATCCCTGGCGAATGGGAGGAGGAAACAAAAAAGCTCTTCTTTCAAAATTTGAACGGACTTCAGGTCAAATCCCTTAGAAAGCTCATCAACTCTTGCTTGGCTAAGGTGACACCCAGGGACAAAGAGAAGCTTGGGCAGTAGGGCGAAGACCCCCAGCCGCCCACCGCATTCCCTTCACCAGGCAGGTCAGTGTTAGAACCTACTTGGCTGAAGAACTACCATGACAGGCTTTGTGGCCTTCTGAGTGACTTAGGCCTCTCCCAGGAACAAGAAAAGCAGAAAAACCAGATGCTTTTGTCAAAGATGACATCCCCGGAATGAGATTAGGTCTCCGGAATGTATCTGTCAGGGAGTGGGCTGGATGTTGAGGGCCAAAACAACAACAACAAAAATATGTGTACTCTATAGGTAATGGAAATCTGCTGAGTAATGCTTACTTGCCAAAATGGAAGGATAAGAACTTGCTGAATGTAATGCTCAGGGTCCTTGTTGAAACCCGCTCTGTTGGGTGGATACTTGGACCCCAGCTAGCTGGAGCAATAAAACTTGCTATGTGATTTGCATTATCGGCTCTCTTCTCTGTCCTTGAGGGGTGGTCGACTCCAGACTCTTAATACCAGGAGAAGAAATCTGGGGTCTGTTTCTTGCGGGGTAAGCTTGCGCGTACCTGGGCCCCGGCCTCAAGAGTCTGAGCAGAGGCTGAGAATGTGGCAGTGGAAATGTGCCCGCTCAGGTGTGGCTCCATTTCCAAGCCTGGGTTGATTGAAAGAGAATGATTTTTACATATTTCAATATTTCCCACTTCCCCTAATCGGATGCCTGAATTTGAATGCAGCTGAAGCTAAAGGTACTAATTAATTGAGAATCACTCCGATCCTCGAATCGAAAGCCTCTCGAGCCCAATGTGCAAATTTATGTAAAAACAATGTGAAAATTAGAAATGCACTGCCACATTTTTTTTTCTTTTGAAACCTGAACTGTAGCACTCTGTCTAGTCAAACAGACTGCTCATTTGCAAGTTGTCTATATGCAAAGCATTCTGCCCCTGGGAGCCCTGAGTCTCCTTAGCAAGTCTCAGAAATTGGAGATGCGCTCCCCTCTGTACCTGTTCTCCGCTCTCCTCCCCCTGCTCCCAGCATGTGGACTCAGGCCAAGTACAGATGTCATGGGGCCCCCAGCAGCAGCCTGGCCCACACCTGAGCGGGGTGGAGAAAGACACAGGAGCCCTTCAAAGGGAAGGGAACCACGCAGGTCTACTGGGGGCCCCGCCTGCCCCCCTTCCCATTGGCTTCAGAGAGATTTCTAATTCCCAGTCTGATTCCTTCTCCGGCTGAAGCAAAGAGGCTGTGTGTGCAGACATTAGCCTCTGGGTACCAGTGGGTTAGCTGCTTTGCAAATTGACTAGCACCACCTCTGGGTCAGGCCTTACTGTTGCACCATTGGCCTCTTCCAGGTCCTGGAGCACAGGCAGCAGGACAGGTGCCCAGATGCAGCAGCAGGGGGAGCATGCTGCCCGCTGCCTGCCCAGCACAGTCCCTGGAGGTTCCAGCAGGCCAGGGCCAAGTGTGCTCTGAGAGAGGAAGGAGGGCCTGTCGGCTGTGGGGGTGGGGGCGGGTGGCGGGATGAGGGCAGAGAGGAACTGGCAGGCAGCCAGAGGCAGCTCCCAGCTCCCCACCCCTGGGGGTAAAGGCTGCCAGGGGCTGCACAACCATGAGCGTCAATCACTTGTCAGCCAACAAGGACTGGGCTGTCCCTGAGCTCCAGTCACCCTGAGCCACCATAGAAAATGAAACTTGTTTTCTAGTAAGAAACCAGGCCCCAGAGCCAGGCATTCTGTAGAATCGGGGAGGAAAATGTCTATCTGAGTTATGCCTGGGCCATGAATTTTTTTTTTTAATAATCTTTCATTGAAAACCTTTCCTGCTTATTTTTATTCCAGTACATTCCTAATTAAGTCAGAATATTCTAGTCCTTGTTTGGTCTAGGAAGCATGTTAGCAAACATGGGAATAAGACCATGATGACTGAAAATATCGTTCACTTGCTTGAATCATGCTCTGGATTTGATCTCCAGTTCCAAAATAAATAAAGGAGTGAGAATATAACCGAAGTTTATTGATCAGGGTGATGTGTATTGGGTAAGGAAGCACTACAGAATGGGTTCATCCCATCAAAAAAGAGAAATACATGACAATAAAGAAATTATATATTTTTTAATTTAGTTTTTTATTTTAATGAATCACCGTGAGATACAGTTACAGACTTACAAACTTTCATGATTGAGTTTCAGTCAGACAATGTTTGAGTACCCATCCCTCCACCAGTGCCCATTCTCTAACACCAATGTTCCCGGTATTCCTCCTGCCACCCCCATCCCTTCTCACCCCTGCCTCTGTATCAGGCACTTTTCCTCTTACCCTTTCTCTCCTTTTGGGTGTTATGGTTTGCAAGAAATTATATTTTTGATGTTTCAACTGTAACATTAATCCTTGGATCAGCATTGCCATCTGCAACCCTAAGCTTGTCTGAAATGCAGAGATCTCTGGTCTAGTCCAGACTTGCAGTACCAGAATTCACATTTTCTGGTAGTGCAAGTACAGAAGAACCCCCAAGGATACTTTTCTGAAGTTCCTGACTAAGAAATTGTTCCAAATCCCACCTCCTGACCTCACCCCACACCCCACACTCCCTCAAGCCACACAGAGTTGCAACATTCCACGTTCAGTAACCTTGAAATCAGCATTTCAATCCTTGACTTTCCCGTTCTCATCTATAAAATGGGAGTAAAATGCCAACTTAATAAGAGCAACTTGACTAGATGACTTACAAAGATAAGTCCTGATAGATTGGGAATCATAACCAAAAGACTCTATTTTCATTCTTTCCTGTATCCTGAGTCAGTGATTGAATTACAATGACTGAAAGCAGAAATGGTTTCTTCCCTTCCCCCCTTTGGCTTTCCTACACACTGAATTCCATATTCTGCCCATAACATGGTTGACTAATTGACATTTGAAAAATTTAACCTTTCTTGGAACCTCTGATCAACTCCCCTCCCCGCCCCAACACACACACACACACACACACACACACACACACACACACCTCTAATTTCAATTCCTGACTCTAAGCACCAAAAGCTCCCGTCACTTTGACCCATCCTCTGAGGTTCATCCCGCTAAATAATTGTATTGTCTCTATCTAGAAAGCACTTTGTTGCTATGGCGACACATACTTAATTGTGTGTGTCAGTGATTGAGGGCAGGTCTGCTCATCAGACACCTTCCCGTCAGCCAATGCAGAAAACACTCTGTCCTTCCTACCTTGGGATTCCTCAGGACGCCTGTGTTCCTAGAACCTAAACCAGCTTCATGTGCACAGCAGAACAAGGCAAGCAGACAGGTGGATACGCCAGGAAAGGAAGCTGGAGATAATGACTTTCAGTCTAGAGTCTGACACTTATTTGCACTTTGTCTGACCTGGGGTGCACTCATCAAAACACAAGCCCCCCCCCATTCCTACTTAAAGGGAGATGTTTCTTTCCCACAATTACCCCTTTCTGCGTGCTTTAATACTTTCAAGTTGTTTTTAAGACTCGCTTTCCTCCAATAATTTAACAAACCTTCTCAGCATTAAACATTAACACAACTTTTTTTTATAGGACTCTGTTCATTATCATGCCAATAAATGATTAATTACAACTCCGTCTAAGGACCAATAAGTGTACAGGATTTTTATGATTCATAATGCGTGCTGTGTTGTAATGCAGCCTCTTGTAGCTGACATTCTAGCATTTATTGTTTTTTATGGCCGCACAGAGATGACTTTTGAAAGAGACACCAAAGTGACACATGTTTCTTCAGAAGGGTTTAAAAGTTTGACTGGTGTGGAGCAGCCATTCCTTCTCCAGCCCTGAAGGCAATCCAGAAGACGATCCTGAAGACATTCAGGGCTGTCCGTGGATTCCTGCCAGCCAGCAATGACTAACCTGATGGAGTGTCCCGCGGAAGCCGCCGTGTGCCATGGAGCATCCTGTGTGCGCCCCCCCAGCAATTTCAACGCGATCCTCAGCGTGACCCTGAGCACTGTCCTCACCATCCTGCTGGCCATGGTGATGTTCTCCATGGGCTGCAATGTGGAAATCAAGAAGTTCCTCGGGCACATCAAGAGACCGTGGGGCATCTGTGTGGGCTTCCTCTGCCAGTTCGGGATCATGCCTCTCATGGGATTCATCCTGTCAGTGGCTTTCGACATCCTCCCTGTCCAAGCAGTGGTGGTACTCATTATGGGGTGCTGTCCCGGAGGAACGTCCTCCAACATTTTGGCCTATTGGGTGGACGGTGACATGGACTTGAGGTAAGATAGCCAAGCCTCCAGGTACCGTGAGTGCGTACAGTTTCTCTTCCCAGCCAGGCCGTGATATGGGGAGTGTTCCTCTGACCTATCGGGTTGATCCTGGTTACACCTAAGGAGCTAGCAGAAAAGAGAAATGGACCCTTACCCCCGGTCTTCCCCTACAGTCCAGCTGCTTTGCCATTAGAAGTCAAGAGTTGCCTTTTGTGTTTGGGCATTTTGGGAGTTGGATCCTTTTGCTTTTGATCTTAGGGAAAAGATTCAAAGTTTTTCAATTAAGAATATCTTCCCAAGTCACAGACTGCAATTGAGGAAGTTTTCCTTTCTGGTATCAGAAGGGAGCAAAAATATTTAAATTTTTTGTTAAATCTTAGAACCTACAATGAGGCCGTGATCTCCACCAAGCTCAGCAAGTTCTCTGGACAAGCTTTTACTTAGTGTACATTTGCTTCACTTCTACTGCCATTAGAAAGAAAAAAATCTTTTAATTATATGCTTACCTTAGTATAGAATAAACAGCAAATGGTTTCTCTGCTTCCCACAGAGCAATCTAAATTTCTGTGTTTGCCCAATTCATCCTGTGCCAGTCTGAACTAGTAGTGGAAAAAAACTAATAGAAGTAAGACCAAGTATTAATGGGACAAGGCTGAGAATGTTAATGCTGCAAGTTGAATAGACTAATGTCTTTTTCCTTGCCTCACAATTTCTCATTTTCCCTTGAAAGATCTGCATTTCTGCAAGCCAGCCAGGTGCTAATGGAACATGTGCTTATTAAATACTGTACAGTAGGCAATTGGCTCAGTTAATCACCAACTCCTACACTCTAAAGAGAGAAGCTCCTAGCGTAGGAATAGAAGTATTGCAAAATCTAAGTGTCTCTCAAGACTCTGTTGTCAGGAGCCTGCCTGCCTCTTCTCCAGGACCTGTATTATGGCCTATTTCTCACCTAAGAAAATAATGTATGTGCCTTGCAGCGGGTTGTTTTTCTAAGGGAAGTCCTGTAAAGAGCCAAGGATCGCACGTGCTACTCAGATCTTGTTCATGTGTGAACACACAGGGCAAGCAAGTCACAGGAGATGCCCTTTGTGTTTGCCCTGGCCATGAGCACAGGAGGGGGTTCTAAATGTTCTCAGCACCTGCTGAGCTTGGGGGCTTGATTTTCACTCACAGCTTTGGTGTGATCCTTGTGACTTTTGAACACGACAGAAGGGCTGGGCCCTCCAACCATGTGGACCTGCTTTATAGAACAGAAAAGTCTCCCAGGGTGAGATGAGGAACCATGCAAGGTTGGTGGACTGGTGGGAAACTTTTCTTCTGTAGATCCAATCAGTGAAATCCCAAATCCATAATATGCAGATTCCATCTCTCCTTACTTTTAAGGAAGTCTTTTATCTCCTGTGATAGGAGGTGTTTATGCAATCCTGTTTACATTGTATTACCATCCCTATAAACAAATTAAGACAGAATATTTTTTGAGCCACACCTGCAGTTGCTCAGAGGTTATTCCTGACTGCACTCAAGAATTGTTCTTGGGGTCTGGAGCGATAGCACAGCAGGTAGGGTGTTTGCCTTCCACCCGGCAGCTCCACTAGGTGTAGCTCATGAGTATCTAGCGGCTTGGGGCTGAGTATTAAATTGTCCAGCCTAATTGGCTGAATAGGTCAGGAGTGACCCCGGAGGACCCTCAGCATTGCTTGATAGGGCAGGATAAGAAAACTATCCCCCAGAATACATATGATCCAAAACAAAGAAAAGGAAAGAAGACCCTCCCCCAAGAAAATTTTGCAGCCAAGGTAATAAGTATCCAGTCAAATCCTGACCAGGCATCCGCTTACAAGTCAGGGTAGATCAACAGTGAACAAGGACACTGACCACCAGTCCCTCAGCAGCCCAGAGTCAGCTCCGCCCCCACCACTCAGCACTTCACTTCTTTAGGACTCACGCAACACCCTATAAAAGACTCTGAATACCCAAAATAATACCCTTTACCTCCTAGACATTCACACACAGGACCTCCGTTACCCTAATTATAAGGCGCTACCAAGTTATGTCTCAGCACAGGACAAGGGAAAGACTCTATGCCGGGCTAGAGCAATAGTACAACAAGGAGGGTGCCTTGCAGGCAGTCGACCCAGGTTCTATCCCCGGCATCCCATAGGATCCTCTGAACACCACCAGAGGTAGTTCCTGAGTGCAAAGCCAGGACTAACCCCTGAATATTGTCAGTGAACCCAGAAGCACCCCTTCTCCCCCCTTCCCTGAAAAAAAAAACATGCTAAGCCTCAAAGCCTGGCCTCGGAGAGGAGACAGTCAGGGGTAAGTTGGGAAACATCCCTGAGCTGCATCTGACCCAGGGACACAGGGACTGCTCCAAGCCAGACCCAAGCAGCATAACATTCCCTTCCTTCATTTTATTTTAACTTACAAAAAAAAATTAAATAAAGCCCGGCCATATGAGAGAAGAGTGACAAGCTCACAGAGCCAAGCCAAGCACTCCCGACACACTGGGTCTGCGTGTCACTTATCCAGAGGGACACACAGCTTCTGACACAAACTCCTGGGGTTACAGAGCAGAACTGAGAGTTATGCACTGTGTCCCTGGATCTCTGAGGACCTCTTGGCAATGATAGGGAGCACTGTGATAAACTCTGGGCTATGGAAGGTGATGGCTGTCTTGGGTGGAAGTTGGCCAAGCTCTTCCTTGAGTAAATATCCAGAACATTCAGCTCTCTGGACTACCATCACAAGTCTTCCACAGGAAAGAAGAAGGAAGACAGCCTTATCCCCACCTTTATTTCCAATCCTGTGCTCCTGGCCCTTGGCCTTCTTTTCCTTTGGGTCCCTCGCAATGGCAGTCTGGAGATGACTTTATATCGACAGTAAAGGTAAAGGTAAAGGCCCTCCCGTTGATCGTCGATTTGCTCGAGCGGGCCCAGTAACATCTCCATCGGAGACTTTGTTGTT
>JAOXYA010000041.1:49752012-49762806 GCA_028565675.1 Sorex palustris | reverse complement strand
AGTACAAGATAACATTTCAATCAGCATGGAATAGTATTAGTCCTAGGAAATGATTTTCAGCAATAACAAATACCAATTTTTAAACTTTGTCAATTTGATAAATGAAAAACTTTAGGCTATTTATAAATTTGTTGCCTGGTTGGCAGTCAATTGAATATTTTCTTATAAGTAGTCACTAAATGATATTTTAGTTATAATACCTTGCTCATTTTAATGGTCATTTTATAAACAATAATATGTAAGAATTTTAGATATTAGATATTGCAGATTTCATAATTGTTATAGGCATTCCAGTTTGTAATTCGCTTATAATTTTGACTTTTTATGAATGTAATGCATAAAATTATTTGATATAAAATACATTGTTTTCACATACACCCAAATTGGTTAAATTACAATATGTTTATGAGTAGCATATCCTTTCCTATCTTGAAACCCAGTTAAAACTTAATTTTTAAATTACAGGTGACAATCTTCTTATGCTGAACTTTTCAGGCTAGTGAGGCTAAGAATATGCTTTTTGCTATGGGAGATGGATTGGCTGATACTCCATATGTGGTGATGGGGGTGAGGGTTATTCCTCACTCTGTGGTCCAGGTCTCTCTTAGTAATGCTGGGGTAACAGGCTATGCTTGGGATAGAACCTGGGTCAGCCAATGCAAGCAAGCACCCTAATCACTGTGCAATATCTCTGACTTGAGGTTGGGAGTGTTAGCCATTTAATAGAGTAGTCACTACTGCCATATACTAAATATTTGAGCTTAAGATATTTTCCAAGTTTCTGATTTTCTGTTTCCTTGCTATTCTTTTGTTGCTATAAAATATTTTTATCTTCTCTAATTATTTAAAAGTTATACATGCTTATTTTGTGCTCACAATTTTTTACCATTAAACATTCCCCAACTTCTTTTATATGATATTCTAAAATTAGCATAATCAAAAATGAAATAGCAATTTTTATTACATTTGTGAATGAATAAGTCAGGGATTTTAGCCAACTTTCATTTTCTTCCCATCTCATGTCATTTGTATTATTTCATAAAAGATGTTTGGGGTAGTAATTTGATTTTATCATTATGTCACTTCTGTTTCAATGTATTTTCATTCAATTTTGCCTCCTTATTAATAACATGAGAATTCACAAAATGATCAAGACAAAAAAGTATGAATAAAAGGAATGCTTTGTTTTATTGATTAGAAATCATTTCATACTTTAATGTATCCTCAAATTATGTTGATTGCATATTCATTTTAAATCAACATTTTAAACTGGCTTTATTTCATTGGCTCACAAGCAATTTTCACTAGTAACTAATCTTAGAAGGGATGTTATACTACTAATGGTTTAGTATACATTCCTTATGCCATCTGAATGTGAGCTATGAAAAAATGCTTAGGACCAACCCAAGACCCGTCAGAATGTTATATGTCTCTCCTTTCAAAAGACAACTCAGAATACCTACAACATAATCATTTCCTAAGATTTACCACCTGCCATTTTTAGAAATTATTCAAGGTTAAATTTCCACTGTGCTTTTTTGGACTCCTTAGAGTGTTGTATATATTAGCTTCTCAGCAAAAACTTCTAGAAATATGAAAAACCATTGTAATTTATTTCATTGTTTCCTCAGGGAGGAAAACAGTTTGATGTTATTAAATAAGAGGCAAGTTATCGAAAGAGTGACTTTATTGTTTAGTATCATTTCACAGGTGACTACTTTTCTTAAGGGAGTTTCTTCTCATCAGCAGTATAAACGTACTTTTTTAAAAAATTAAACTTTATTCTTTTTTATTGAATCACCGTAAGATATAATTACAAGCTTTCATGTTTTAGTTTCAGTCATACAATGAGCAAACACCCACCCCTCCACCAGTGCACCACCAATGTCCCCAATATATACTCCCTTTCCAATCCTCCCCCTGCCTCCATGGCAGACAATTTCCCTCATACTCTCTCTCTACTTTGGGGCATTATGGTTTGCAATATAGTTACTTAGAGGCCATCACATTTGTTCCTTTATCTACTTTCAGCACACATCTCCCATCCCTTAGTTTTCTTCTGTATTAAGGAAAGGCACTGAGGATTGATACCTGCTTCCTTTTCCAAGGGGCCTGGGAGGTGCAACTCATCCTAACCCACACAAAGACACTGTGAAAACAGTGATGTCTGGATCAGAGCCCAGAGGTCTGCTGTTCTCTAATGAGTCTGACAGCCATTAAACAAAATGCCTTCCCTGATGCAGTGTGAAGACCCCAGCCTGGGTCTCACCCTTTCCCCAAAGACTGGACCCTGCTCAGTCACTTCCCTGTGCTGATGCAGATAAGTCCTCAGACACATGGAAACTTCTATGGCCTCAGCCATAGAATGCATGAGCTGAGTCCACTCTGGGACTTTCTGATCATGCCTTGAATATGAAGTCACCGGCTCCCTAGACATCCAGGTGTACCTACAAACCGCCTCGTCTTCTTTCAGTGTCAGCATGACCACCTGCTCCACCCTGCTGGCCTTGGGCATGATGCCGCTGTGTCTCCTGATCTACACCAAGATGTGGGCTGACGCTGGGACCATCATCATCCCCTATGATAACATAGGTAAGTCCTGCCTCTGACAGCCTTCTGAGTTAGGCACCTCCTGTTCTCTTTCCTTCCCTGGATGAGACACTCAGGCCAGGCTCAGACTCAGCCATCCCCTGCCCTCCCACTCCCGGAAGCCCTATCTGTTCACCTAGGAGTTTATCACAAGCTATCCCTTCGCTGGAATGAAGATTGGAAGAGTTAACATTCCAAACTTTGACCCCATGGGAGAACCGGCTTTTATCCTCCATTGAAGTTGCCAGGGAACGGAGTGCCCAGAGCAGAACTGTCTGTATCTCAGGAAGTCTATGTTTCTCATGCTTTCCTCTGTATGCAGCTCTTTCGTGGGACCAGGAGTTTGTCTCTAGTCTCTGAAATACAGAAGAAATGCAAAACGCATCCCATTAATGATGGTTAGATTGAGTGCCTAGAAAGATCCATAAGTGTGGCAATAGGAAACCACTGGATGAAGCAGATCACTTATGTACTCAACTGCAAGCAACAGTGACTTTATACTCCAAGTAATGGAACTATGAGTTAAAACTGGACTCAAAAATTGATTTCCTGGAACCAACTCTATGTCATGCCTTGACAGTCAAATTTGCTCATTAGGATGCTGTCCCCAATCATTTTTACTCTCTGATCTTCATCCTCATCTCCCACATGCTTTCATGGCTTCCCGGGAAGCAAAACATGGTAGGAGATGAATTGGTTGGTATAACATGCGATCAAGGGAAGAACTCGAAACATCCTGGCTTCCCTAAACTAGGCATTTCCCATGAAAGCTGAGCTATCAATCAAATCAGTGCCCAGCACAAGGTATGTTATATGGGAACTCATCTTTTCCAGCAGACCTTGGAGACAAAGGTCTCTCCTGTGGGATGCATCAAAGGTGTGTGGGCTTCCCACTGGAGGGAACTTGTAAGGCAAAGCTAAATGGTAACTTAAAAAAGTTTGCCTGAGGGACTCCAGGTGAACTTGGAAACTAAATTGTATGGCATGTAAAATCCCTCCCATTCCTAAGAAAAATTGTTTCTTTGATAAAATATGACTCGAGCTCTATACAACTGAATTAGTATAAGCTTTCCAAATTTGGGGGCATCTGTGTGGCAGCATCTTCTGATACTGTCTCCTCTCTCTCTTTCTCTCTCTCTCTCCCTTTTTTCTCTTTCCTTCTATTACAATCACAGCGAAAGATGAACCAAGTGTCCCTCCTGACACACCCCGTTCAATACGGGATCTCCCTACACAAGGTCCTCCTCCTGGGCTGGGGAACTCCTTTGTATGAAGCATGACCTCATGTAAACAGGGTTTATGTGATATTTTATGATCACCTGCTCATTCCTCCTGCTGCCTAGCTCTCAGTTTGCTTTAAGTAGAGCTTCCTTAAGAACAAAGAACACAGTTTGCTTGGCTGATGGATATTGTATAACTCAAAGTCTTCCTGCTCAAGGAAATCTTAATCTGTATTTGTCACTTTTAAGAAAAAATGGAGTTATAGAATTTTTCTCTTGAAAATAGATAATTCTGACTATATGTGAATTATTCATACCATACCCACCCATGTAAATTTTGAAGAGAAAGAAAAAGCTGGAAAAAATATTTAACACCTCGGAATAAGGAAAGACCATCACTTAAGCAGTAAAAGGCAAAGGGACATTTGTAAGATAGTACATTTTAAATGAGAGCTTGACAAATAAGTATTAGCCAGTTTACCACTTCTTTCAGATCTTATTTCTGATCTAACCTTCTTATACATGGTTTTCCTAATCCTTAAATGTAGAAGATAAATATCCTAATTGCTTCACAATCCTATTAACACTTTGGGGGTAGGGGAGAAGGCTACAGGGGAGGGGTGCTGGCCACACTCAGTGCTCAGGGACTCTTCCTGGTCCTGTGCTTGTCAGTGATCTTTGGCTTTGTATGTGGTTCCAGAGATCAAACTGGGGCAAGCAGTTTACTTCCGGAGCTATCTCTCTGACTCAGGAAAAATTAGCTTGTTGATTTTTTCAAGATGAACAGGAAGCTGGACATGTGTCCTGGTCTGCTCTCAATTCTGCTCTAAGGACAGGCCTGCTTGATGCAGGTTACGCAGGAGCATGCCACACTCAGATGAGCTGATAAACATGTGCTGGGGCCCCTCAGGGGAGAGCATCTGGATGAAGGAGGAGACAGCCAGACAACTAAGAAAATCACAAGTTCCTGGTTGATCCTAATCCTCTCTACCATACTTTTGACAGTGTACCACACGCTGGATGTCCATTCTACCCCCTAACTCTCTGTAACAGGGATGTAATTCTGCCCAGTGGATTCAGTGAGGTGTGCATTCTCTCCAAGCTCTCCAAAATACGTTTCCACTTCTAGCCTCTCAGATGACAGGTTCTGCCATTTGCTCCAATCACGTTCACTCCCTCTTTTATTCTTTCTTCCTTTTTTCCCCCCTATAACTTCTGTAAACTCTACTAATGATCAAGATGTGATTCCAATGGTCTCCCTGGATGCAGATGCTTTCTCATCTAAGTATACAGTGTTTGACACCCAAAGGACAGAGATCTGGAGAATAAGAAAAATCAAAGAAAAGAAAAGAGGGCAGACTCATCCTTCTGAAGACTAGAGAGTTGCCCCAATTCTCCAAAGGGGATCCATAGCCTCCAAACGGAAAAGAGAGCAACATGTGTTCTGTCTGGGTAACTTCAAGCCCTGCAAACGCTCTATCAGGTCCCATCTGGTGAGGAGAAGCTCAACTGTGCTGTATGTACCATTGCCGTACCGAAGAGAAACAAAAATTCTTAGCAAGAAGTTCCAAACATGGAGAAGAGGTGCCTTTACACAGATTCCTCCTCCCCACCCCCCATTAATTATGTATTATCATCCAAGCACATTTTTTGCACCTAGGTATAAGTCAGTATAGAGTCGTCAGTGTGACTCAGGGTGTGTTTAATATAAGGCTATAAAGTTCTCACAATTGGCGCATTTGCTGCCTGATCCCATGTGCTGCTTGCGCCCACGTGGCCGAGCACATGTGGTTCCCGAGCACATGTGTCGCCCGCATCTCCCCTCTTGAGATGTGTACTTTCATGCTTTCGTGTCTAACTTTACTCTCTCTCCCTCTCTCCCTTCCTCCATACCTAAAAATCCTCCAAATAAAATCTATTTACTTCACTAAAAAAAAAAAGTTCTCACAATTGAAGGGATCATCTGGAAAAAAAATGTCTCCACCCGTCAAAGTAGCAGCATATAAAAATAACCAAGAGAGATTTTGCTGGGGTTCTTACCAGAATGTCTATCAGACCCTTTTCCATATCTATTGTTTCACCAATTTCTTTTTCTCCCTCTTCATTATATGTGTGTGTGTGTGTGTGTGTGTGTGTGTGTGTGTGTGTGTATTTACTCTTGGTACATTTAGTTATTAGGAAATGCCATTGAGCAGTTTCTGGAAAAATCGCTGTTCCTTACAAATTGATAGAAAGACCTAGAGGCTACCAAAACTATGTTCTCATCACTATTATATTCATTTTATGTTTATGTCACTACTAAGAAACCTAGAATCTACTTTTCAGTCCTTCTTCATTTCACTTCAAAAGTAAGGAATGTAGATAGACTCTCAAAATTTCACTATGAATTCTGCTTTCTGCCTCTATTTTTAAAAAGATGTGTGTAAAAAATAAAGTAAATAAGCCATGAGAAGTTGGAAGTGGTTGGTGTTCTAGAAAAGCAGCTATTGGACAAATGAATGTTAAATAATATAAACAATCCACAAGTCCTGAGAGCAGCAGTAAATTTAACTCGGTGAAATTGAAGGATGACTCTTATCTGGCTGGGTGAGCACGTTCCTGCAAAGAATTATAATTACTTGAGAGGTCGCCAAGTATATTATCTCATGGAAAATTTAAGGCATGCTTTTTCAACCTATTCGCTCACCTCTCTGCTTGCACATTTGAATAACGGAAGTCAGTCTTAACTGGAATTCATTAACTTTCAGGAGGCCTGGAGAATTTCAAGCTTTTTCCTATATTTCAACTAGCACTAAGTTACAGACAAATGGGAAATATCAAGTAGGTACTACACCACACACACACACACACACACACACACACACACACAAACACTCCAGACCTTAAATATATTTTTTCCTTGGCAAGAGAAAGGCCCAAAGCAAACAAAGTGATGCTGATAAATTAAACTAAAATACTTAAATGGGTACAGCAGGTAAGGTGCTTGCCTTGCATTTGCCCAACCCAGCTTTGATCCGTGGCATCCCATATGGTACCCCAAGCACCACCAGGAATAATTCCTGAGTGCAGAGCCAGAAGTGACTCCTGAGCATTTCCAGATGTGGCATGGAAAGTAAAAAAAAAAATTAATTTAAATAAAATTTTTAAAAGACTTGGATTGGCCATATAAGGAGCTTTTACAATTAACCCATTATTTAAGAAAAGGAATTGTAGCTTCAACCATATCAACTCTGTGTCAGTACCAGCCAATTATTTACTGGTGAGAGTAAATAAGGGGATTTTGGGTTTTTATCTATTTTAGAAGCCCAGGACGGAGCCTGGAGCACCACCCATGGCTTTGCAGCATGCTCCTTCTTGCTTCCTGGTACTCGTCCCGTCCTGGGTACTGTCTGCTGATCAAATTGCTCTTCTATCACCCTTAGGGACATCTTTGGTTGCTCTTGTTGTTCCTGTGTCCTTCGGGATATTTGTGAATCACAAATGGCCCCAGAAAGCCAAGATCATACTTAAGGTAAGTTTCTCATGAGTTAGGTGCTCCATCATGAGAACTGAGGTGATAAGGTTTTTTATCCATTCAACTGGTCTTTCTCACCATGTTATGACAGGTGGTCCTCTATTCTAGAATCTTCTTCTCTATTCATGCACAGGAAACATTTCTCTCCCAGAAATTTAAGACACCCAATGCAAATAACCCCACTTGGTTCTCTCAGTCCTTTCTGCCACAACATTCTGCTCTTGACCCTGGTATGTGGGTTTAACATATGTGAACAGCCATGGCACGTGGGTTTGACATATATAAGCAACTGTATGTTCTATATATTTCTGACATCTGTATCCTATTGACAAGTTCAATGCCTGGAAATTTAGATTATATAGATCACATCATTAGGAAAACATATACATAAAATATGTATCATAATATATACAATACTAAACATATAATTAGTGGTCATTTATTCCCCTCCACCAACTATATTCTAGCAAGAAAATGTGAATATAGTTATAGGTATCAACACAAGCATGGGCAACAATGATAGAGATAGAAAAACTTCACCAATGAGGGAGTGAAATAAGCTAGGTTCTTTGTTTTTCTCCACATAAAATGATAGTTTCTCCACATTTTTAATGTGAGGAGAAAATGATAACAACAGTGACTTTGCACACATGCCTTAAGTTTCATAGTTTAGATCCACATTTCCATTCTTTTAGCAATGACTTTTAAAGGTGGTGAGTGGAAGCATATGCAAGACATTATCTTCACTGACAGATAGAGAAAATAAGGTGCAGAGACTTTTGGTGATGTACCAAAGCAGTTGAGAGGCAGGTGTCAAATCTGGGCCTTAAACCTAGAGACCTGGGTTTTCTTGTTCCCCAACAAGGATCATTTGCCACAAGAACATTTGTAGGTTAATTGATGATGAACGCAAAGCATCCTGTTGGGTTGTTAAAACTCCAAACATGAGACCAGCACTTCCATCTGCGGAGGGCATTGAGTTGAGAGAGAGACCAGTTCCGACTGGTTCCTTTGGATGTGCACGCACTCAGGCCCACCGATCTGCTTGTCTGTTCCAGATTGGGTCTATCGCAGGCGCCATCCTGATCGTGCTCATCGCCGTGATAGGGGGAGTGCTGTACCAAAGCGCCTGGATCATCCAGCCCAAGCTGTGGATCATAGGCACCCTCTTCCCAGTGGCCGGCTACTCCCTGGGGTTTTTTCTGGCTAGAATAGCCGGTCAGCCCTGGCACAGGTATGGTGCGAGGGGAAAATGAGAATGGACATTTTCCCAGGGGACAGCTCTGTAGTTTTCCAGAGTTATTGTAGTGAAGGATTCCACAGAGGGTGATTGGAAATAATAAATGTCATCTCCCCAGTCTGGAAGCGACAAGTTCAGTACATCTGCAGGTGGGTCTCTTCCTGGGGTCTAAGGGTTCAGCAAGGCAATCTAAGGCAATCTGTCCCTGATCTCTCTCTCTCTC
The DNA here is from genome assembly GCA_028565675.1 of Sorex palustris. Taxonomy (NCBI): domain Eukaryota; kingdom Metazoa; phylum Chordata; class Mammalia; order Eulipotyphla; family Soricidae; genus Sorex; species Sorex palustris. Next base: position 49,754,020 of record JAOXYA010000041.1, on the reverse strand, counting down.
TCTCTCTCTCTCTCTCTCTCTCTCTCCCTATTTGTCTCTCATTCTCTCTCATCGTCTCTCCGTCTCTCTGTCTTCTATCTCTCTTTATCTCTCTCCTCTCTCATTCTCTTTTTCTCACTCTCTAATTCTCTCATCTCATTTTCACTTTATCACTCTCTCTCATTCTCCCTCTTATCTCTCTCATTCTCTCTCATCTCTCTCATTCTCTCTTTTCCACTCTCTCTTATTATCTCTCATTATCTCTTTTCCACTCTCTCTTATTCACTCTCATTCTCTCTTTCTCAATCTCTTTCTCTCCCTCCCTCCCTCCCTCTAATTCTCCCTCCCTTCCCTTGGTGGCTAAATGAATATGTTCTCCCTGTATATCTTTTCATATTGTCTACTGAGCTTGCTTCTCAAAATGAAAGTCCCCTTCACGCAGACACGAGTCCTATTGATTTCAGTCCTGGTTTAATAATCTCACATTCACTAAATTTTCCCAAATATGATAATATTCTGAGCCACTGGCAATAAGAACCTCAGCATATGTAAATGAGAAGACACAATCTACCACTAACAGCTCTAAATGTGTGGGGTTGGCACAGCCTGGTCTTTCACCTGCAATAACATTCACCCTATTTCTGGAGAAGGGAAAATTCAGCCATTCCTCAATTAAGTAAGTTCCCCAAAAAGAAAATTGTGACAGTTTCTCTTTTGCTCAGATATTTCTGGAACCCCCTACAAGCACATTCTACTCTTCTATGGTTATGTATGTTATGTTCTGAGAAACTTTAGCAAAATTATTAAGGTGTGTCTTCTCCAGTGTGATTCCAGGGATCAGGCATGAGCTCACCTCCCAAAGATGCTGGATATGACAAGTGGGTTTAAGGTGAATGTGTTAGGGCCTGGCAAAGAACCTTTCCTCTGCTACCAAAAAATAAGCAGCAAGAAAAGCAGGGTGGGGGGGGGCTGCTGCATGAAAGAGTCTTTCTCAGACTGTCCTCAGGTGCAGAGTTGGTGCAGTAATGCCTACCTTACATGTTGATTTAAGGTCATACAAAAAACAGAAACAATTGCATGATGAAAGGGCAATAATATCATTTATATGTGACTATGAGTGTTTTGTCACCCTGCTATCTGCTCTGCACTCTCAGCAAGAAGATCACAATTGAAAACAGTGAGACTCACACCCATCATCATTGATAGAACATAATATAGATGGAGCTCATGCTTTCATGTAATTTTATGTATATTATCTGATTCTAAGATTTGTACGATGTACTACATGCATAGAGGTAGACAGATGGATGATGGATGGATAAACAGACAGATAGATGATAGATAATAGATGCAATGACACATTGATACCTGAATCTAGAGATAGCAGCATCCCTGACAGTGTTGCAATGGGCGAAAGGGGTGACAGAAGTCCCTCACGGCAGTACTCAGTGCAGTAATGCAGGACTGAAAACTCCACCCAGTAATATGCTGCCCCACAAAGACCACACCTGGCAGGGTTGAGGGCACGTGGTGCCGGAATTTAACTCTCCCATTGAGCTCTCTCCCTGCTCTATTAATAATGTTTATTCAATGTGTCATTACTATATTTAATTATATAATAAATTCTAGATGTTAAAACAATGTTACATAGAAGATAGAGATAATAGAGAAACAGATTTAGAATGAGTAGAGATACTTCTACATTCTGTATAGCTCTGGGATAAACTATCGCGGTGGGTCCTCCTTTTTCCAGACAAAGATCAATGATAAATATCTGAATTTTAATGTAAAAAGAAAACAGTAATAGCAATGGTTTGTGTTTGCCTTTTAAACTTTTATAGTTCTATGTCTATTCTCTCATGCTCCCATACCAGGTGACTAAGGAAAGATAAAGAGAGAAAGAATATTTATTCATAGTGTTCATAACATAACATGTGACAATAATGTCTTTGTAGATATTTTATTCAGTATACATACAAGTATGTTAAGTAAATAGGCATTAAATTAGAAACACATATATAATATAAAA
>JAOXYA010000041.1:49712289-49726636 GCA_028565675.1 Sorex palustris | reverse complement strand
GCACAAAAATTGTAAATCTACAACTGTACCTCATGGTGTTTCACTAATAAAAAAAAATATGATAAAAAAAAAAGAAAATGATAAACAATTAAAAACTATATATAACTGCTAATTCGCTCCTGCTGGGTGTTTGGTTAGGTTGAATTGTTCCCTTGTTAATTTGGATGCTCTTTCTGGAAGATGTTAACAGATGCGTGTGTGGAGACCAGTCTCTTGAGATCAGTTTTTCAAAACAGGAAGGAAATTATTCATTCTAGTGTATTCTTATATCATGGTGCTTGCCAAGACCTTCTCAGAGTTTCAGTAGCTGACTGCCATCTTTCAACAACCAGTGAAAGATTTCATAGTTGCACAGCTGTAGGTCACTTATTCTTGACCTAGAGCAAAGTCAAGTCTCCTGAGAACTGCAGTGTCATTGATCAAAATTTTAAAAAATCAAAAGTAACTAGGATAATATTTTACAAATCTTGGTGAAATCTAGTCGACAGGTTTTACTTTAACTGCATATAACTCAATAACCTAAGATTCAAAACAAAATTCTGTTCTTAAAGATGTTATTCACCAATATTTTGGGTGGGGAAAGATATATTCTGTGGAAATGTGCTGGCCACATCTTTTGAAAGAAATCACTTGCAAAAGAGTTTTAGATGGATGCAATTTGGAATATGTTACAAATAATGTAGTAATGCCATAATACATAAACTTTAAAAATTACACATGATGGGACCTGAGATATAGTCCAGCAGGTAGGGCACTAGCCTTGCTTTTGGCCAATCCAGGTTCTATTCTCCGTTTCCCATATAGTCCCCTGGGCAATGCCAGGAGTAATTACCCAGCATTTCAATGTGTGACCAGAAAACAAGAAAATTACACGTAAGTGATATTATTATAAAAAAAAGAAGAATATTAGGAATAAAATGCGGAAGACAGTGGTAGAACATCACACAATAAAAATGTATGTGAAAGTTGTTGGGTTCTAGGAGATTCTTCCTGTTATGTTAACTTGATAAAACTTGAGATGAGAGGGGGAGAGGGGTTTTTTTTCTAAAAAATTTTAGATTAAATCACCATGAGATACACAGTTATAAAGTTGTTCATTATTGGGTTTCAGTCATTCTTGAGGGTGTTTTTCCCCCTCACTTTTTTTTAATATAAAAATTAAAGTGCTTCTTAGAAATCACCAGAAAATTTTATGAGTAATGTTGGTAGATGAGAACCACTGTTTTGTTCTTGATATTTCTTTTCCTTTTATTATTTATTTAAACACTGGTTTACAAAGTTTTCCATGGTGCATTTGTTACAGGCATTTGATATTCCAACGCCAGTGCCACCACCAGTATGACCTTGATTCTACCATTGTCCCTGTTTGTCCAATATCTCCCCTAAGCCTGCCCTCTTAGCAGGCAAAAAATATATATATATTTATTTTATATTGCTTATTACTAAATGTCTAATGCAATTACCAAAACCACTCCAGTCAAAGAGAAGTTGTGAAACTGATAAATCTCATCATGGAGGCATTAAGTGCTTTTCTGAGAGTTTATTAAGCTCTTAGTAGTTGAGTCTTCTGTGCCACTTTTCTTTATTGTGCTTAGGTGGCTTCTACAAAACGTTCACATCTAATCTTGTGTGATCCTACTAACATGTAAGAATTATGGGGTTTGGAGGTGGTACATCCTGTACTCCAGAAACTCCAGATATTTAACTGGGCAGTCAGCTCTTGAGGAATGGGAATGCGGCTTCCAGGGCATTTCAAAGAACTGCTGGTCGGGTGGAGTCAGGCTCTCTGCCTCTACTCCAAGAAGACCCACGGATTCTCATCCAAAAGACCAGTGATCTGTCGTTCTCATTCAAGAGACCAGTCACCTGTAGTTTTCGGCATTTCAGCATCTCTGCAGAGCTCAGTTGTGAGGCTGTGTAGTCAGGTGGTTGGCATGGTGGCAGCTATCATGGTGTGAGTGTAACTGCTGAGGATTGGGTAGGGTGGGGACATGTCCTTCTATTGAGAGCTATTGTGACTGACAGCAAGATCAAAATGTATTTGATTCTTCCTATCAAGTCTTCTTGGTAACGGGGTAAAAAATTGAGCAGTAAAATAAGTAAATGCAGGAAAAAGAAGGCAAGAGGATGAAAAGATTGGGTAATGGGGACCAATGTGTTAGCTAGAAGGCACTAAAACTTAGATATGCAAAGCATGTGCGTATTGTGGTATATGGCCGCATTCCCTAAATTACAGAGTATTATATATCAACGATAAATCAAAGGCATTCTATTAAGTTTAAATATAAACTATTATCTGTAGTACAATAGTTCTTTTATTCTTATTGCAGATAGATACTTGGAAGCAGTGGCTTTAAGCTAAAGAACTTTTATAGATAGCAAGTCTTCAAATAACATCTTTTCATTTACTGCGTACAGGGATTGTTTTCTTTCTCATCAATATTGTAACAAAAGCCATTGAACAAAATGATATTTTCTAGGACCCGATGTAGCTACTTGAAAGTTAAAGTTCATAAAGAAAAGTCTTGGAGTTAGAGTTGCGATTCCTTGACTTATAAATATTGACCTGGTGATTTTAGTGTAATAAATATCAATCTGTGTATATAGAAATTTGCAATAAGAATATCTTTAAAATAATATGTGCTTGGAATTAGAGAAGAATTCTCAAATTTCAACCCGTGTCACATTGATCTGTGGAGCTGTGATCAATCAAGATCCTTTGAGTCTGGAGAGAAACTGACTTACACTAGAGAGAGAGATGACCTTCAATTTGGGTAATATTCAGAAGAAAAATTCTCATCTGGCTTTCCTCAAGACATATTTACAGCCATGTGTTCAATATGGGCTTGGGGGATCATTTGGGGTGCTGAGAGAGAGAGCGGCTCTGCTCATCATAAGAGAATGAGATTGAGAAGGACTGAGTCAGGAGTGACTCAGGCTTCCTATGGCACGTAGAAGAGGAGTCCAGTAAACCTGAAGACTAGAAACAAAAGGTGATAAAAAGGTTTGAGTCTTCAAGAGGGACGCGGGAGCCCAAGAAGAGGCTGAGCCATCAAATGATGGGACAACATTCAAAGGAGATGGAGCAGAAAGCAGAGCACAGGGAACGCAAGAGGACTCCCAGGCAATGCTGAGCCTGCGAGACAGGGACACGGCAGCATAGTCTCTCTTCATTCCCAGCCTCTTTGCGTCATGCAGGTCCCACCAGGAGCTGCCACAGAGGCTAGTGGTATCAGAGCTTACAGCATCTAGGTTTGTGTAATTACAGTCAACAGTGCTCGCGCAAACCATGAATTTCTGAGAATTTGTCCCACGTTAAGCCATGCATGTCTATTCAAAGCAGTGTAGAAGAGAGATACAGAGCTTTTTATTTTTGTGGGCCCAGAACAACCCACGGGCAAAATCAAATAGATCCAATTCCACATTTTTTGTACCCTAAATGTCACCTGTAGTCTTTGCTGTTTTCGCTAGTTAGGTAGCAAAAACAATATGGAAGGCACTCAATTCATTAATTATCCTTCTCTACCCAAGAAACTCAGAAACATTTCTATCATCAGTCAGGAACACCTTATTTTCACTTTCAATTTACAGATCAGGTGAAGGAGGCTGAGATTGAAACATAGCTAATCAGAGTAGTAATGGCTAGCCCCAGGAATAAACTCTCTCCTGGTTTCAAACAGAATCATTTTTCACAAGATCTCACACATTCTGAGGATATTCCTTATTAGGATGTTTTTTGTTCTGTCAATTTCTTCCAAGCAAACCTGAATCAACCTTGCATATTTCACATACATGTTATCTTATTAAACATCCTGAAAAGCAGTCTCTTAAAACTATCAACTCAGTAAAGAGCTTTAGGTGTCCCTGTTATGTGACTTCTCCATGTCCTTGTACTATGTTCCCATCCCCCACTATTTGGAGGGCAAAACATTAAAAACGCAGGAATAAATGAAAACTTCCAAAAATTTTAATTAATTTATTAGTAGCCTAATAATACCGTTTCTCACACTTTTACTTGAAATTGACCTGAGTGAGTTAAGAGTTTTCATGACTAGGTAACATATCTGTGAATAATTCCCTGGAAAAACCCCAATTTAAAAAACCCTTTAGACAATTAATCTAAAGGTTATTTTGAGAGTCAAGATCATAATGATTTTCAGTAAAAAAAAAAGTAAAAATAAAAAAATTTAAAAATCCTGTGATAATGGGATGCTGTGTAAGATTAGGTTGGATTAAGGAGGCTATTTTCATTTAATCAGGAGAAAAACTTTTTTTAAGGCTTTAGAATGTGTCCCCAGTGATTGAAATTATTATGCTACTATGAGAAAAAAAGTGGGTCAAAACTCATTATCAAGTGATATTTCCACAAGTAGCAAGGGAATACGCTGTTTCCTATCAGACGTTATACCCAGAGTCTAGGCAGTTTTTCTTTCCTGAACTTGAGCCCAAAAAACTACTCATTTCCTTACCTTTTCCCAGCATTTATAAGTACCTGAGTTTCAACTAGAACTATGAATGGTAGACAAACTAGCTCAAGTCCCTGTGCTATAAAATTTATTTTTAAGAAGCAACTTGTAAATTCAGCAGTTCACTGCTGCTTCTTCCTCTCAGCCCGTAATGACCAACCATCTCCATTCTTGGGGAGAGACAGAGAAAAGCTATCACAGTCAAAAGAAATTCTCTTTTTTCCTTTAGAATAAATCATTTTTGGCCTAATTTTGCTTCTATTTCTTCCTCCCTTGAGGACCATTATGGAATTTAGTACTCTGGTCTTGAATTATCAGCTTTGGTTTTTTGCTTTAAGGCCGTAAATGTAAGTTAGTGAGAACATTTATTTGTGGGGCTGTTTGTTTCACTGACATTTTTCTTTAGAGAAATCTGAGCTACACTACATTCAATATTTTATTTCTTCAATACTCACAGAAGTCCTGGAAGGTAGACATAGTACCACCATGTACCTTGTCCTTTTATACTACACATGAGTTCACAAAAGGGACAGCCCTCAAGTGATGTTTCCTTGAAAAGAGGAAATGAAGAGCTATGTTAGATTACAATGGGCATGATAGGAGCAAGAAATTTTCAGGCAAGGAAAACATATATGGTAGAAGGATTATAGTGCTTTTATGGGGCTGAATACTATTAATCTAAGGCACCACATATGTTCCTCCAAAATGTGTCCCAGAGAGACCCCTGAGCACAAAGCTAGGAGTAAGTTCTGAGCATTGCTGAATGTGGGCTAAAAAAAAAAAAAGAGGAGTTTACCAAAATGTGTTCTTTCCAAACTACGACTACTAGAAATGTTAAAACAAATAATTTTTGGTAAAAATATTTTTAAATAAGAACTTACAAGTATAAAGTGTTATGAAATTTATAAGAAATAGGAAAAGATCTGACATTGAAAAGACCTTATGATAAACAAACAAAAAAATCTAACACAAATAAAAATTCTGGGCTTCTGGAAGGAGACACAATACAGTAGCTGAGCAGGGGGAAATTGGTATTTGGGTGGGGCCAGATGATGTTGGCCTCATTTCCCTTGCAAAGAAATTAGGACCTGATTTCAGAGACTGTGAATTTATAAGAGAGGAATATTGCCTCCAAATTTGCTTATAAGGAGTTGGGAGGCCTCATTTGATTTGTTATTGGCTGTTAAAAGATAAGATAGGAAATATGAAAATACTTATGTAATCCAATTGTGATGGTTTGAAAGTTTGTGCTCCTGCCAACTCATCTACCACCACCACCACCACCACTCCCTCAGTTCATGTGCTGCATCCTAATGCCCAGTGTGATGGGGTTTGGAGATGGATGCCTTGGGATGTGGTCACGACCCAAGAAAATTGTTGTCTACATCATCAGAGACTGCAGGCCACATGGGTTTTCTCCCTGCAGGTGCAGATAACCAAGGCATTCACGTGGTCTTCTTAAACACGAAGTCTGGATGAAGACCACAAATGATCTAAGGAAAAAAATCTTTCCCAATGTTTCACTAATTTTTTTTGGCACTTGCCACTTGTAGGGTGTGAGAAAGAGCTAAGAAAAAAAAATAGTTATGGTTGAACACACACACGATGAGCCCAATGACCTGAGATTCTCAAGTGGAGATCCACAGCTGTGTACTTAGGTTAGCCCTATCTTCCCGGTGGGTCCATTTTACTCAAAACCTTTATGGCAAATGATAAGTGGAGGGATCTAGAAACACTGGTGGAAGGATTGGTGTAGTAACATTGCAGTCATAAAACAATGATTCCTCAATAAAAAATGAATTATAAAAAAGCATATTGCAAAAATAAACATGAGACTTTTTAAAGCTGTTGGGGGATTTAAACAATACGACTTCTGTGATGGTATACTGTGTCATAATCTGCAATTCAAACCTCTAATACCCGCCTCAACCCTTTCTAGAGCTACTCCTTCTTTCCAACTTGGGAGCACCAGTAGCAATGCTTGAGTGTCCAGAATTCCATCAATTCGTTAGGAAAGAATAATCTCCTTTGGGAGAAACATGTTCCAGGGGCAGATACATATTTTATACTTGGCTGTGATTGAATGTTAGTTCATACATAAGTTAACAACATGCATTTCACGGCAGGAATAGCAGCATACTGGACTGTGTCTTCCACTGATTAGCCTCTTTCAACAGCGCTGCTGTTTTCACAAGGTTATGTTAAGAATTAAATGAGGAAATGAAAGCACTTTGTAAACTGTAAAGTGCCACCCTGATGTAATGTTTGATTAACGAATTAATTTGAAAATGCCTAAGACAAGGTGCCTTTTGAATGATGGTCTTTGTTTTGGTATGAATTGGGGTTGGGGGTGGGAAAGAGAGAGAATGTTCCAGGGTGGTCTTTTGAGCAAAATGAAGAGCCAGGGCACTCCCAGATGTCAAGGCACAGATGTGCAGAATTCTGATTGTCTGTCTCCCAGTAGCAGTCAGACGACGTGTGCAAATCCATCTGGTTCTCATATTGTCTGAATGAGGTGCTGAAGTGGAGGGTTTTAACAGCACTGAGTTTGAACAAATCCTCCTGAGCTTTCACCAAATGATTAAAGACAGAGCAAACTGTCCTCAACCTGGTCGCCCATCTTTGATGTACTCTGTCAGCAAGCCCCAAGCTATCACTTAAGACAAAGGCTGAAGTGGTGGGTGTCAGAGCCCTAGTTCCCTAGCTCTTGAGTGATTTTGCTGAATTGTCACTAGTTCACTCAACTGAGAAGTGATACGTACAGTGTTCAGAGGTGAAGCAAACATAAACCAGACCTACCCAATTTTTAATGTTCTCAGCTGTGTCTTTGTGGGAACTATATTTATTGGAGGTTTGCCACTTCTTTGTTGAATGCCTTGGCTGGGATTTCTGCTTAATAGTGGAGGGGGTGGGGCAACACTGGATGGGTGGGGAGGTGGGGGGGGACATCTTTTTGATGACAGAAATTCTTCAGACAAACACAGAAGCTGGGATTAAAACAAACAAACTTTCAAGTAGATCCTCAGTTAGCCCCATATGTCAAGAGGAGACATTGAACCCTTTAGTCTGCATGTGTCAGAAGCAAAGTACATGGCTTTAACCCCTTCTCAGACCATTGTATATTCTCATGCATTGATGAGTCTGTGAAAATAAAAACTTTGATAGCTGATGGTTAATGGTGGTAGCACAGGGTACACTGATGCTTGAAGAGATGAATCCCCATTCTCAGTATCTAAGGGGTTTCCAAACTGAACTCTGCTTCTTAATCGGAATAAATAAAAAATGTTTTCCACTGAATTCTACCTGATTATATGGGTTAAGACCTGGTATATGTTAGGAAGTTGGGTTTTCTTTATTTGACTTACTAAAATATGAATCCTAATCAAAATTGGGGAGAACTAATGTGGACCTCATAAACAGAAAATATGATTGGAACATCTAAGGACATTGGAAATGTCTAATTTAACATTTTCTTATTGAATTAAAGTAGGTATGCTTCATAAAAACTGGTGTGAGATCTGTTGTTTGAACACTGTGACCTCTCATTTAACTAAACTTCAGACTGATTCCTACCCAAGAGACAATGACTCAACCTACCCAGGTAGAGAAACCTTTGCCTCATGATTAGATAGACTTCCCACAGGTGTCCTCTAGGACTTGATTTCACACAGTGGTTTATTTTCATATTTAGCACATATCACATTTTAATTAGGAGTCTTTCTGAATACATGTATCTGATTTGTACCAGTTTTCATTGGCATATTTATTCATGATCCTGATCAAGATAAATTCTAGTGTTTATACACCAACTGCCTTAAATTCTGCTTTTGAGCTTCCTATTCATGACTAGTGAATATTAAACTGCTTTGCACAAGATGGATAAGTGGTGGAGATTAAACTCAAGAAATGGTTGTTTTGATTTATTTCAACACAATTCCATTGCCTGCAAGGCTTGATCTGCTTCATAAATCCTCTTGGCCAGATTGGTCATATTTAAGAATTATAATTATAATTATTATTATTATTATCAGGAATAGCCAATATTATTTAGAGGAGATTCTATTTCACAAAGCAATAGACACATATACTTAATGTTTTCAAAAGTCCTAGGTAATGAATGCTACTTAGCAAAAGGGAAAATGGGTTTCAGATGAGGTGAACTTATCCTTGCCCAAGACCATGCAGTCAATAAGTGACAAAAGTAAGACTAAAACTGAGATTTTCATGCAAGTCTATGCAACTAAGGAATATCACACTGAACAGAATCACTCAGAAGGAAAGGAAGAAATACAGAACAATTTCTCTTTTATGTGTGAAGTAAAGCAACCTAGTAAGGCAATAATAGTCAAAGACAAAAGAACCAAAGAATTTGCCTACAGAATTGAGTCTACTATAGTTATTGGGAATAGAAAGAGGTAGTTCATGGGACTAAAGGATGGAAACTAACATGGTGGTACCGGTGAGGTGCTGAACACTGTATGCATGAAACTATCATTAACACTATTGTAAATCAGACCTCAATAAAAATTGGGGGGGGGGGAAATTTAACTGAAATTTTATTTACTCCAAATCTTGGGATGTTTATCCATGGCAGCCATTTTCTCTTTTTATGGAAACACGTGTCCTCCTTCTACTGATTGTAATGCAGAAATGGGCTTTTCAACTCTGAAACTTCAACAAAGACCTTCAGTTGCAAAGTGCTTCCTTGCTATAAAACAGTTGCTGATTCTGGTCTTTCTCATCTGTCAGCTCATTTCCAGCGTGACGACTTTCCCCCTTCAAGATCATCCTTCCTCTTTCTTATCTCTCCCAAGAGGCTCTGAGCAAAAGGGCAATAGAAGGGAGAGGTAGAGGGTGTGGTTTCTGCTCCAGGGAATTTGGACCCCATTACTTAAAGTGTCTTCCCACGCACTCCCCCCATAGACAGAGAATGCAATATATTTATAACTTAGGGGGAAAACCCTCTTTCATGAAATGTGCTCACGTGATTATAAATGTGACACAGGAAGTCCACACTGAATTATAAGTGACCTGATCATCAAGTCATCATCTTGGCGACTAAAGATCACTGTCCATCATGACTCACCAAGGGAGAATCCTTGTCATCTGTCATTTCGTAAAAGAAGGTGAAGAAACCGGAGGTTTCCGGTCATTCCATGGGCTGATGTCTATGAGCAAAGATAAGAAAGGACATAGAGGAGAGTGAGAGTCCACACCACAGTTCTTTCCTAGCTCTCTGCCCCTTCAGGATTTTCTTCAGGTTGGGAACTTCCTCCACCCTCAGCCGTAGCCAGGAAGTGGAGGGTGACTGGCTGAGCATATGCTTTCCCCAGAGACTCTTGCACAACCAGTGGGCAGGAAAAAGTAGATATAAAAGTAATCTGGGGAGTCCCACCACCCAGATACACTGGTCCTGACCCTCATCCTCATCATACCCAGGATTTGTGACTCCAATGATTCCTTAGGAAGAAATTCTCTGAATTTAAAGAGTAAACACAAAGTCTTCTCTAATATTTTAACTCCATCTTCCCATGCCTCAATATTGGTATCCTTGTGGTAGCCTGGAGTGATAGCATAGCAGATAGGGCATTTACCTTGCACATGGTCGACCCGGGTTCGATTTCTCTGTCCCTCTCGGAGAGCCCAGCAAGCTACCGAGAGTATCCCGCCTGCATGGCAGAGCCTGGAAAGCTCTCCATGGAGTATTTGATATCCCAAAAGCAGTAACAATAAGTCTCACAATGGAGATGTTACTGATGCCCGCTCAAGCAAATTGATGATCGTTGGGAGGACAGTGCTACAGTGCGGTAGCCTAATAATAGGCTCATCCTTTCTCAGTCCACAGGAGAAAAGCTCATGACCTTCGGAGTATGTCACCTCAAAAGATGCTTTTGAATCTAGCCTCTTCAACAATACTTCATAACCCCCAGTGGAGACATACCACTGGATGGCGAAGTGATGAAAAATGTTTTTAAATTGTCCTCCCGTTGTTCATCAATTTTCCCGAGCAGGCCCAGTAACGTCTCCATTGTGAGACTTTGTTGTTACTGTGTTTGACATATCAAATACGTCACAGGTAGCTTGTCAGGCTCTGCCATGCAGGCGAGATACTCTCGGTAGCTTGCCAGGCTCTCTGAGAAGGGCGGAGGAATCAAACTCAGCTCGGCCATGTTGGCTGAGTGCAAGGCAAATACCCTACCACTGTGCTATCGCTCCAGTCCATTTTTAAATAAATTTATGATTTATTATCTTTAAAGTTTGCTTTGTATGTTTACTTATCCTGGTTCTTGTTAAAAATTCCTCATGAAAAAAGGAGTCACAAAGTGGGAAAAGCCGCAAAAGTTCTGTTTTAGAAAGTGTCAACTTAGACAAAGTTGAGCTTGGCTCCTTTGACGAGTGTTGGGCCGGTTACTCCCTGATCACTCTTTATGTCTCTACTTGATCCAAAGTTATGTCTTTGATGTAGATGAGCACTTAGGTCTACTCACATACTTATCCAAGGATTTTGGCAGGTGGTTGAAGAAAGTGTCCATTTGATACTTAGCAATCCTCTTATCTCTGAGCCCATAATTCTGTTTTAAACAAGCGCAATACCTTGACATTGACTCAACATCTGCCCATAAACCATAATGAGAAAAAAGCCTCGTCTTGAAAATTATTAGCTGCACTAAGTCTGGAAAACAGTAGTTCCTCAATAAATAATTATTGAGTAAAAAATCAAAATGGATTTTCACGTACAATTCAAATCATAGAAAGATGGAGAAGAGGTCGCATTCAAGTCTTCTGAGTATAGTTTAGAACATACTCACACACTCACACAGCAGAGAAGATCTGGCAACACCAATGCATGAGCCAGAGGCTTCTGGAGAGCACTCAGAAGCCAGTGAAGCTTTTATCCCCTCAGAATTTCCCCCTTTCAACCCTCTCTCCCCAAGAAGGCAGGTCTTTCTGGAAGGTATACACAGAAGCAAAGTCCTCCTTCAGTTATTTGCTTTCCCTACAAAGTAGGTTTACCCAAGGGAAAACCCATATATTTTCCTCTGTTGAAAGACTGGGAAAGTCCATACCCTTTATTAAAAAGGGAAAAAAATCTCATTTGGGTGAAGGTTGAAGAGGGCAGAGGGGTGTTCTCTCTGTCTCACCAAAAAGTATGCTTTCTCTTTTTCTTTTTTTGGGTAGAAAGTTCTGTGATATTGTGAGAAACAATAAAGCATTTTTACATAAGTCACCCAAATGCCCAGGTGGCAGACACACTCAGGGAACAGAATGAATGCTGCTGGCTCCCAAGCCTCCACAGGAGGACGCCTTGATTAACTTTCAGCAAGAATCCTGCTGAAGTCATTGTCCCCCAATTAAGCCATTTTTTCCCTCCAGAAAAATATTAAGTAGCACTATTTACTATCTTTGCAAAGCCAGGGCGAAAACCAAGCCTTAGGAATGCCTACAGGCACCACTTATTAGAAGAGTAATCTGCCTGTGGAGCATTTCCTCTGGAATCAAGGAACAACCTGGCACTACAGGCTAAAGTGGGGGGTCTCAGAAACTGACTCTGACTCCACAGAGGAGCAAATAAAAGGCAAACTTAGATAAGAAGGCCTTGGAAAGTAAGACATTCTTTAAACATATGAAGTCCTATAATAATAATAATAATAATAATGTGAAACATCTTTGATTTTTTTAGTAATGATTCCTCACAACAAAGAAACGTGTCTGGAACATGTTAGGCAATGATCAATATTTGATGAATGAGTGAAGAAATGAGACCCATGAGGGAGTCATCTGAGCAATGTCAGCAAATGCACATGTTTAAGACACAAAATAAAATTAAATCACTCATGCAGACCTCACTGAAGATCCGAGTGAGAAAAATTCAAATGCCAACACCACCACCCGTCCCTTCTCCAACATGACACAGGAAAACGTGGTTTGAGTTTATTTAAGACAAGGTTTATGAGGGAGAGCCTCATGGAACACCCAATTCCTCTAAGAAGAAACAGTCCTCCTTTGGGACTTCCCAGGCCAAGTTATTGCATGTCTGGTACTGCCTGGATCGCTGACTAGTTCTCTTCCTCATCAATCAATCCCATGTCGAGAATAACATTTCCTCTGCACACCAGGGAATGTAGGACAGAATCAAGAATGAGTATAGAAACTGACCCCCGCCAGCCATGGGGCTGATGTTCTTTTCCCTTTGAGATATCCAAGCAAAACCTCTAGAACATTCTAAAACTTCTAGCATCTGCAGGCAGAACTGATCCACATACAGAGAAGAGAAGCAGGTGTGATTCCATGACCTGGCCCATTTTTCATATTGGCCATCTCTTTCTGAGTTTCAAGGTGCTTCGAACACATCTGTATTTCATTCCTAATCTAGCCACACCCCCAGAATGCTGACAGAATTATGAAGAGGAGAGGTGACTGGGGGTGCAGGGATATGAATCCAAGTGTTCAGTGACAACATTATTTTGAGGTGGACAGGTTGGCGGTTCAAAGCTCTATCCACATTAGAGATTATGCAAGTGCCATTTTATGTGGGGGTTTGGGGGGCAGGAGGGCATAGTTGGATGAGTGATAATGAAAAATGTGGAAGGCCTCAAAGGTTGCTCTCTAAGCTCAGAGAATGAAGTATACAGTTGGAGAGCTGGTGGGGATACTGAGGGAAGCACAAGAATTCGTAGAGAATGTGTCCCCCACAGTGACAAGGTGCTCTAAAAAAAAGTACACTTTCTTAGTGGACCAACTCCTCCCAGCAAAACAGACTAGCGAGAGTCTGAAACCAGGCACAGAGAGCCACAGGAACCGTTTTCTGAAAGGACATTTAACTGTGAGGTGAACCTACCTACTTCCATGCTTGCAGATATTATCCTGGGGATAATGGCAAGAACTAAAACTGGAAAAGAGGAGCTTCGGTGGTGGTGAAACAAAAGCTAAGTCAGAATGGACACTCACAGACCCGGACTGGAGAACAGCTTCAATGACAGCAAGTGGGAGTCTGGTTTATGCCCCACAGAGAGAAAGAGAGCGCGTGATGAGTGACAGAGCAGCTTCTACATGCTCGTTTATTCTTCAGGAAACTCATACATGTGCAACTGAAGAATCCAAGTCACGTGTACAGGAAATGGTAGAGAAACATCATGAAGAAAGTGTTTTTTATGCATTGCAGTAGAAACAGAGAGGCTAGAGACCCAAGATAGTCTATTGTGCAGTGTTCAGTGTGTTCCTGTCCACCCAGAGGCCTGGGATCCTTCTCAGAGGCAACATATTCTTCAGGTTCTACTTCAGTCCAGTCAGAGTCAGCAGGATACAACAGGGATGCTTCTCTGAGAGAGAAGTTGCTGCATCCTCCCACCTGCACGTGCCAGGTCAATTATTTTGGCTTTTCCTAAGCCCAAAGAACCTGTCAAAAGAAAACTTGAGCACAGGAAGCTTCAATCATTCCAGTGGTACACCTGATGATCCCAGCTGTATCCTTGGTACAGCTGGGATCCTTGCGGATCCTAGCATGTGCCTCAAATGGAATCCAGATGAGATGATCCCTTTCTTCCTGCTTGGTCCTCCAGCAGGTATCTGCAGCCCCTGTGGCTGCCTGGAGCATGGGCACTGAGGGATGCCTAGGAATTGCCACAGAAAGCCATTCCTTTGGAGGGACTTAGTGCATCTGCTCAGTGGTTCTCAGAGAGAGGACTGGTGACAGCGTTTGCTATTTCATCTCCCACCAGCTTCATAAATTCTTTGAAGACACCTGAAGAAGACACCATGAAATTTTCCTGAATCTGGGCAAAATATTTTTCTTTTTTATTTTTAATTTTTATTAATGAAACACCATGAGGTACAGTTGTAGACTTACAAATTTTTGTGCTTGGGTTTCAGTTATACAATGA
>JAOXYA010000041.1:49699967-49712189 GCA_028565675.1 Sorex palustris | reverse complement strand
CAACAAAGTCTCCAATGGAGATGTTACTGGGCCCGCTCGAGCAAATCGATGATCAACGGGAGGGCCTTTACCTTTATGTATATCCTTCATATAATGGAAGAACACTTACATAAAGGAAGAACAACTGGCAACCATACATTTGAAAATTCTTAAGATTCAAAATATATAAGAAACTTAAACCACAAATACATAAATCAAGTGACTTAAAGCCAACAAACTGACTGAACAGATATCTCCAAAGAATACAAATGGCCACAGGGTATTGAAAAGTGCTCAACATCAACTGATCACCAGGAAAATATAAATTAAGTAGTATCAAGATATCATCTTATGGAATAGTTATTTCCCAAAAGATAGTAAGTGTTGGCCTAGGACCTGAGAGACAGTGCAGTGGGTAAGGTGCTTGCTTGCTCTCGGCCAACACAGGTTTGATTCCCAGCACCCCATATGGTTCCTCCTGCTCTACCAGAAGTGATTCCTGCGTGCAGAGTCAGGAGTCATCCCTGAGCATCACCAAGTATGGCCAAAAAGCAAAAATATAAGGGCTGGAGCAATAGCATAGCAGGTAGAGTGTTTGACTTGCATACGGCCAACCTGGGTTCTATTCCCCAGCATCCCATATGGTCCCCTGAGCACCGCCAGGGGTAATTCCTGAGTGTAGAGCCAGGAGTAATTCCTGTCCATTGCCACGTGTGACCCAAAAAGCAAGAAAAAGCAAAAATATAAAGCATACAGAAAATATGTTGCATACTGTTAGTATGTGAGCCATGATGAAAGACAGAGTTTCTTCAAAACTAAGAATTGAAAGTAAAAGTACATTATCATGCAACAGTGCCACTTCAAGGTAGACATTCAAATGAAAGGAAATTAGTATATCAGAGATCTCTGCACTTCCATGCTAAATGAAAATGGTTCACATAACCAAGATATGATAATAGTGTGTCTATTGACACACGAATAAAGAAAAAGTGATAAATAGATGCAGAGATAGAGTGAAAGGTATATAGGCAAACAGCTCAATGGATAGATAGAATAGAACAGCACTATTCAGTCTTAAAATTAAGAGTATCTGCCATTCGCAATAGCATGGATGAATGTGGAAGACATTATACTTACTGAAATAAGCCAGACATGGGACTAATGCTTCAAGGTCTCAATTATTTGTGAAATCTGAAAATATTAAATGTGTATCTGTGGTGCATGCCAAAGGGTTATGAGAGATAAATGATGTTACAATGATCACAGTAACAAAGTTTCAGTAACACAGCATGAGTAAATTCTGGCCTTCTCATACAGAATGATGACAGTAGTCAATACCACATTGTGTACTGAAAACACACTAAGTGACTAGCAAGAAAACTTGCTATAATAGATATATTATATATAATGCATATAACATGTTATATATAGTTTTATGTTACTTATACTATATTTATATGTGTGTATTTATACACACAAATAGAATGTAACTCATAAATAAATCAATTAAATAAAATTTTACATTGGAATAAAATGAGGAAAATGAAAAACTAAAATTAAGATAAAAAATACAGAACACATCCATGTTTTCTTCATTTCAAGAGCCACAGTCCTTCATTTCACTTTGCAAACTAATAGTCCCTCCCCAAGGGGCCTTAACCATCAGGATGGGAAAGCCCAGTAACCTAACTTAGTTTGAGATTAGCCTTTGATGGCTTGACTTTGGTTAGTACCTTGTCAATTCCCCACTATTTATATGTATCTAATGTGTATAAACTCTCTTTGGGTGCACTTACAAAGGATAATGTTTCAGTTGGTATTATCTATCAAGAATAATCTCTACTAGACAACTACTAATGCCCTTGCTATAGCCACTCCAGCCAAGGCACACACAAATGTTCCACTTACTAGATAAATGAGTGCCCGTAAGACAACAGAAGACAGTATGCTGCTAACATGACATAGTTCTTTTTCTCTACAGCTGAGTCATCAATTCATAGCCTTCATGAAAAAATGTTTTCAAGGGAGTTTTCTAGACTGCATCTCAAGAACTCTCCCAGTTCTAGATTGGATGACTAAGTGACTTTATAATGGCCTGGTGAACAAGTGCACTTTAGCAAGAAGACACATTCTTTGGAACTGGATCAATAGCATAGCCCCTAAGTGGACAACATGAATTTGATCCCGGCACCCCTTATGGTGCCCAGAGCCCTACAGAAGTGACTCCTGAATTCAGAGTCAGGAGGAATCTCTGAGCATTGCTGAGCATGGCCCGAAAACAAAAACAAAAAGAATACATACTCTGAATCAAAGCTCATCTGTAGTCTCCAAACAACAGAATAAAAATTAGGGACTGGTCCCAGAACCTTTAAGATACTAAAGAAAATGAAAGTTTCTTTTTTTTTAAGTATATATCACTCTTTATCTAGAGATAAGTAGAGCACTGATTATGGAACATGTGATATAAGCATTTCCATGCCCTGTGTTTGCTCAGGTGTTTAAAAATGGAAGTGAAAAAAAAAAGGTTAAGACACCTTTTATATTAATAAAATATAAAACAAAAATCAAATTATTTTCCATCCTTCATCCCAACTTCAAACCTCACTGGGATGAGGAACAAGTTTGGTAATATGATAAAACTCAGAGATAGACAAGTGATTTCTATTTTGCACATAACTTCGAATTTTTTTCCCAACATCAATTCAAGGGTAGGGATATTATTCATGAGAAGCACTATTTTTTCAATGAAGAGTTTTATGAGATTTTTTAGAAAGATGAGGAATAAATCTATGAACAGTTACAGCACAGTGTTATATGACAAATCATAGGACACAATCCACATTCACTTTATCAGAGACTAAATCCCAGATTTCAGAATGAAATAGTAGATCAGAATTCACCTTGACCTTTTTTCAACTTCCTTCCTGGATGAGAATCTCGCCAGAGATGGATGCTTTGTGATTGGATTAAACCATATCATACCTGTCGTATGTTTATCTGATAAAGCACAGGATGATTCTGATATTGAAAGATGATGACGGAGATCAGCAGTATGTTAAATATTAAGCATTTCTTGGAATGTGAACACTGTGCTAGAGGTTACAGCATCATAGGAAATGAATTTTCAAAGTTCTCTAGCTCTTTGATTCTGCTGAAGCATAAAAATGTCCACGTTGGTAAATGAGCTCCAGAACCCAGGGTGGTAGGAAAAATAATTACTGGGGTGACTCTGTGTGTGTGTGTGTGTGTGTGTGTGTGTGTTTGCTGGGGGAGGGGAAATGTAGAGGTGGAGGATTGCTTGCCTTCTCTCTCCTTGGATGATACTGTCTCAATGTCATTGTCCTCCAATATCATCAGCTCTAGGGGAGCATACAGGTAGATGAGCCCCTTGGCAATCTTCAAATTAAGACTCGTTCGACTTTCTAAATTATTTGTATCTGTATGTTGCTCCTATTTGAAAGTGTTGTTTGCACATTTATAAAACATCGTCTTATTCTCCATGATGCTACGACAAATGCCTAATCTATTTATTCTTTAAATATTCATTGATTACCAACAATGTGCTCAGTACTGTTTTAGGCATTGGGGGATTAAATGAATGAATAATAGGCCATGCCATCAAACCACTGGACCAGGACTTGGTCTGTCAACATTCTTCCTGATTCAGGTCCATGTTGTGCTTCTTCCATAACTTGGGAACCATCTTTTCCTCAGCCTTGATACTGTGTGATGCTTATTCTTCTAGTCTGCAGGAGTTTCTACACAGACAGCCTCTGACTGTCCCATCTCAGACAAGAGATCTCCAACGTGCTAGCTACCATCTCAATAATTTTCATTCTTCCAACATTGGCCAGTCATTGCCCTATGCTCTGTGTGTAGATTACTACTTGTTGTCTGCCACCTCAGGTAAGCTCACTATGGCTTTATACCACTGTCACCTTCATAAAGTAATAATGGGATGATTTCTTAGTTAAAAGGCATGCTTAAATCTCATACACTAAATTTTCATAATGCCCAAATGATATTAACATCTTGCTGGCTCACTTGTGTTCAGCATGTAGACAAATGCCTGATTGCTACTTGTGTGAGATTTAAGTACATTCACCTTCTTCGTACCCTTCTCTTCATTTGTCTTCCCTACCTCCTCTTTTTCTGTTTCCTTTGATACCATGCTAAAAGCTCATTTTTTACTATCTAAAATCAATAAAATTTTTGACAACTTTCTATGGAATAAGCACATGTAAATATTTTAAATTATATTTGCAATGGCTATACCTGGGAGAAATCTCATCATGTTCCTATAAAAAATTAGTGTTCATGTGCAACATTAAACTGTGTTAGTAAAGTAGTCTATTGTGAGCTAGATTGCTTAATCAATAGTTGGTGATAGTCACAAATTTTCATGGGAAAGGTAAGAAATAGAACATGACGCAGAAGTATGTTCTGCCACTCCTCTGGAAGTTCGAGACTTAAAAGATGAAGGGAAAATTTTATAAAAGCAAAATGAAAAATGAAAATCCTTGGTTTATTCTGTGATAGAGTATTGCGTTCGAGGAGACAACACTTGAAGGAAAGTTTCTAAGAGCTGAGAGATTCTTACATTTGCTTTTTTATGAATAAAGAGTGTAGAAAGCAGAAAATTCAGTCTCAGTACTGAAGAATGTGTTAGAACTTGGCTGTGAGCCCTTGCAAAATCTCTCCATATCTCTGCATTTCAACTCATCTCACGTGTAAAATACAAAGTAGGATTAGAATCTTTCTGGTTCATTCAAACTCTAACTTCTGTTCATAGTTTCCAGAAAACCACACAATGTGCCCCATAGAATGACCTAGACAGATCAAGTGTGCATAATCACCTCACCTCGTTTTACCTCCAATTTGTCCCTATCAATAATTCAAAAGTTATTCTGAGGTTTTCTGAATACTCCACTGACTGTAAGCATAACCCCCCACCACCACCAAAAAAAAAAAAACTACCATAAAGTTGGCTTCATTTCTAACCTTTAGCTCACACCCTAAGAACTACCTAAGTTATTTTTTTTTTAGTCATAGCATGGGAGCTACTCTAGGTGGGTCCTGGGGGTCACTTTAAAAAATGTTCAGAAGACTAGGGGTCAAACCTAGGCCTCCTGCATGCAAAGGATGTGTTTTGAACCCCCCAATTCCACCTAATATAGTTAAAACTTGGGGCCAGTACAGTAGATAAGGTGCTTGCCTTGCCTGCTGCTAACCCTGATTTGATTTTTTGGCACCACGTATGGTCACCCAAACTCTCAGGAGGGATTCCTAAACACTGCCTGGTATGGTCCAAAGACAGAAAAGTTCTCCTTAATCTCTCACCATGGATAATCTCCTGGGTAGCATGAATAATGTAGAGAAGCCACCAAATATTTAGTGTCACAGATATTTATAACGCAGCCTATTATATCAATGTTAGTCCTCATTTAAATGGACATTGAAGAGATGAAAGTTTCCCTAAAGTTTTTATTTAGTTGTTACCTCAGATAAATAAGATAGCCAAGGACAGGAGAGATAGTGCAATAGGCTGAGCAGATGTCTTGGAAGTGAGAGGCTGGGGTTTGATCCCCTGAACACTGCAGGGAGTAACCCCCAGTTACAAATTTAGAAGTAGCTCCTGAGCATTGCTAGCTATAACAAAAATAAATAAGTAAAATAAGGCAACCAAAAGAAAAAAGGATTAAATAAGTGATGTAGCTTAAAATTCTTCCTCTTAAACCACATTTGGGATTTTAATGTTACAAAGGAAGAAATGAAAGTACTAATGGGAAGAATGTAGTGCTGAGAAAATAAAATCAATGAGATGAATCTCTTCTACATGGAATCCTTCAACTTCAAATTTAAAAACACACAAAATAGTGTACAAGTTCTACATTCCTGTTTTTTTTTTAAAAAAAAAAGCATAAATTATCGGTCCAAACATTCTGAGAGCCTGCAGGAGAAATTGGTGAGTCAAATTGGTGAGAAAATGTCCAACTCACAATTAGGAAAATGATTAAATGCTAAATTCATGGAAACTCTGACTTCATATGCATCCAGGAAAAAGGGAAAAGAAAAAGAATAAAAGAATTCCTATCATTTAAACTTATTGTATTTAGTAACTAATCATGGACCAAGCCAGGTTGTCAGTTAGAATCCAGCGCTCCACCATGGACCTGGCCTTTTGGTGTTCCAGTTTGCTTGCGATGGAAATGGACATCTGCAAGAAGCTCAAACTGTTTCAGTGCTGCAAATTAAAAATATGATTACAAGTTCCATGAATGAACACGTAGGTGCTTATGGAAGAATAACATAATTCCTGTGATAATTAAAAGAGAAAAGGAAAGAAATTTTGCCTTAGGAATTTCACTTTAGGACAGTTTTCAGTTTGGCAAAAGTGTCAAACTTTTTGCAGGATTAAGAGACACTGAAGTAGAAAGTGTCCTGTGGCCTTTGAGGAGATTGCCACTGAGGGCCAAACTGCATTCAGCCGGCACAGCAAGAACTGCTCCTGGGCTCCAGGTAAACACTCCGTAAGAAGTGGAGTCGAGGCACCAGCAGACCCTATTAGTAGCTAGACACATAACAACACCATGCTTAAAACGTGCCTGTCACAGTGGCAGACAGGGAACAGGAGGGAATGTGGTAATGCTGGTGGAGGGCAGTTGACACTAATGATAGGATTGGTGCCAGAACTTTGTATGTCTAAAATTCAATTTTCAAGCACTTTGTAAATCTCAGTTCTTAAAAGTAAAAAATAAAATAAAATAAACATATTAACCTTTGAGGTTGTTTGTACTGTATAGAATCTAAATGAAAAAGGAAAGAGTGGTTTTTTTCCTTTGATCCCAATCTTCTACGACTACCTTTGAGGACAAATCCCCTGCATGACCAAAATTACATGTAAACTGGTCCCCTCACCCATCCTGTCCACACACCCAAAGTGTGATTCTTGCCAATGCTGGCCTTAGCTCCCTGAAACAGACTAGAATTATTCCTGTCTCCTGTTCAGAAACCTTCCAGGACTCCCACTCCCATCTAAATGTCTTTCCACCATATATCCTATCTTATCGTACATCCCACTAAATGGTCCATTTGAAGTTTGCAAGCTGGACTGCCTCCAGAGCCTAGACAGGTTTCCAAGTAGCGACCTTACCCTAATCTGCCTTCAACAGGGATTATTTCTCTCATCTTCTCCACTCCCGCTGTGAAAGTTTTACTAGGATGTCCACAAATTCTTTAGCAGTCCTCCCTCTGGGAGGTGTTCCAATTTCCCAGCTCTTCAATGTCAGTGGACTTGTGGCTCACTTCTAACCAGCAGAAGAGAGAAGAGGTGCTAATCATGAGCCCCAAAACAACTTAGTCCTTCAAAGTTCATCCTCAGCTCAGCCCCCCTGCCCCCACTACTGATCCTAGGGAGGCCTCATAGGGACCTACAGCCAGTTCTACATGTTCAGAAGTCTAGAGAACGCACCATCTTGGAGAAGCTCCAACCCCTGCTCTCTGCAACCAGCTTTCAATTCATTTCTGTCCTGGCCCCCACTGTAACATCACGCAGATCCTGAGCAGAACCCCTGAGCAAAAGTGCTCCCAACTGTTCACCCATGGCACAGCACAAAATAACAAATCTGTATTGTCTTAAACCAGTCTATTCTAGAGTAACTTGCCATATCACAACAGATAACTAATTCGATATGCCAGACACAGTAACAACAAAGTCTCCAATGGAGACGTTACTGGGCCCGCTCGAGCAAATAATTATTATAACAAATAATAAATAACTAAGAGGTGTCTATTAGACAGCTGACCCATTTCCAAATGTTCAAGTTTGGAATATATTTCAAAGCCCAAGTCAAAGGCCTCCTTTTCCATGAATCACTCCTGGCCCGCCTGGGGAGAGAAAGTATCTAACATGACATATAGTTGGGTCTTAATTCTCCTGTAGGAAAGGCATGGCAGATAATTGTTGAGTAATCAGTAGTTGAATCCTCAAGCTTGTTTGAGAATCTGTTTATTGAGTTGTGCATACCAGTGAGGAAACAATAAACAATGAAAGTGTTTAATTCCTTCCAAACTTTTATCAAAAGAGAGAACACTACAGAGAAAAATAATTAGCATATTCAAATTAACCAAAAGGTATGACAACATTCCCGTTTTTATGTTAGTCTGTGTTCAAAACAGATATGAAAATGGAGAGACGACCAGATTCCTCACCAAATACAATTATTCTTCCAATCGAAGACTGGAAGAATTGTTGTTTCATGTTGTTTGTGAGCTGACATCACACCCTACGCCACTTCCACTCTCCTCACTATGGCCTCCAATTTGCCTTTCACAATATTAACTAAGCATCAACAGCAACATATGAGAAGTGAATAACCACTTTTGATTGTTCGTATCTAAAATCCGGCTTCCTGTTTCCACTGAGTAATGGGAAATGTGAACACTGATTATGAACAGGGCAGGCTACGTTCAGAGCATTTGGATTTTTTAAATAAAAGCACAAAATTCATTATATGCTTTGCCAGAGCTTCCCAGACATAATTCCATAAAGGGAAAGAGTCTGGATGCCAGCGCTTGTCTTGTCTTTGCGGCTGGTGGTGGGAGACGCTGTCAGAACCCATCTTTAGGCTACGTTGAGGGGCTTCTACAGGGTCTGTTTCCAGCCAGCACCCAGCACCCAGCACTGAGGGAGCTCGGGTCCTGGCAGGCAGGCAGGCAAACAGCGCCTATCTCTTATGCAACCAGATTTGATCCTTGATCTGAAGCAACCACAATAAAGTTATTGAGACATTTTGTACAGGGATGATTGTTTTTATAGTAAATCAGTACCCGTTTATAGATCATTATATACTGTAAAACAGCTAATAGTCCGTGTTGGACTATTATGCGTTCTCGAGAGTAAGACACAGGTTCAGTTTACGCTCCTTTCCTAAGCAACCAGGACAACAGAAACGTAAGCCCCACACCCACTCCCCAGATTTCACTTTTTCAAATGTTCCGATGTTTTTTGGTTGTAAGCAGATTGGAAAAGTGTCATTTTCTTCGCTTCTAATCTGCATCCTGCAAATTTTACCCTCCGTTCTAAACATGAAAATAAGCTTTTTAGAGACTGGAAACCTTTGAGTAACTTTATTCAGAGGGCCAGATTCAATTCCAGAGCACCTCTTCATTATTTTCTACAGCGAATAAATGAAATAAAGATTGAGGTAATAATTCAGGGATTGAATCAATATTAGCCATCAATGTGGATGATTTAAGGCTGGATCATTTCAGTCCTTGGCAGTGAAAGATTTTGGCCTAGATTTTCCAAATAAATAACTCTGAATTTCTCTTTGTCAGTGTGAGCAAAACCTGAAGAGGGGCTTCTTTCTCTTTTTTGTTTTGTTTTGTTTTTTCATTAGCCGTACCTGCCATTCCAGTCGTCACTCTTCCAGCAGCAAATTCTATCCAGACCAAATGAATGGACTCTAATTTGAAGTGTTGCTATTGCTTTTCCTTATGGGGGGTGAAAAATAGCTGTTCCCATTCTTGTTTAGTTTAATCCTGGAATCTCTACTCCTGTTGAATTTTAAATGGCAAAAAATTGTTACCAAGGGGTCCTGGAGTGGTAGTACAACAGGGAGGACACTGGCCTTGCACTTGGCTGACCTCTGCTCCACTGAAGGCACCCCATATGCTCCCCCCGAGCACTCCAAGAGTGATCCCTGAGTGCAGAGTCAGGAGTAAGCCCTGAGTACCTCCAGGTATAACCCCTACACTAATTAAAAATTCACCAAGAAAATAGGCACAGATTCGCCCTCCTGGAGGGGGCTACCTGAGTCTCACCCTTCCCAATCCCTGGCAGCTGTACCCACCCCTCACAGATGCTGCTGTGCCAACATCTCAACTCTACTGCTTCACAACTAATTTCTGCAGAGACGCCAAATTGAGGAAAATTCCAGATACACCAGATTTCAGGCAGAAACCAGGTTCTTCTCAGATTGGGGGGCAGGTAGCCCCTCTCCACTCCCCCAGACTTCCCTCAGTCCTGGCATTCACACCCCATGCTAACGGCCCCCATGCATACTCATCAGCCAAGTTCTACAGATCCTGTAGTTCCTGGAGCAATACTACCAAATTCCACAATACTGGCATCCCAGTTGGAGCACACCAAATTAGAAGGGAAAGTAATGGAGAAGCCAGTTAAACCTCAAAGCAAAAGCTCAACTAGCAACAAATTACTTAGCAAACTCTCAGACCCCCATGGTGAGATATAACAATTTTCACAAAATTTTTGCTGAAGTATTTTTTTAATACTTCCATTAGCCACTTAGTTGTAGCAAGCAATACAAAATAAATTATTTTGTGCCTGTTAAAGGGGCAGGCTTGAGGAGTGATTAGGAAACTAGGAGCAATGGTGGTAGCAGGGAAGGACACTGGTGGTGGGATTGGTGCTGGAACATTGTAATGCCAATAACAACTGTATCCTGAACAATTTTACAAAGCAGTCTTTAAATAAATAAAGAAAACAGCCACAGATTCAAACATTGCTCATTATAATGACTTCCAGTGATTCTGAAAAGCTATACTTTTTAAGAGAATCAAACTTTTCTATGGACTGAAGAGACAGTACAGTAGGTAAGGCACTTACTTGGCATGAGGCCGACCCAAGTTTGATTCCAACACCCGCTGTGGCCCCCTGAGCCTGGCTATTAATACAGAGCCAGGAGTAAGCTCTCAGCACCACTGGGGGTGGCCTGAAGACCAGAACATTTTTTAATTAATTAAATAAAAGAATTAAACTTTTCTAGAAGTGAGTTGAAGACAAACTTTACATATTTTCAGTATCAGAAAACCTCAAGTTATTGCATGGGATACCAATTGCCACACATACAGATCAGCTACTCTCAGCAGGAGACAGTATCTGTGTCAACTTGCCAGGGATCACAGCTGTGCTCCTATTAATAATGATCATCCTTGTTTTCAGTGGATTAGAATATGTAGAGGAAAAGAACAATGACCTCCAAAAGGCATTTTTCTTTCTCAAACCATTCATCAGTTTTCCTATCCCAAGATCCCATTTCTTAGCCATGGTGATAAAAACCAGCATGGCTTAATAACCTTTCAACCCTGTAAGTCCAACACACACGCATACACACACACACACACACACACACACACACAGCCACTCTCGAGGATTTGTCACCTGCATGTTGACTCAGTCAATGAATGATAAGGTCTCCATCCTTATTCTAACTAATCAACTTACAAATTTAAAGAGATTTTATTTCCTGTTTCTTATATTTTATTTTATTTTTATTTTTTGCTTTTTGGGTCACACCTGGCAATATACAGGGGTTAGTCCTGGCTCTGCACTCAGGAATCTCTCCTGGCAGTGCTCAGGGGACCATATGGGATGCTGGGAATTGAACCCGGGTCAGCCATGTGCAAGGCAAACGCCCTACCCGCTGTGCTATCACTCCAGCCCCAGTTCTTAATATTTTAGATGTTCATTTCATCTTGATTCTTCACATTTTTCCTTATTCCTAAATTTGAAGTAAATGCATTTGTAGCTCTGCTTTAAGTAATGAAGCATTTTCACAGAGTGATCTTACATTTAGAATAACCACTCAATTGTTTTCTCTAAATGTATTTACATTAAGATATTTTGTGAAATAAATTTTTACCCTTTCAGATAGATACATATGGATATATATATACATATAGTATATACACATATATACATATGCATATATTTATATATAACTTTAGTAGCTTGTCAGTGAAATGAAATAGTTTGAAATCTGAGTTGTCAAGTAGTAGGTTTGGGCTCAGCAATGACCAAGTGAGGCAACGCAAGCTCCTCCTATGATCAGTACTGTAACATTAGGAACCTCATTTATTGACAATTTATTCAGTGTATGTAGTTTTGGACTTTGAATGAAAAATTAAACATTTCTTACTCATGTCCCTGCCACATACAACATATACATTTTATAGCTTACTAAACTCACGCTACTAAAAACAACTCATTTTGCTTCCTAAATACTATTTTATTTTAATTCTTTGTGCTCTTACTCATGAATTTCTTCAATGATAAATGTGTCGGGTGAAGGAGACCAGTTGTAGTTACTGGTTTTGGCATATCGAATACACAACGGATAGCTTGCCAGGCTCTTCCAAGAGCGCGGAATACTCTCGGTAGCTTGCCAGTCTTTCCGAGAGGGATAGAGGCTTTTGGGGCGACCTCTAATCACCCTTGTA
>JAOXYA010000041.1:49672597-49687757 GCA_028565675.1 Sorex palustris | reverse complement strand
TCAGGCACAGGGTAGGAGACTCTGCCTTGTGCTCTCCCGGGAGCTTGTTGTGATAGTCTCTGGATCCTGGCCGTTGTACAACTAAATGGCTAGGGAATTATCAAAAAATACTTCAGTAAAAGAAAATTTGTGGAAATAGTTATATCTCACCATGGGCTCATTAAGTCCTTTTCTCAGAGTTTACAAAGCTGTTCATTGCCAGCTGAGTCTTCTGTTACTGTTTTTGCTTACTGAACTTAGTTGGTTTCTATGGTACTTTACCATCTAATTTGGTGAGCTGCTACTAGGATGTCACTATTGTGGAATTTAGAGATGTCACTCTAGGAACTACAAGAAGTCCCCAGAGCTTTCAGCCTGAAGACCAGTGTACCTGGAGTTTTGGGAAGTTTGGTGTCCCTGTGGAGATTAGTCATGAAGCAATGAAGTTAGGCCATTAGCATGGTGGCATCTGTGGGCATGGGTATGCCTGCCAGGGCTTGGGGAAGGCAGGGATTCATCCAACCCCCCCTCTCAAGGGCAGTTTTCAGTCAGGAAACCAGTGTACCTGTGAATTTTAATGACTTGAATTGCTTCTCTTCTGAGATGCAGTTATGAATCTGTCCCCACTGGCCATTCTTAAGCCCATACTATGCTCCTTTACATTGCACATATAAGGAAGAGCACTTTGTATTTTCTTTCTATATGACTTATTTATTTATTTATTTATTTGCTTTTTGGGTCACACCTGGCGACGCACAGGGGTTACTCCTGGCTCCGCACTCAGAAATTACTCCTGGCGGTGTTCAGGGGACCATATGGGATGCTGGGAATCAAACCCGGGTTGGTCCTGTGCAAGGCAAAAGCCCTACCCGCTGTGCTCTCACTCCAGCCCCTACCTGACTTGTTTATTTCAGCTCTGTCCAAGTTAAATCAAACTGCAGGATGTTGTCTTCCCATATAGATGAATCATATTCCATTGGGTATATGTACACTCAACTGTCATTGGACAAGTGCTAACTTCCATTTTTCTCCCTGGTTTCATGTGTGTCACTGAGACCTTGAAAGAAATTTGACTTGTATGAGTTCACAATTCAGTGACAAGTGGAACTGGTACAAGGATACAGATCTGGAGGATTGAGTGTTGCAGTCTTCCCAGACGAACCTGCTGTCTCTTGTCCAAGATGGTTTAATAGCACTTGGGCCTCACAGGCTCTGTCATTCGATCTTTATTGCACAATGAGTTGCTTCTGCTTTTCTTCTGCTGAGTAACGAGAGAATAAGGAGACTGGCCGGATTAACTCACTTAAGCAAATGTACAGCTTTTATTACCTAGAAGAGATATTTTAAGCAACTGCCACCACATGTGTTTCCACTTGAGAGATTTAATGAGGGGAAATTATGTCCCCCTGCCACCTGTGGGAGAAAGAGCACAAAAAGACACAGGGGCAAGCTTGTGCACACCACCCCCTTGCAGATACTCAGCATTTAAGCACCTACTGTGTGCAGAAACTCTGTCTACCCTTAAATGCTGCCGAATTCCCTAAATTCAAACACTCAGGGCCTCCACTGAGTGACCTCCCATCTTCTCTCAATCCCCATGAAATTTAATAATTGGGCGGTGAACACCAAATCTCATTTATTGCTGCTTTAAATGAAATAGATCACAGTTAATAAAGAGCCTACAAATTAAAGTAACCCAGCAGTCTTAACTAGCAATTAAAATAACTTTTTCCTATCAAAAGCAAAACCATATGCTGGAGTAGATTTTTGTCACATATGAGAGAAATAAGTCATTTGGCTCAGCAGGGAACAATCCTGGTTCATGTTGAAGAAATGGTTTCACTCTCACATTCCTGTGATCACATATCAGAATGGGGGTCCCGAATATTTGAAGACCCCAATCTCAAGAGCCTTCCCTATGAAGATACAGCTTCTGCTCATTTCTCCCATTGCTATGGTGGTAAAGGGGAAATGAAAGGCACCTATTATCACCTATTATGTGCACCTATTATGTGCTCAGAACCTACAACCCCACAGAAGCCCAGACTGAGCCTTACCCTGATTATGGGTACTTCAGGGAGCACTGAACAGCAATGCCCACAAACACAGTGACTGGAGAGCAGACTGAGAGAGAAGCACGAATGGAGAACTCTGAGGCAGACTAACACCTCTCCATAACCAGAAGATCCTAAGAATGGGCTGTCAAGGTTTACAGGGGATCTGGAAAGCATCTGTCATTTTCACAGAGGTCAGGAAGCAGTGGCCCATGAAATTGGATGAAACACACGTGTGATTTTTGTCCTTTCAGGCCTAGTTTCTGGTAATTTCAAGAGTCTGATTGTGTCCCTTATCTCCACATACCTGGAAAGGAAGAGGAGGTAGGGGAGGTAGCTTGTCTGATGGGAGGACAGGAATGGTGATTAATCTCAGAAGAACAAGAGAGGGGGAAGAGAGGACAGAACTCCAGGTACTTGCCTTGCATCTCATATGGTTCTATCCACGTCACTGCATATGGTCCCTCAAGCAATTGAGTAATCACCAAATCACTGAGTCAGACACCGTCCCACAAGCACCAGTGGATATAGGCAAATCCCTCCAAAATAAAAGAAAAGACAAAAAGAAGTGAGTTGAAAGAGCCAGAAAGATAGTATAGTGGGTAGGGTGCTTGCCTTGCACAGAGCGAACTGGGGATCAATCCCCAACATCCCATATGGTCCCCCGAGTGATTCCTGAGTGCACAACTAGGAGTAACTCCTAAGTATGGCTAGATGTGCCCCACCACCCCCCCAAAAAAAGAGAACAGACATGGAAAGAAAGTATAGGTCACGTGAATGGGTGGGTGAAGGGAGAGATCAATATCAGAAGAATGTGTCCCTGGGTGGTTATGTCTAAATGTTAGTTGGGGTGGACTGCACTGTGGAAGAAGATAAAGTGACACATTTGTTAGAATCCTGCCTGCTTTGGCCACTAACTTACCAAGACATCCCCTCAGATAATTCCTCCATGATTGCCCTATTCTAAACATAAAGAAGCTATTGACACAATTAATAACATTATCAGGGTAAGAATCAAAGTCTAGTTCAGTGTAGCTGCAAAATCCTTGGGTTTTCCACTACACACAGTTTCTCGATTTGAGTTTTTGCTCAAATTCAGAATACCCTAGGTTAGAGAAGAGAAGACAGACTCTACTGATTTGTTCTATGAGTGTCTAGTTCCGTACCCTCAGATCAACCAGAATGTTTCACGTGAGCACAGAAATGTCTGGAACTCCCATGGCTCAGAGATGAGCAGGTCTGGCCAGTACTGTTTCCCCTCTCTGAGCTGCACACAGCTCTCGGGATACGCTTTCTTCCAGAACTTCCCACACTGAGGCCCTTACAAATTTCCCGGGATTTTATTTCATAGCAGATTCTGATTCAGAAGACATAGAATGGAAGATTTGACAGTTCCAACAAGTTTGCAGGTGACATCAACGCTGAAGACTCCTATTTTAGCTACTGAACCTCTCCCCTCCACCCAATGATGAATAAACACCAAATTTTGTGAAACATAGAAGGCCATTTACTATCATTCTCTGAACATTAACAATAGGAAACACTCAGTGGTAAGAAATATGACAAAGATGGGAAGACATTGAACTGTAGGCTTACCCTCCAACTCCTCCCCAAATTTCCTAGATGCACGTAGATTAGCAAAACAAAGAACCACACAGCTAAGAACAGATGTCGTCTTGATGCTATTTCAATATATATTTACTTCTTACGCCTGATCTTTCACCCATTTAATTTTCTCTGAGAGATTATTCAGGTCACTTTTTAAATGTGTTTCAATGTTTCCAGGGCTGAAACTCATTATAAAAATGTTCACAGCAGCTAGAATCTTGCTTCAGCACAGCACTATTTTCAGGCTGGCAGACACCAAAATCGGTATGCGGATATTGTACCATAAACATTAATTTAGTATTATATGGAAGGTTGATTGATTAATAAATACATAAGCCAGGAAGCCTCATTTAACTCTTAATTCACTTTTTTTTATTTCACCGAGAGGGAAAAATTAATCTAGAAGTGTTGATTGATTGAGAGTTTTAGTCTCGTCTAGACAGCAATGGAAAATGACTATGAACCTGGGACTTTGCAAACTGCATCATTTGCAAAATAAACCTGATCCACAAATTTCATCACACTGTGATTGATGGTCAGAAAGGGAAGGCCAGGGCGGTCCTGGAGGAGAAGAATATGTAATCATCCGAGAAATTCTCGCCATGCTGCGCAGCTAAAGGAGAAAGAATTAGAAAATGTTTTCACTCCGAAGTCAACACAAGGCAAAAGAAAACACACCTGAAATATTTTTAACTAATGAGCATTAGAGCACACCTATAGGTGCCCAAAGTAGAATTAGTTCTTGGTATTCTTAGAAATGCAAAGAATATAAACCTATTTTAGTTGTTGAAATCTCTCTCCAAAACCACACAAGCAAGCACACTTGCTCTGGTGAAAAGGTCACATTTGAAATCAAATATACTCAGATTTGAAGAGCGTTGGTATTTTCAAGGAGCAGTGGAAGTATATTTATTGTTCTCTTTTTTTGAACAGCAACAATTAGGCAGAGCTGGGTAATGGCTAATAAATTATACCTGCATCTCCTTCCTGTAAATCTGATTTTATTTTTCTTTTTCAACTCCTCTTTATACTGTGACAATCAAGGTCATCTTCCAAGCCCTATGCCTCAGAAGGCTGACATCAGAATGATCAATACTGTTTACATTTTAGATTGTCCATGGGAGGCAGTGGAAGGAAGGACAGAGAGGTCAGAGTTAAGGGCTGACAATAATCAGAACTGCCCATCTTCTGCCAAAGATTTTGATCAACTCTTGGTTTTATCAACCCCATTTTACAAATGAGAAAACCCAAGATAAGGGACGATGGGAATTTGGCATATGAGTCAAAGGTTCTTAGTTGACAAAACCCCCATTTTGCAGAGGTGGGGAGGGAATGGTTCCAGGTAGTCTCTAAAGCATGCAGACTTATGAAAACATTCTGTGGCTTCTTCATGCTGCAAATGATGCAGATGGCCACAAACGTGGTGACTTCTGAGCACAATTTTGGTATCCCACTGTCTTTTGGGTCAGAAATCGGTGTACAGTGTGGGTACAGGGGCCAGGAGCGGGGCGCATTTGCTGCTTAGTGTAAAGGCTGGCAGACATCAGGGAGGTCAGCTTCCGTCCTGGAGTCCCTTGGGCAATCTGCTTCCCTGTTCTTACAGACTCTCCACTCAGTTCTATTGCCCCCTGAGGAGGGAGAACTGGACCCCCTGTTTGCAAGCTGCCACACAGGCCCAGCTCTCTCTGAGGGTCTGACTGCTCCAAACCCCTCCAGCCAGCCGCCTCCTTCCCACACTTGGTTTCCTCTGCTCTTCCCTTCCACCACATGTCTCCCAACCCCAGCCAAAGAAAGTTCTCCACTTCTTTTTATGTTTGTTTCTTCAATGCTTGGCAGTACTCAGGGCTTACTCTTGGATCTTCCCTCAGAGATCATTCCTGGTGGAGTTTGGGGGACCAAATGAGGTGCCAAGGATTGAACATGGGTAGGTGATATGCAAGGCAAGTACCACCCTCTATATTATTTCTCTGACCTGCGAGAGAGAGAGAGAGAGATATGTTAAGGCACCACAATTTATGTAGTTGAGTTTCAGACCTACAATGTTCCAACACCAATCCCAGGACCAGCGTCAACTTTACTTTGCCAGTGTTCCCTGGTTTCCTCTCACCCCGGCCCACCCCCAGTCAGCCTTTGCCTCGTTGACAGGCACACTTTTAAGGTTGATAGTGTGGTTTGGATCTCCTGCTTTAATGCTACTGACTCTGTAGTTTGGATCCATAACTACCCCACCCCTCTACACCACCAACTTTCCCAAGGTCCTTGACTCTTGCGCACCACTACTTTCTCATTCCGTTCTTCTTACTTCCACCCTCAGATTTGAAGAGCATTGGTATTTTCAAGGAGCAGTGGACACTGCTTCAGCTGCTGATTCTCCAAGGGGGTCCCGGGTCACCAACATTGATGAGGAGTCTCTTCCTTTCTCTGGGATCAGGGGTGTTCTAGGAACCTTAATACCTTATGTTTCCTCATTTCGTATACCAGAGATGAGTGAACTCATCTGGTATCTGTCTTTCTTCTTCTGATTCACTTCATTGAACATAATATCCTCCACTTCCATTCATGTTGCAGCAAATTGCATGATTTCATCATTCCTTGCATCTGTATTGTATTCCATTGTGTGTGCTAGAGCGATAGCACAGCGGGTAGGGTGTATGCCATGCACACAGCTGACCCGGGCTTGATTCCTCCATTCCTCTTGGAGAGCCTGGCAAGCTACCGAGAGAATCCCATCTGCATAGCAGAGTCTGGCAAGCTCCCTGTGGAGTATTCAATATGCCAAAAACAATAACAAAAAAATCTCATAATGGAGATGTTACTGGTGCCTGCTTGAGAAACAGATGAACAACAGGAGGACATTGCTACAGACAGTATCTATACCACATCTTCATAATACACTCATTTGTAGTTGGATATCTAGGTTGATTACATGGCCTAGCTATTGTTCTATGTGCTGCAATGAGTAATGCTTTGTATATGTCCTTTTGAACAAATATTTGTGTGTCCTGGGGGTGTGAACCCAGAAGTAAAATTGCTGGATTTTGTAGCAGCATTTTTACAAGAAAGTTCTCAACTTCTAAAGACTCTTATGCTTAGATTGGACACACTGATTAATCGAGAATAATCTCCCCATCTTAAATGTCCATAAGCCTGTATTCCATCTTCACACTACCACTTCTATTTAATTTGTCACAAGACCCATAGGCTAAGGACAGATATTCAGGAGGTATAATTCAGCTTATTAAATTTAGTGTAAGCTGGGATCCCACACTGCTCATTTCTAACAAGTGCCTAAATGATAGAGGAGATATTGATGGTGGTCCTGAGACCACACACTGCTCCAGCTGCTGATTCTCCAAGGGGGGTCCCAGGTCACCAACATTGATGAGGAGTCTCAGACTTTTTACATAAGAAGCTGCAGTTTAATGAGCACCTAATTATATGTGCACGTATTGAGTGTGAACAGCATTGCTCAAGGACCAGGAGAAGTAAGGAGAGAATGGAGCTGACGCTAAGTTTGATTTGTTCTCAAAACCCTTCAGAGCAATACAGTTTCTTTGTTTGGTCCTAACACCCCTTGCGTGGAGAGAAGGAATCTGATCTTTGCAGCTGCACTTGTAAAACAAAATTCCCTCACTGTCTCTGAGTGGCTTTAATTGGCCACCTTACTCATGAATCTACTTCAAAAGGAGGAGTAGGGAACCTGCCCCCCTGAACTCAGCCCTGGGAGCATTTGGCAACCTGGAACAATGATCAGATCGAATTCAGCTGTTCAAGGGGCTGTTCTAACATACACATGGCCCCTCTGGTCACATTCAGGGTTCAAGAGGAATTGGTTGCAAAGGACACCCTTATAGATACTGACCAGAGACGGGGGGGGGGTGTCCACAGGTGCTATACACTCTCCTTCCACTAATATAATTTCCTCCTCAGTCGTAGAAAGAGATTCAACAAAACCTAAGAGCCCCCAGGGAGAAGAAAATATCGTTAACCCTTTTATTGGGGATGTTATTGGTTTTCTGTGAGTTAGCATTAGAGGAAAGTGGCCTCGATGAGAATTTATTGGAGAAGAAAGGAGCAGACAGCCCACCACCAAACTCACAGCTGACTTCTCTCTCCAGTGAGCAAATTCCCCAATGTGATTACTTAAATCTAATCGCTACACACACAGAAAAAAAATGAAATATGTTTTCAAGATGTAGACTTTAACTACAAATTAATAAAAGGGTGTTTGGGAGTGATCTAAGAACATATGGGTAAAACGAAGTGCTATAAGATAAAATCCGTTGGTATAGGACAAACTAAGAAGTGCTCTCTCTCTCTCTCTCTCTCTCTCTCTCTCTCTCTCTCTCCCCCCCCCCCCATACACACACTATGCTGTTCCATTTTCAGCATATTGAACTCCAGGAAATAACCCATACTGTCTGCTTCAGTCAGGATGAGAGACACTTCTGCTCTCCAACTCATACTTTTGCTTTTGATCTTACAAGGAGATTCTGCAAGCATTTCCCATTTGAACTCCAGCCCTTTAAAGCATCACTAAATTCTCTCTAGGAGCTCAAGAAGAAAAGACTTATTTATTGACAAGAAATATCAACAGTGTAGAAATGCTTAATAGATACCTGAAAATGCTCGTAAGTTATTCCTGCAACAAGTCAATAAGGTCGTGGCCATTCAAGCAAGACGTGGGACCAAAACCAAAGAGATGATGATCACCCAGAACCCTAAAGGAAAAAAAACAATCCCCACCTTCCTAATCAATACCATTCTTGTACCTCCATTTTTAGAAACTGTCTACCTTATAGAAATTTACCACCCCCACCCTCACTCCCTCCAAAAATATGTTTCCCGAAATCTTAAGAGTGTAGACTTTAAGAATCATTTGACAAGAACTCAGCTTTCTACCCACTGTAAGAAGAAAGTGGTTTGATTTTTGTTTTTAACTTTTTAAAGTGTGCGTTTGTGCCAGCGTTCTTTTTGATATGTGTATACTAGGGTGTGGAGAGAGAATTAGGAGAGTGTCTAGATAATTTGGGAACTCTTCGCAGTCACCACTAAGGAACACAATATGATCCTTCACTGAATCCTGGACCCAACAGGCAGTAGTCAGTCAGGGTTGGTTGGCACACAATCTATAAACCTCAGCTCTATATTTAAGCTCCAGATAACATTCTAATCTTCGGTGATGAATGATAACCTATGCTTTAGCTTGTCTTTAGAGCCTGGCAGATAAAGCATTTGCGTTGGTCTTGGATATTGTTCTTCCACAAGCTGTTACTGGTCAGTACATCTTTTCTGGATTTTCCTGTGTGGGATTCTCTCCAGTGGAGAGCACTGCTCTGAGCTATCTGAGTGTTGTCATGAAGACAGTTTGTCTATTCCTGTCAAGACCATTCTTTCATCCTTCTTTGGTTTTCCAACAGCCTGAGTGTCCTTCTTCTTCCTCTTTTCTTCACAGCTAATTTGGTCCTAAATCCATTAGAAAGATCAGAGACAGGAGTATCTGCAGCTGTCAGGAATCAGAGGAGGACCCCTGTAGCTTAAAGTGAGCCAGAAAAGGCTGAGCAGGGTGTGAAAAATAATCACTCAGGGAGAAAGTGGAAGGGAAGAGGGAGCCAAAAGGAGGTTGAAGGGCTTTGTAGCAAAGATGACCTCTGGCGGAGGGAGGAAGCCCCAAGTGATGACTTACAATCCTTTCATGCTGGGGGAACAATCAAGCATATTAGCATTTTAAAGGTAAAGGGAACCAGGTTGCTCACTGTTGAATAGAAAATTAAAAGGAGAGAAGGAAAATGAATCCTATAGTGTGGTATTGAATTCAATTCTTTGGGGGCAAAGCCAGAGATCCAACTGCAGGTCTCATTCACGTGAGACATGTACCCTAGCCTTGAGTCACATTACTGTCTGAAGATTAGCTGTATCACTTAGTCATTTTCCACACATAAATACAAACTGTGAAATACAGAAGCAAATCTATACACTGTGCACTATGGATGGCGGGAGCGATCACACAGTGGTAGGGAATTTGCCTTGCACTCAGCCTGCATGGCCGAGCGGGGTTGGATTCCTCCGCCCCTCTCGGAGAGCCTGGCAAGCTACCGAGAGTATCTCGCCTGCATGCCAAAGCCTGGCAAGCTACCCGAGACGTATTCAATATGCCAAACACAGTAACAACAAGTCTCACAACGGAGACATTACTGGGCCCGCTCGGGCAAATCGATGAATAACGGGAGGACTGTGACCGTGACCGTGCACTATGGACATGCAAGGTGCCCAAAGCTAATGTGGGGAGAATCTTAACAAATGGCATCCCAGCAGCAATAAATTCTTATGACACTCAGATCCTGACTTCAAATTACCATTCTCCGCTTCCTTCGAATAAATGCTCAATCCTAGGACAGGAGCAAGTCGTGACCACACATGGCTACAATATGTCATTGGACAAGAGCAATGACATGTTTCAAGAAAATTAGAATCATGTCAAAAGAATTCAAGTGAGCTTTTACCAGCCAGGTCGGGGGACAATTTAAGCATCAACATGAACAATGATAACAGCAGATTATAATGAATTAAATAAAAATAGGTAAGTCAGAAGTTTATTAAAAATTAAGATATAAAAAACTATAAAGACTGACAAGGAGTAAGTTGTTTACATTGTTTGAAAAGAGCTGCCCCAGAAGTGCTTATTCATTACCCATAGGCAAAATGATAGTTTTATGGTGGAGAAAGCTGGCAAAAACTGCATTAGTCAATAGATAAATTTAAACATTATCAGTCATGCAGCAAATATTAATCATTCAAACCTGATAAGGGGCAATGAGAAGACAGCTTCAGTTCCATGATACTTTTTTCAGAAACGTATAATCAAAATCTAATTATGAGAAAATATCAGACAAGGCCACAGAGGAACTACTACAGAATAATTGACTTGAGCTCTGAAGGAGTCAAGATTATCTAAGTCCAAAAATGGCTGGGAAATGGTTCCAGAATTAAGGAGAGTCTAAAGCCAAGATGACTAAAGGTAATATTTGATTTGGAACTAGATCCTTTTCCTCTATTGGGAAAGATAAAAACAACTAGAAAATTTAAATGGAGTCTCAAGATTCAAAAGTAGTAATGTATAAATGTTAATTCCCTGATTTTGATGTTGATGTTTAGGGGAAATGAGCATCAAATAATTCTTTTTAAAATATTAAATGGGAAGAAATCAGCTCCTTGCATAGCCCTTGCAATGTTTCTGAATTTGAGGTTGCTTTAAAAGTAAACAAAATTATCTGAAAGTTGCTTAATAAGATGAATCATTTGCTTTTCTGCCTGTCTCTTATTCTGTGATTTTATTCACCTGTGTGTAAAGTTTACATGCACCCCATTTATGTAATTACTTTCTGCCTCAGTGATCTGTTGCAGATCACATCATGACAGCTCCCAAACACCAAAGCACAGTAGATGAAATCAACCACCAGCAACCACTACCAGAGCAAGTTAATTCAAAATTCTAAGTTCTGTAGGTCAGAAATTTTGGATGGGGTCCAAAGGAGAAGCTTCCGGTAGACTGGGCTGGGCTGATATAGATCTTTGCAGTTCACTGCTAGTCCTCTGGGAGCTTTGGCCTTGTAGCTAGTGGGTATCAGCTAGGAGCACAAAAACAGCAGGACACTAGCATATTTTTATGTCACTGATTAGATAGAATCTGTGTGAATCTGTGCTGGAGTAGTTCAGGGCTCCTTAGAGGAACAAGACAAAAGGTCCATCTTGCAGCTTCCTGATTATTAGATCTCTGCTCACCTTGCATTTACTGCTGTGCAATTGACCATGCGAATCCCACGGTTACATGCAGAGCTAGGAAAGTCTTAAAGACTGAGAGTCATCCAAGCAATCAGCCAACCCTCTTCCCTTCCCTTTCTGCTTGACCTCTCATCCTACTCCCAACACCTGTTAGACACCTCTTCATGACTGAATCTCCAAATTGACATGTAGGAACTTTTTAGATCCTTTGGGGGCAAAGCCAAAGATCCAACACCATGTTTTTCCCTCATGAGACTTGTGTCCTAGCCTTGAGTCACATCCCCAGCTGAAGTTCTTACATGAATTCTTACACTACAATAATAATGGATGGAATGAGACTTGGAGTCAGTTCTAAGTTTAAATTCTACTTCTTCCACTTAGACTGGAATTTTGGTTATATTGCCTAACTAGAGTTGGCTTTCTCTTCTTCACAATGAAGATAATAATAAAGGTTTGAGAGGATTTGAGAGTATACAAGATTAAAGACTAACAACACATAAAGTAGGAATTCAATAAATTCTTGATCCTCTCTAGTCCTTCCCCTTTATAACACCCTTGTTAAAATTTCTCTCTTAATGTACTTCCCGTCATCTGGTCTTCTGGAAACTCAAGGTCCATTTCTGATTTTTACTTATGCCTATTTCCAATCATGTTAATTGTGTAGCACTGCACTGTAGCACTGTCCTCCCGTTGTTCATCAATTTGCTTGGGCAGGCACTAATAACAGCTCCGTTGTGAGACTTGTTGTTACTGTTTTGGGCATATTGAATACACCAGGCTCTGCTGTGTAGGTCGGATACTCTTGGTAGTTTGCTGGGCTCTTCGAGAGGGATAGAGGAATCAAACCCGGGTCGACCACATGCAAGGCAAACTCCCTACCTGCTGTGCTATCGCTCCAGTCTGTTAATTGTGTAATTCTTAAAAATATTTTAAATTATCGAACTCAGTTTGTTCCATTTCTGCAACTTCATTCCATATACATGGGGAAATGCCTCAACTTTCTGGTCTCTGTCTCAAGCTGTTGATCTTCCTCCATCTCCACCATCTGGAAGCCAGGGAGCAACCTTGAGGTCTTGGTGATGTCCTTGTCCACTGTGCAGCGGTCATTACACCATGAACCCCTGAATTTGACTGGTTGTATAACAAGACTACCTGGATTCTGCTTTTATATCCACCATTTACAAGCTGTGTGGCCATGAACAAGATCCTTAAAGTCTCAGCCTCTGTTTTTCATTCACAGTATGGGAGAGAATGGAGATGCTGAGGAGTTTTTGGGGTATAGCTTGAGATGAGCTAACCCATGGAAAGCACTTACAGTGTGCCAGTACCCTACAAAGAAGATCTTGTTGTATGCTCTCATGGTATTTGGAGTTCTTTTGTTTTATCTATTTTTGCAGTGCTGGTGATAAAATCCAGGGCATCATATATACAAGGTAGGTGCTCTAAGAACTTTGCAAGACTCTAAGCCCTTTATGGAACTTAGGGAACCCAAAGGAACCAGCATCCCCATCTAGCACATACTGTGTGCTCTGCAAGACACAGTAAAGTCCTTTGTCTCTCACCTAAACATCTTTATCTTCAGCCAATATCCCTGAATCCTGAGCAGAGGAAAGTGTGAGCTCGAAAACAGGGGAAAGTTTAAGAATTTTTCTCACATCCTGACTCACAGAGGGGGACAAGAAATTGTGCTCCATGGAACTAAGACTTTCTAAGAGAGGCTTTCTAAGAGAGAGAAAGTTCAAGGAAGAGCAAGATGGGTAAGAAACATGACCAAGTTGCACTGCTAGGAAAACTGAAGAGAACCAGGTTGACTGGATCATTATCTAGCGTTTAGTAGTCAGATGTGAAATAGTATAGGTTTTGGGTCCATTTTCAGTTAAAGTTTTTAATAATATTGTACATAGTCATTGGATGAGCTAATGCCATAATTCTCAATGTGGTGTTGAAGAAAAACTGTTCTGTGTAGTGTTAATTGGTATGCCAAGAAAAAAATAGACTTTTCTTGCACAATTAAGGTAGTTTAACTGCATGCAAATTTTAATGGGTTGTTTTTCGCTTTTACTCAAGTACTGAAGCCCTTCTCGGTATATTACTACATCAATAAATATTTTTAATCACCAAAGGCTGAACAGCATACAGCCTAGCCCAAGCTAATCTGATCAGAGAGTCTTTGTTTGGGGAGCCCTGATTAACATTTTGCAGAATCATAGCTCTAGTCCTCCTGATATGAGTAATGTTTGTCTAATCCATTTAGAAAATCACTGTGGCATTATAAGCAAACAAATGAAAGCATAATTGAATAAAATTAATCTTTGGCTGAATTTGCTTTCAAAATATGGATCTTAAAATCAGGGTTCTATGATCTAAACTTCCAAAACCTATAAAACTGTTATTTTATAAAGGCTCATTGCCTCTGTTCTCTGATCCAATGAACTACAAATTAATAAATCAGCCCATCACTTATACAGGAATATTTAAGCATTTCAATAATATATCATCATCTCCAGTTGGCTAAAATGCTTCAAGAGAAATACATATAATATTTAATATATGATATAGTTTTATATGAACACACACATGCAGATATACATAGGTATCTAGATATAAAATAACAGGCATGAGATCTACCTTGTACAATTCAAACATTAATAATAACTTTGCAAAAGAATTTATTTCATTTTATTCCACTCTTATTGAAAATAGATCTTAACATTGGGTCTATACATATAAAGCTGAGAAGTCATACCCTTAAATTCTATGGTATTGAAAGCCAGTGATAATCAGTTTTAAAAAGTATGACTCAGACTGCCTCCAAGTGAAACTTTTCCTGTTTTAATCTTAAATGCCTCTTACCTCTGTGTTCATCTGACATTTGTCTCTCCCTCATAGCTCTTACATAATAGATCAACACATATCTTCTCTCCCATTAGGTGAAAGACTTTTCAAGGTAGAACCATGTCTCAGTCTTATTCTTCTTGGTGGAACCGACTCTGTTGAACTCTGTACCTTTTGTACCTTGGATTCAATAAGTGTTTGATTTTAGTTAAATTCATTTTTTTTAATTTTTACATTAAATGATTGGTTTGAGGCTCTTCGTGTTCCTAGACACCATTGGGCTACACTAGCACACAACAGGGACAAATGGAGATGTTACTGGAGCCCACTTGAGCAAATCGATGAAAAATGGGATGTCAAGTGATCAAGTGATCAAGTCTATAATGTGAGATGATATCTCATTGTTGTCTGGATTTGTATCTCTCTGATGATTAGTGATGTGGAGCATTTTTCATGTGCCTTTTGGCCATTTGTATTTTTTCTTTGAGGAAGTTTCTATTTATTTCTTCTCCCCATTTTTGATGGAGTTAGAGTTTTTTTCTTGTAAAGTTCTAACATTGCCTTATATATGTTTGATATTAACCCCATTATCAGATGGGTGTTGGTAAATCAGAAGGATTTTTTTTCTTGTTTTATGGGCTTTCTTTGTATCCTGGTCATCTTTTCCTATGAGGTACAGAAACTTCTTAGTTTAATGTAGTCTCATCATTGCTTCCACTTGCTTGATTAGTAATGTTTCATCCCTGAAGATGCCTTTAGCTTCAATGTCATAAAGAGCTCTGTATATGTTTTCCTCTATGTATCATATGGATTCAGGTCTGATATTAAAGTAAAGTAAAGTAAAGTAAAGGCCCTCCCGTTGATCATCGATTTGCTCGAGCGGGCCCAGTAACATCTCCATT
>JAOXYA010000041.1:49623047-49634736 GCA_028565675.1 Sorex palustris | reverse complement strand
TCTCTCTCTCTCTCTCTCTCTCTCACACACACACACACACACACACACACACATACACACACACACACACACACACATACACACAGAGTCACCAGGGCGCCTAAGGGTCT
Source organism: Sorex palustris (assembly GCA_028565675.1). Classification (NCBI taxonomy): domain Eukaryota; kingdom Metazoa; phylum Chordata; class Mammalia; order Eulipotyphla; family Soricidae; genus Sorex; species Sorex palustris. Next base: position 49,634,626 of record JAOXYA010000041.1, on the reverse strand, counting down.
TCCCGACCAGACGTTCCAGCTGTGGGTCCCACCTGGGCATGCTGGGGGGGGGGGGGGTAAGGGTTACAGGAGTCACCACTCTGTTTAGGCGCCTACCGATTTGGTGGTGACCCCAGCAGCACCGCCCCCTCTAGCCACCCTCTGTAGGGGGCAGGGATGGGGGCACTGAGGCGACAGGCCAAGCATCGCAGAGAGAAAGGCTCGGGGACCTACATGTTGCTTGCTTTTAGGCTTTTAATATCAAAGCTCTTGTTGTCCAAGACTGGAAACAGGTGCCGGGAACCACCCGGGGTTCTGGAAAACACTAGAAACTGGCACGATGGTGGTGGTGATGGGGTTTGTCCTGGAGCTGGGAGCACTCGCCTTGCATGTCGCTGGCCAGGGCTCAATGCCCCAGAAGGCACAGGGTCCCCCAAGCCCCGCCAGGAGGTATCCCTGAGCTCCCCAGGAGGGACCTCTGAGCACCCTCAGGAGTGACTGTGATCCCTGAGCACAGAGTCAGGAGGGATCCCTGGGTGCAAAGCTAGGAGGAATCCCTGAGCCCTCAGGAGGGATGCCTGAGCACCCCAGGAGGGACCCTGAGCCCCTAGGAGGGACCCCTGAGCCCCCAGGAGGGACCCCCGAGCACAGAGCCAGAAGAGACCCCTGAGCCCAGAAGAGGGACCCCTGAGCCCCAGGATGGACCCCTGGGCTCCTAGCCGGCCCAGCAGGGTCAGGGTCGGGTCCCCCTCCTGCCGCGGGCCGTGCCCCCTCTCCTCCTACGCTTGGCCGCGAACACGGGTTTGGCTGTCACCAGGCCGCGCGCCGCCGGCTCGTCGTCCTCCCCGCTCGAGCTGCTGGTGCTCCCGGCCCCAGCCCGCCTCGGGGGGCTCCGTGTGGGCGCAGGGGGCGCGGCTGACGAGATGGGGCGACCGGTGTCCCTGTCGGAGCCCTCGTCAGAAGAAGAAGGGGACAGGCGGCCGGCCCCCAGGAAGCCGCCGCGCGCCCGCTTGGCGCCCCGGGACTGTGGGCCGGACTCGGGTTCGGGTTCGGGTTCGGGCTCGGCTCCGTCTCCCTCCCGCTCCTTCCTCCGCAGGCAGGTCACGGCCCGGTCCAGCCGCCGGCTCCGGCTCCGGATGCCCTTGGCATCCCGCCGCTCCTGCTCCGCCACACGCAGGAAGGAGTCGATCCGGAGCTGCGTCTGCAAGAGATGGACACGCCGGGAGCCAAGGGCCGTCTACACCCCGCACCGCACGAGAACCAAGGGCTGCCTACACCCTGCACTGCACAGGAGCCGGTGCAAAGGCCCGTCTATACCCTACACTGCACAGAAGCCAAGGGCCCACCTACACCCTGCACTGTGCGGGAGCTCGTGCAAAGGGCTTGCCTAAACCCTACATCCCACAGGAGCCAAGGGACGCCCACACCTGCACCTGGAGGAAGCCAAGGGCCTGTCTACACCCTGCACCGCACAGGAGCTGGGTGGAGACAAATGACCCATCTTATACCGCACACTGGATACGGTGGAGGGAAAAGGACCCACGTTAGACTCAAAAAGAAGATCATAACACAGATTCATTCTCTCTGTGTGTCTCTCTCTGTCTCTCTGTCTCTGTCTCTCGTGACTCCTTCTCCCTGCATGTGGAGCCCCTCACACACCCTCAGAGACCCCCAGGTGTCCCATCAGGAGGGCTCTGTGGAGCCTCTTTCTACCCCCTGTTGGCTTCCTGCAGAACCTTCTCTGGACAGTATCCTCAGTGCGCTGTGGACCCAGGCCCAAGCCCAGGCCACAGCTAGTCTGGGCCCACTTGGGTGGGTCCTGGGAACAGGAGGTAGAGAGGAGCAGCCCTCCCTCACCTGCTCCCCCACACACAACCTGGAACTGAAGGCCAAGGCCAGTGTTCTCTCTCCCGCATCCCGCTTTCGGTCCCTGGTGCACAGTCACGCCATGATAACTGAGGTGCCCGTAACTGAAGAGTGGCTGCCCTGAGCCTCTCTGAGCCCTCCTGGCATGGGGGGAGGCCCCGGGTACCTGCTGGGCATTCAGCTGCTTCAGCACCGGGAGCAGGGATTCATCCGTCTTGGTCCTGCTCCAGCCAAAGTAGCGCTGACAGAATGTGCCGGCAGTTAAGGCCTGTCTGGGTTTCTGGAGTCCCTGGGGCAAGCGACAAGGAGAGAAGGCCAACGACCACCCAACCCCCTCCCCCAATTCCATGCCCCGTATCTCCAGAGTTTTCTCATGTTTTATAAATGCTACTGCTTTTAAAAACAAAAGTGGTTAAAAAAAAAACAAATTACGCCAACATATTCCCAGTTGCCTGACTTCTGTGTTTGTGCTAGGGTAACCCACAGTGCTCAGTTATTGAGATAATACCCACAGTGCTCAGATGCTGGGGTAACACCCAGTTCAGTCGCTGGGGTAACACCAGCAACGACTACCATGCCTCACCCGCACCCTGCTATACTCTCCTGAATAACCTCTAGGAAAACTCATGCCTCATTTATTTTAGGAAATCAAAGATTAGGGATTAATTTTTTAAATAATTTTAAAAAGTTATCCTAAAATAAGAGCGTGTTTCAACTACCATATAGCTATCACTTAGAGGGGGGGAAAATTATATCACTAGATCAAGTCTAATGCAAACTTTTAAATCTCTATCCAAATTATTTAAATATGCAGAAAGACATACAGAGAAATGAAAAGAACAAAAGGAAGCAGCTTTTCTATTTTGAAGTAACAACTCGGCAGGTGGTGGTGTGCACCAACGCTTTGCTACTACTCATTTCAGATCAAGATGCTCTTAAAAACAATGATGAAGAGGGCCACGAGTGAGAGGATGATGGGCAGGATGCTGGCCTGGGCACCGCCAGGAGTGATTCCTGAGCACAGAGCAGGAGGAACCTGGGTATAGCACCAAACCAAACAAACAAACCAAAAAAAAAAAAAAGAGGATGATGGATCATTTCTAAACATAGGCCAGCCTGGAAGCAGCTTAGGCTCAGGTGTGTGCGAAGCTCTGGTGGCGCAACTGGATCCTGGAAGGAAGAACATCCTGACACGGGAACCACCCGCGGCCTCAGGTGCTCACGGAGAACCCGACAGACCTGGCGTCACCGCAGGGTGCCCCACGCTGGGCAGGAAGAGCTGCCCACAACTGGCAGCCGGTACTAACCACGGGCTGAAAGGGGGACCCTGGAGGGGTGGGGTGCTGCGATCACGAACACGCAGAACCATCACTAAGATGAGCTGCATCATCCACTGCAAATCACAGAACCTCAATCAGTTGAGAGAGTTGGAACATGAAAAATAATAATAATAATAATAATAATAAAAACCCTGAAGAAAATATTCCCAAATTGTGCAAACAGACCCAAGCCTCGCCAGAATGTGTAGGGAGGTGCCAGGTAGGCAGGCAGTGCCCCGGAGCACCCTCTGGGCAGCACCCAGGGGACCTGCGGGGGCCGGGGTGGGGGGGTGGCGTGGCAGGGAAACGAGCGTGCGGGATCTGCGAGGGAGATGCGCGAAGGGACAGTCTCGCCGCAGGGGTCAGGACAAGGATATTCCCGGATCCGGTCCAGGTCGGGCCTGCCCCAGAGGAAGGCGCCCGTGGACTCGTCCACCACGGGCCGCAGGTAGGCGTCAGCCACAGCGGGGTCGGGGAAGCCAGGCGCCAGGTGCAGCGTGCGCAGCTTCTTCTTGACGCGTGTGTCGCGCGGGTCGGGCCGCACCTTCTGGCTCTGCTGGGCCTCGCGCCACCACTCCCTGCGGGGACAGAATTGACATCGGTCAGGGCCAGGGGGCGACACCCCGGTCACCACGGGAAGAGGATGCCCAGGCCTGGACACGCCCCCTGCGCTGGGCCGTCCAGGGTCCTCACTCCCTGAGGGCCACCGCGGCCCTGGGCTCGGTGCTGGGGGCGGAAAGGCCTGACCCTGTGAGATCCCCCGCCACATATGGTTTCCCCGGAACTGCCCAGCCCAGTTAGACCGGCGCCAGGCATGGTGCCCCCCACCCAGAACCACCTGACCCAATCAGATTTGGAGCCACGAATGGTCGCACCCCCCTCCCCCAGCCCGACCCAGTTCGATCCCAGCACCAGATATGGTCTGGTCCCTCTGGAACCACCAAACCCAGTTAGATCATGGTGCCAGGTATGGCCCCTCCAGAACCGCCAGACCCAGTTAGATGCAGCATAACGTGTGTCCCCCCCCACCCCAGTCCAACCCAGTTAGATCCGGCACCACATATGCCACCCCCCCACCCTCCCAAGGGCAAGTACACCAGATATTTTTTGAGGTCCAAATCAGGGTCTGGGATGGAGCAAGGCCCCAGGGCGCAGTCTGGGCTGGAGGGCACGGAGCGTGGCCTGCCGTGGGCCTTCCTACCAGTCTCTACACTCACGAGAACTTCAGGAGAGGCTCCAGACCGCGCCCTGGGAACTCGTTGAGGATCTCCATGGCCGTGACGCAGCCCACGCTGGGGACACCTTCTGTATAGTCGCTTCCCAGCAGGTACGCCAGGTTGATTAGTTTGCTCCGGTCCAACCCTACAGGTGTGAAAATATTTTGCCACTTGCCAATCTTGCTCCCAGGCCAGGGTGATGACTTGGTTACCCTGTTTCCTTCACGGAGACCCAGTGCAGACCTCCCTGACCAGCCCTCGGACACTGCTGGGTTCCAGAGGACTCTTGCTCCACTCGCTGTCCACTCGGGTCCCCTGTCCTCGACCGGGCCTCTCCTGCCAGCCGGTGAGTCTCTGCAGGCACGACTGGCACTTGGGAATCCCTCGACCTGTGGCCCTAACAGGCACAAAGATGGAGACTCGACCAGAAATGCCAGGGCAAGCCATGAGGCTCCAGGCCCCAGCCGGGACACACCCACTTGGGTTCACTCTGGACATCTCAGGTGACCTTGTCTGACCAGGTCTGGTGACTAAACTGCAGAAAACACCAGGCCTTTAACTCTGTGTGTGTATGTGAGTGTGGTTTGGGGGCCACACCCAGTGGTGCTCAGGGCTCACTCCTGGCAGTGCTCAGAGGAACATCTGGGGTGCTGAGGCTCAAACCCAGGTCAGGCATGTGCAAGGCAAATGCTCTGACCACTGTCCTATCACTCTGGATGGATTTTAATTTCTGGATTCTACTCTAAAGATCTTATTCCTCTAGGGAAGGAAAAACAACAACAACAAAAAAACAAGACCACTTCCTTCCAACGAGTGCCTGCACTGACCCCCTCCCTTTCAGACACAAAGCAAGTGAGCTCCTTGCAAAAGACCAACCCCCGAGGTGAACGTCAGGGAATCATCACGATTCCAGCCTTACCCAACTGGTTGTGGAAGTCCACGTACTGGTAATATTCCACAAACTTGTTTTTATTAAAAAAGTTTTTGTAGACGTGCCGGGCCCCAAACAGCCAGATATCGCTGTCGTCTGTGATGGTTCCGGAAGTCTGGTCGGTGAGATCCAGGAGGGCGCACTGCGCCTCCGCCTCCATGGGGGCTTCGATGTAGGGGACACCGAAAAGACGCAGAAGTTCCTGCAGAGTCAAAAGTAGAATTTGATGACAGTGAACGCCCTCCTTCGCCGGCAGAGGGCGCAGTGCCACACACAGGCCAAGAGCTCTGCAGTGGTGCATGGCCCCGCCTTCACCAGCAGGGGGAGCAGAGCCACCACCACCCCGTAAACTCCAGTAGTGCACACACCTGCCTTCACCAGCAGTGCCACAGACACCATGAGCCCTGCAGTGCACACGCCCACCTTCACGGGTAGGGGGAGCAGAGTCACAGACACCATGAGCTCTGCAGCGGCGCACTCCTGCTCCTTCACCAGCAGGGGGAGCCGTGCCAGACACCTCCCCCCCAGGGTAATCTAAGGAAAACAGGGGGTGCTGGGGGTCCCCACCTGACTCTCCAGGAACATCTGCGCCGTCACGGAGGCTGCCATCCGCTCCTGGTGCTGCTTTTGAGCTTTCAGTTCGTTCTGTTGGGCTAAAAGGTCATTCTCCAGGGTTTCCAGCTCCTCCTAGAAAATAATTTCACCTGCTGACTATTAGGTAAATAAGGCAACCAAGGGCCCTGGTCATTGTCATAATTTCGGTTAAGTGGTGACTCCTAGTACTGTTCAGGGCTCACCTCAAGGCAAATGCCTTATAACTGGACTGTCTCTCCAGTCCCTAAGGGCACTTGTTACGCAAAGCATCTGCATTTAGTCTGATGTCATCAACTAGCTTTTTCTGCCAAGCAAGCTTTCCGCAGGGGCTTCTGAGCAAGTCTCAAGCCTCCTGAGGCTCCCTTGCGAAGCCACATGGAAAGTGGAGCCAGTCTCAGACACACAAGAAGAGCGCCAGCAAGATGGGGAGATGTGAGCAACTGCTGTTAAGTACTCCCCTGGGAACCCGTACCACCAAAAGCCTGCCACTGAGCGGGGCTGCCTGAGCAAGGGTGACGGGGAGTCCCTGTGTTACCAAATCAATATCCTGCCATTCATTGGGCGACTCGTGTGCGTCTCCTTCAGCCTCGTTGGGTGTCTTGGGTGAGTCGATATCCGAGGCCTGGCCTTCATAGCTGCCCTGGGGAAGGCCCTCAGAGTCCATGGAGTCTTCATCCCCCTGAGGGGCCGGAGCCGCCCCTTCCTCTGGTTCAGAGGAGGAGCTGGAGCTGGAGCTGGCGTCCAGCTCAGCTTGAAGCTCATCGTTTTCAATGACACTCTGCACTTCAATGAAGCTGCCTGCACCAAAGTAAAAAGTCCCTTTATCTGCGGGTGAAGCATCAAGATTCCCCAAGAATCAGGAGCTCCCTGCAGGTCCCCAAGGTGCCAGAGTCCTGGAAAAGACCTGGGTGTAACTGAAAACATGGGACGGAGTCCTGGAAAAGACCTGGGTGTAACTGAAAACATGGGACAGCGACAGACATCTGGTACCAAAATAGCCCTGTCCACTCTGCACACAGGAGCTGTCTTTGCAGCAACAAGCAAATACATCTGACAACAGCCCAAGGCGAGGTGGCGGGCAAGGAACCCAAACACTCGGTGCCAAGTTCACAGCTGTTCAAAGTTTAAGAGAAGGAAACTCTGAAGGAAACGTTCCTTGACCATGTCCCCTGGGAGGCCCACATCAGCCTTTTAAACACCAGCCAGGAAAGGGCCCAGAGATAGGGTAGCAGAAGAACCCTGGCCGTGAACACGGCACAGCGGGCTCAATCCCGGCACCCCACAGGGAACCCCCCCCCCCACACACACACACACACTGAGCCAGGAGTCATGCTCAAGCACTTCTGGGTGAGGACCAAAACCAAATGCAAAAACCATCAATAAAAAGCAAAGCAGAACTGACAAGGTCAAGAGTCTGGCCCAGCCGCGTGTCTGGGGAAAGTGGCCCCTTCCCGGGGCTCTGGAGCCCACAGGGCAACAAGGCCCTACCCAGTCCAACAAGTGGCAGCAGACCCGGACCCGCCCCTTGCCCAGCACCTACCATCAGAGTCACTTCCTGACGCGTCCACGTCCCCTGGCTCCTCAGACGTGCAGCCCAGGACGAGATCCTGGTGGACAGGGTCTGGTGTGGCGGCCCTCGGGGACCTGTCCTGCCGTGCCGCACTGGGCCCGCTAGATGCTTCACAGCTGGGTGCTGCCTCAGGAGAGCTGAGGGGTGCTCCCAGCATGCTGGGTGCTCCCACCATGCCCGATGCTCCCTGCCTGTCAGGTGCTCCTACCGTACCTGGCGCTCGCTGCACACTGGATGTTCCCTGCTCTTCAGGTACTCCTGCCAAGTCCATTGTTCCCTGCATGCCTGGTGCTCCCAGCACTCCTGGTGCTCCCTGCCTGTCGGGTGCTCCTGCCATGCCTGGTGCTCCCTGCACACTGGGTGCTCCCTGCCCTTCGGGTACTCCTGCCAAGTCCAACGGTCCCCGCAGGCCTGGTGCTCCCTGCTTGTCAGGTGCTCCCTGCATATTAGGTGCTCCTGCCAAGCCCAATGCTCCCTGCCTGCCTGATGCTCCCACCATGCCTGGTGCTCCCTGTCTGTCGGGTGCTCCTACCATACCTGGCGCCTCCTGCATGCCTGATGCTCCCAGCACACCGAGTGCTCCCTGCTTGTCAATTGCTCCTGCCAAGCCCAATACTCCCTGCACGCCTGATGCTTCCTGTATGCTTGGTCCTCCCTGCACACAGGGGACTCCCTGGATGCTCGATCCTTCCTGTAGGCCCAGGTCCAGTGTCCCTGCCGTGCTCAGGCCAGGGCCTGTGGCTGGCCTGGCGGCCTCGGGGTGGGCGGCTGTGCGCTTCAGGGTCTGGGGTGCGCATTGATCCCCTGTAGCACGGGGGTCCTGCTGGCTGGCCACAGCAGTGCTGGGACTGGCCCCCGGTGTCCTGGGGGGTGTCTGCACCCGGGGCGGGGACGACAGGGACAGTGCCCTCCCACTGCTGGTAGAGGGCACGGGCCCCACTCCTTCCTCCCGCGAGGGGCCGGGGGCCGAGGTCCAGGGGCAGGTCCAGGGGGCCCCGCTCGGTGCCTGCTCCGGGACGATGGGCACGAGGCCCTCGCCCTCATCCTGGTAGGAACCCTGCAGCACGGCAGGGGCACTCGTTGGGGTCTGCGCATCCGGGCCCGCCATGCCCGCATCCCTGTCGAGGTCCTCATCATCGTCCAGCGCTCTCTGGATGGCCCGGAGGGTGGCCGGCGACACAGCGCCTTCCCGCGGCCCGGATTCGCTGTCCTCGTCTGAGCCGCTGCCCAGCAGGGCAGCCTGCAGGGCCCGCAGCGTCCGTGGGGACGGGGAGCGCGCAGCCGGGGGGCGCAGGGACAGGGGCCGAGGCTCTGGCGAGGCTCGGGTGCTGGGCGGCTGGCTGGGGGGTGGCCGTTCCTGGTCAGCGGCCTCAGGCGGGGCCTGGACGCCTGCAAAGAAACGCACACACTGAGCGGGGGACACCACTGCCCTCGCCTCATTCCAACCCTCCACCCGGAACCAAGCGTCCCTTTGGCCGTTGCTTTCCGGGCTCGCTCTGTGCGCGCGATATTCCATCAGAGCTGACGGACAGGGTCAGTGTGCGTGTTATTGCATCAGGGCAGACCGACAGGGTAGGTGTGCATGTTATTCCATCAGGGCTAACGCACAGTGTCAGTGCGCGCGTTTTTCCATCTGGATTGATGGACAGGGTCTGTGCGCACATTATTCCATCGGGGCAGACGAAAAGGGGCGAGCTTGGCAGGGCAGAGGCTGGGTTTGGTGTGTGGACAAAGGCAGGGGAACAAACTAAACCCTCCTTTGCAACCCAGCACACATGGCTCTGCATGGGCAGTTAATGATAAATTATTAGCAGGGGCGGGTTAAAGAACTGATCTCTCTGGTGGTTGGGGGTGGGGTGGGGTTTGTCTATTGGGGTTTTTTTGTCATTGTTCTTAACTTCCAGTGGCGCTGGGGGACCCGCACGTGCACGACCACCCGCACGGTTGCCATCTGGCCCCCAGGGGGAAGCATGGGCTCCGAGTACCTTTGATGAGGATGTAGTGAGACGTGTCCTCAGAGACCACCCGGCGGGACTCCACGTCTCTGAGGAAGCCCCCCTCCTGCTCGTACTGCCGCTGGATCTGGCCCGAGCATTGCTGGTTCATCTCCTTCTGGACGTTTTCTATGTGTTGGTTCAGGTAGTTCTTCTTCAGCAGGCCTTTGAGCTGGTACTGTGAAAAGTCATTGGACTCCTGAAGCAAAGAAAGAAGATGAATCTTGTGTCATGGAGAGGTACTAGTCCTCTATTCCCCAACCTGAGACAAGAGACGATTGATTTTAATACCCCCCTCAAACAGGTGGTGTCTGCAAATCATAAAATAAAAATCTGAATATGAAGGGGAAAGTAGAGCTGCCTTATTACAGAACTGTCTTCCACTGAAGTTAGAGGCATCGATTGGGACCGGAGAGATAGCACGGGGGTAGGGCGTTTGCCTTGCACGCGGCCAACCAGGGTTCGATTCCCAGCATCCCATATGGTCCTCTGAGCACTGCCAGGAGTAACTCCTGAGTGCAGAGCCAGGATAACCCCTGTGCTTCGCCAGGTGTGACCCCAAAAAGGAAAAAAAAATATGAAACACCACTGACCAAGCAAGGGGAAGCAAAGTTTAACAAATGGGACTACATTAAACTAAGAAGCTTCTCCACCTCAAAAGAAATGGTGACCAAGATACAGATAACCTGTGGAATGAAAAAAGTCATTCACGCAATATCCACCTGATAACAGATTAGTATCAAATATATATAAGGCACTGGTAGAACTTTACAAGAAAGACATCCAACTCTATGAAAAATGGGAAGAAATGGACAGAAATTTCCTAAAGAAGAAACTCAAATGGCCAAAAGGCACATGAAAAAAAGCTCTACATCAATAATCATCAAGGAGATGCAAATCAAAACAATAATGAGATATCATCTCATACCACAGAGACTGACAAACATTCAAAAGAATAAGAACAACCAGTGCTAGCCAAGATGTGGGGAGAAAAGGATTCTCCTTCATTGTTGGTGGGAATGCCAATTTGGAAAAGCCTACTGGAAAACTCATCCAGCCTATTTGGAAAACAATATGGACATTCCTCCAAAAACTAGAAATTGAGCTTCCATATGACACAGCAATACCACTTCTAGGAATATACCCCAGGGGCCCATAAACACACAACAGAAACACCAACTGCACGTCTATGTTCACTGCACTATTCACAGAATCTGAAAACAAACCAAGTTCCTGAGAACAGGCAACTGGATAGAGAAACTGTGGTGCATCTACACAATGGAATACTATGCAGCTGTTAGGTAAAATGAAGTCATGAAATTTGCTTATAAATGAATAGACAATGGAGAGTATCATGCTGAGTGAAATCAGTCAGAAAGAACAGGACAGACATAGAATGACAGCATTCATCTGTGGGATATTTAAAAATAGGTATGAGACTAATATCCAAGACCAGGGAACATAGAGGCCAGGAGCACTGGTTAATGGTTGGAAGTTTGCCAAAAGTATGTGTGGGGCAGGGGGTAGGTAAGATAGACAAGGGACCAGTATGACAATAATAGCTGAAAATGATCACACTGGACAAAAACTGAGAGTTAAAAGTAGGTAAAGGGATATACCTGATCATATTTCAGTATCAGTATTGCAAACCACAATGCTCAAAAGGGGAGAGAAAGAAGGGGAGAGAGAGACAGAGAATAGAAAGAGGAAGAAGAAAAGTGCCTTGGATAGGCAGGGGTGGAAGGAGCAGGAGGGATACTGAGGATATTGGTGGTGGGAAAATATCCATTGAGTGTTGGAACATTGTATCACTGAAACCCAATCATGAAAAGCTTTGTAACTGTGAAAAAAAACATTTTAAAAATAGTTTTTGAAAAAAACTGTCTTCCTCATCCTTCACGCCCTACCGAGGTCAGGAGTCACCCCCCACGAGCGGCTCTCCGGCACGGCCATGGCTCCAGAGCACAGAAACCAATCTCAGAACTATCTGACTCTCAGCAGAAATACTTCCAGGCTTAATAAGTAAAATACCAGAACCCCAAAATCTGACATCATTTGATCCTTGTGACCAGCTGTAGAAAACAAGTGATCTCACAATGCCTTTACAGC
>JAOXYA010000041.1:49519103-49530915 GCA_028565675.1 Sorex palustris | reverse complement strand
CATGTGTGCGGAGAGTTGTCTCAGCATGGTGGTGGCTGGTCCTGGAGGTCTTTAGCTGCCGGAGCCCTGGTCGGGGATTCAGTAATAAAATCTAAAAATAAAAGTCCTCAGTAAAATGATTAAGGGTGGCAAAAAAATAGAAATGAATGGATGAAAGGGTCAAAGTGATAGTATAGCAACTATGAAATTTGCTTGCCTAGTTGGGTTTGATTCTCGGTATTCCATATGGTCCCCCAAGTCCACCAGAATTTATCCCAGAACACAGAGCCAGTAGTAAGCCCCATGCACTGCCAGGTATGGCCTCAAAACTAAACAAAACAATCAAAATAAGAAATTAACTAGTACAAATGCAACATTGGAGGCTGTTTCGCAGGACTTGGATGAAGCCATTAGCACGTAGTAGGGATAAAGCTTCATGTGAAAGCCTGCAGGGAGTCTGGCACATCAAAAGGGCACAAAAAGTTAGAGTTACTAAAGGAATTTCTGGGAGGCATGTTCCAAATGAAATTGGTAACAGGCACCTGCTCTACTTGCATTTGATCTTTGTCTTTAGCAGATAAAACTGTTTATAAACTTGGGGAGCCTTTTGTGTAGTCCTGGGCAGTGCTGGCCTCCTTGGAGCCTTCCTGATGGATGGTGCCTTGTTTCAGCTGGGCTGTTGGGCCATTCATGCTAACAGGAGATGAGAATGAAGCCAGTGAAACAGCAGGCTACAATCGGGACTTGGAAAATATAATTTTAAATCAACCAAAACATATTTGATGCTGTTCTGTAAAGTCCCACTAATGATGGACGAAGAGATCTGATGAGTTTTATAGGACCAGGCTGTGCTCTGTTTAGGTGGAAACAGAGCTCCTCAGAGGAGAAGGTGTTATACACAAGCATGTGCTCCTGTTTACCATGTGAGCAAGGGGGCAAGAGGGCATCTCTTATATAAGCATCACGTTTCTTATTTGTCAAATAAGAGTTGTAATAGCTCACTTGCTGAGCTATTTTTAGGGTGAATTTGGGTAGCATTAACAAAGCTTTGCTGAGGAATTTGTGCATGGGAACGGACTGATCAACAAAGATATCCTTGGCTGTGATGGAATATTATTGATGGATGGTTTGGTGGATGGAGACAATAGAAATAGATTAACAGACAATTCATGAAAGATGAATGAATAGATAAATAGTAGATGGAGAGTTAAGTGCTTTGCTTTTAATCTGAAAATAGAAAGGAATAACAATAACAGTGATGGAAAGTATTAATTTGGAAATTCTGTTCTTAACCTTTCTTAAGCACATAAATCATTCAATGAGTATCACTGAGTAAATGTAGCCTCCATGAGTGTCAGAGTTGAAAGTACGACAGTAAGAGTTCGAGTGATTTAGAAATTGGTTCCACTTTCTCCATTTTCTAAATGGGGTTCCTGCCACAGAGTAAGGAATCTCAGTATTTTCAGCTCCTGTGAAGCAACTAGGAAGCATATTTGTACCCATTAGGAGGTAAATATTTCTAACATACCATTGGGGTCCTGGCCAGTGGACCCCGGCAAACTGGAGTACTAACCCCTGAAGTCACTGGACTTACTCCCTAAAGGGGAGGGAGTGGGTAGGGGAGAAGCCTCTGCCCTGGCCGGCTGAGAAAGAAAGCCACAGAGGGGGATTCTGATGGTCAAGAAGTTCTCCATTTATTGGTCCCTACCCAGGGGGTTCTTATACATACACTGGGTTCTGGAGGTCAAGGGAATCCCACAATGAGAGTGGGGCAGTCCCACATACAGCACGGTTTTCTCTCTTCAGTAAGGCTCAGGGCTCCTACAGATGTCATCAGTTAATGATTTACATCTCCTGCTCTTAGGGCCGGGTTATCAATATGGGAAGGTGGGCACAGTCATGTCCCTCATTCTCAAGCAGAGTGCCTGTGTGTGGGGAGTGCTGGAGCGGTCCCCCTGGGTCTTTGTAAACAGGACCTGCTCTTGCTTCCAGGGGCAGGGGATTTGGTCAAATTCTCAGGCTAGCTGCTGAGACCCTAACAACATACCCAAGGATATCTATGGTAGGGTGAAGTCAATATCTTTTATTTTTAATAAAAACCAGTCTTTGAAATCAGAAACGCTGCCATGAGGAAGCACCCCTAACAGTGTGTTACCACTTTGCTATATTTCAGTTAGTAAACCTGAGTGAGAATGCTGGTGAGCATCAATGCGCCACAAGAGAAGTTGGCTGTTATTCAATAGGCAGTGGAGAGAAAGAGAGTGCCATGTGCAAAGTTTCCCTGGGGAAGCTTATTTCAAATAAGAAAATCTGGAAATGTCGGCATGTCAAATATGTGGTGCATGCAAGGTATGGTGTCAAACAAAAGCGGGTGTTTGCATAGCTCAGTATCCCAAGTTCCAGATGGTATGTATGCTTGACTGCATGGCACCCAAGATGAGAAAGTACCACCTGTTAATCTGCGAACACGATGGGCAGAATCCTAAATTTCCACATACCCTTCATTGATTATTCCTGTTTGTAATACGTTATGTAGAAACATGTCTCCTGTAGCTCGTATTCATTCAAATGGCAACAAGTCCTTTGAGATGGCATAGGATAAATACTCTGTAGGATACATATTCGTATTTGTAGAGAAACTAGATAAGTAAACCTTTGCCTTACAGCTCAGAGGTATAACTGACATTAAATGGAACACAATGGGCAGAACCCTAAATTTTCACATCCTCTCCAGTGATTATTCCTGTTTGTAATACTTTATGTAGAAACATGTCTCCTGTAGCTAGTATTCAAGTGGCAACACATCCTTTGAGATGGTGTAGGATAAATACTTATGTGATGCAGACCTGCATTCACAGTGAAATGAATATATTTATTTGCAAAATACAAATACCTACTACATGCCAGGCACTGTAATGGACTGATATTGGGATGTGGGGACAGAGGTGACAGAAATATCTACTATTGAGTATTTTACTTTTTTCTGATTTTGAGGCTCCCTCAGTGGTGCTTAGGGAGGTACTTGGAGATTGCTCCTAGTAGTGCTGTGGAGATTATGTGGTGCTGAGATCTGAACTGGTGAAAACTGAGGTTTCCCATGTGAAAACACTGTGTGCTATCTCCTCAGCCCAATATATATTATTTCTTTCTAAAAAGAGATTGGAAGCTTGTGGATGAAGACATAAAAAATACATTAAATGACATACTCTCCAAATCCGTAGGATTAATTTTGACTGGAGAAAGATTTTCTGGAAACTATATATTTGAGAAATGCTTTGAGGAATAAATTGATTGATTCCTCCCCAAAGATGGCAGATGAAGGACATTAACAGATGAGAATTCCTATGAGAAGAGTGTGTGACCGCCCTAACAGAGTGACCAAGAGTGACTCCCTGTGTGTTGTAAGACAGAGGTAGAGAAGCAAGCTGTGAATGCTGTCACATACTGTAGCCTTACTTTTGAGGTAAATGGGAATATATTCAGTGTTTTAAATTGGGGAGTAGAAAATGGCCAGGGATGAACTTGTCACTGTAGGATATGGGAGAACAAGCAAATTGGGTCTTACATGTATAGAGGGAGGAGGTTTGTAAAGTGGGCTGTTTTATAGGACTTTTTTGTTCCTGGATTGTTTCCATTTTTGGTTTGGTGTCAAACTTGGTAGTGTTAAATGCTTAGTTCTGGCTCTGGACTCAGGAATAACTCCTGATGATGCTCAGGGTACCATATGTGATGTTGGGGATGAAATGGGCGATAACTACCTGCAATGGAACATGTACTATCTCTCATGTCCCCAAACCTACCTTCTTTAAGCCAGTGACACACCTCCTGACCCATACTTCCAATTGCACTTAAGAGCATTCCCCTTCCCCACTGTTATAGGATGCACCTCAGAGGGTGGTAGAGTATGCACCTTGCCTATGGAAGGCCCTGCCCAAAGTCTGGTCCTCAGGGCTCATGGCCCCCTGGGTACTGCGCAGTGCCCTATCACTTCTGAGCAGTGTCAGACCTAGGATGTGAGCTGGGTCAGATTGCAGCCCCTGGTTGAGCATTGCTGGAAGGAGCCCTAAGCTCTCTGAGCACCATTGATGTGACCCAGAGAGAAATAGATGAATAGTATGTCTAAATAGACAAAGGTTTGGGATAACTAGACTGGGAACAGAGACTTGAGAATCATCTGATTCACAGAAGTAATATAAGCCAATGAGTTGACGATTTTGCCCAGAGATATTGGGTATAGTGCGAAGGAAAAGGCCAACAGTAAAAACTTAAGGAATAAGTACATTTCCTGGCTAAAAGGAGAGGTATTACTGGTAAAGTACTGCAGCCAAAATGCTAAGGAACATTTCAAACACAATCCATTCCAAAATATTAATTATGATTTGTAAGAAAGTTGAATAGGGTCAGAAGTAAGAAAATACTGACATAGGCATTATGCAGACAAAAGAGAAAATACTGAAATTGATGATATGCAAACAAAAGAGCAAAAACAGTAGTAGCAGATTGAGTGAAATAATGAATTAAAAATTAGTATAAGTATTCTAAAAATTAGTATAAATTGTGATTATCACTGAATCATTTCTTAATGCTGTTATATTGAGTCAGATTCTTAAACACCCTGATGAGTTTGCATTCTTCATTATCCCGATTTTCAGTGGAGGAAATCAAGCAACGATGAAGAAAGTAAACAACCACATCAAGATCAAATAGTTTAAAAAAATGACAAAGCTAAAATTAAAGCCCAGGCTTTCTGGCCACAGAACTCAACTCTCTATCCACTAACTATAGCTGACTTAGATGCAAAGTCAGAGGTGATGATGTGAGGGGAGAATTAAAGATCTATGAGTAGGTGTCTTCGTCTTCGTCTTGGGCTAATACTTGGGGGTGGTTATTGTATCACTATTCCTTTGACTTAAAATCAAATGTTCATCTTATTACTGCATCTTAGATTAATAAAATCAAGGACTAGTAGGTGAGGCAAAACCCAAGGGTTTGCCATGTTAATTTGCTTCCAGGTGATGGTAGGGAGAGTAACCATGGATCACACTCTTGGAAATATTGCCCACGTTTGGGCTGAGATCGAATGCTTCCATTCCCACTGAGGGTGTTCACGGAGGGCCTGCTTTTGTCCTAAGTACCGTGGACACTGTGGAGAAGTAGGGAAGCATGTGCGGTGTGTTTACTGAAGAGCAGGGCGGGAATGACATTGAGATCAAAGGGCCACTTCAGTGAATTTGTAGGGGAGAGGCTGAATGGTTGTAGAAACAAAAGTATATACAATGGAGTTGAGCTACATTGATTCTTGCTGTCACAGGGGCCACAGGGAAACACAAGCCTCAGGCTAGTGTTGGGTATCTGAGAGGAAATAGCCTTCTAACCAATGTCCACTCACTGGGATCTAGAGAGGCTGACAGGACCCCAACGGTACACTTTCTGAGGTACAGTCTCAGCCAAAAAAACATATAAGGTTACAATCCAACTCCTGAACCCTCTCCTTGAAAGTTGCCGTGGGCATTACAATAACCAGGCAAAATGCATGCAGTGTTTTTTCAAAGGAAGGTGTGTTTTACTTTATTACCATTGTGGTGTCCATTACTTTAGCATGCCATCATGAAGTAGTCTTGCTTGTAAAACTGCAAGAGAAAACCAAAGTAAAGACATTTTTGTGGACCTGACATTTTGGAACCAAACCAACCCAAACCTGAAACATTTGTAAACCCACTAAATTAGCCCTTTAATCTACAGTGTATCTTTCCCCCTTGGTGTGTACTCAGGGAAACCAACATCATGTAGTTAGAGATAATTGAAAAAGCAATTTGAAATTAGTGTAGAGTAGTGAGGGTTGAGTGCATGGACTCAGTATCTTAATTTGCACAGACAGAGAGGCATTAGATTTGCATTAATCAGTGACTGTCTCCTGTGGACATCATAGAATCTGAAGGGGGTAAAAATTTAGTAGAAATTCCAGAATGTACATGCTGGTCCAAGTCTGGATGAAAGCATTGTTATATGTGGAGGAAATTCCTACTGCTTTTGGAAATTAGGCACATTGAAGAATAGGAGACTGGGAAGGCACATACTTTAGAGTTGAATGGCTTGTCCATGGCCTGAGGAAGGCTTTCTGAATCAAGAGGGAAGATAACTTGAGTCATCGGGCTGGGTGCTTTTGCCAAGGGAGGCTGAATGTTAGCTTCTGACAAGCTTTTTTTGAGGGTGGGGAGAGCCTGCTAGGAACTGAGGGGTTGGAGGATTGGGAACAGAGAGTTTTTTTCTTCAAATGTTTACTGCTTATTTTATTTTGTTTTGTTTTTGGACCAAACTGATGGTGCTCAGGTCTTACTCTTGCCTCTGCACTGACAGATCACTCCTGGCTCAGGGAAACCATATAGGATTCTTGGCCTTGTATAAGGCAAATGTTTACCCACTGTACTATCGCTCTGGCTCCGAGAATTTTTCTGGGAAGAAAAGGGATCAATCAAAGAGTCACATGTATGTGCTTTATCACTGGGGTCCGTATTTCAGTTCTAAAGCATAGGGATTAGAAGTCATTGCATGAGAGATTCTTACATTTGTTTATGGACACTGGAAGCAAGGGGAGCTACGTGTATGCTAAATGATCAATCATTAGTAACCAAAGACAAAGAAGTACCCGAACTAGCACAAGAAGCAGTCACTGGGTATCTGCTAAAGTGAGTAAAAGCATTTCCTCTCTAGGTCATTTTCTAAAATCACAGTGACCATCAAGTATTTACTCAAATGGTTAGAGCTATAGATAGTTTTTGAGCTGTTTCATCACATTTTATCTAGAATGGAATTCTGTTCTACAGTAGAGTTTGGTTAGTCTCAGAGATCTGGGGATACTTACAGCTTATCTATATTTTAAAAGTCTATTTGCTATGCATAACACATTATCATCCAGAAACACTTCCTTCCACAATTCTTGGTGTTTTAAAATTTATTACTTTTGTTTCTGTTTCAATAGGAACAACCACAAATGCAGCCTTTTATTTGTCTTTTGCAAATGGTAAATGAAATCTATTAATTCACCATAGCAACAACCGAGTATAATATACTGGCACATGAAGGCATTAACGTCCCTGTCACCATGAATGTGGGACCATAAACACGCTTTCTTATTTACAAAAAGCCTCCCATTGTGTTTCTACTACAGCAGCGAGGCAGCAATATTTTCACTATACTCAAAGCCTTTCATCTGCCTTTTACAAGCTGTTTAGGGTCTGTCCGTCTGATACGGCAGAGGGTCTTTCAGTCTAAAGGCTGAGATGTTGCCAATCAATGTGTGAGAACATTTTGGGATGTATGTGTTTTCCATATTCTAATTTTAATTTTAATAGCTATAGGTAAATGTTAGGGCAGAAACAGTTTTGTATATCGTTATCTAACCAAGAGTGTGTATTGGTGTCAGTCTGTTTGTGTGGAAAGAGAGCCAGGAGGCACAATGAGAGTGTGACCTTTCAGGCACTGTGGGCTTGCCTGAGTTTCTGACACCTGTGGCTCAATGCAAGCCCTGCTTCCCACCAGTTACTCTACCGTGTACAACAGAATGGAGATCAAAGAATTGTGGCATGGTGTCTTCTAAAGGAGGACATTGAATACCCATGCTGGAGAACTCTAGATGAAAAATGCAGCATGGATGTTGGAGATTGAAACAGGATGCCCATAAATTGTGACAGTAGATTACAAGGATAAGGCAAAACCCAAATTGTTTTAAAAGTCTGCTACCACCAGAAGTGTCCCCTGAGAATGTAGATAGAAGTAAGCCCTCAGCACTGCTGGGTGTGACCTCAAAATCAAAGCCGACAAAAGTATTAAAAAAAGTGTTTAAAATAAAGGATGAAACTCTTTTGAAAGCCACAAACCATATCATGACTGCCACCACGAAGAGGTAAAAGGGCAAAATCGAGTCAGGGAGATGGTGCAGGGACTAAGGTTTATGCCGATCTCTGTGCATCACCAGGCAGTCTTGAAAGCTCCCCACCAACACTGTGGGTGTGACCTGGAGACCCCTCTAAGCACCAGTGGGGTGGCCCAGTCATCCCTTGCACTGAAGATGTCTCTGTTCACAGTACAAAGTATTATACTTGACTGAAACACTGTTTGAGTTGTCCCAGAATAATTTCTGAAAGGGACACTGAGCATTGGATCTCCTGAACACTGCTTGGGAGTTATCCTTCTCATTCACAAAAGAAGGGCAGGGGCCAGACTGATGGTATAGCAGGTAGGGAATTTTCCTTGTAAGCATCTGACCCAAGTTTGATCCCTGAAATCCCATATGTTCCCCTGAGCATCACCAGGAGTAATTCTTGAGTGCAGAATCAGAAGTGACCCATGAGCATCACTGGGTATGGTCCAACCCACCTCTGCACCCCCCACCCCCGAGAACAAAAATGAAGATCAAAGTAAAATGACCTGAATAAATTTAAATACAAGGGTGACTAACAATTTTTAGTTTTTCTTAAATAATTTAGACACAGTACTGTCAAGTGTACTTGCTGTGGTCCCAAGTAGAGGAAGAACATAAGAAATAGATAATTTTGCCTCTTGTGGTCCCAAGCAGAGGAAGAACATTAGAAATAGATCATTTTGCCTCTTGCATCTGTAAAAATCATCACCCTCACCTCAATGATAAGCTATCTTCTCCCGGAACTGTCCTGCACTCTCTCAAATATTGTCACACCTTTTAACAAGTGGTTTGACACGTGCCTTGTGCCCCCAGACAGAACAAAGGTGTGAATGTGTGGCTTTAGCATTTTTCTAGGATGCCTTTTTCTCTTGATAATTTAAAACCTATATTTGGAACTATGGAAAATGAGATTTTAAAACAAAGTGAAAGCTAGCATATTTTAAAATTCAGGATAATTTTATTGACCCAGTTAGCAGCCTGATAGATGATGAAAGATGCCTATTGCAAACTGCTTTCTAAATAGTCCCCTAAGAAAGGATTTTAATTGACTTGTTCAATTTTCCCAGAGGGGGGTTTGGGGACTGTTTTTAAGGAAGATTCAGCGCCTGTATTCAGTAACCAAAGCTGACTTTAATCTTCTCTGACGCTATACTTCAAGACGGCCTTTGATTCAGGAACTGTTTAGAGAGATGAGGAGGAGGCCATTGATTCACAAACCACATGCCACAAGGACTACTCAAGGAAAACAAGACACTTCCCCTGGGGAAGCAACGTCCTGAATGAGACTCCAAGCCTGACCTATATTTCATTCTCCAGGAAGACGAGAGCAAGTGATTCAGTCCCTCTCTTCACAAGGAGTTAGAATGAGTGTGCAGGAGATGCTGGCAGAACTTAGCTGAAAGGAGAATTCTCTCTCTGGGAGGTCTCATCTCTTTGAAACTGTCAGACCACCTCAGGAGAAGACGCCCACTGGAGGCATGGAGGATGATCTGGTCAGAATATCCTCAGAGGATCCAGCATGGTGGTGCATGTCATGATACTGATGCTTTGGTCTGTTGACCATGTGTACGCCAAGTACAGCACTAGTCATGCAGAAATGCAGGACTGAATATAAAATGAATCCTGCCCTTAGGACTGTCAATTGAATTACAGAAAATGCCATGGTTGAGACTAAGTTATAGAGAGTCTGGCTGGCTAATGGCCATAATTGCCAGGGAAATGAAGTCCTAGGGCTCCAGAAAACAATGCTTAATGAATTCAGCACGTCCGTGTTCCACACCGATGTTTCTGAGAAGCAGCCTGCTTTGTGTTGGACACAGAATTATTTGTGACCTCACCAGTATCCAAGTTGGTTGGTGAGAGTGGGAGGGTTTGGAAATCTGTTCTATCAATTTTACATAGTTTTTGAGGATCCAATAGATTGGTTGTCAAAGATAAAGATAAACTATTTCTGGCTTCAGCTCATCTATCTCTGCATCAGTGATAAAAGAGATGCCAAAGAAAATGCCTACTGCCCACATTAAGCAGTTAGATAGAAAAACCGACCAACAGTTACTAGATGACTGATATCATCTGGTTACTAATGGGCTTATAAATTCATTCTCCAGGAAACTTGCATCCTCGTTAGAAGTAATGCCACCACTCAGAGGTAAATAAATAATAATGGGAAAAATGTCTCAGTCTTTTATGGTCACTCAAACTTTGCTGTTGAAAGTCACCATGACTTTGATCGTGCTTCTTTGCAAATTGCCTGTTAATTGAAAGAACATGTGTCCATTTCTACATGAAATATTTTTCCCATCAATGTAGCACTCAGGGGTATATTATTAGGGAACTGAAATCGTCGTGTCTAAGTTTATTTGGTATACAGTCTTCTTGTCACTCATTGGTGGATTTTGTGGATTGCTTTTGTTAATGTTCACCACCCTGAGGACAGGGATTTTAGTTTGAGTCTTTGGGATCCATGCAGAGGTTATGAAGTTAGCATCGTAACCAATTCACACTCTTTACTCACAGATCTTGAAAGAAGTACACCATAAGGGCTGTACATTACTGTAATGTTATGGTGGAGTTGGATTCATTCTGTGATTGAAAATATGAATTATTTCCATAAATTTCTCCTTCCAAAATAAATAACATTTTATCTCCAAGTCTAGTTTCATTTTGATCATCATTACCTTCATAATATTCACGATTAAAATATCATGAATGTGCTTGTGGAAATTCTTTAGTCATTTGCACTTGTGGGGCATCTCAGGTTAGCTGAACACGGAAGACTGAGGACTCCTGAGCAAAATGCTTTCACAGAATTCATGATGTGTCTGTTCTTCTTTTACTTAGCTGGCTAATACTGCCCTTAAAAGCATTTGTGGGCTGTCCCAAGCTGTCTTCACTGTCATGGCTGTTGCCTTAACAACCATACTTAACCGGGGGAGAGAAGAATGCGCAGAAATGCAGTGATTTGTCTGATATGAGACTCTCGAGGGGCTGGTCTCTCTGCTGCATCAACCATGATGATAGCACGCACAGAATGATACTTGTGGTCTGTATCCAAATCCAATAAGGAATCACATGGGTAACCAAGCAGCGGGGAGTGTTGGAAGAAGGGCCTCTTGGTGAGAATGTGCAGCAGCCTGTGCTTTTGAATAATGTATATGGCATAGAATTACCTGGAAAATGCTTGTCTTAGAATAAGAACGTGACCAAATATTTTGTAAATTAGGCAGAAAAGGCTCAGGGTGTGGGGGATAGAGCGGTTTGAGCAATATATTAACTTCTCCAGTGATTTGAATGGAATTTTAGAAAATGCTGTAAATTCATCTCACATCTTGGAAATTCCAGATATTTAGCTCTCTTCCTTAAATTTTTGCATCTGTTTTTAGTAATGACACCAGAAGTATCTTATTTCCACTGATTCTGCTAAGATTTATTTAGAAAAATTCCTTCAGGATAAATATGCATTTTGAATTACTTGTATATATACCTTCTTAAGTGATACAGGTAGTAGTTTTGCTAAAATAAGATTAAATGTAAGAACTTTCAATAAGTAAATGTTTCTCTGTACAGTAGTGGTTCATACCATCTTAAAAGTTTAAACTCAAGGACTAAATATGAAGCAATCTTGCAAGTTTTAGTCTCCTCCAACTTTTATATTTTAAGAAAGGGAAAATGGGAACCCAGAAATATAAGGCCATTTACCAAAAGATACACATTTGTTGTTTTCCTATAATGACTGTTTGCATTAGTAATGCTATTAGGAAGATTAAATAAATCATTCAAATTATAAATAAAAAGTAAGTTAGGATCACTTATCACTTAACTTCCCGTTAGTCGCCGATTTGCTCGAGCGGGCACCAGTAATGTCTCCATTTGTCCCTGTCCCGTGCTAGTGTAGCCCAATGGCATCTGTTC
>JAOXYA010000041.1:49506107-49519003 GCA_028565675.1 Sorex palustris | reverse complement strand
ACTATTTGTACACTTTCCCCCATATTAGAAGAGCCTCTCCCAGCCGAAAGATGAGCAATTTCTTCTGTTCACTTACAAACTCTGCCACCTCTTTTGGGAATCAAGGGTCTTATATCCTGTACTGTCTTTTCTGTAGGACAAAATAGACTGGGTTTATAATTTTTAATGTCTGTACACAATGCCTCTAGGTACTTTTCACTGCAAAGTCACGTAAAACCCAGAGCAAAGCCTACTTCTAACTGCACTCTAACATGGCACATGTTTTTCATTGTCACTTTGGAAGAATTTCACTTTGTGTGCCTTATATTCTGTTCAGCATTTTACACTCTTCAGCTTCTTTAGAGCTAATACAAATAATCATCATTTTATAGATATAAAAATTAAGATTCAGAGAGGTTAAGCAACTCTCTCAAGTTTCTATATGCTATATGCATACTCTCTCTCTCTCTCTCTCTCTCTCTCTCTCTCTCTTACAACCAGCCTCTTCCTCAGCTTCTGCTGGCTTTGTAATCAGAAAGGAGGAAAGTTATTCTCAGTTGCCATCTTCAGAATGGAGCCACAGAGGTAAATACTTTCTGTCGGATTTGTGTTATTTTTTTCTCCTTGAAGTTTGGAATTAACAGCCCGAGTCATTTAATACTTTTCTGTAAATCACTCCTTTGTTACCTACTTTACTACCTTGTGTGAACATGAGTTTCATAGTATACCTTGGGGTACAGCTTGTGATCTTGGTACACTCAAATCTGTCTGTAATTTTCCAGCCCCATTTTATTATAAAGACCCCCACGTTCTTAAGTGCAAATGCCAAAGCCTGCATTGATTAGAGGGATGGTATTACAGCTGTCTAGCTCTCCCTCACTTCCAAGATTCTTTTACCTTCTTGAACAGTACTGAGAAGGAACCTCTGTAGGGGTGGTTCTGATCATCTAGCCCAAATCTTAACTGATCGATGTGGGATGGGCAGAGAGGAGTGTGAAGAAGAGCAGCCAGGTGTACAGGCAAGAAGGGGCTCACAGGATAGCTAAAAGCTCTATTTGTGCAACTAGAAAGGAACATGAGCAGTGTGGCTGAAACAAGTCAGAGGGGTGGTGTGATCAGCCCAAAGTGTCTCTAGGGTCTACACTGATGGTGATCTGTGGAACTGAACTGAACTTGAAGGTGGAGACTTATCACTCTTGCGTGATTTCTTGCCATCCAGACAATTCTCTGTTTCTAATGGAAGCTTCTGCTGAAGCACACAATTAGAACACATGTTCTGCAAGAGTCACCTGCCCATTTCCTGTACCCATGACTGCACAATCTTTTCCTCTGAGCATATTTGAGCTAGTTCTTCTGCCAGAAGCCACTTATCTAATTAAGTCAAAAGTGCACAGTAGGTAACAATCACATTTTTTTAATTAGCAGTTGTTTTTAAGTGTACAGTCAAACTTTAATGGGGGGGAGGGGGAAATGGTCCCACCAAGTTAAATTGTATTTGCCCTCATCCAAATTGGTGATGAAACCTGTGTTAATTGGGAGAGGAAAAATCAGGAATTGCAGCCTAATTCCACAGACACAAAAAATTAAACTGCATGACGTACACCTAAAAGCAAAGTGGAAAAGTATTTGAAAAGCTACTGTTTTAGTATAATTTTATTCAATTGTAAAATTAAAATCCTTGATTTATGGGACTTTGATTTCAAATGTACATATTGATTTCACTGATGTTTTCTTATCTCATTCTTTATTAAAGTCGATAATGAAAGCCTATCATTCCAAAGAGGTATAGATGCATTTACTGAGTTGAAACCATCTCTACCTCCTTTCAGTGGCAGTGACTTTATATTGCATTAATATTATCACAGGATCATTCAGGATCTTAATCATTTTTAACAAAATTGTTAACTGAAATTTTCATAGGCATCATCCAGTAGAGATTTTGCTGATATATGCGCATACACACATATGTATTTTAAAAGCAGGTTCTTTCTTCAAATCATTACCCAACGCTTTTAAGGTCTCCTTTACTTCATTCGTGAAAGATGACTATTCAGGTAACACAAAGTGTTTTTGTTCCAATACTTGTTTACCAAGATATCATTCAGAAGGCAACATGTGCAGTGTTACAGTGCAAACAGAAGTAGGCTTTGCTCTGGGCTTTAGGTGCTTTTGGCATCAACTCTGCCTAAATCTGCTGGGACGGAGTCTCCCACATTACTTGCTCTACCTCAGTGTTGATGCAGGTGCACTGGTCACCCTCCCATGACCAAGGATTTCAGGGAGGGATATGGTAGAGCTTGGATCTATCCTACCTCCAGAGCTCTGCTATTAGGGGCCCTTGAGTTCTTTCACCACTCTTCATCTCTCCTAGTTTTGGACAGAGCTAGAAAAACAGTTTTCTGACTCAGCCATTATTGCTAGTGATCAGAGTGATGCCTCGGAGTTAGAAATGGGGTTTCTGTCCAATTATGTCCACTAGGTAGGAACAGCACTTCTCTGAAAATGTTTTTGAAGTTCTAGCAAAGCAGGTGAAAAAAAATATTCTAAGAAAACCAGGGTCACACCTTTTCTAGAATGAGTTTGCCCTCATGGGAAGCTTGTGAAATCAGCAACAGCTATCAGGCTGAGATAAAGTTTACTCTGAGGAAAGAACTAATAAGGATTTCTTTTTTGTCTATGCAGCAAATCCAGTCAGACATAAGAAGAACATTTTCCATGTAAGATTATCAATAAGGCGAGTGGTCATTCTAAAAATCTTCTATCTCTTCTGCATTTATCTATCACCCTCAATCATAGAATTTCCAGAAGTCTGGTGACTTACCATCACCTTGCTTTTAGCTAACAAACTCCTTTCTTTGCAGGTGAGAATGAGAACAGTTTATTGCCATCTTCCCACTGTCTTGACTAGTCAAGATCGCCAACTGAACGACAATTTGGGTCAACTGAGTGTGTGACAGAGGCCACAGAAATTCTTCCTGTGCTTTGACTTGTAAGAAGCACAGCTGTGATGTGGCCATTACTGGCCACAGGAGTAAAGAAATTCTCTTTTAGTTTTCATTCCTTACTTCCTCTCTCTGGATAGTTGGTTCTCAGCTTTGACTCCATTTTGGTATTATTGTAGTGCCAGACACATGCTTATTTTTTTTTCAAATACTCTCCCTCCAGGCTGACACTTTGCTGTATGAATCATGCTCTGTCACTCATCATTTGTCCTCTTAACCCTCTGAGATTAGCAACTTGTAAAGTCCAGAGCCTAACCTCTAGTAAAAAGTCAGATGTATGTATATATGTATGTATGTGTGTGTGTGTGTGTTGTTCAAAAACGGAACGCATAAAGTAATTTGAATATCTTTGGAGGAATATGAAAAAAGATGACAGCTACTTAAAAACATTTTTCTATTTTTTATAATTAGGACACTTTTTCTTTCTGTTTTGGGGGGTTGGAGAGGGTGTGGTGTCACACCTGGTGATTCTCAGGCCTTACTTCTGGCTCTTCTTACTTCTCAGGATTTTCTTCTGACAGTGCCTGAAAAACCAGTTGGGAGTGCCAGGAATCAAATCTAGATCAGCCACATGCAAAGCAAGTTCCCTACACACTGTACTATCACTCCAGCCCCAAGGACATGTTTTCTTCTTTTCCTATGAACTATGTATGTTTCAGTGACATAGCTAGTTAATACCTTAGGCATGCTTGTAATTTTCTTCTCCAAATCTCTATGTAGTCTCATGTTTGTCAAGCTGGGGGCTCTGAAAGTGGTTAATGGTTAATTAAGAGGCTCATGGTAATAGTTACCAGCATGGAAGGATTTTCTGCCAGGCTTTCTGTGTCAACATTTGCATTTAAATGTTTTTGGGGACATTCAATCAGGGTGATGCCACTTGAAGTTTCTTCCCAGTGTTCTTGCTGCTATCTGCTCCCATCTTGAAGTTGTCAGGATTGTTGTGAATTTTGGTCATACCTTCCAACTGGAGCTGACCCGCCACCCATTTGGTGCTATCCACAAATAGTAATTTCTCTGAATGTCATTAGCAAAGATGAAGTCTGATTCATCAAGGAGAAAGCTGCAGAATAGCCGAGTTTAAGCAAATCTCAAGGGAGGATTAAGGAGGTCTCTGTCTGCCAAGAGACTATTTGACTGATCACCGATGCATTTTTCTAGACTTTATGTTTCTAATGTTTGAGGTGAGGGCTCTGATTTTTGACTGTAGGAACCTTTAAAATATTCTTATTCAAATATTTGCTGAGAAATATTTGCTTTAAATACTAGCTTAGCGGTCAGGCCTTATATAGCCCTTGATTAAATTCTGGGAAAAAGAGCAATGAGAAAGATTGTAATTCTCTAGAGCTTCAACATTAAGTCAAGGAAGCAAAATGTACATATTATATACCAGTTATAATAGATATACCAATTAAGGGATACATTAATGATTCTTTGCCTCGTTAGAGCATTTATAATTTTCCCTTATTATTATTATTATTTTGCTTCTTGTATCACACCCAGCAATGCGCAGGGGTTAATCCTGGCTTTGTACTCAGGAATTACTCCTGGTGGTGTTCAGGGGGACCATATGTGATGCTGTGAATCAAACATTGAACACAGTTTGGCCACATGCAAGGCAAACCCACTACACTATGCTATAGCTACCCACTATACTATAGCTCCAGCCTTCACATTTTATAAATTTAAAAGCTATTTAATGCATGTATAAATTATATGTGAAGATAGAGAAATATTGTGTAAAAATTAAGTAAAATATACATACACATGTATACATACACATGGTTATACATATATAACCATATCCAGAGATGTGTTTATATACATATAAAACACAATTCTCTTAGCAACCCTATAAGGGTGAGAATAATGGGAACACCTCATAGATGAAAATCCCAAGGTTCTAGGATAGTGCATAAAATTGTAAGCAAAACTAGAACTTGATAACGGATCTCTAAATTCTGAGTGCTGATGTCTTTCTATTGAAGCACACATTCGTTTCTAAGACAGATTAAGGATGAGTCACTACAGGATAATATAAAGAAAGAGGCATTCTTAGAAGAAGTGGGGCTGGAGGGCAACCTAGGACAGAAGGAAAAGTAGAGGTACAGAAGACCTCAGAGCAGAGGAGGCCCAGGGCATCTAGTTTGGAAAGTGACATCATTTAAAAGTAGAAGAATGCGTTTTTAAGCAGAAGTAGTATGTCTGATATTCAAGAACACAGGGTCTGTGACTCTGAATTTATTATTATTATTTTTAGGATGGATAACAGGAGTGAATCGGTCAGGTGAAAGGCACACTTCAGGAAGGGTAGGTGATGCTGGTATAGGTTACCACACAAATCTGGAGATATGAGTTACAAGACTTTTATACTCTCTAGGAGTGATGGTGAAAAAGAATGAGGCTGAAGATAAGGACACTATGAAAGAGTTAGTAATCCAGCACTTAGTGTAAGGTTGATTCTAGCTTTGTGAAAAAAAAAAGACCTTTACCTTTGCCAAATTATAATAGTTCTTGCTTCTTCCGGTTGTTTTGAAGATAATATATATATATACACACACACACACACACACACAAACACAAATACATAGCCGATCTTAACACAGCACCTAAGATCTAGATAACTCAGTGTATGTTAACTTTTATATATGTGTTTATAAGTATTATTAGAGGTAAAGAAGATGAGAATTAAAAAGATGATTTATTGTGTGATAATGCTTTCATTCCCTGAAAGAACGATGTTCTATTAAACCAAACACTAGAGTAGGTCTTCAGTAACAAGCAACCAATGTCTAACTTTTCCGTGGACAAATTTGTTTTTATTTGGATTGGCAGTTTCTAACATGATGCATTATTAGTGACCCATGACAAAGATAATAAAAATGAGAACCACCTACACAACGTCACCAAGTTTGAGATATATTGTAGTGGGATAATAGTCTTGCATTGAGTCAGTTCTTTGTATATTCTGGACATGTGTCTCTGTGACATTGAGACATAAGAGGGTAAACAGGGCCTCCCTGAGGTAACACTTGATTTAGAGTTTGGCAGAGCAAGGAATAAGTGTTTTCCATTTGCTCGGTGAGCTTAAACATTTAAGCCTGATCAAAAGGCCAAGGGTGTCTATTAGCCCTGTCTGTCCTGGGGTGAATGAGAAAGACATCCAATAAGAATAGGGAAGCTCCACTCAGCCCCAGGGCTTGGCATTTTAATGATTCTTTAAAGAAAAATCAAATCACTCTGGCAGATTTTTCTCTCAATAGTTAAATGACACTTGATTCCAGAGGCAATATTTAACAAGTCCAAAAGGATATATAAAATTTGTCAGTTGGAGCAGAAATTTTCCCTGGTCTTCAGGAGGAAGAATTAAAATTACCTCTGAAGGATGCTCCGTACAATTCTGATTGGCCCAACTGTGTTTTCAGGTCTAGCCTCTTGGAGCTTCTGAAAGGCAGCTGGAGGCTGAGGCAACCACCAGTAGAATATGATGTCTGTGGAAGCTGAAAGCCACCCCAAGTCTAAAATGCACCACTTTGAAGTCTTGGACCATTCTCTGGAAAAAATCCTTATGATATTTGCATTGGTGAGGACTAGCCTGTCCTAGAATGATCCAATTGAAAGCCACCTCACATGCCACTGCGTCTAGGTTCCTCTTCCAGATAGGGTGGCAAGCCCTTGGACCAAAGCTTCTGCTCATCCTTTGAATTCTGGCTTCGCACTGAGGGATCTGTGATGTAGAGTCCAAAGACAACAGGCAAAAGTCAGAGTGTCAGGTGGAGGAGGAAGCTGGAAGGGAGAGAAAGCTAGCACTGAGGGAGAGAGAGAAGACCACGATGTGGAATGGGAGATGTGAACACAGCTCCTTCTCCTTGACACCTGCAGGTTTTCTGCCAGGATGGCAGCTTCCAACCCCATGTTTCTTCAAGCTTCAGGCATTCCCATGGACACATACTACACAGAATCAGGAACAGACTGTAGGAAACCAGACCATTTTTGGTCGTTTGACCTGACTGAGAAACCTAAAATCATTTTGTACTGACCTCAAGCTACCTTGGAAGGATTTTTGGAGAATGTTTGTAAACATGCCCTGAGCACTCTAATTTGTTTATATTGTACATGTGTAACTGTGTATGTGGTATGCACTATCTATCTGTATAGGATTACATAGATGTTATTATATTTCATTACATAATGGACTGGAGCAATAGCACAGTGGATAGGGAATTTGCCTTGCACACGGCTGAACTGGGTTCAATTCCTGTCCCTCTTGGTGAGCCTGGCAAGCTACTGAGAGTATCCTGCCCTCACAGCAGAGCCTGAGAAGCTCCCCGTGGTGTATTCAATATGCCAAAAACCGTAACAACAAGTCTCACAATTTGTTGTGAGACATTACTGGTGCCCGCTCGAGCAAATCGATGAACAATGGGAAGACAGTGCCCCAGTGCTACATAATGATATACATTTATAATATGTCATCTGGATATTTATAATATAAAGTATACATGACTATATTTATTTAGCTAAGACAAAGTGAGAACTTTATTTCACTAGGAAGGCATCTAAAAATTATATACATTTAAAAGTGCCGGCTTTCCCCTACCCCCTCGTCTCCTCTTTTTGTTTATGGGCCACACCTGCTGCTGCTCATGGCTTACTCCCGGCTCTGTGAGAGGGAATCCTCTGGGGTGCCAATGATCAAATCTGGGTTTGATGCATCCTGCAAGGCCAGCGCCCCACCCACTCCAGCATTCTCCTTTTTTTCTAGATAAACTGAGGACCAGAAGAGTTTTGGGTCAAGGACTTAGGGAAAGGAAAACCCTCACCTGAAATGCATTTTGCACTCTCTAAGCTCTGCCTTCCCTCCAGTGCACTGCCAAGTCTCGCTCAGTGGTTCTTGGTGTTGGGGTAGGGGTGAGTCTGTACCCTTGCCACATACCCACTGGAGAGTCTAAATATTTCTTCTCTAACTCTGACTTGATGCTTACTGTAGGACCAAGTGAGAAATGCTAAGAATTTGACTTAGAGTGTCATAAAACTTCAACTGAAAAACTTCCCCAGGTCAAATTGCTATCAAGTGTGAACACACCTAACTGTGATCCCTTGGAGTCGCGCTTGCACGATCAAGGCTCTCTCTTCTATTTTCACTCTTACTCAATGCAGCCACTGTCCTCCGCCTTGCTTCACGGTAGGTTGGAACTGGCCAGAAAGAGCACAGTCTGCAAGTGACCTGGCGAACGTGCAGCCCATCTAAGTTTGATTCTTACATCACTAGTGGTCCCCAGAGCCTTGCCAGGAGTGATTCCTGAGCCCAGAGCCCAGAGTAAACTCTGAGCATGGCCAGTTGTGGCACAAAAAGCAAATAAATTAAAAATAAAGTAGATTGGGAGAGATAGAATCTGTCCAGCAGTGGGTGCTGATTCTCTATGGGAGGAGGGCCACTAGGTGATGTGAAAAACCTGTTCTTTCTGGACATCATTTCTGTGTGGATAGATCTTTTTATTTCCTGAACTCTCTGCTTGAAACCCACATTTCTTTACCTTAGACTCGTTGGTTCCTCCTGACATTGCTACCTCCTGTTAGCTGTTTTGGGGAAAATAGCAAATGAGTTTAACAATGGCAGCCAGTGGCTGGAGGCCACAAGAGCAAGGCACTTGACTAAATATGATACGGTCAGCTTTCTTTCAAATTAAAATTGGAACCAGTAATGTCTTAATTCTCTTGTCTAGACAATTGTCACGGCTGTAAATTATCATTATAATAGCCATCGAATGGTTTATAATAACCTTACTAAAACATTATTTGCCAATCCTATAAACTTTCTGAACATGCTGTTTCGTTTATCCTAATTAATCTATTAAGAGATGACATACACATCCTGCTTCCAATCTGCAAAGTGACATTTCTCGATCCAAGTCCACTCTCTCTGCTAATGCTGCTCTGTAAAGTCACTATTGATCTAATTCTGCCTTCTGTCTGTCTGCAGCAAATTTAATCAGAGAAATCATCATCCAAATGGCATGCTCTTTCTCTGTTTGAGACAGTCCTTAGTACTGCCTCTGTAGATTCTTAGTACTGAGCTTATGTGATTAGCAATTGCTTATATATATATTATTCAAGGTCCAGATGGGAGTGTATTGTTACATAACTACTAATAATCATGTGTAAAAGAGACTTCCAATGAACTCTTTCAAACAAGAAATTGAAGAATTTAATGTTCAGAAAGTAAATTCTTTACCCACAGTTTAGTCTGTAAACTATATATTCATTTCACCTTAGAATGTAAGAGAAAATAAGTATAGAATTAAAGTGCAAGTGATTTTTAAACTATAGATGACATGTTCGTGTGTGTATGTGTGCGTGTGTGTGTGTGTGTTTGTGTATCCAAGTAAATTAAGGTAGCAAGGACAAAGAGCAGATGTCACAGGCATTTCTGCTTTAACAACTGTACTATCTCTTCAGCCCCTTCATTCCTGATTTTAAACCAGCATACACTGCTATTGTTACTTTAGTTTGTAGTAAAATTTGAAATTAAGAAAGCTGGGCGGGGCATCCAGCTATATTCCCCTTTTTCATTATTGTATCCTTTGCATTTACATATGAATTTCACAATAGACTTGGTAATTTATTCGAGACAACAAGTGGAATTTTGATAGGGATTAGTTAAAATCTGTAGTTAGGGGAGGATGATATTCATAATATCAAGTCTTTTGATTGAAATTTTCTTTCAGTGGTGTTTGTACATTTTAATGTACAAATATACTTTTGTTAACTATATTCATAAGTTATTTCATAATTTCTGATGCTCTTACATGAGATCACATTATAAATTTCAGTTTTATTGTATACATTTAGTACACTGTACAGAAATGTTTGGTTTCAAAAATGAATGTTATGCAATTTTCTTAATTAATTTGCTTATACTTCTAATAGATTTTTAGTGACTGTCATATAGATAAGATTATGTTATCTGTGAATAACAATATTTTTCTTCTTCTTTTCCAATCTGGATATCTCTTATTTTTTTCTACCCAATCACACAATCTGAGGCATCTATAATAGAGTTTTGAAAAGAAGTGGTGTAGTGGATATCATTGTCTTTTGACTTTCCTTAGTGGGAGAAGATTTCTGTGTAATCATGTTGGCTGTGAGAATTTCCTAGATTTCCCTTCACAGATTGAAGAAATTCCTTTATGATCTTAGTATATGGGATATATGATGTATACTTTTTTCTTGTGATGTCTTCTGTTTTGTTTAGTTTTCAGCAGAACAGCCCATAGGATGAATTGGATAGTGTTCCTTTCTGCTGTATATATTTTTTGAAGTGTTTTTGAAGAATTCTTATTAACTATTATTCAAACATTTGAGAGAATTCACTAGGGAAGTCTTTTGGACTTGGGATTCTTTGTGGAGTTTCTGATTATTTTTAGAACTGGACTCTTTCTGTGGCTTTCCTGAAGGAAAGATGTAATTTTTTTTCAGTGTGTTGTTCTCTGTGGCAATGGTTACTTAATAGCTAATATTCCAGAACTCTTGGGACTCACAGCTCTTTCCAACTTTGCCAGGTCTTTCTGTATTTGAGAACGCAGAATGGCTCAATTCTCTACTTAGCCTATAAGAACTTTGCCTTAGTTTTACTTCGCTTCTTGCTTGCTCAGAGCCTTGAGGTCAGCAGAGTTGGAAGACTCAAACTCTCAGGTCTTTGGTTTTTCTCAGCTCTTAGAATATGGATGATGGCATACACATGTGCATCATCTTTCAAACTCTGAGAGGTGAATTGGACTTTAAACTATCTTGTGTTGGTCTGAATGGCTGTATCTTCTCCTTACGTATACACTGAAGGCCTGTCTGTCAATAGCCTGGTTCTTTGAGAACAATCCTCTGGCAGGTAATTAAGGTTAGGTGAGGCCATGAGTGTGGTGCTCTTATGATGGAATCAGTGTCCTTATAATAAGATAAACCGTTCCTCTTATTCTGTGTATATATGTTGAGGGGACACCACGTAAAGGCAAAGCAAGACAGCAGCCATGGACAAGACAAGACCTCACTCACTCAAACCCAGCCATGCTGGCACCTGAATCTTGGACATCCAGCCTCCAGAACTGTGAAAAGAGAAATGTGCGTTGTGGAAGCCACCCAGTGTTGTAGTTTGTTATGAAAGATTCCTATGACAGCTTACCGGATCATCCCTCTAAGTTTGATTTCTTTACAAATCTGTTTCTTGTTTTCTTAAACTCTGTAAGGCCACTCTGCTGTTAAACAATTGCTTTTGACAATGCCCCCAAGGAAAGATTGTTTATATCAGGTCAAATAAATGCAACCCCAGCAGTAAAGGTTTCCAGGAAGTTGCCATACCAGTCTACTAAGAAGGAAATTGAATAGACTCTGCACTTAACTTTCTAATACTGGCTTTCCTCTGTCTATGGGGTTGGAGCGATAGCACAGCGGGTAGGGCGTCTGCCTTGCACATGGCTGACCCGGATTTGATTCCTCTGCTTCTCTCGGGAGAGCCTGGCAAGCTACCCGTGATGTATTCTGTATGCCAAAAACAGTAACAGCAAGTCTCACAATTTGTTGGTTCCCGCTTGAGCAAATTGATGAACACTGGGAGACAGTGACACTGACTCTGTCTATGAATGTGGAGCTGAGTTTGGAATTAATCCTCACCCATGGATCCATTCTTTTAGATACAAGATTGATCTAGGCAAACAGGTTTATGTATTAAAGCCCATGAAGAGCTCGTGATAGTTATTATTTAAAGGATGGAGGTATAACAAAGGAAAACACCCCTTCCTGGTAGGTTGGTTGCATGAGAATAAACTGGTTGAGTTTATTGCCTGTGTTGAGTACATAAAAGATATTTTCAATTATTATTAAAGTAAAAATTGTGATATCCCCTTTTATTTTTATGTGATCCCTACTTGAGATTTCCAAAATTATCAATCTTACCAAAACTTGTACAGAAGTCTACCTCTCTTGCAAGTCTGTTCTTTGTATCACTTCAGTTACCTAGTTCCCATTTTTCTTCTCACATATTAATTGGTTCATTGAAATATATTTTTTATTTTTGTTTTGGGTTTCTCCATTTCAGTTTATCCTGCCATTTTGTTATTTTCCAAAGACTTTATTACTCTGATTTTATTACTACTTCTATAAAATATTTCAAATTATCCTTATTGTCTGCACATTCAATCTAATAATTCAGCGTGTTTTCAGTTTGACTAGCACAACTTTTCAAGCCTCTATTTTAGTTTTAAAATGCATACTTTAGTATGGTGGGGAGGATGTTTGCCTTGCACATAACCGACCCAGGTTCAGTCCCCCACATCCCATATGGTCCTTGAGCATCACCAGGAGTGATTTCTGACTGCCAGGAATAACCCTGAGTATCGCGGGTGTGGCCCCCAAGCAAAAAAGAAAACAAAACAAAAAACACCAAAAGGCCTAAACTTCAATCAAATCAAGATGTTTACTGTCTCCAAAATGGTTCCATATTTGCTGTCTTTTTCAGTTTTGTACCAGTTTTGACACCAGGATATTGAAAATCATTTTTATATGAGAACAGATAACATTCCTGAGCACAAATACTTTCCCTGAGCCTGTGCTTTATTTTATTTAATTCTTCAAAATGAGCAATTATAAGACAATGTATGAAGTTTTCTTATTTTTCCTTGTGGTACAGAAGAGAAAGTGACAGCATAGGGAGGTTAAATAATTTTCCAGGGTCACACAAAGGTAATTGAAAATTTGGAACTTAAATTTGGATCTTCAATAGATGCAGAGAAAGCATTTGACAAGATCCAGCACCCCTTTATGATGAAAACCCTAGCCAAAATGTGTATACAGGGGACTTTCCTCAATATAGTTAAAGCCATCTACCAAAAGCCTACAGCAAGCATCATCCTCAATGGGGAAAAACTG
>JAOXYA010000041.1:49467125-49478115 GCA_028565675.1 Sorex palustris | reverse complement strand
GAGAGAGAGAGAGAGAGGGAGAAAGGAAGAGGGAGGAATTGAGGGAGGGAGAATTATATATAGTTCAGATGTATCACATGATTTTATGTTTGTACATATTGAACTAGGATCAACACAGTAAACCTGGTTAAACCCATCACTAGAGAGATAGATACATTTTCCCTCACAAGAACGTTAAAGTTCTATGCTCTTAGCAACTATCAAATATGCCATATCGCAATATTAACTTTAGTCCCTATACTGTTTATTTCATCCCTAGCACTTAGTCTTTAGAATACACTGATATTTAAAAATATTTTCGTTAGAAAATTTTCTCCTAGCCTTTTAATATAATAGTAAGTTCTTAAATTTTAGACTTAAACATTCTGCTCCATAAGTGACAACCTAATTTTGTTTAATATTTGTTTAGGGGACAATACTTGGCTATGGTCAGGGCATGTCCAGGGCTCTGTGCTCAGGAGACTCTTGGCAGTGCCAGGGATCAGGCCTGGGTCAACCACACACAAGGCAAGCATCCAGACCCACTGTACTCTCTTTCTGGCCCAACAGATTGTTTTCCTCTGTGCTTCGAATTGAGTCCATTTTGTCTTGCCTGTTTCCAAAGATGCTTTAAAAAGCATGGAAAATATCTGTTACTGAGGCAATATGTGTGATAGCCATTAAATTTCAACTGTCCATGCGCCCTAGGGGAATGATGCCAGCAGTGTAATTACCATTCATTCATTTCAGACTTGTTGAGTGTGTGCTTGTGTAGGTACTTCACTAAGTGCTGGGGATAAAACGATAAGCCTTTCATCTCCTCCAACTTGGAATCTAGTAAAACCAAGGAAACACAGTGAGAAAAAAAACTAAAATGTATTGACTTTTGAAATGTATTGATTTTCCTGAGTAAAGCCAGGTAGGGGAGAATCTATAAAGTGAGGCATCTCTAGGATCTGTGTTCTTTTATTTAAAAAAATTATTTTTTTCAAAGCACCATAATTTTCCAAGCTATTCATAATTGTCTTTAGGCATATGATGTCCCAGCTTGGATCCCTCGGCCAGTGTCAGCTTCCTTCCACCAATGTTCCCAGGTGAGAGGGTAGAGGAGGGAATCTAAGATATGGATTCTTAAGCATAGTTTTGTAAAGTGTTCTCTTGCCTTGCAGTATCATCTGCCTGTCCCCTAGAGAGGGCCTGTGATGCCAGTGCACGTTTAAATTCTAACTCTCAAAATTACAAGTTCTTGTCCACTTGTGTGTATCACTGTATCACTGTCATCCCGTTGATCATTGAATTACTCGAGCGGGCGCCAGTAATATTTCTATTCCTCCCAGCCCTGAGATTTTAGCAGCTTCTTTTTACTTGTATGTGGTGCATATATTCACCTGAGCTTTTGCTCTGGGAGTTGGTTGTGATTTATATCTAGCCTAGGGTTTGTGTGGGGATTAAAGGACAGAGTATTTATAAAGCACAAACAAATACCTGGCACCTCAAAAGAGCACAAGTAAGTGTTTGTTCATGGATGAAGAGGGTGATTGGGCTGGGAAGAAAAGGATGAGCTAACACTGAGCACCGCAGTATCTTTATGGCCTTTGGTTAGTGGTGGTTCTACTTGTTGCACCATGCTTTGAATTAATAGCTTATTCCAAGTGTTTATTTGCCTCTGGCTAACTATTGGTTCTTTTTACTTGTCATGAGGGATTGTCAGAGTTGATATTTTAAGTCACTCTCTTTCTTAGAGGGGATAAAAATGATGCCTGTTGGTGATAAGTAGAATTGGAAGTAGGATTGTAATTATTTCGATAATTTTGGAAAATCTCTGATATTTATCATAGATTAACTTTTAATGGATTTATATTTTCATTGCCTCAATTTAATAGAAAAAAATAACAAATACAGTCTTATTTGTAGAACTTAGTACATAATTGGTATGCAGTAAAAATTTGTGGATTGAGTGTGTTTCACTGGTGTTATGTACAGTGCTAAAAGAATAACTAATATTAATAATATATTCTCATTAATTATTAATAATACATTATGTCCTATACCCTATATATAATATATATTAAATATTATAACTAATAAAATTTGGGTATCACACCTGAACCTAACACTTAAACATATCTCAATAAAGCTATGATTGTCCCTACCAAGTTGGATAAATAAGAGATGTACTCAGAACAGAGCTACTAGGATCGGACTTTGCTACCAAGCACAGTTTAAAACACAAAATTAATTTTTAAATGTTTCAAGATTTTTATTGTAGATATAGGCCATGAATATATTTAAAAGATCTAAAATGAATCTGCTGAGTATTATGCTAGTGTTTATATACAAATAAGTAAGGTTTTCATTGGCTTTGTTTCTGTTGTATAAAAGTAAAAATGGAAGTTAGGCTTGTTTTTAAACTAATTAAATTTAATTTTAATCCCTCCATGCACCCTAAAGAGAATTGAGAATCTATTGATATTGATAAGGAATTTAAATCCTTTAAAAGTCGTTTCAGCTGCATGTTAAGTAATAATTGATTATTTTTAATTTGCTTTCATTATTTGTGTGATTTAGTGACTTTCAAAATGAGAAGTAGGGTCAATAGAGCTAATACAGTAGGTAGGACACTTACCTTGCACAAAGCTGACCCGGGTTAGAGTCCTTGTGTGCCAGATATCCCTGAGTCCCACCAGGAGTGATCCCTGAGCTCAGAGTCAGGGATAAACCCGAGCAAATATGCCTTTCCTCTCCTAAATAAACAAATACAGTAGATTAATTTATCACCTAATTTCTATCCCAGTGATCACAATCAGTGAGAACATGATGAGTGTATTTCTGTGATGGGGTGGGGTATATTCATGCTGCCAGGAGTTGAGTGTCTATAGTGCACTAGATGTTGATACATTTTCTGTAAGTTCTCCTGTGATCTATACAAGTCAGTGGTTGCGGTAACTTAAGACATAATTGAACAATTCGAAGTGTAGTTCTAATATTATATAGTTTCCTTCTTTGCTTTGGAAAGTTTCCTCACTCCCATGGTGGTTTTTGAATTTATTAATGTATTGTCTTATACTGACTTCTGATGAAGTAGGAAATCTTGGAAATTTCTTATTTATTTCCTTTTAATGTACTTGAGCAATAGCACAGTGGGTAGGGCATTTGCCTTCCACGCAGCCGACCTGGGTTCAATTCCTCCACCCCTCTTGGAGAGCCCAGCAAGCTACCGAGAGTATCCCACCCACAAGGCAGAGCCTGGCAAGCTCCCAGTGGCATATTCGATATGCCAAACACAGTAACAACAAGTCTCATAATGGAGACATTACTGGTGCCTTCTTGAGCAAATCAATGAACTACAGGAGGACAGTGCTACAGTGCTAATGTACTTGAATCATCCACTTAGCTTTGAAAGGAACAATAACTTATAATGGTTTTTGTCTTAGTATTTCCATATTTTAATAGCATCTAGCCTGGAAAACAGAGAACCATATCCCAGAAAGGTTATTGAATCTATGCACTTGGGAATCATTTGCTTGAAGGACTGTGTGACAGGATTATAACCACAGAAATCTATGTGGAGATGGAAGAAAAAGACTGTTATGCCAGCAGGTTGTCCTTTCTGAGTCTATGATGGGTAAAATATATATTCTAGGTCTCTTCCCTAACTTCTTCCAGTCTGATGTTATTCTTCCATTTCCTTCCATTTCCTGTCACAAGACTGAGAACACCATCCCCCAGTCTCTTTCTTCATCTCCATGTGGCATTTTCCCCAAGTGTGTATCTAAATTTCTCCTCTCTGTTAGGGTGGATAACATAATATTGCAATAGGAGACTGCCTTATTCCAGAATATCCCTCTACTGATGAATCCTAGGGGACATAATGTTGTGTTCTGAGCCACACAGGTCTGAGTTTGAACATAAGAGGGACACATTTCAAACCAGAACAAGTAAGCGAACCATAGACCCTTATGATTTGAACTTAATCTCTGTCTCCTGGTAATGTTTTGTTTGGAATGAAAAAATTTATTAGAAGGCTGACAATTATTAAATCCATCCTCCAAAAGAAAGAAGATGTCAGAGTGCCAGTGAGGTCCCCTGAAAAATTGTCCAGTGCTCTGTCCTAGAACAAGAATTCTTTAGTCAATAAGAAATTGGATTTCTGATTCATTTAGATGGAGAAGGAGCACATTTATTGATTCACTAAAGTCAAGCGTATGAAGGGAAAGGAAAGGTCATTGGATCATGCAAGTCAGAGTTTGTGCCTTTTGTTACAAAAACACCTGATCTGTAAGGATTTTCTGGAAAGTTTGAGATGAATATCTTCACAAATTTATATGGATTGCACTTTTCTTCAAAAACTTTCTGGTAGTCAGCTGGTGTTTGGTTTAGACTATTGATTTTTATGTTGTTTTCTACAGAGACACGGTTTTAACTTGTATCATAAATTTTTTCCTTTCCTTTGAATCCAGCCAGCTTCTTTTCCCCATTATTAGCTGAAAGACTAATGAAGTCTGTTTTAGAGAGGGAAGTTTTACAGATTTAAGAAACTAGTATGATAGCATCTGGGGAGTAGAGATGGAATCTAGGATGATTAAAGCAAAAGTTTGGTTTTCCTCCATTGCCAGTAAAGCAAAGACTGATTAATATTACAGACATATATGGTTGGGGACACACTCAGGTCTGGCATTGGAACTAAGTTCTGACTTTCACAGTTTTGTGGAGGCCAATGTCACTAGTCTGAGGTGGCGTCCTTACGTTGGAAAATGAAAAAGTAAAATGGCTTGAGCCAGTCCTTTTGTCCCTAGTTGTATCTGATAACTTCGCTGATTGCTGGTCATTGGCCCAATCTGACAAGTAGTGGGTGGAAGGCTCTCCTGGGCAGAGCACAGCAGGGAAAGCATGTTCTGGTTTTGGAATAAGAAGTCCCACAGAGGAATCCCATATGACTAAAAGGAAAGTCACTGAAACACTAAACTTTGAGTGATTCAACTCTAAATTCAACTCTAGATTATAATTGGTCCCCTAGCAATGGTATGAATTTGAAACATAGGAAATCATATTGGATGGTAGGTTTGATACTATTGATAGTAAAATAATGGTAATTACCATTTATCCATCTGCAATACTGCTCATATTTGCACACATAATATTTTCATAGTAATATTCAGGGTAGGTATCTATTATGATACTCATTTTACCAAGTAAAAGTGAATATTTAAAATTTTTTTTGAAGATCACAACAGCTAATAAGTGGCAGAAGTAGGTTTGGACCCTTCTTACATTCCTCCATATCATTAAATGGGGTGTATTCAGTCATTCTGAAGAAACAGAAAATAATTGTATGGGCCTAAAGTAAGTTTTTTCATGAACTCAAAACCCTCTTAATCCCATCAGGGCAAACTTTTGTTTTTTGAAAAAAGGCTTTTCTCAGTTGTTGTTCTAACAGCAAAGATCAGAAAACCAAGCTTAAATAAAGAATGTGTTCTACCTAAAGAGACTCATTCTTACTCAAATATATTTGTGCTTCTATATGGAAGACAGTAAAAGTCTGACTTTAACTTTCTCTTTTTATTTCTTTAAATTAATTTTTGTTTTTGTTTTTTAGCCTCATCCAAAAGTGCCCAGGATTTGTTTCTGATTCTGTGCTGAGAGATCACCCTTGGCAGAGGGACAACATGGGATGCAAGTGACCAAACCTGATCAGCCTCAAGCAAGGCAAACTCCTACCACTGGGCTGATTCTGGCCTCTTAATTTTGACAAGTTACCTGTAAATACAAACGTGTTTAAAACATCTCAAGTACTTTAATTTTTGATTAATTTAAATTTAATTTAAAATGTTGAAATACCAAACCCTCCTCCACCAGATTGTTCCAAACCCTCAAATTGCAAACATACTACCCCATTTCCTAACAGTCCTCCCCTCTACACACACACACACACACACACACACACACACACACACACACACTATGGTAAGCTCAGTTCTGTGGGCCAGTTCTCAGGTTCTGCTATCTTTGGCCATGTTATTCTCTCACTGTATTTCTTTATATACTATATATGAGAGAGACCACCCTCTATCCAACCCTATCCTGACTTCCTTGACTCAGTCTGATACTCTCCAGATCCCTCCACAGAGTAGCAAATTGCATGATTTTGTCTTCTCTTACTGCCAAGTAGGACTCTATTGTCTGTATGTTCCAAAATTTCTCAGTCTAGTCATATGCACTTTAGCATGTGTCTTGTTTCCAAATTTTGGCTGTTGTGAAATATTTCAATTCTTATCCTCTCCATAATAGACCACTAAGAAAATCTGAGTGTGTATCTTTTTGGAAAAGAAATGATAACAAGAAGGTTTGCATCATCATATGAGTTATTCCTAAAGAAAAATAAGTTGAAATTTCCAAGATATATGTGTAAGGCCAGAGAGATAGATAGTAGAGTGGGTAAGGGGCATCTATGGAGAGTTGACTCTTGTGTGTGTATTAGAGTTATTTAGATCTTTGTAATTGTCTTTTTTCATCTGCACAGAAATTTCCCCCTGAATCAGACTTAGAGGATATATATGTAATGGAGGCTTTCGCTATCTTAGCCTACCTGAATTCCTACCCAGGTGCACCTAAGATGACACTTAGAGCATCCCCCTCCAGCATACCTGTGTGGTACCCACTCTAGCTATTCAAATTGAACATCACAATCACCAGGCAGACTAAAGTCAACAGCTAACCTCAAACTCTGAGGACTTAACCACACTGTCTGTGGAATGTTGGTGACGCTGTAGCCACATGCTTTTGCTGCTATTGCTGTTCTTTTTTTTTTCCTTTTGGGCAAGTATAGTGATGGAGAGATATCCTATTGTAGGTCAGTCTGGAAAGCATGCCAATGATATTTCTGCAAGAAATCTGGACTGTTTTGCTTGGTTCTTCGCCAATATTGTTATTCTCCTGAAGGTGTCTGCATGAGCCTGGATAAAAAAAATACTTTGCTTGAGATTTGTTGTGAAAGATGGGAACAGGACTAGAAAAATTGTCTCTTCTCTCTTCTCGAGTGGCAGAGTGATTAGAGATTCTGTTCTCCTAAACGTGCTCTGGGCAGCAATGAAATAGTTTGAGGAATCATGGGCGTGGAAATGGCACATTTTGTCAGATTCTTTATTAAAACTTTTACTCTTTATGGAGATATTGTTGGTTTTCATTCTATATGTTTTAGGTGGACAGATTTGCAACTTCTTCAGGTATTTGTTGTCATACCATCTTCACCACCCAAGTATTGATAATCTTCTAGAACAGTGAAGGCAGAACTTTTCAAACCACTTTGCTTCAGTGCTTCAGGGTGTCCCCAAGTATCATACAAAATGATCAGTGCTTGGTACACACACAGCTCACACAGCTTTGTAAGGGAAGAAGAGTCTGTTTTCATTCCTTTCTCGGAAGAATCTGTGATCCAAACATATTGCCCCTCTACGGAGAATATGTAGCACAGGAAGACCACAGTGAAGGAGTTTTTTCTTTTCTATGTTTCTTTCTTCCCTCAAATTGAGTGCTAAAAGCAACTCTACTAGCTGTCCTCCCTTATTGCTGATGGAGGAAGGAGCAAACAGGGTGAATCTTCTCTTGTATAATTATCAATTAGGCAGAGTCTTGAAGGAAGAAGAGAGAGGCTGTGTAAACGTAGAATATGATTAGAAGATGCCATCAATTTCAGTTCCCTGTAGGGTCAGAAGGACTCTCAGTTGGCCATCCTGATCTTGATCCAAGGTGAGTCCAATGGGGGCAGCAAAATTGCTCTGCAAATATCCCCTGTGCAAATAGCTTTTGAGATCAATTAACACAGCTGACTGGAGCCACTTGACTTCAAATGCAGGCATTCATATTACAGAGCCATTTGAATGCAGCCACTCATGGCCTCTCACTGGCAAGGCTTTGGACAGTTCCCTGGGCCCTTACAGCTCAGAGATCCTTCTGCATGCTGTGCTTCACGGGGGCAGCAGCAGCCGTGACCACAACCAAGGTCACATGCGGTGATGGCATTGACTTCCGAAACCCATCTTTCACAGTTAAGTTGCTTTTCTTAAAGAAACCCCCTGCACTGTGAGTTCATCTTGGCTGTCAGCTTTAACAGTGTCTGAGTATAGCAGATATTGTGGAATGGCCAATAAACAACAACAAAATGTGGCATAAAGTTATTCAACAATTGTGATTTAATGTAGCCCAGTGAGAATGGAAAAAATTAGTACTCTGAGTGATTTGATTAGCTCAACATGCCATCAGATTTGAAAGAAAATCCTGGATGGGCAAAAATCACTTAAAGCTAATGTTGACCTCTGGCTTGTCCTTGTACGTACTTGATTGTGCTTCTTTTCCTTTAACAAAGGAAAA
Source organism: Sorex palustris (assembly GCA_028565675.1). Lineage (NCBI taxonomy): Eukaryota > Metazoa > Chordata > Mammalia > Eulipotyphla > Soricidae > Sorex > Sorex palustris. The sequence continues at coordinate 49,469,769 of JAOXYA010000041.1, read as the reverse complement.
GGAAGTGTCAGCCCTACATCTCCATTATGTTGTGAAGACCACGTGCTTGTGAGTGGACTTCAGGAAGAGTAGGAGCATCAGCCTTTATTATTTGTCAACACTAAACTCTTTACTTGCACTAACAGGGCAGTAAAGTCCAGTCTCTGTCACCTTGTTCACTTTAGTCATCTGCCCGATGAACTCGTCCCCGGGTCAATGGTTTTCCTGGTAATAATAGCTGCAGCACTGTTGGTGTGAGCAGTGGGGATTGGAGCCAGTGTCTACAAGGTGGAGAAGAGGGAGGAAACTAATAAAGTACTAAAACTGCCTCCCATGATAAAGAACTCTCTAGCTAATATTAGCAGTGCCGTCGATGTTCCCTTCAATATGGCTATTGTTTCAGTATTTCTTTTCCAAAGAAAAGTTTCATTTCCTTCTTTTGGTACTCTCCTAGGACAGTGTACTAACCTGTACCTGCATCTATGGATACTATGATTTTTTTTTTCTACAGTTAGCTGAGAAGACTGAAGCTTTCCTATCTCCCACACACCTCCCTCCAGAATCCTTCCTGTATAACATTGTGGTACTTCACACATTGTGGACAGAGAATCCATCTGTATTTTTTCAAATTCTTCAAATACTTTAAATATTTATATTTTTAAGTGTTTACTATATTATCAGGGCTGGAGCAATAACACAGTGGGTAGGGCATTTGCCTTGTATGCAGCCGACCCAGGTTTGATTCCTTTGTCCCTCTCAGGGAGCCTGGCAAGCTACCGAGAGTATCCCACCCACATGGCAGAGCCTGTCAAGCTTCCTGTGGCATATATTTGATATGCCAGAAACAGTTACAACAAGTCTCACAATGGAGACGTTATTGGTGCCTGCTCAAGCAAATCGGTGAACAATGGGAGGACAGTGCTACTCTAATATCAGGGTTCTTAGCAATTCTTGTGTGTACTACTGAATTAAAACAGAGAACTATCTTGCTGTGGGTAGAGGTGTCTGTCTCTCAGAGCTAATGTTGAGGAAAGACTCTACAATGTCGAGGAAATACCATAAAAGCTCACATAAGAATAAAAATTTTGATCTTTGGAATTCACTGAGTGCAATTTCTGTGACTAGTATCAGGGAAAGATTTGGGCAGTGAGGCGAGTGACCACGTTCTGCATAGTTCCAGCCATGCAGGGAGGCACCTGTTCGGCTGTGTGAGATCCTGCCTCTCTTGGCACCCCATGTTGTGTTCTCTGTCATGCAGAGGTCACATTCTCCTTTCCCTTGCCTTTGAAATATTTGGTTTATCCACTGTAAGACAGTATGTGAACCAGAGCTCTGATGGGAAAACGGTTCTGTAATTTAGAAAAGTAGTTTGTGTAAAAGGAAATGACTAATGAATTTTTCTCTTCTTAGGAAAGTTTGATTTGTATCATAAATGTTGTATTGGACACACAAATAAGTTTCCTATTTGGATATTTGTGCATGGGGTGGGTGGGGAAGTAGGGTCCTCTCAAGCAATGCTTGAGCAAGTCAGGCAGCTGGTGAAAGTAGGTCAATAAGGCCAAATGCTTGTGTTTGAGCCAGACCTGTTATGCCGTTTTGGCCCCCAGTTCCATTGCTAGCTACCCTGGCAGTGTTTGGCAGGGTCATGCTGTGCGGGGATCATGTTAGGGGCTTGGCATGTGTCTGCCATGTGTTCCAGCCCTTTGAGTTCTCTTTCTCACACCAGGTAGTTGAGCTTTGACAAGCTTCTTGGTTTTGTCAGATGTGTATCCTCAAGCATTAAGATTGTGAAGAAATGGCAGTACTTTAAATACGAGCAGTCTGGATGCTGAGAAAAGTGTAGAAGAATAGGCAGAAACTGAGCATGGAAAGGAAGTCCTGCCTTAGTTAACAAGTTCCTCCTGGGTCACTGGACTTCTGGGGAACAGGTCTGGCCTTCAGCAGGGATAGTGTTTTTATTTTTGGTGGGGGGCCCACCTGGCAATGCTCAGTGGTTACTCCTGACTCTATACTCAGTAATTTATTCTGGTGGTACTCTAGTACTATTTGGGATGCTGGGATTAAATCTGGTTATCTGCTCAACCCCTGCAATTGTGTCTAAACAGAAGGGCAGTCCAATGTACTGTTACAATGTAGTTCTTATCCTCTTAAGTTTCCTTTGACACTTCAACTAGTTCAAACCCTTATTGATAATAATATAGCCTAACTCATAAAATAGATTCCATCTTAATTTCACAGAAAATTTGACATAAAGATTTCTCATTAATCACTTGCACCCCACGTTGGCACTGCCTCCCCTGTTACCAACATCCCTGCCCTAAATGGGACTTTGGTTACAAGTGATGAAACTACATTGGTTTATCATTGCCATTCCAGTGCCGAGGTTGCACACAGGTTGACTCTGGATTTTCTGCCTACTGTGCATTTAATTATATTGTCTGCTGATGGGGGACTTTCCCAAGGAGGTCAGGACTGGTAAGTCCTCAGGATCTCCTGTGTAGTTTCAACAGTAATTCTTTTTTAAAAAAGTTTTTATTAGTGAAACACCATGAGGTACAGTTGTAGGTTTACAAATTTTTGCGCTTGGATTTCAATTATACAATGATCAAGTACCCATCCCTCCACCAGTGCCCATTTTCCACCACCATGGATCCCAGTATCCCTC
>JAOXYA010000041.1:49449531-49467025 GCA_028565675.1 Sorex palustris | reverse complement strand
TCCTAGAAGGATGAGACCTTACGAATTGGTTGGGCAAGAGAGCATAGAAGTGGTTACAGACAAAGTAATGGGAGTGACTCGGGAGCACTGTGATAGGTGCAACCTGATAAACCTAAGAACCGTGTACTCCAACAGGTAGAAATATTAAGGAAGACCTGGATTTCAAGTGAAAACAATTGAAAACTCATAGTTTTATTGGCCAAATGAATGATGAATAATAAAAAGCATTTCTGTTAATTTTTGTATTGAAAGGCAAAATATTCCTAAAATTTCTAGTTTCTTTGGTAATACAGAAATATTGACCATTGAGAGATGTTGTAGAGAAATAGCTATAGCCTAACATGTAATAAAATTCACCCACATTTCAGAGGCAAATCAGAATTTATGAAGATGAGCAAAGAATGAGTAGTTTAATAAAATATAAGCATATGCTATAAAGTTTCTAAATTTTTCTTATCGTTTTGACATTTTTCATAGATATAGAGAAGCTCAACTGCCTAAAAGAGTCATCCCCTTTGGAAGATGGTGCATATGTATGTGTCATTAGAATTACTTTTCATGCTAGCTATTTAGATTTTCAAAAAAGACAGGTAATATAGAAAAGCTGTTTCCAGATCACCTTTTGTTGATTATTCATTTATTTTGAAAGAAGAATTATTTTTTATTGAAAGTTTTAAAAGGAAGAAATAATCCTCTGTTGTGTTCTAATTACTATTTACATATGTCATAGTATTTATAAGTACATATGGATGTATGGCATATTTATATTTTATACATTTATGAATATATTATGTATATATAATTATCCTATTATTTAAGTTATATATGACTTCTTATTTTTGAAAATCTTGTGAATTTTTGTTTAAAGGAAGATTAATTTGAGTCAGACAATTCAGTTCATACATATGCAAATATATATCTATTAAAGATTATTTATTGGCACATACTGGTTACTATAATTGATATGATTGTTTTAATTTTTAATTAACAAGCTTTCACTACCAATCTGTCTATCTCATCTCTGAAAAAGCATATTGTTTTGCCAATGTGGAAATCGTTGAGCGCTTTCTGGTGATGTCAACGTTTCTGATTTTGTGTCAGTGTATGCCTGAAAACTCTGAACTACGTGTTATATTTTTCCTACTTGTCTTAGGTAAAAAGTACCTGTCTTATTGCCTTGTTCTCTTTCTTACTTGCTAAAGATTGTAGCACAAGATTAATCTCATTGAAGAACAGTAGGGACAATGATCCTGGTTTGTTAATAATTGAGAAATTCGCTTAGGACTCTGTGATGGTGAAAGATAATTTTAATCATTGTGAGAACTGCACATATAACCACATATAAAATCAAATATAAATATATGGACTAAAATGATTTTTCTATTTAAAAATAAATCCAAGAGATCTTTGATTTAAATGCTATTTTGCTGTGATATACTTGACACTGTAGTATTAAATAAGTACTAAATAAACCTTTTGACTTTCATTTGGATATTAAATTGGGTAAATTATTGAATGAAATTGAGTACAATTCAATAAAATAGCAAAATTATTGACCGCAAGTGTGACATCTCTTGGTTTATCTTCTTTGAATTTCTTCCCATTTAATTTTAATTCTCCAGCAGTCTTCATGCCAATCCAGGAAGAAGATCTGGTTCTAATGAACAGATGGAGTCAAGGAATTAAAACCAAGAGAGAAAGAAATTGGTATTACTGCTCATTTGAAAGAGTTTATTTCTCACCTCACTGTGATGGGACTTTTAGCTCTATGATCTGAGGAGACTAACCATCCTTGTGGGCTTTGAAAAGAAGACTTATTTAGGAAAACTCCTAATTGCTCTTACTTTTCCCTCCTCTTCTTTTTTATTTAAAGAGATCATTTTTGGCACCATAAGTGTGTGATTCCTGCTTGTCACTTTTTTTTTTTTGAGTTCCAGGAAAGGCAACATGCTATGTTCTATAATTCAGGGAGTTCCCTTGCCAATAATACCACCAGACTATTTAGTTGTTTGGCAAGACTACAAAGGAAACCCCTTCCTCACTTAATGAGAAGGGGATTGTATCATGAAAATTTGTATAATTGTAGAAGGAATCCATGGATTGGATATAATTCATCAGATTAGTTTCCTTAGGGATGTGAGCTGAAGGTGCATTTCTGGGACTTCTTATGGAAGTACAAGTGCTGTTGACCCTGAGAACTGGGCAGGCTTTGTTTGTTATAAGCTAGTTGACTAGTTACCCCCCCACTTTGCAAGGGAGGAGTCAGGGATCAGGAAATGTCAATGCTTAGCCAATGTCCGCAAAGAAGTAGAACTAGGGATAGTTCTCCCAGGTTTACCCCTTTGGGAATCTAAAGAAAATGTTGACTGTATGTATCAGAGCACTGGCCTCTCAGCTGATAGATTCACTGAGCCTGGACTCTAACATTTGATTCTGATAGTTTCATCTATGGATAGCCAAGGTAACTATCTATTGTTGAGATTAATTGATCAACGTAGTAACTATTTATTGGTAGCTATCTATCGTTGAGATTAATTGAGCAATATAGTAGTCTTCTTATTTATTGTTTGTCAGCCTACCATTTCCCACCTTCTCTGTGACTTATCATTCCCTTAGCTTCTTCTCTGTCAGTTTCTCTGCTTTCTCTGCTGCCCAGGGAGACAGGGCAAGGAGCTGAACTCCCTAAAGACTGAGTCATGCAGGTGATGCCTAGATAAAGCTGAGCTCCCCTCTGAACAATTACTATCCATTGCCTCTTCAGAACCTCTGCTCCTGGATGGGAGGGGTCTGAGGTGGTATAGGGAAGCAGAAAGGCTGGTGGAGGGTGTGGTGTTGGAACTTTGTGGGTACGCAAAATATTGTATCCTTGGCAGCATTGTAAATCATGGTGCCTCAAAAAAATAGTCAAAAACCTTTGCTTCTCTGACAATGTGTTTAGGTATAAGCATAGACTGTTCCTTCTCCAATTAGCCTTAGACCAATCTTTTATCTGGAAATCCCTCTTTACCTCTAATGGCATATACATAATCCACCTTACTGTGGGCATTCAGTTCCTTGACTGAGTCATTGCCAATATCTTTTCCCTTTACAGTTAAGCCAAGCTTCCTCTCAATGATCCCATTGGCATTGTGAGCATTAGAAAACTACCTACTTCAAAGCCAAAAATCAAATATCCTATATTCTGACCACAATTGTTTCCCCTTGAATTTGTTTTGTTTCTATCTCTGGGACCATTCTGTAACTTCACTTGAACTCTAAATTCCCTATTCTCTCCCTAGACACCATTTCAATGATTGATATGCCCTCAACCCAGTCTATTCTATGTATTGTTTTTTCTCAGTCAATATTCTTGTCCAGGTTCTTGCACTCTACTTCAAAATGATATCAGCAGAGTCACAACTTCTGCAATAATTATAAATTCATTATGACCAGCCTCAGTTGCATCTCAGCACCACCCAACGTTCTGCTTATGTCTTGAGACAGCATACTTTTTGAGTCTTCTATTACTGATCTCTTCCAAGAGGCCATATTTTTAAAATACTCTCAATTTATACTATAAAACCTAAAAGTTTAATCACATCTGTACTAATTCTCATCTTCTTCCTTCCCTCACACATCTTCCAGAGCCCACCCCACTCTCAAAAACCATTCACTAGTATATTACACTATTTATCACCATCAGGCTCCTGATCATCAGATGGCACCTCTATAAATCTATGTCATCAAAATTGCATGTTTTATCAATTTTTCTCAAAAATAAAGACCTGCATGCTTTTGTGATGCTGTAGGAAAGTACCAATGAAAACAGTTTTCCCTTTATGATTGAAATGTCACCCACTCCCAAAAATGATTGCCATGGGTACAGCTGTGCTGAGATGGGACATCCCTTCTCCTGGGTAGAAATCAGACCTTCTCCAGCAGGAGGAACACACAGTCTCTCCCAGAATTGCCAGTTTCCCAGAACCATTCACATACCAACAAACAGGAAGTACGCTCACCGGAAAACACAGCACAGAGAGAATTGCATGGACTTTACCTTAGGTCTCCCCATTACCGTTGGCTTGCTCTACAGGTCCCCTTCAGGAGAGATGTCTCTTATCAGGGTAAACTCAAAGTAGAAAGACTGCGGCCTTAGAATCAGAACCATGCATTTTAATAACTGTTCTAGGAGTCAAACTTGTTATAATTTTCCTAAGAAGCAGGACACTGAGTGACAAATGAATATTGATCTCTCCTGAGAATCAAGAAAGACTGGCACATGACTGGCACCAACAGGAAATAGGAAACTTAGGATCTTGACTGTTTGAGTGGAAGGGGGCCAGTGATGTGCACAGAATTCCATGGAGAGCAAACACAGCTGCAGAGCCAGCTTTTTGGGATTTGCTGAAGTGCGGAATGATTGGTGAGCTCTGCTGGGTATAGGGTCAGAGTGACTGAGGTCTCTTCTGAGGAAGCTCATCCTTCTGCTTCTTTTGCAGCTGGGGGGATGGCCTGGGACGGTTGGAATTTGAGGAGAGGATTTGACCAACTCCCTGCTCCACATACTCACTATGATATCAGGATGGTGGCTCATCCTGAGGCTAAGAGTTCTAACAGGCCGTTTTATAACATGTCTTTACTGGGTCAGTACTTGGTATTCATCTCTCTGTCTTGCATATACAGAGGATACATACATTGGAAGCATTTTGCTCTTAAGACAATTTTACTTCATTGTAGCCACCAACCTGTGAAACCCCTGGTTTATTTGTCTTCCTAAATGTTTCGTGTTTATCTAATTATATTCTGCCAATGATGTGGGTCATTAGCTTTGGCCCCTGAGGGTTGTATTACGGAGTAATAGATGAACCATTTGCAGGCAGACAATAAAATCTAGAGAGTAGTTCATCGAGATGTTCATAAAGAACAAAAATCCAGGTAACAGACCTAATTTATTATAAGAGAAACTTTTTGTCACTTTCTGCTTCCAAACCCAAGAATGTTCTGAGAATAATAAACACTACAATCTCAACAGAAAAAAAGTCATGGATAATCATAATTTTGTTTAGCTATGGTCCTTTTTTCATTATTTACTCTGTGCAAGTTTGTCTCTTATTAAATTTCAGAGGGCACTTAAGATCATTAGATCTGCAAATTGATTAATTGATTTACAAAAAAAGAGTAGAGACTCCTAAAAGCTTAATGTGGTGCCTTTTCTCATGACAACACACGAGATCAGACCCTTTTAACTCTGTTCCTAATTTGTTCTCCAAACTGAACCTAGAAAAGTCTCAAGCAAAAAAAAAAATGAAGTGTGATTTTGGTGGCTTAAATAAATAAAATAAATCTATTCCCAGGAATTTTCATTCATGAACAAGGCCACGAGGTACACTGAAAATGCACCACTTGCTCTGTTGGCTTAGCAAGGCAGTTCTCCATTTAACTCAGGTGCAAGAAAAATATTTTCTTGGCAGATGGGGAATGGAGAGGGATATTTATAGAGTCAATGTGCCTGGTCACGTCCCTGCAGAGAAGACTGTGTGAGCTGGGCAGCCAAAGACTTTGCACTCATATGTTCATTCCAGAAACACTGGTCTGTTCATTGCACTATCTGATGACAAACCATCTCTTAAGAAGCATCCTGGAATAATCTCAGGCCGCACTTTAAGCCCCATCCTAAACTGTTGCAGCATGAGAAGAAGTGTGGATTGTATGTAGTTCAAATTTTGTTGTTTTTTAAAAATATGTTTGATGAATTTTATGGGGAAGTCCTTGAGAGCAGGATTAAGGTATGGCATTCTAGTCATCCTCTCCATACAGTATTTAGACGAATATAATGAACAATCAAGCAATTAATAAAAAGTTTTTTAATGATAATGCCTTTCTAAGTGATTCCCAAATGAATGCAATATAACAATGACAGTGTCTTCAAATTTTTAAACCTCGTTCCCATGGAGATGGGACTCTCAGCTTCTTGTAAAGGGCACATCACTAAAATAATACACCCAGTGAACAATGACATTATTAAAAATAGAAAACCAGTCTAAGTATATTCACTTCTTAAGTTTAGCCTATTCTGGCTTATATATGCAGTGTTAAGAGAACAAAAGCCCACTTTGATTTTCTTCAGCATACTTTTCTCCACATTTGCTTACCCTTCATCCCTGCCCACAGAAGATTGAAGTTGAGCAAGTGCTTGTCACTCTGATAAGCCTCATTATCATTATATCCCACCCCTGCAGCCCTCACCTGGCTCAGAGGCATGATCTGTACGGAATCCTGCAAGGAGAGTATTATTATTGTCATCTGAATTTTTTCGGAAGAGAAAGCTGAAGAGACATTAATTAATGGAGAGACATTAATGTATACCCAAATGTTATCATTGGTAAGTGGTGAAACCAAGTTTTGGACAGAGATGTTGATTTGAAGAAGTAATGTTCCCCACTAAACTCTGTCATCCCATTCTTTTTATTTTTAATTAATTAACTTTCTGCTATTTGGATCACCTCTGGCAATGCACAGAGGTTACTCCTGGCTTTGTACTCAGGAATTACTTCTAGCAGTGCTCAGGGGTCCATATGGGATGCTGGGAATCAAACCTGGGTCAGCTGCATGGAAGGCAAACACCCTACCCACTGTGCTATGGCTCCAGCACACTGTCATCCCATTCTTAAACATGCTTAATCAGTGCATATGAATGGATGAAGCTCTGTCTCTAGGAAAAATAAACTCACTTCCCTTTTCTTCTCCAGAATTGAAAGTGAGTTCTGACAGAGCTGGTTAGGCTGGGTGCTGGTGTCTCTGATAAACCCGCATATCTCTGAGCTCTGGCTGTGGACTGAATCGGGATACAGCTGGCCAGCGCTGCCTCTATCTGTGTTGGGCTGGCCCTGCCTCCATGCTTGGCGCCATCTGCTGCCATTTTAACGGTTGGGCTTAATGGCTTCACGTCAACTTTATTTTCTGTTTCAAGCCTGTTATATAATCTAAACCCACTGTGAGGGAATGTTCTGTTTCTGAGCTGAAGTGAGGAGTTATGCTATTTCAACCATGTACTTAGTGAAAAGAGATGGTTCATTTAAAGTGTGAAAGTAACTAAATAGGGCCCTGAGGTAGCGCAGAGCCATCTTACTTTAGGTTGCTTCAATATAGAATAACTTGACTCTTCATTTAAGTCTCTTTCTCTGTCTTATACACCGGTATGTGTTTGTCATTAAATAACTTTTGGGCTGTGAATTTTTTTGTGGTCAACTTTGGCAGCATTTTCATAAATATGAAAGGATCAGTGTTCTTTGTGTCCCTTCTGTTTGAAACTAGAAAGTTTGACAAATTGACTCTCTTCCTTGAGTATATGTCTGGGAGAAAAAGAGAAAACGAGAAAAGAGGATACTTACCCAGATTGTTAACCTTCAGAATCTGGGAGTGAGTCTATGACACACATAATTTTAAGCACATTGAATTTTTGTAAGAATTACTAATGTATTGAATTTTTCAAGATAGAAGTAAATACTTTGCTTTTCAGAGATCCCAATCAGTATCTAGAAATATGTCCAGAAATTGTTAAACTCATACCCTACTGGTAGATATGAACATTGGGAGAGATTTTGAAGAATAATTTAAGATCTCTATATATTGGGGGGAGGCACATCTGGTGATATTCAGGGGCTACTTGGTACATGGGGGTCATTCCCTGGAAGTGCTTAGGGAAACTTTTGGGGCCAGGATCACATCCAGGCCATGTTAGTAAAACATGAGCTCTAGTCCATAATCTCTCTTGCCCTGAAAATTTTGAAAATTCATTTTGACTAAATTTTTTATTTCTAAAATAATTTCCTAAAGAAGGGATTTGGGGGCTGGAGAGATATAGTCCAATGGCAAGGCATTTCCTTGTGTACAGCTAACTCAGGTTCAATTCCTGGTAGCATCTATGGTACCTTGAATCTGCCAAGAGTGATCTCTGATTGCATAGTCATGAGTACCACTGGGTGTGGCCCAAAAAACCAAAAAAAATCCAAAATAATTTGGAATATGTACAGATTAATTCATAAATATTTGGAAGGCACAGTGAAACCACAAACTCATAAACATTAATCTCATGTTACTAAAGTGAAAAGAATGTATGCATATTCATCCTTTCTTTGTTCAAACGAGCACCAAAGCATCACTTGAAAATGAATGAGAAATCTAGCATTCATCCTGTCTGTTAGAGACTGCAGTATTGTTCCACATCAGTTACAATAGAGTGCAATAGAGCAGTCTGTTGTCCAAGTGTTTGACCTGAAGGCATCTAATAACGTGACTGAATGTCATTACTGTGACATTTTCCAAGAGCAAGAGATCAGTACCTGACCTGCAGAACACAGTTTCAATGCAAGACTTTTACAACTCCAAAATGCTAAAATACCCAGGGAAGTGCAGAATTGTACCATTCAGTATTGAGTTCTGTTCATCAAATAGCTATACTGCAGACATCGTTTTAACAAAGATGGAATGCTTAGAATATTGATTCTCATGGAAAATAAAAAATTCTAAGTTGGATAATAAATAGTGGGTCGATATATTTTCAATACAGAAAGATCAGAAGACCATGCTATAGACAATCAGGTTGGCACTGTAGTTCCCCACAGTTGGTACATACCCTTTAGCTGACGTACAGAAACTTGTTTTTTATTGAAATGGTCATAAAATTATCACCTAATAGGATTTAAGATGCCTATCATTCTAGAAAACTGATTTTCTCTGTGCTGATGTCTGCATTCTGTATGAGTACAGAAGCTCTGAGGCAGGATAACTCACTTGTAAATTGGAGTTCTAATTCTTCTAAAACTTGATCCTCAGTGGAATAAAATTGTCACTTCTTTATCCCCTGAATTCTTTCTCCTTCATCTGTTCTGGTTTATTCTAATAGTAAAGTGTCCTATCTGCCCACTAGGACCTCACTGCAGGTTCTTAATTATTATAATAACTATATCACTAGGGATTGAATCCTTGGAATTTAATAATATAGAAGGAAGGGGCAGTAACTACCTCTAGTTATTATGAAAGGTAGCCCAAAATCACAGGTATCTTTTTTTGAATATGGTCTCACAGAGATGAGTACTCTTTCTCCCAAGAACAATTAGAATTAGTCAGATGAGTTCAAATAGCCCAGTTAAGCTTATAAAGAGAGTCGCTAAGTCATTGAACGTGACTCTGTTAAAAGAATTGGAGAGGTAAGGGATGATTCTCTTCATCAGGGCTTGGTAAGTGCCTATTTTCTGAGCAGAAACATCCTCAGAGTTGTGCAATTTGTCCTCACTTCCATTCTCTTTCTCATATTGGTATTATGACTGTGCTTATTGGCTCTTTGGTTATTGAACACATCTGTCTCAAAATAAGCTTTGTTTCCAGCATCTAATACAAACATTTCTCCTGGAACACTCAGCATCTACACTATATTTTGTTTCCAGCCTAAATTGATTCAGAGCAAGTAAAAGCCTGATCGTTGTTATTCCCTATTTCCCTTTCTTTGATTTCCTTTAACATAAGTTCAGTGTTCATGCTCACTGAACCAATTTCTCTGGTGATTACAGTTAAGAATTTCCTTCCTTCCTTCCTTCCTTCCTTCCTTCCTTCCTTCCTTCCTTCCTTCCTTCCTTTCTTCTTCCTTCTTATTTTATTATAAACTTTTCTTCTCAAGTTGTCCTATTTTTTGTTTTATACATTGCTGACTACTTTTTAATCTATTGTCATTTATCTGTACTCGAAGAATTTATAATTCACATTTCAGACCATGGTATTTTTTATTGTTTACTTGAGCTTATTTCTGTTATTAAAAGGTCCAAGTGTTGCAACATTCAATTGGGCTCCTTTTGGTTTACTACTGTCTTTGGGTAGAACAAAGGAGACTCACCTTTTACAAAAGACATGGGAGCAGATTGGAGAGAGAGTACAGCAAGTAGGGTGTTTGCCTTGCACTCAACTGACCTGGGCTTGTTTCCCGGGACCACATGTGGTTTCCCAGACCTGGCACTAGTGGTCTCTGAGCACAGAGCCAGGAGTAATCCCTGAAAACATTATGTTTATTTTGGTATGAGGAACCAAAAATATATAAGTAATTTAAAAATCATTGATAGTCCTCTAAGACCTTTGTAGCAACTTAAGGTATTTGTGAAATTGGATTTACTCTAGAGTTTCTCAATACAGTTAGAGAATTTTTTAAATCAGTTTCACATGATGAATTTTTTTAACTTTCTTATAAATCTGAACTTCTTTCACATTATAAAAATAGAAATCTACTACCTAGACAGGTTAACCAGCTGACTTACCCAGAGCTTGTCCCTCAATAAATGTTAATATCATCAATACAATAGAAATAACAATTAAGTAGAACACCTTCTATTCACCTTCCATTGCTTTCTTTATGGCCCAAAGAAATTTGTTTCTCTAATAAGTTTCTTTAAATAAACTTATCTGTGGGATGAAGTTTAGGTTTACAGAAACTTGCAAGAAAGTAAAGAACTTCTAATGATTTTCTTAGCTTCCTAGTTCATAAAAATTTTTCAGTAAGATTTTAATTTCTCATTGATAAGAAATGTATTTGGTTTGCTTCAGTGTTCCCAGTAACAAGACCTTGTCTTGACTCTAACTCTTATTCATGGGCTTCAATGACAATTGGGGAAGCATGTCTTAGATAATTTGAATTTTATAGATAAATCATTTGTCATTATTAAAATATACATACACAATACCCAATGTGATTTCAGAGGTACTTTGTCACTCAAAGTTTTATTGTGTCTTTTACTGATAATTATAATGATGGCTTTAGCTATACAAAGATTTACCCAAATCTTTAAGGAGAGAGAGGTTATATTGCTGTTTCAGGTTGATCAACAATTAAAGTAGGAATGATCTGTTAGGACAGGTTGATATTAATGTCATATTCCTGTATATAATACAGTTTATACGCTATCTTATTTTATTTTATAATTCATATCTACAAGCCTTACAAAAATTCATTAATGATAAGAAATTATAGAAAAGATGTGTTAGTGTCTTTTCACCAATCCCTCTAGAACTCTTGCGTGGCATAAATTTTGTACAATGACACAGTCACAGAGGGAGCCCCTCATTTCAGTGGCAGATGGAAATTAGGGAATCTTGTGCAGTCCTGATTCCAAAAGGCTTCTGCTCACGCCAGACCTTAGTTTGTGTGATGGCAAACCTCATCTGATGAAGCAACTATTTTCTATTCCTGTGTTGATCACTTATGTTGACACTTGAAACTGTATAAACACATTCTAAACATAGCACTCATCTCTTTTTTTTTATCCTCCCCAAACAACTAGACTGATAGAAAAATGTCAGGCATGAATCTAGAGCCTTTTCAAGAATAAGACTTACAAATTCCCAATCCTTCCTGCTGAAGGCCCTGGACACTTTATCTTGCAATCAGTACTTCAAAAAATAAAAAATTGTACTGGGACTGGAAAGGTAATTCATGTGGTAGCACAAGTCTGGCATTTTGGGAGCCCTGAGTTTGATCCCCAGCACTGCATGGCCTCATGGCAGAGCTAGGTTTGACTTACCCTGGTAGCCCTTAAACACTGTTTAATTGTGTGGAGCTATAAATATGTATGTGTTTGTGTGTGTGTGTGTGTGTGTGTGTGTGTGTGTTTATACTTATAACTTTTCTTGGAGTCACCAGTCAATGGATCAACAAGAGTTAGGTCTCACTGTGACTTGGAAGACTGAGAAAGCAGAGAAGTAGACATGCCATTCCACTGCAGGGACACACATTCTTAGCCAGAGGCCCCCTGAAAGATGACAGAACTGTTCACAAGGGAGGCCTAATTTAGTCAAAGAAACTTGGAGAATAAGTATGAAGGAAAGTTGCAGGACATGTCAAAGTTACATACCACTATCCTTCCTTTGATCACAAACAGGATGGGGACTTCTGATTCCTGGTGAAGTATGGTGTTTAATTTAGCTCTACACGTGAACTAAAGAAGCCTTTAGTCAGCCCATCAATCCCCACTAGAATCTTCATTTTTCAAGCAAATATGACACAATCTGTGATATAACATGCCCCATCTATGGGCACCAAAGTTAGAATAACCAACAAGTGGAAAAATGTCTACCTGCAACTACAAATGAGTGAATTCTTTTGACTTCTTTTTCCCCCTTTCTTTCTTTTTAAAATAAAACACCTATGCCCTATAGTAGGAAAAGATGTTTTAAATATGATATATACTTGACAACTCCTAAACTCAGGGTGAATCAGCAAGCCAAGGCAAGAGAGATGGAGTTTGTCAGTCAGTGCTTGCAGTAGACAGGAGGGTGGTGTTATGCTGGGCACAGTTTCAACAGCATGAAGCCTCTGTTTGGGGATAGAGAGAGGAGTGGGGGACTCTTGATCCCATCATCCCCTCTCCTCCCACCCCTACATGCTGGTTTTTAGGCATCCAACAGTCTGCCAAAGTCTCCTTGCACTAATGTTTGGTATTCCAAAATAAGTAATATGTGTGACCTAGAACACAACTTAGTTTTTTATTTTGGTGGCTACTGATTTCAAAATGCTTACTCATTCTGCATCCATAAGGCCAACGTGTTGCCTTTTCCAGGACAAGGTATTGCACTGATTTCCCTTATATCCAATCATAAAAGAGAATCCAATCACATAAGAGAATAGCTTGGTATCCTTGCCCTAGAACTCTAGTTCCATGTACTTCAAAACCAAAATGATGTTTTGGTCCTGAGTCAGATGTTCTGGACTTACTCTTTCATTTACTCCTTTGTCTGACATGGGACTTAGTGACGTTTAATGCTCTTGGTCTTTCTTAGTTTTCATGACATCCTTTTCTTTGACGATTTTTCTCTCTGTCTCCTGAGTCTGTTCCACCCTTTACGAGTGCCTCTTTCCCTGAGCTCCAGGCTTGAATTTGTGTTCAAGCCTGGGCAGGAGGCCTCCTTCTAAGTGGTGATACATGATACTTCACTTCTAAGAGATGGTTTTTCATCCCTGCCTGAGCTTCTCTATCATGGTTTCGTTGATTCCAGGAAATTTCTAGGAAAGTTCCAGCAGTGGAAGCCAAGAGGATGTAATGGAGCTAATCAGGAGTTGTTTTTCTCATTGTGTTGTAGTTAATTCAAGTCTCAAAATGGAGATGTTACTGGGCCTCCCGAGCAAGTCAATGAACAATGGGAGGACAATGCTATAGTGCTACAGTAATTAATTCCAGGACATATCTAGGGGGAGTGTTTGTAAGAGGATATAGTGGTGGTAATGGAGCACAGTTCATCTCTGAGGGGCAGTGGGTGAAAAACCTGAAGATGAAATGAAACTTTGTATATGGAAGCCTTAAGAGAAGTTTTGTTTGTTTTTGTATGGTTGTGTGTGGGGTGGTAGGGTGGGCTATGGGGCACATTCATCTTTGCTCTGGGCTACTCCAGGCTCTATTGTCATATAGGTTGCTGGAGTTTGAACCTAAGTTGGCCCTACCCACTGTGCCTTCTCTCAAGTCCCACTGAGATCATATTTAAGGGAACTCATGGATGGGAATCTGAAGATAGAGTTGGAGTTACAGGGAGCATCAGAAAAATATCATATTATTTACTTGCAAAATCTATACTTTCTATCCAGCTGTTTACTTGTAAACATGGCTACAAAAATAATAATGAATTTGGAAACTATGTGGAAATCAAAGTGCAAGCTCCCCTAACAATCTCTACTTCTAGAATTAATATGTGCAGATATTTGGGGGCCCCTTCCCCTTAATTCATAACCGCCCATTTACATTTAAAAGTACTTGTAGTGTGATGTAGTTTTTTTACACTGCTTTAGAAATACACTGTCGTGGGTCGAGGGGGGGGGGTGATTCAGATGGTAGAGCATGTGAAAGGCCACAAGTCTGACCCCCTGCAGCACATCCCCTAGTGCCTCCTCTATCTCAGCACTTACAGGCAATTTCCTGGTGGCCCTTCAGTGTTCCCTGGTGTGAGCACTGAGCCATCAGACCTGCACCAAGCATTGCCAGGAGTGGCCCAGGGGCACCCCCATGCTGGCACTACCCTTATTGTAAACATGTCAGAAACATCTTTCACAGTCTGTGAGATGTGTAAGAATATGGAATTTTATGGGTAAATTATGGTACCCTAAAGAGGATTCACATAACTGATTATTTAAGTCCTCTTTGTGGAATGTCTAGGCTTCAAAGGAGTTTTAGGAAACAAATGCAGCCTTTGGGAGTCTCAGGAGATGCCCACTCTGTGCCAGTCTTCAGAGGGTGAGGTGCAGAGGGAGTGAAACTACCCAGGAAGGAAAGCCCCAAGGTTGAAAGACACTGAGTGACAGGCCTAGCTAGCACTTGTGTTAGGCTAGGGCTCTCGGTAAATTATAGGCATCTTTAAGTACAAAATTAGTATTTTGGAGCAGTTACCTCTCAGGTCCATTCAGCTTTGGCATTTAAGAATTCTGAGTGCCTGAGAATAATACAGGGAGAATAATTAGCTGTGAAACATGACATTCAGATGGAAGCCCAGAAATATGAGAAATATGCAATGGGGTGGGGACAGAGTGATTTTTATGACACCTCAATTCTTAGGACAACATTATGCATGTAAATACTTGTTCAGCCAAATTCAATTAAGTTTTGAACATTGGCATGATTCATTATAAAACAAAAACATGATTCAGCTCTTCCTTAAGCGACATATTTAACTTATTGCCACACTTCTACCAAAACTGGAACATGACCAATTTGTTTTCCCTGAATCACATCGTGTCTACATTTCTGATTTTATACTAACTGAGGACACTTTTTATTCCTCTAAAAATTAATTCATTTTGGTGTTAGATCCTGCTGAACCAAGACTCATATATCCATGTTATACTGAATAGTACATACATTAAATATACACACAAATATATTTCTTTCAAAGGACAAAGGATGACAGAAAATCAAAAAAAGCTAAGTGAAGCCTTCAGTGATGTTTTCTAAAATTACTGCCCTTCAGATTTCTTATGACTGTTTATACACAGCAATTGCTAACAGGCTTTACAAATTTAATTGTTCTAGCTCTCAGTTGTTTACTTCAAATTGCTATAGTTATTTATTTTATCTTGTAGCTAAGATATTAGTACAAAGAGTTTAAGTTGGAAGATAGGTGGTTAGAAGGATCTACCATATATTCCTGTGTCATGGCAATTACATAATACAATTCACGATAGTTCTCTAACAGGTCCTTTAATGGCAATGAGAGTATACTATGGAACACAAGGCAAATTTCAAACATTGAGCAAAATCACTCTGAGGAAAACAAGTTTTTTGATAAGGAGTAGCAGGAGATATAATTGTAAGTTTAGTAAAATGTATTTATTTGCTCATTTTTAATCTCACATGCTTCTAATTTTATTTCTTGCAGTTCCTATAAGCCTGGTGTTAGTTCTTATTACCCAATTATGTTATATTACTTAGCAAGTAAAATGAAAATTGCACAACTTATGATTTATGAGTTTATGTGACCGGTAGCTAATGACTGGATAGTCTCTGGGGACCAAAACCAATTTCCCTGTAAATTAGAGTGAACATAAGCAGCAGCATCACACACAAAAGATCTTGTTATTTTTAAGTTTAGAGGAGCATCAAGTATCAGTTTCATTGACAAAGTGTCCTATTTCTGAGATCTTTCAAAGATAATTTATAAGTTACAATGGGAATTTTCATCAAGACCTTGTCTGTAAAGCCTGTTCCAGAATAAAGAGGAATATATTAGAGCTCATTAATTTATTGTTTCATATTTTCATTTATTAATTGATTTTTGAGAATTGGAATGATCATTTGCCTTGCACATGCTTGGCTGACCCAGGTTCAGTCCTCAGCATCCCATATAGTCCTTTGGAGACCTGCCAACAGTTATCCCTGAGTGTAGAGACAGAATGAAGCCCTGAGGACCACAGGGTATGGACCCAAAACAAAGCAAAAGAGTTTTTTAATCATTTTGAACATGGGAGATTGTAAATGAGACCATGTGCTAAGTACAATGCAGCCACCATCTAAATTCAACAATTATTGGAATTGTCTCTTTTTATTGTATATAAATACACACACACCATATGCTTGCTGAATCATTTATGAGATTCAAACATCATGACGCTTCACTCCCCAATATGTCACCATGCATTTCTTAGAATAGGTTTTATTCCCATATGATCATGACCCGGCATTCATGACCCAGCATCTGTCTAAGTAGTAAGTCATGAAAACGCCGTGGTAGCCATCCCTGGCTATTTCTTAGGCTCCTCAAAAGTACCTCTCACAGACCTTTCCTTTGCTATCTTCCACTCTTACTTTCTTTCATCTGTGGTTATGACTGATTCTGTTTTTCTCTCTTCTCTTTATCCAGTATTCTCCAGTTTTGTCACTAGTTTAGGACTTGAGAGATAGCTCAGAGGGCTGAGTGTGCGCCCTGCATGCCGGAAGCCCAGGGTTCACCCCAGCCTTCTTTTTTCCTCTGAGCACCACCGAGAGAAACCCTGAGTGCAGACCTGGGAATAGCCCCTGAACACTACTGGAAGTGACAAAATAACACAAAAGCCAAAGAGTTTTGTGCCTGTCCTGGATATGCTCTGATAATCAATTGTAAGTCCACACTCATCATAACATTCACGGTGCTGCAAGTAACTTAGAGTCTCAGTCTCTCCCTTGGGTTCCACCTTATATCTTGTCATTCAATTCACCCCATCCATCCATTGGAATTTCCTAATATAAACTTTTACCAGTCAAATCAATTAAACTACAAAAGTATCCGAATTTTGTTTTACCCTGTCATTTATTGCTAATATAATGCCCTTCTATTTTTCTCTCTTTGCAAAAATGAGTTTCTCACATAACATTTGTATTTGCTCTTGAGTTCTTTACTTTTGTTATAATTGTTGGTGGTGTAGGGGGAGCGGGGAGTTTACAGGGGAGGATTGGGCTACTCCCAGTGTTTCAGGCTTTACTCCTAGCTTTGTGGTACTCCTGGGTACTCAGGGGACCCTATGTGTTGTCATGTGTCCAACCTGGGTAGGTTTTATACAAGGAAAGTGCTTTTACCTGTGGACCGCTCTCCAGGCTACAGTCTTTATTAATACTCCTTATAAAGCAGATCTGATGGTATCTCTTTTCCGCAAGTTTTATTTGACAGTTATACCTCCCCTTCTTTGAAGACTGATTTTTCAGAACTCATATTTCTAGATTGGTAGTTAAGTTTCTTTCAACACTTGACCATTTCATTACACTCTTCTGTCCTTCGGGATTTCTAAAGTATAGTATATGTCTTATCCTTGCTACCCTAAAAGTAAGAATTTTTCCTCTCATTTTTCTTCTAGGATTTTGTCTTTGAAAGTTGTTTGAAAATTATAGGTTGGGGGGGAGGGTAATTACCCTGTGATTCCTGGATCTCTGCTTTCATGTCCATAATTTCTGAACCCTCCTCAGTCAGAAATGCTCTAACTTTCTTCCTTCTAGTAGTCAAAAAATATGTATGCTAATCCTTT
>JAOXYA010000041.1:49312437-49323904 GCA_028565675.1 Sorex palustris | reverse complement strand
CTCTTTTCCTCAGTCCAGTAAACAATCAACTACTCCTGAGGTTATGCAGGAAGGACAGGACAGTGTTATGCTACACATTGCAAGTTGGGTTATTTGGATCCTTATGATGTGTGCAAATAGTGTTGGTATTATATAGTAGCTCATTGTTTTGATTTTAATTTACTTAATTATAAGTGTTAAGGAGCATTTTAAAAAATATATTTTGGCAAGGAATATGTAATTTTTGAGGGAGTTTCTCTTTCCACAACTTTCTTGGTAGGGTTGTTTGCTTTATTCCTCAAACTATATTATAAATATGTAATCATCAAATGTGCATGGCACTGGAATGAGGACAGACTCTTAGAACAGTGGGATAGAGTTTAGAGTCCAGAGACTGATCCTCAAGTATATAATATTTAATCTTTGATAATACTACAAAAATGTGAAGTTTAACAAGCAAATCATGTTTAACAAATGGTGTTGCAAAAACTGGTCGGTCATATGCACAAGAATGTACTCATCCCATATTTATGCTATGCACAATAGTCAAATCCCTTCTATACACCATGGACAATGGTCAATTAGTAAAAATAGATCGATTAATATCCTTGACATTAGATCTGAATCCATAAATTATATTGAGGAAAACATAGATAGAACACTTGTTGACATTAAATCCAGAGGCATTTTCAGTGATTCAATGCCAAAAGTTGACTGAAACAAAGATAAACAAATGGTACCACATAAAACTAAGAAGCTATGCACTGCAAAAGAAAATACGAGATACCCCACAGACTGGGAGAGAATATTTACCCAGCACCCATCTAATAACGGGTTAATATCCAACATGTATTGAACATTGGTAGAATTTAAGTTAAAAATATTTTTCAATTAAAATTATAATTTAACAGTATTTTCTAAAACTAAGTTCTTAGTATTGATAATAGTACAAAAATGTGAAGTGTAACAAACAAATCATGTTTAACAAATGGTGTTGCAAAAACTGGTCGGTCATATGCACAAGAATGTACTCATCCCTTATTCCATATCTCTGGTCTTATTACAGGAGCTCAAGAACTATTTTACCAGTCACTATTCACATATTTTTTCTTTGTAATTCAAAAGTTGATTTTGTCTTAATAAGGTACTTAAGTTTTTCTATAAATTTATGCTTCTAAGCAATAACAGACATTTAAGTAAACAAAGGCCATCAATATCTCAGGAATTAAGAAATTAATTTAAAAATTATACAACTGTAAAAACAAACAAATCATAATATGTGATATAATCCTGATCATACTAAAAGGTTTTCTACTGATATTTAAGAACTACTTTAGATACACCCAAGTCCAACATTTTGTTAATAATATTGACACATGACATTTTGCATTCTGTGTTGCAAGATTATAAAATATTTTACTTCCATATGACTTAATCTTTAACATAAAGACTAAAATACGTAATCCAATTTTCCCCATAACATAATAATTTTTAGACCATTTTGCATATGTACAAACTAGCTGAGGGAGTACTGAGCTCAGTTCCCCATGGCAGCATTCTGAACTCCTCTCTCTGTACCTGAGTAGGAGCCACACACCCCTGTAGAATACTGAGTGTTCTTTGACATTTATAATTTCCCAAACAGATGGATTCAATATCAGCATGAAGGAAACTTGTCTCAAACTTTCTTTAGATATGATCCTCATCCTCAGAAGCCCTCTCATGGTTATCTTTTCAGTAACCACAAACAGAAAATTGTAACCATGTTAGAGAAGTCTTTATTCCTCTTTATCCCTTATCCCTATTAAACATCTCCCCAGGAGGATCCCGTAATCATTATTAGTACTTTTTTTCTAGAGGCCACACCCGATGGAATAGTCCCAAGTGTTCTACAAGCACTGTTCCCAGTACAGTCTCACTTGATTCTGTCATATCCTGCCATATTGCCTTTCTGCTTCTAATCTCCTTCCTTTTCAGTCCAATACAGTAGCCAGTGACCCCATTAAAAATGAAAGTGAGGTCCTGCTATGGACTTTTATACAAATCTCTCTAGGGTATTTCCATTTAATGCAAAGAAAAGTCAAAACCCTAACAAAGACCAAATATTTTGCATTGGATCTTGACCTATAGTCATTGCTTATTTCTCTACTAGTACTACTTACTTGCTTTGCTCCAGGTACACAGACTGCTTGGAGTTGAAAAATGTTTTGTTTATGTTTAATAACCATAATTATCAATAAGGATGAAATTGGACATGAGCTACTGAATTTATTTATAGCATATATTTATAGACAAAAGATCATTCCTTCTGTTAATCATTCTGCTATTGAATTCAAGTAAAATATGCAGCTATATTGGTGTCAGTAGTAGTACTCTCAGATACTCCAAAACCTGCCTGATAAACATAACATCAGTTAAACATCTAATTTAATCTATGATACTTCTTTAAAATTAGTTTACAGTAATAAAACATAGTTTCAAATTGTAGGTAATTTACTTGCACTTATCAATTAATCAAAAATATCATTGGTAAGTGCATAAGTACGGGCTGGAGCGATATCACAGCGGTAGGGAATTTGCCTTGCATGCAGCAGGCCTGGCCGAGCCAGGTTCAATTCCTCCACCCCTCTCGGAGAGCCTGGCAAGCTACCGAGAGTATCTAGTCTGCATGGCAAAGCCTGGCAAGCTCCCCGTGACATATTCGCTATGCCAAGCACAGTAACAAGTCTCACAATGGAGACGTTACTAGGCCCGCTAGAACAAATTGATGAACAACGGGAGGACAGTGCTATGATCAAGTACGTAAGTTCAGTACTGTTGAACCAAAATTTCAAACTTTATATCCATTTTTTAAATACTGACTTCAAAGTTAATCAATTCTGTCCAATTGCAACTTTATAGAAAATTCCTCAGCTCCAACTCTCATCCTCATGTATTGAACCAGAGAACATGCATTCCTTCCCCCCAAATACACTTCATGAGCACAAGAGTAGTGCCTCTGAACAAGAAGACTTCTTACTTTCTTCATCAGAGAAAACTTTTGGAGCAATGCAAACTAGGTCTTCACCCTAAACTTTTCCAACCATAATCTGACTCTAGTAGAAGAAAGTGATTTTGTATCTTTAGAGTTATCAGTATTATGATATTTGAATCAGGCTCCATCATTCTAATTATTATATTCCTTTCACCCATTCTGGGTCAACTCCAATTATTATTCAAAATTGTGATAAAAATGAATGAAATAGATCAGAGAATGCTAATGTGAAGGTAGAAATACAAAGCTGTCTTTTAAAGCATCTAAATTATTTCCTCATGAGGAGACTAAAGAGTTTCACAGGTTAAAGGCTTATGCATTTGTTATTCACATAGATAGCATTAAAAAACAGCTTCAAATTTGAACTGCATGTTTCTAGTTTGTTTTTGCCTTTTTTTGATATGTTATAGAAATTTTAAGTTTTTCTGAAAAGCTAAATTAGCAAAGAAAGTTTATATAAACAAGAGTTTGGATATTCGAATGTTGGAAATTTGCTCTTGTTTTCTGGACAGTAGTTTCCAATTGAAATATGCAAATATTTAAGGAATTTTCTTCCTTACTGTGTCTCATGTTAGACAAATCTAACATTGTCAAGCATCTGTTACTTTGTTGTAACAGATTTCACCATTAATTTAAGTTGTATGAAATACTTTATGAAATATAATTCATCAACAATGCAACTGCTGGTTTCCAAATATAAAGATATATCTTAATTTAATTATCTTTAATGAATGTTAAGTGATTCTTTAAGAAAATTCAGAAATATGTTTGAATATATTACATGTTCTTTTAAGAGTACAGAAGGCCATTACCCTATGAACATAATACACTGCTGCATAAAAAATTTGGTGTTTAAATAAAAATTCAATTGCAAAATATTGAGGTAGCAGTATGAGTCTAGGAATATGTGCTATCTAATTAATTTAAATTAAAAAGTTAATACTTATACAATGCTTTATTTTTCTCTCTCAAGTTATATTCTATATGAAATTAAAAATAGGGGATTGTATGATTACAAAGGGTTTTATAGTCTGGGTTTTGGCCATTGATGGGATAACACGGTGCCAGGAGCAGTTGGTGGGTGTGACACCTACCTACTGGAGGATGAGGGATCTGGATGGAGGAGTCCCAGTTCCAATCCAAGCAGCCTTGGAGATCTCAGTCCCTGGGTTCCTAGCTAGTTCTTTTATGTGTGAGGATTGTCCGAACGTGTGAAGAGTGTTCTTAAGAATGGCTTTGGCTAGTTCCAGAGGTCTTCGGCTGCTGGGGCTCTGCTCGGGGTGGGGAAGGAAACTCAACCCACCCCCTCCAAGGGGCCCTTGGGAGGACAGCCAGGCGTGGGAGCAGGAGACTCTGCGCTGTTTTAAGCATCTCAACATGACCAAAAGAGAAACATTAATTTTCCTAGTTAAATATGCATTTCAAAACTTTCTTCTTCTCTCTAAATATATGACTACCTCAGACCAGAAGAACAAAAGCCTTGATTCCTATCTTTTATATTGTAAACCCCAAATTTGAACAAAATAAATTTCAACTGTGAATAATTATATCATGTTCACAACTCACCATTGAAACTACCATCATCTTCTGTTACATTTTTTGTCTCTTTTTCACAATTTTTGGATCCCTAGAAGTCACAATGCCACATAGAAGTCAGTGTGCTTTCAAACTAAAAAAAAAAATCAACTCTTAAATTCTTCCAGTGTCTTCAGCAATTTAGAATAACACATTAATTCAATCTCGATATCAAAAGAGTGGTTTGCTTGTGTCCCAACATGCAAACTCAAGGTCTTTGCAGTTAATGTTTCTGTCATGTTTTGCCTAGATTTTTGTTTCTGCCTAGTCCTTACCTATGACTCAACTTGTAGATCACTCAGGGAAGGTTTCTCTAGCACCAGATGCACTTCTACCATCATCTACATTTCCCAGTACCATATTTGTCTTAATATTTCTTTATGAATTTTTGGACTTCTTTCACCAGTGAGCATGTATATTTATTTTTTATTGACTACTTCTGAAAGTGAAACTGTCTACTTTGAAGATGAATATAGACTAATACTTATATGTAAATGAGACCCACCACAGCCATCAATAAAGTTCCAGTATTATCCCAGCACCTAGAGGACACTAAGGCGTCTAGAGTATTGGATCAATCTTTCACATGCCCCCATATTCAGTTTGTCTCCCAAGCACCGTGTGACTTCCTGAAGCTTTAATCAGCATATCAGTCACTACTTGATTTCTTAGTCTCAAATCTTCCACTGTTCATAAAAGGTTGGGGAGAGAGCTCAGGGAACAGGGGGCCAACTCTTGCATGGGAAAGTCCTCAAGTTTGACCCTGGCACTGTCTGGTCTCCTAAACAACCCAGAGTTCCCAGGTAGCATGCAGTACCGCTAGGCCCCAGCATTACTGCCTTGTTGAGTCCGTGCTTTGAAACATCAGGCCTATTTGGCAGAGTATCACCATAAGTGGTCATGAACCCCTGGGTGCTGCCTGGAAGACCTCCTAATACCGAATTTATATCCCTGAACAAAACACTGAATTCCACAGTGTGGGCCCCAAACAAACAAAAACCCTTATTTATATGAAGAAATATTTAAATATTTACTCTTCAATGGGAAATTCAATTATATGCCCTTTCTTTTTTAAGAAACATGCATTTTTCATATAAGTATGGGTTATATTCATATTAATATTCTTTATACTGAACCCCAATAAGGGAAAGCCATTATGTCAAGTCCCATAACCATGCTTTGTTTATTAAGAAGCTCAGCACATGATGGAACATACACCAAACTGTCGCCCTATAATAAACGGCGCATTAGCCTCAATACGCAGCTTTTGGTTCACACTGTTGTAGGTATAAGCAGTGGGGTTTTAAGCCAGTGGAAATACATCAATCTCACAGACAGCTGAGGACAATATCCAGCAGTTCTGTTCCTCCCACTGAGCACACACTCATCAGCATTAATCATTATTAGCTTCTTTCATTAGGCTGAGAGTGGCATTCTGTTACTCCTGCAGTCAAATGAGAGACAGCTTCCCAGCCAGGCAGAAGAGAAGCCCGGTGGAGGAGAAAGCAAAGCTCTTACATCAAAACTAAATACTAGGCTACCCTTCTATGTATTTTTTTAATTAAAGGTATCATGCTAGCAGATAGATGATGAAGCATAGAAGATTCGCTTATAAAATATACTCACCAAAATACAATAGCTTTATAGTTAAGCACTACAAAGAACATGGCCCTCCTACACATGGCAGTCTGGGTCTGAAGGAGGCCATGAAAAAAGCTCATTTATTTGCTTTTCATCTGTATCATCTGTATCTCCAACGCTCGGGGTCCAGATCCTCTGGCTTACTCACATGGCTCATGCCTGGTTCAGACTAAAAGGGTTTTTTTTAAAGATTCTGTGAATGATGCACCATGATACTGGTATGTGTATTTCTTCTGCCTGAGGGAAATAATGATGCTTCATGGTCTATACAATCTAATAATCCCCATGATTCTTACTGACAAAATTATTTCAGTTAAGTTTGTGCCTGAACAAGATTTTATATATTTACTAAAGTCCTAAAAGGTATCATAGAATTCGTATCTAGAAGAATTTGTTCAAATATTTTAGTATAATCTAAAGTTTCATTTAGGCTGGAGCGATAGCACAGCGGGTAGGGCATTTGCCTTGCACATGCATGCAACCGATCGGCTGACCCGAATTCAATTCCTCTGCCCCTTTCGGAGAGCCTGGCGAGCTACAGAGAGTATCTCACCTGCATGGCAAAGCCTGGAAAGCTACCCATGATGTATTTGATATGCCAAACACAGTAACAAGTCTCACAATGTTACTGGGCCCCCTCGAGCAAATCGATGAACAACGGGAGGACAGTGCTGCAGATAGTGCTACAGATGTAATATCATTAGGGGTCTAGAGTAGCTACAAATCCGAGGATATCCTACTTATATTTTTGATGCTACAACAAGTATATCTATATAGTTCGATATTAGCATCACCTGCCAGAGATATTAGATACCATTTCTAACAATTGATTTTTTTGTCCTCTCCAGGAATATCACTCCGAATATAATGAGATAAATAGAATTAATGCAAATCTCTAGATTTGGGGAGTTAAGCCCGTAGTTCACACATAAATTGTCACTGTTTTGCACTCTGCCAGGGAAAAGTAAACCATAAATATCCGGAATGACCTAGCCTGTCAACTGAGCAGAAATGCAGAGTGAATATTGTCTTCCCCTTCTGATTGTACCAAATAGATACAAAGACAAACAGCAGCTGTTCCTAAGGCTTAGGGTAGGGAGCAGGAACTATTAGGGGGATTATTAGGAACTGCACACAGCCCAACCCAGCCCAGGGAAGGAGCCCAAGGAACCTGACCCAGATCTTCCACTTTTCCAAGAGGTTCAGAAAGCTACTGGTGAGCCCCCATTTGGAATGGAGCTGACTTGGTATGAGCCAGTCAAAACCATCATTGGCACACAGCCCCAGGAAGAAAGAATCTGCTCCACATCTCACTGCAATTCCAAAAAACTGAACACAGAACAGTGGCCCTGACCCTGATCCACACCCAGGGCAGCTACTATAGAGCCCTGGCTGGGCCCAGGAGAAGTGAAGTATGATCAAGTCTGAGACCTTTCGGGCAGCTGAAGGCCCCAGTCTGAATGTGCAGGGGAATTGTTCTGGACCCTATGTGCATTTACTGCCATTTCAAGAGAAAATCTCTGGAATTTTTACAAGATCTACATGACTTCTTGGGGCTGGAGTAATAGCACAGCAGGTAGGATGTTTGCCTGGCACACGGCTGCCCAGGTTCAATCCCCAGCATCCCATATGGTCCCCCAAGCACCGCCAGGAGTAATTTCTGAGTGCAGAGTCAGTAGTAACCCCTGAGCATGGCTAGGAGTGACCCCAAAAGCAAAAAAATAAAAAAGAAACCTTCTTATCAACACTTTGTATTTCTCATCTTACATTCCATTTTTATTGTTTTATCTTCACAATTACATGTATCACTTAATTTATAATTGCGTTTTGAAGACTTGTGTCCAGTCTTGCTTCATTATGAGCTAAATATTTTTTTAGTTATCAGTTTCTCTCTACTTTTATTTATAAATTACTTTTATTGAAGGCAGGTTCTTTTATAGCATCATATTATCTATAAGCTATTTATACATCTTCTCTCCAGTATCACGTATATTATAACCTATAATTATGTGGGATATATTATGTAAGATGTATAATCTTCCTTGTTGAGTAAGATCCAGACATGAGTGAAGTCATAGGTTCTTTATCATTCTTACTTATTTTGCTTAGGATATTTGCTTCAGGTTCTCTCTTGATGTTACAGTCAAGATTTCATCTTTTTTTTTCCTTTTGTTTTGATTGTAGGGGCCACACCCAGCAGGGTCTGGGCTCAAAGATCTCCAGGGTACAAGGTACAAGCAGTAGTGCTGGTGTCAGGGGAAGATGTGCAGTACCCAGGATCTAACCCAGTATCAGGTGTGTGAAGGATATACTCAATCACTTCAGCTACATTCTTAAACAAAGATTTCAGAAATTTTGAAATAGATAAATAATTTCATTGAGTCTATATATGCCTTAGTCCACAAATCTATATACTAAAAATGCATATTTAGCCAATAAATTCACTGTAGCAAAATGAAGACATATACACATAGCTAGGAAGAAACTCAATTTTGTGCAACACTGAGGACAGAAATCATAACAACATAGAGGAAACAAAGACTGGAAGTAATTTAGAAAGCATCTATTTTTTTCTTGGGAGGATACACTCAGCAATGCTCAGGGATTACTCCTGACTCTGTGCTCCTGACCTTATGGGGTGCCAGGGATCAAACCCAGATTAGCTACATGCAAGGCAAACACCCTATCCATTGTACATTCACTCCAGCCCCACATCAATCTTTAAACCTTTGTTATACAAATAGGAAATAAAGACAGATAATGAGGAAATTAAAAGACATATAGAGCCTTTTAATGAATAAAATTGTTTATATATTTATAGAGAAATACAGAGGGAACATTAGAGAGAAACACACAACGTTTCATGTACTAGGTGACTAGCTATTAGATAGGCACTAATTTAACAATCATTTATCATGTACCTATAGATATATACTAGTCATTTCCTTTCTGCACACGGACACTAATGCACACAAGACACAATACAAATATATTTCAAGTTCTTGCCATTATCATGCTTATATTCTACTATAGAAAAATACATGTGCGCATACACACGTGCACACACATGCATGTGCACAGACAGACACACACACACAGTAACTAAGGAATAAATAAACATAGAAAACAGGCCAAAGTAAATATACTGACATAAACATTTGCACCGTGGTCTTGGAGTAAGATTTGAATACCAATTACACAAAGATGTCATGTCTGAGAAAAGATTCGTCATCAAACTTTACAACCTCACTAGATAAACTAGTGACTATTTTCAGCCAGCCAGTTATCAACTATTCACTACAGGTATCAGTTATTTACTGGGACTAAAGTTAGTGATAGACCAGGTTAGTCTAGGGTATCAAACTGCAGGGTAAACAAGAAAAAGGTGCACTGTTGCAATCTCTATTCTGCTGAGACAAATGAATTAGAAGCAAACAAAAAGATGTGGCTTCAGGTAGTAAAAGATAGAATGGAAATATGGTTATCATGGCCAGAGAGTACAGGCATTAAGGCACTAGCCTTGCATCCTCAGAACCTCATTCCTCAGAATACCATAAAGAGTGATTCCTGAGCTCAGAAGAAGGAGTAAACCTTAAACTCCATGAGGTATGGCCCCAGTCTCTACCCCACACCACCCACCACACACAAAAAATAAAATTAAAATCATATGTCAGAGCAAACAATGAGCCATGAAAGGATTTGACTTTATTTACATTAGATTGGAGGGATTTGCATTATTTTCCCTGCCAATACAGAAATAATGCCAAGAACCTGTATATTTCTGCCATTATAATAATGCTTTCTACCAAATGAACTTACAAATAACTCAACTGAATTTTAATACAAGAAAATGTACATATCAGTGAGTCAGAATTGCCACCACAGATAATTAGAATGTATATAATTTAGTCCTTAAATGATTATAAATGGGTAGCATGTTTAATCCCGAAAACCCTGAATGCTTTGTTCTCCCAGATAAAGAACTTTCACACAAATGAGAAAGAGCACTGATTTTCATGGTGGCGGTGCCTTCCTGAAAGATGATTCAAAAATCAGGGTGTAAAGTTCCTGCTTTTAAGTATAATCATTTTCACTTGTGAATATGAGCAGGGAAGATTATAAGCTGTCAAGAATTTCCAGAGCTTCTGCCCATGACGGAATGATGGGTCCACATGCTGTATTTAAAACCCAGCTGAATGGATAAAAATAGTATTTAACTTTCATAGTCATTATGAGCTGAAGAGATTTATTGAACCCTTCAATCAGACAAGGAAACAAAAGACGGGAAATGGGTGAATGACTCACTGCTTCATGTGTTTTCTCCATAGGGCTATTCTGATAATTGAACGATCCAAAGTTTAAACGCAATTGCATTAATGTATTTTAGAGAGGAGGCAACCAGAAAATATTTCAAAACAAAAACAAGATGCTGTGAGAGGCAGAAAGTATTCAATGAAGTGCTGTCTGCCATTAGGAGTGCACCACTAATGGACACGATGTGAAGAAGAGTAAAGGCAAGCTTACACAAATATTAAAAATCCAGGGATAAATCTTTTTTATACTTAAAATCCCAAGTTGAACTCTTGCATATACTCAGGATACTAAAATATTTTGTAAATGTTTTAATACAAATAAATTCAACACTCTATTCCTTTTTAAATATACTTGAAAGACTAGCAATTTAAGGAGAATCCATAGACTTTACTTCAAATAACTGACATGGTCATATTTTATAGAAATAACTTGAAAATGATTTATCCAACTTCGAGTGACAGTGATGAATGTGTATTTTTGCTTCTGGTGAAGCCTTGATTCGTAGTTTCAAAAATCATATATTCAAACAATTTTAATCCATGAATCTCAGAACAAAATTCTGCCTTCAGAGAACATTGTCAGTGAGCTAAAATCTGGTAGAAAATGAATGTATGAAATGTATGCATAAAGATGTTGAGAATTTTTTTTCCATTTCCAGATGTTGTATTTATTTTGTTGTTGTTGCTGCTGCTTTTAAAATTTTTATTGAATCACTCTGAGATATACCCTTACAAAACTGTTCAAGATTGGATTTCAGTCAAACAATATTCCAACACCTGTCTCTCCACCAGTGAGTCTTCATTTCCCAGCACCAGTGTCCCCAGGTTCCATCCCATCACCCCACCTCCACCCCCTGCCTGTCTCTATGGCAGAAGATTTTCTTCTCTCTCTCTCCCTCCCTCTCCCCCTCTCCCTCTCTCTCTC
>JAOXYA010000041.1:49260094-49280023 GCA_028565675.1 Sorex palustris | reverse complement strand
AAATATGACTCATATGCATATGAATGTCTCACACAAACAAAGATATTCTCTTTGATTTCCTTTCTTCAGTATTTGCTTTTCAATTTCAAGTTCTTAAAAATGACTAGTTTGGGTCAAAGAGATAATACAGCAAGTATTGTGCTTATCTTGCATATAGCTGACCTGGGTTTAATCTCTAACACTCCACGGAGTTTTCGTAGCACCTCTAGTGGTGTGGTGGAACCAACAGGTCTGGTCCAAAAAACAAACAAACCAAACCAAAACAAAAAAGACTGTTTGACTGTTTCAACTCTAAGCATTGCACAAATATTTAATAAAGGAAAATGGGTGGTACAATAGTTTTTTAAAGAAATTCAAATTTTTTAATTGTGAAATGTTCACAAAAAGTAAATATAATACAGACAAGTCTGCAGCACATAAAATATATATAACATTGTGCACCATGGTCTCTCACTAGTTTCATATTGCTATCACCACACCAATGAAAATCCAATAGTGTTTGTTAACAATCATTTTCCATTTCTCATAAAATATTTACATCTCTATCTCTGTAGAGATAGATGTAGAAATAGAGATAATTTGCTTTTTCTGCACATTTATTATATGTGGACAATTACAGCTTGTGCATTTTACGTCTGTCTTCATTTATTTAGCATTTTGTTTTCAAGGTTATTCCATATTGCAGCATGTGTTTCTAATCCTTTCCTTTTTCAGTCACAGTCTTTCCGTTGTTCATCGATTTGCTTGAGCGGGCCCAGTAACATTGTGAGACTTGTTACTGTGTTTGACATATCGAATACATCACGGAGACCTTGCCAGGCTTTGCCATGCAGGCAAGATACTCACAGTAGCTTAAGCCGCCAGACTCAAGTTGCCTTTTGCAGGCAGTAAAATTCAACTGCATTCCTTTCTTTTTTTTTTTTTTTGTATTTATCAGTGGGTAGGGCTGGAGCGATAGCACAGCGGTAGGGCGTTTCCCTTACATGCAGCCAACATGGCTGACCCGAGTTCGATTCCTCCACCCCTCTCGGAGAGCCCGGCAAGCTACCAAGAGTATCTCACCCGCACGGCAGCAAGCTACCCATGATGTATTCGATATGCCAAACACAGTAATAACAAAAGTCTCCAATGGAGACGTTACTGGGCCCACTCGAGCAAATTGATGAACAACGGGAGGACCGTGACCTTGACCCTTAGCTAAGGAAGTATGTACATTTTCTAACAGAGTTCTCATAGGTTATCCTGGGGTTTTAATCTCTTTGAGATAACCTCTATCTGATCGGAAAGAAACATGATCTTTATCATGTATCACCTGTAAAGTGCAGAGAAAGTAGTGAGTGGCTCAGTAAGGAAACTTGAGGTCTTTGTTTTCCTATGAAAGTATCAAGTGGTTTTATTTTTTATTTAATTTTTTTGCTTTTTGGGTCACATCCAGTGATGCACAGGGGTTACTCCTGGATCATGCACTCAGGAATTACTTGGGGAACCAGATGGGATGCTGAGAATCAAACCTGGGTTGGCCACGTGCAAGGCAAAGCCCTACTCGCTGTGCTATTGCTCCAACCCCTCAAGTGTTTTTAAAATGCTTATGAGTCACAGGTTTTACTTGATAGCAGATTTGGAAGGGTAGACTGAGCAACTGAAGATAAGGACAGAGAATGTCATCTGGATCTCTACCCTTAGCTTCTAGAACACTGTAGCTAAAGGACTGACAGAAAGTGATCCTACCATGCAATGCATTTGACACTGCATAGCTGGAAATCCATGATTCTGTCATTGAGTATCACTGTGAGCATAATACATCAGTTATAGCACCTTTTTTCCTTGCGTGATGCACACCCAGATCTCTGATTTGAAATCACACAACTCAGGGATTCCAGTGGCTGCGTTTTACCAGTTCTAAAACGAGGGATTATTGTAGACATTGCATATTCTCTATAGCTTTTGTTTAATTCTCTGGAGGCAAGGATGGTTCTCTTGCTTTTTCAGCCTATTTGTCCCAGAGGCGGTCAGTAATGTCCAGTACGAGACCAGCTGGCATATCTCTGCACTGCACTTCCAATACTTCAGCATTGCTTTGCTTTGCCCAAGGGACGGAGAATGGGATTCCGAGATTGAGAGAGAAAGGCTTATCACATATACTTTCATTTCTTGAGAATGGAAGGCAAAGGTATTAACAAAATCTTTACAATTGTGCAAATTTCATCTCCCTCTACCCCTACTTCTATCCACCGTAAAGCCACAAGAATACCTTCCAATTCCCTCTGCTACTTCTTCCCTCCCCTAACCCCCCTATAATCATGCAGACAGACAATAAAGGCTGGTCTTTTGGGTGCCCTAGAGAGTAAGGTCCACATCTAGCATTCTGATGTCTCCTTGTGAAAAAAGCAGAAAAATTTCTGCCTTGAGTGGTCAAACTGATGTTTCTTTTGTGTGAAATCCTCATCTTCTCTAGGTCTTCTTCATTTCCCATTCCTGAAGTACAGAAAGACAAAACAAATCGGGATGTAGGCTATGCATTCAAATCGGATTTGCAGGCTGAAAGATGGCATAGTATTTCATGGTTATAAAGATGATCACGGACCAGATTAGAGAGCCTGAGACCTCAGACTCACTCTCTTTGGACTTGGGAAAGTCATTTGTTGATGGTGGGCTTCCCCTCTCAGGAGAGGCAAACATCACTTAGCTTGCTTATCTCAGACAAGGGAGCAGGTGTAGAAAGAGGAAGGTGTAGAAGGGAGCAGGAAATTGCATCTAGATGCAAGGCTATTTCATAGACTCTTGTGGTGGGGAGGGGTGATGGGACAGCCCAGTGTCCATCTCAGAAACCCTTTGGATGGTACGGAGCTGTGGTTGCCCTGCTCTCACACTGCTTACCAAGACCAGCCACTTTCATGTCAACTCTCCCAGACCTCCCTCACTGCCATTTAGATGACTACTTTTACCTAGTTTCTCTTGTTCCCACATGCACTAATTTATAACAATGTAACCAGTGAGGTCTTTAAAATAGCCAATTTTAAAATCTTTAAAAAAAATATTTCACTCAAATTTTGCCAATGACTTTTCCATTGTTAGAATAAAATTCAAAGTTCTTGCAGTAGCCTACAAGAATCAAAGAGAAGTCATAATTCACAGGTCATATATAGCTCACTGCATTTAAAAAAATATTATCTATTATCAAAGAATGATCTTCACATCTTTAAATGTTTGGGGATAAAAGAAATAATTTTCATGATCTGTGAAAATTATATACACCATTAATCTAGGTGTGCACATACTAGTTTTGTTGGAGTCCAGTAGTAATCATTCATCTACATGTTGTCTGTAGCTATTCTCTTGATACAATGGCAGAAATTAATTTAAAGAGACAAATGGTCCAAAAAGCCTCAAATATTTACTCTTTGGCCCCTTTCATAAAAACATCTGCTGCTTGTGGAAAGTAGACTATAGACTAAACATGATTGTCACCCATTGCCTCTTTTGCAAACCACAACACCCAATAAAAGAGAGAGAACAAAAGGGAATGCCCTGCCACAGAGGCAGGGTGGGATGGGAGGATGAGGGGTGAGAGGGATACTGGGATCTGTGGTGGTCGGGAATGGGCACTGGTGGAGGGATGGGTATTTGATCATTGCATAATTGAAACCCAAGCACAAAAATTTGTAAGTCTGCAACTGTGCCTCATGATGTCTCACTAATAAAAATTAAAAAAAACAACTTTAAATAAAAAAAATAAATAAAGACGACAGCTGTGCCCTGGGGGGTGATGCAGGAAATGAACAAGAGCATGGCTCTTTTATTCATGTATTTGTTTTTCTTATGATAGCTTCAAAATAGGCCAAAAAAAATGAGCTGTTAGTGGAGAATAGCATAGGAGCCGGTCAGCGCCCGCTCCGTGCAGCCCTAAACTTGTGTCCTCCCTCTCCCTCCCAGGTATTTGAGATCGCCGATATAGTTGACCAGATGTCACCTTGGGGGATGCTGCGGATCCCACGGCCACTAATTATGATCCGAGCATTTCGGATTTACTTCCGGTTTGAACTTCCAAGAACCCGGATTACAAACATTTTAAAGTAAGCAACTAACTCCTTTTAAAAAACAAAATACATTAAGGAAAAAACGTTCATGAACATTTTTGGTTCCTTTCACCTGTTACACCTATTTTTGTTTCCCCCTAGGCGATCAGGAGAACAAATATGGAGTGTTTCCATTTTTCTACTTTTCTTTCTACTTCTCTATGGAATTTTAGGAGTTCAGATGTTTGGACCATTTACCTTTCACTGTGTTGTAAATGACACAAAATCTGGGTAAGTTCATCAGCCCCTCCATTTAGGTGATTGATAAACAAGGATGTTTCTGTAATTCTTAGGAGAAAAATTCTGCATCGAAGTTGAAATATATATGTATATATGCATTATATATTTATATATGTGTGTATGTATAAATATATATAATTTAAATACATATGTATAAACTAGAATACATATGTATTAGATGAAATGCAAATGTATACATTGAGAGATATATGTCTATATATTTTTTCCTGCTTCTTTAAACCTTACCATACATAGAGTAAAGCAACCAGCCAGCCATGTGGGAACGTTCATTAAGCAGATGCTCAGTGTGTAATTAGAAATCTTCCTCAGTATTTTTGAAAGTGAATTGAGCTAACATAAGACCACCAGAGCACTTTCTTTTCCACTTCTGACTCCCTGAAGATGTTAGCACTCAAGCTTTAGGCCTCTGGGGGGCTGAGTCTCTCTCTCCCCACATCCCCACCACCCTGACCCCATTTGTACCACCATTTTCTTCAATTCCTGAATCTTCCTCCTTCTAGCTTTTGGGGTCTTTCTTAGGTTTTGACATATTGTAGTATATCTATATATTTTCTTCTCATGAGCCCATATATGGATTTTTCCATGGTTTCTT
This sequence comes from Sorex palustris, assembly GCA_028565675.1. Lineage (NCBI taxonomy): Eukaryota > Metazoa > Chordata > Mammalia > Eulipotyphla > Soricidae > Sorex > Sorex palustris. Next base: position 49,275,094 of record JAOXYA010000041.1, on the reverse strand, counting down.
TCTGTTTATTTTTATTTGGGGGCAACGACTGACTGTGCTTGGGGATTATTCCTGGCAGGTATGGGGCACCATAAGGGGTACCCAGGACCAAACCCAGGTCAGCTGCATGCAAGACCAGCACTCTACCTGCTGGACTATTACTCCGACCTCTCCGTGGGTTCTTTCATCCAAAATATGCAGTGATTTGTAGTGGAAAAAGGAGAGATGCCAGGAGCCATATTCCATATCAAGCCCTCTGGGACTCCCAGCAATATCCCCACCCACATCCCCAGCCCTGCCCACTCACTGTTTTCCTATTCATGGTAAGGAGAGCAAAAGGAAAAGGTAAAGAAGATTCCCTTCTCATTTCCTGTCCCCAGCCTCCTAGCTCTGAGCCCGTCCATAGTAACTGTTTCCTGAAGTCTGTTTAGACAGATGACCATTGGGAAATGGATCAAGAGAAAGAAATGAAGAGAATGAGGAGAAGTTGTGAAGTGTGACGAGAGACGTAGTCAAGGAAATTTTAAAAAGTGATGGCAACAGCAGAAGAAAGGGAATTTTTATACACAGGGGAGGCAAGTTGAGGGAAACTAAGAAAGAACTGACTGTGTGGGAAAGAAACTAATGCGTAGAAGGAAACTGGAGGTAGTTTGTATTTTTCCTCCCAAGGATATGTTTGTAGGCTGTAGAATATCTCTAGATGGTTCCATGAATAAATATGAAAATTTAGAAAGACATGGTGTGGGCAGGAAAGGAGAGAGAGAGAGAGAGAGAGAGAGAGAGAGAGAGAGAGAGAGAGAGAGAGAGAGAAAGAGAGATGAAATAGGGGAAGTTTCTACATAAATAAGGGAGAGTGTTCTAGCAGCCAGGGTTTAAAATTGCTTTATTACAAATAGTCATGGGCCAGAGAGAAGGGACAGTGGGCCAGGGGCTTTTTTTCATGCAGCAGACTTGGGTTTGCTCCCTGGTACCACATATGGTTTCCTGAGTCATATGGTTTCCTGGTACCACATATGGTTTCCAGGACCCATACCTGAGTGTAGAGACAGGAATAATCCCTGGACTTCCAGTGTGACCCCAACTGCCACCCCCCCAAAAAATACAGTAGAGTCACAACACAAGAAGCCTGAGACTTGCGAATACAGGTGGACCGGGCATCTGGCTGGCACACTGAACTTCCACACAAGTGGGGGTGGGCAGGGGCAGTGTGTGGGCCCTTCTGAACTCAAGGCTCTTGATTTGTATCCTCAAGGGCTACAGATGACTGTCAGCGCTGAGAAGTGGATGTCTTTGACACAAGTATAGAAAGGCCCCTTCTATTCTGACTATGAGCCCTGGCTCCTGGCTCCCAGGGGGAGCTGACCACGAGGGCCCTTAGCAATGCGGCCCAGTTCTCATTTGGCGGGCAAGGCTGCTCTTCCTTCTTCCCTGATGGTCTATATCTGCCACTACCATTATCTTCGCATTCCTAGATTTCACCTGTTTTCTGTGACTCTTAATTCATTCCGTGAGAAAAATGTACCTGAACTAGCTGCTCGGCACTCATGCGGCTCCTACGTACATAATGAGTTTGGTGATTCTTTCAGGGGACTGATCCTTTAGGCCATTTTCTTTTGCTTTTCAGTCCAGGTTTTAATGAGTTTTAACATTCCATTCACAGGCAGAAAAATATGATGATACCATTTTGCAATTAGTTTTCCAACCCAGGCATTAATTTCTTCTCAGAACTCCACATCTTCAAGCTCCAGATAAAACACATAAACAATCCAATTAAAAAGCAGTCCACCTGTTCTACTCCCTTTATTCTGTCTGGACCTGGCATTTCCCATTAACGGTTCTCAGTCAGATATTAAAAGGACAGCGCAATGGTTCCTTGCCCAGCAATAGGAGTTGCCAATTGCTTTACTCAGTTCTCTTCATCATTGTCCTTGAACAACTATTCCCATTTTTTTGGCTTTTTGAGTCTCATCTGTCAATGTTCAGGGATTACTCCTGACTCTGCACTCAGGAATCACTCCTAGTGGGGTACTATGTTGGATGCCAGGAATCAAACCTGTGTTGGCCACATGCAAGGCAAATGCCTTACCCACTGTGCTATCACTCTGGCCCCAATTATTCCCATTTTGGTTGCATTGATTTATTTATATGCATTCTCAAGAGGTGGGGAAGACTCAGGTAGAGATCTGTCTGTTCAGAAATCTATATTTCCTCTCAGTTTATCCCTGGATTGAATATGTCTAGTCCATGAATAAGGAAGTGACTCAATATGTGTGGTTCTGCTTGTATATGGGACTCATTTTTCTCCAAAGTACAGAGAAGGGAATCTTTTCCTTACTAGCCTTCCTGGATTCTTCTCTGTCAATGAGTCGCAACCAATGGCAGCTATCATACAAGACATGAGATTTGACTGACCGACAGTAGGTCCTACTCAAAAGGAAGTTGAGCTGCCCAATGGCCTGTGACAGAAATAGGTGCCAAACAGGAGGGCAGAACTCTCCCTTGGAGCTGAAAGAGGAGCATGCAAGCCTGAACTGGCACATGGAATAGAAGAGATGAAGACTTCCCTAACACCTTATAATCATTTCCCAGAATGGAGAAAAATTTATTCATAGGTTAGTCTCAATAATGAAACAATCCCGAGAGTGAGATAATGAGAAAAGCTGTTAATGCAAATGCTGTATCTATAAACGTGTACTATCCAGAAGCAAGATTCAGGTGCGCTCTCAAGTAGATGTTCCTGCTGGTCAAGCCCTTTGCTTTAAGACCCACAGATAGGGTAACACACCTCAGAGATGCCCAGAACAGTCCTGCCACTTGCACATTATTTTCTAGGCATCTTTTTCATCTTAAAAAAAAAAACAGGGGGCCAGAGTGATAGCACAGCGGGTAGGGTATTTGCCTTGCACGTGGCCGACCTGGGTTCTATCCCCGGCATCCCATATGGTCCCCCAAGCACCGCCAGATATAATTCCTGAGTGCAGAGCCAGGAATAGCCCCTGGATATCACTGGGAGTTAATCCCCCCCCCAAAAAAAAACCCAGGATGCAATCTGCCCTTCCCCTCGTTGCCCTAGCTAAGACAGGTTCTAATATTTGTTGGTATTTTATGGAATACCACTAAGCAATGACTAGAACAAAATCTGGAAATTGAATTTTATTTTTAAATATGAAGCAACTTCTACATGGTAGATACAGGGTTTAAATCATTTCTCCCTAACTCTGCTGCCTATGTTTTTTGATGGTTTATTGCATTGATCAGTGTCTGAAATGACCTTCAGCACACATTTGTGTAGAAGAGTTGAATAGAACGGTTGCTTTGTCTTCAGTGACAGTGTATTGAAGGCAGATATAAGCTTAGAAAGCAACTTCCAAATGGGGCAGATGAGTGCATAGCAAAAAGTGTATGGCCAAGACATCACTCCAGCTTAGGGCCCCAAAGTAATGTCCTTGAACTTGTGAACAAGTTGGGAACTGCTTCCTACTCAGCATCCCACAGACCCATGCACTGTCATTGCCTCTGTTAAAACCACACATGGGGTCATGTTGAAATCTCAAATACCGTATGACATTGTTTGTTATCTCAGACTCAGCCCGCCCCCTGCTTTGTCCTGATAGAAAATGTGGAGAAATTGTTTCTGGGAGGGGAACCCTGTTAGAGACATCTGGGGCATAGAGAAATCTGGGGCATTTTCTAGAAGCAGAGATGCCAAGATCCATCTGTGGATTCATGTACCTAGGCAGGGCTGATATATGCATCTCCATTCTCCAGGTAAGAAATCAGTGGTTTAAAATCTTCATTTCACATGAAAACTTCAGTGCTGTGTTAGAGATCAGAAGATGGATTTTGCTGTGTGGATTCTTAAAAGATAACCCCTGGGGGGGGGGGGGCTGGAGAGAGAGAGAGTTCAGTGGGCAGGATGCTAGCCCTGCACGTGCACAGCAGGTTCAATCCCCAGCATCCCATATGGTTCCCCAAGCATTGCCAGGAGTATTTCTTGAGTGCAGTGCCAGGAGCAAGCCCCAAGCACAGTGGAATAAGGTGACTCGAAGGACTACTTTTCTTCATGCTACTTCCTTGGCGAAAAAAAGGGGGGGATTTTGCCTAGTGTGTTCATTTTTTGATGGCATTGCTTATCTCGCCACTCAGGAGTGGATGATGAGTGTTGGTGGAAAAATCATACTAAAATACTTTGCCCAATAATAAGGGGACAAGTACTTCCTAACATATTAAGAAATGTGTGAAATTTACCTTTTTATTTTAATTATTTTTTTGGCCTGTCTTCTGCATTCCTTCAATTCCAGCCAGCGCAATTAAAAGTGTTCAAAAATCAATAGTTTCATCTCTGCAAATTCCAGGGTGAGATAAGCAACCAGTGTTAGCACTGACCAGTTCACAGGTGCTTTGTGTTAATTCTGAATGAGAGAATCAAAGCCAGATGAGTCTTGGGATCCAAAGGCACAAACACCCGAGCAGGTCTCTGGGCAACACACACACACACACACACACACACACACACACACACCCCTCTCTCAGTTTTCAGAAGAGAATGGACCTTGCTTTTCTGTTCACCCTCCAAACCACAAGCTCAGGCATCCAGCGCTAGGTTTACTCTTTTCCCTGGCACCAACATGGTGTGTGTGTGTGTATGTGCATGTGTTCATGTGTGCATGTGTGTGTGTACCTTAATCTGTAGGACTAAATAGATGTGTGCCCTTCTATTATTTTAGGAACATTTGGCAACTAAATTAATATACACAGAAAAGAAACACTGTCTCTTTGGCTCCAAGTTAATGTATATCGATTATTCCTGGAAGTGACTTGAGGCATTCATCACCCCAGTAAAAAGCTTTCCAAGTTCCCACCATCCATGCAGCCCTACGTGGCACCGACTTTGTGCCATATGATAGAAGATGTAACTTCTCTAGTCCCTTTCTCACAGTGGGGCAGGAAAATTCCTGAACTGGGAATATCTTCTCCCTTGTTAGTAGTGGTCCTACCGTGTTGTGTATATACTCAAGATGATGCCTATTCCAAAAAGATGTGATTTTGAATGAATAGGTAGGTAGGGGAAATTAAATGACTCCATTAAGAATGGGAAAAGCAGTTTCCAAAAAGAGGGTATTAAGTAGTAAGTACATTATTAAGTTCCTAACTTTCAGTAATTGCTAAAGGTTAGCAGGGTCAATGGTTGGTTTCAATAGAGAAGGATGAAGTTGTGAGTAATGCAAGGAAGAATTTGACCCTGCAGTCAGGAGTTAGTAGTGCTTTTGGTGTTAGTTAAGATCAGTACCCAGAGGGCACATGGATTTGCTCTAATTTCTTTTCTTTGTCTTGTGTCTGAAAGTATGGCGTGATTCTTTTGAGAACAGTTTTTTAGATGGTCAAGAAGTTTCTCATTTCACAAATGAAGAATCTGTAGATCAGCTGGTTAAAGTGACCTTCCCAAGATAACTGGCCAGTTTGTCATTGAAATAAGGTGATGGACCTCGATTTCTCATTCACACATCAGTTTCTGAGCCATCAGCTTTGATTCATAAAAACTGTAAAACTCCAAAGGACTGAGGTTTTGTTTGGGGTTGTTATAATAAGTAATTTTAGCAACAAGTTAAGAATACATTTTCTTATCTTGCAAGCTCCTACACAATGCTATTTGTAAATAAGTTAGTTTGTTAAGAATTAAGAAAAAAATATGCCAGGCGATAATTAAAGCCTTTTGAAAGACAATTAACTGCTCAGAGGGATTCCAGTACTCATTTTAAACCAGGCAAACTACCAAAGCCAGGTTTTCAAAAAAAAAAATTAAACATCTATGCCAATTTTCAGATATCACACAGCACAATTCTATAAAAACAACAGGATCCAATTATTGAACTTTCTTCTGTATTTACTTTATAAACAGCCTCAATACACAAATCTACTTACCATTGATTTAAGTAATGGTGAAAAAGACATTCAATTATTCAGAGCATTGCTTTATTAAGCAAGTCATGGTTCTTTAAAGAAATAGGACCAATAATGTGTACTTATAAAAAGAAAGTTTTATTTTAAGGACTAAGATGATTGTAGGAACTCGAAGTCCACGACATTAAGGCCAGTACAGCAAACTGGACATTCTAACAAAACTAGGAGCTGCAGCCTGTCTCCAGGTTGTGTGGGCATTACGAGTATTTTTCTTTGAAGAATCTGTCATATCTCTAAAGGTTCTTGCTGGAGAGGATAAAGCCTACTACATTACAGAAAGCCATCCATTTTATTTATTATTTTTTTCTTTTTGGGTCATACCCAGTGATGCACAGGGGTTACTCCTGGCTTTAGCACTCAGGAATTACTCCTGGCAGTGCTTGGGGGACTATATGGGATGTTGGGAATCGAACCTGGATCAGCCGCATGCAAGGCAAATGCCCTACCTTCTGTGCTGTCGCTTCAGCCCCTAGCCACCCACTTTAATAAGTCTATTGATTTCAGTTTTCTTTGCATCCTGGCCTCTAGACTGATGTCTACCCAAGCAATTGGTCACCACTTGCTATACCTATAAGCAGGTTTACCTATAAACATCACAGTGTCAGGGATGACAGGCTAATCCAGATGAGACTGGGGGACAGTTGAGCTGGGAAGCCTTCCAACGAGCAGAGAGATGATCACCCAAACAGGAATTGTCCACGTCTCAAATCCCAGGCATGAAAAGCAAGGTAACTTCAAGATGTGGAAGAAAAAAATCATGAAGTTGAAGCTGCAAACCAAGAGCTGGGGGGTGGCCAACAGGGCTGTATGGAGAACACAGCAGGGCAAAGGACCTGATCTTCCAGAATCTTGTAACTCTTTCTAAAGATCTGCAGGAAAGGACTTTTTGTTGTACCCGAGTTTCGGATCCCCAGTCATGGAGAAACCCAGTTCCACACATGATAATGCAAAAGTAAAGGATTTTTATTACTAGCCCGAGTCATTGCTAGCTTGAGCTAGGATCCAAGTCTCATCCAACACAGTGGAGTCTTGACAAGGACCCTGATTCCAAATCACAAGCAGTTTATGTAGGGTTCAGCATTAAGAAGCAATTTATATACTGATCTATTTTTAGCACTAGCCCCATTACAACAGTGGTCAGCAAATAGACAATGGTTAATAACAGTTTCTAAGGAGGGTACAGTGACCTCTCATGACTGACCAGACCCAACTGCCCATTCCTTATCTCGACAAATTACTCAACTGGAAGTTTACCAGAAACTGCAAGCCTTGCTTTGGGGAAACAGAAACTGAGGCCTCAGTGATACTTAATGTTAGCCGCAGCTTGTCATGGCTTAGTTTCACCCTCACACTCTCAGTTTGAGAGGGATTCTGGAAAGTCCCTATGCTTTATGACCAATATATCCAAAGGGATATGTATCCTATATGTACACAATGACCAATTTGGGAACTAGAAAATGGTTATTGTAGAGGTGGACATGCAGTTTAATTAACTGCAAAGATATTCTGGGTGATATTGAGTAATGTATCGATTCATTTTTACACTTGAGGAAGACATAGATATCAAGGTGATACCAGAGGTCAGACTTACTCTACAGCTCAGTGGATAGTGCCTTTGGGGTGCTGTTTGTTTCTACAGGAAATGTTGGCCAAGGAGTTGGAGTTTGTATGGGGAATAGAAAGTTGGACGGATGTGCAGTGTACCCAAATGGGAAGTCCTAATGGGCAGTTGAAAAGATCTGAAAGTATATCTGCTTGGTGGAGGATGAAAACAGTGAACACAGATTTCATTGCACAGGGAGAGAGGATTGTGGGAACGAGAGGAGCTCCTAGGGTCTGCTTATAGTACCTTATGAAGCAAGTGAACTAGAGGAAAGGAGAGGAAGTCGAGAAATTGGGGCAATGCCAGCTTCTTCCATGCCAAAAAGTTTGCATCGTGTGCCTTCCTGCCAGAGCCTCAGAACCCCAAGATTCTCCACTGTGCTGGATGGATTTATATGATTATGTTTAACTCATCTTAATAACCCAGGAGAATCTCCCTAATTCAAGCTTTTTAGCTATATTGACATCTGTAACCTTAACTCCTATAGGCCTACTAACAATGGAGTCCCAGGGTCCTGGTTAGAATTCAGGTAGACAGTTGTAGGTGCCAGTTTTCCATTTGCCACCCAAACAGTGATTCAGAATATTACCAAGAAAGCAAACACAAACTGAAAAAGAAGCCATTTTCTACTGGAGGTCGCTCATGGAAATAAATGAGCAATTTCAGTGAATTAAAGAGCCTGAAAATGGTCTCCAAAATTAAATACAAGATATTTAAAGTAGATCTGAATGTGAGTAAGAAAAGCAGTTAAGATCCACTTAAACATGAGTGGACATTGGTGACGACTGGGAGATTCATTATTTGTATTTAGGATTTTCCTGGTAAGAACACAATATATTTCTACTAAGTCCTAAGAGCCTCCTGTTCTATCCTGAATATCTGAGGAGAAAATTGATTTGCTCAAGCGGGCCCAGTAACATCTCCATTATGAGACTTCTTGTTACTGTGCTTGTCATATTGAATACTCTCGGTAGCTTGCCAGGCTCTCCCAGAGGGGCGGAGGAATTGAACCCGGCTCGGCCAGGCTGGCTGCGCACAAGGCAAACATCCTACCACTGTGCTATCACTCCAGCCCGAGGAGAAAATAATATGGAAATTATTAATATTATCAAATTAAAGTTAAATCTAAATGATTCATATAAACTGATAAAAGGAACACATATATATTCTGAAACTCTTGATGTCCATTTTTTACATACTATGTTGTTTCAGAGTATGTGTTCCAAAGATATCAACCATTTAATATATGTATCTAGCATCAAATACCTTTATGTTAATTAAAAAAAATGTTTCTAGTTTGCTGCATCTGAAGTCTGAAGTAAAAAGACTTGGAAATAATATATCGGCCATTAAAAAATAGAACTTAAGTCTAATAAAGAAGAAAACACAAAAAGAGGCAAAAAGGAAAAATTGCTTTTATAAGTTGATAAAATCGTAAACATAATGGTTCATAATCATGAGTGATGAACCTTTTCATAGTGTTATCCCGGGAGTTATACAATTGCTCATTTAATCATTCAACATCCCCACAAATCTGCTAGAATTCTAATCCCCATTTTGTAAGTATGGAACTTGATGTTTTCACTCCCTTACCCAGAAGTTAACCTGGCTAGCACCAGATTTCAAACTAGGGCTAATGAAACAGAATCCCAAGAAGTGAGTGTTTATGTATTTACACAGAGACCAGTTATTCCTTTCACACAGTCCTGATGTAGCTCTATTTCTTGCCTTCTTACAGATAGGGAAACTGAGGCCCAGATAACTGAAAGTCACACAGGTTGCAGGTGACTAAGCTAGAATTCATTCCAGGAGGACCAGTCACAGAACCTCATTTCCTAGCTGAAGAGAGAAATGAGTTTCTTTTTTCCCATGTGGACAGAGTGTCTTCTCAGATATTGCCATTCCATTTTTCGAGTATTGGAGATGAAAAACATTTGTCAGTTTTGATGGACTGGTAAAACTTTTTCCCTCGCTGAACTTTAGCTCACCTTCTCAGTGAAAATGAAGAGCTGTGTGATCAATAGTTTCTGCTTGCAGCTGGGCAATTTTGTGAGTGAAATTTTCTCAGCATCATGTGCCAAGATTCCTTCTCTCCTCTTGACAATTCTTTGTCTTGTGGTCTCACAGCCGATTGTGCTGCATTTTCTTATTGTAATGATGAATCATTATTTATAGCATCTATGGAGGACTTGCAACTTGCCAGCCACTGTGTGGAAGTTGCCCACTTGGTCTCTTTAGCTAAATCCCCACCCGGGCTTCCTTTTATTATGACACTCCCTGGCTCACAGGTGAGGAAACAGAGTTTGGAAACTGCAATTTATTTAACTGCCACAACCTGTGTCAAAGCCCAGAATCCAACCCAAGGCCTTCCCCTGACACTAACCCCCTGTCCTTGGATCTCTCTGCTCTAGTTTGTGAACGCCAAGTCAGAAACTTAGAGGCACATTAGATTAAACAAAAATGGGTCACTTGGCCTCCACAGAAGAATGCCATGTGAGAAGTCTGCCTAAAGTCCAAGGATAGTAGAGATAAGGGCCAGGAGGACCACTCCACGGCTTGGAAGGCAACCTCACATGCTGGGGGGAAGGGCAGCTGGGATACAGAAGGGACCACTAAGTCAATGATGCTTGGTGGCCTAGCACTCGGGATGGGAGATACGTACTGAAAGTAGACGATGGAGACGATGGACCAAACATGATGGCCACTTACTACCTGTATTGCAAACCATAACACCCACCCAAAAGGAAAGAGAAAGTAAGAGGGAATATACCTGCCAGAGAGGCGGTGGGTGGGGGTGGGGTTTGGGGGGTGGGGATGGGGGGTGGCAGGAGGGATACTGGGAACATTGGTGATGGATAATGGGCACTGGTGGAGAGATGGGTACTTGGGCATTTTATGACTGAAATACAATCACGAAAGTTTGTAAGTCTGTAACTATATCTCACAATGATTCAAAAAAAAGAAACAAAAGAAACAATAACAAAAAACCAAAAGGGTCAGAGAATTTAAAGCAGGACTATATATATCAACTAAAAACATGTGTCTTCAGTTCCAAAAAAAACGGAAAAGAAAAAATCCTTTCTGATTCAATCAAGTCATTTTGCAGTTTAAACCTATCCCTTAGGGTTTAAATGAAGAGTTCAAAGATGGAGCTGAAAACAATGCAACCTATGGGAATAATTATTGAACCATTATTTCCTGAGCTATACATGTAATTAAATGAGCTCACTTGTAGCTAACAAAATCCCAACTGAATAAGTGTAGGATGTGTGAAATAAAGCTGAGGCATTTTGAGCTTTGTTTGTGACCAAGATGCAGACTGCAAGATAACACTTATGTGGTGAATTTGGTGGTGGAGATGGTGTTAGGGGCGGGGATGGTGGGGTGGGTGGTAGTTAAGGTGATGGAGATGGTCATAGGGAGGTGGTAATATTGTTGGACGAAGTAGTAATGGTGGTAGAAGTGGTGCTAGAGTGTAGGGTGATGGTGAAAAAGATGGTGATAATGGAGGTGATGGTGATGTTTGTGGTGATGGTGATTGTGGAAATCGTGATACTGGCAGTTGTGTTGGTGGTGGTGAAGATGTTAGTGTGGGGGTACTGGATCTTGTCTCCAGGTACTGAAGAGGCAGAGACAGGAGACGAAATGGCACAGCCCCAGCGGAGTGTTTATGTGAAGTGACAGTAAATCCCCAGCGATGAGAGGGCATCCCGAATGGCCGCTGGCAGTTGGCTGTGCAGGCGGTCTCTGGAGATTTTCTTGCCTTCCTGTTTCTTTCTTTGTCTGTGTCAGAGAAGGAGTTTGAGGACAAGACTGTGCAGGTAAGAGATGAGAGAATTATTAAAGACACAGCACATCTTTGGAGCACGGGTGTGGGACCTCCCAAGGGAGATAGTGACAATGGTTTCTGGAATGAGATATCCCTTCTTCAGGAGGGAGGTTGCCGTGGGGAGGAAATGTATGAGGGGTTGGGTGTGATTGTGCCGGTGGAGTGGTTACACCAAAGCATTCTCCAAAGTTGCTTCTGTCTTGAAAGAGGGGAGTGAAGTAAGGTCGGGAGTTTATTTGCTGAGCATGCAAATTTCCACCATCTAGCTGGAAAGGGTTTTCCAGAGTTTTTTCTGTATCAGGAAGTTGGTGAGCACAAGACTGTCTGGTTAGACCTCTTTATTTGATTTCAGGCTCCCGTGTTTTATTTTGGGTTTCTGTTTGTTTTTAGACAAATGTGAGTCTGAATTTGCTCTTAATAGCAGTTTTCCCACACTGTCTTTCCTCCTCCTCCTCCTCCTCCTCCTCCTCCTCCTCTCCCCACTTCCCTGTATCACTGTATCACTGTCATTCCGTTGTTCATTGAGTAGACTTACTCAAGCATGTGCCAGTAATGTCTTTATTCCTCCAAGTCCTGAGATTTTATTTATTTTATTTTATTTTTTGAATTATTTTTATTAGTGAAACACCATGTGGTACAGTTGTAGACTTACAATTTTTTGTGTTTGGGTTTCAGTTATACAGTGATTGAGTACCCATCCCTCCACCAATGCCCATTTTCCACCTCCAGTGCTCCCTCCACCCCCCCCCCACTCCATGCCTATGGCAGGGCACTCACTTTTGTTTTCTTTCTCCTTTTGGGTGCTGTGGTTTGCAAAAGAGGCATTGAGTGGCAATCATGTTCAGTCTATAGTCTATTTTTAGCATGTATCTCCCATCCTGGGAGGATCCTTCCAACACCCTTTACTTGGTTGCTCCCTTCTCTATCTGGATGGTCCCCCGAGCACCGCCAGGAGCAATTCCTGAGCGCATGAGCCAGGAGTAATCCCTGAGCATCGCTGGGTGTGACCCAAAAAGCAATATATATATATATATATATATAATTTCTAAAGAAAAAATAAAATATAAAGGTTTCTAAGCATAATTTAAAAAAATTGGGGGGTCTACTTAATGGTTGTATAGCAGTTTGGAGAGGGGTGATATTAAAAACAGTATGCTAAAAAAAGTGTTGGGGAAGTTTAGCTAGTCGGAAACCATTTTTTTCCTTCTTTTTTAAAGTAGAATTGAGGCTAACTAAAGGAAAGACTTAAAAACCCTTACTAGAGTATGAGAAATCAAATCTATCAGACTTAGTGCATAGGAATTGACAACAGCCTACTTTGTTGGGTAGGAACTGGCATAAAACAGCTTGGGCTGTGTCTTCAAATCTGGAGATAGTCACTTTAGTAAGCTCCTGACCCAAGTTTATTTAATTCTCCTGGGATCTTTTTCTTAGGGATGTTCCCAGTTTGGTGCTGAATCCAGAAATTGGTTGTTAAGCACTTACTTGATACTCACATACCGAAACAAAGATCTTCTTCAGCAACAGCAAAAAACTCTCTGTATAGGTTCTGATGTTTTATTGGTGTAATCAGAGTCCTCAACAATTTTTTCACTTATATTTTGAAAGATAAAGAGACATTCAATTTTCATAATGCAAAGGTATGACTCATTGAAATTTGCTGATGCCAACACTATTGTTTTTTACCTCCACATATAGCCAAACACTATGTGGTTCCTAAATCCACACCAAAGTTAGGCAGGCAAGAATCCAAAACTATATTCAAGAATGGAATAAAGGTCTGGTCATAGAGTCTAAGATTTTGCTTGTCTCTCCCTAAGTGGCTTCCCTGGATCAGAGGTTAGGACCTGCTTAGTTTTGTTGATGAGGCCTGCGAGGCACTGGATTCTCCAGTTATTTTTCACACACCCCACCCCCATCCCTAGTCCCTGCCACAGTCAAGGATTGATTATCCTCCTTTTTACAACAACTTTTCTTCCATTATTTCCCCAAATACTAATGCCCATTTTCCTGGACACTTCTCCAATTGGAATTTAATAATAGATACATGAATTAAATAAGATACTGGGTAAATTATGACATAAGTCTTTTGAAAATTACTTTCCTTTTCTGCCCTTTTGTATTATATAACTACTGTGTTCGTAAAATAATAGCAGATCTAATACCATTGGTAGGTACCTCCTAATAAACGCATAATATTTCACATTTTGGAATAAAAAAATCACTAAGGTTGTTTAGTTTATCCCCCTGATATTACAAATGAGAAAGCCATTAGAAGAAGATGGAGGTATTAATTGAAGAGACTAATAGAAAACATAATTGTATGGCCTGGTTTACTTCATCATGAGACATTATAAAATGTTCAATTTAATGAAACTAGCATTATAGGTGATGGATGTATCATCCAATTAAGTCTTCTGTACTTCTGAAAAGTATATACTAAATATTCTCAATTAAGAAAATATTTCCATTTCCAATATGAGCGTGCAGATAATGAAAAATAGAAAAGAAAGAAGAAATCATTAAAAATGATCACCTGATATTTAAAAGTTGCTCTGTTAAAAGGGTTAATGGCACCAGTCCCCACCTATTTCTCAATAAAAGTTCCTCTTGCACATATACCTGTGTATATATATATATACACATATACAGATTAATTATTAGAGGGCCTTTACCATATATATATGTATATAAAAGCACTTATATATATATATATAAACACTGTAGCATTGCCCTCCCATTGTTGATTGATTTGCTTGAGCGGGCCCAGTAACATCTCCTTTGTGAGACTTCTTGTCACTGTGTTTGGCATGTTGAATACGTCACAGGGAGTTTGCCAGGCTTTGCCATGTGGGTGAGATACTCTTGGTAGCTTTCCGGGCTCTCTGAGAGGGGTGGAGGAACCAAACTCGGGTTGGCCAGGTTGGCTGTGGCAAGGCAAACACCCTATCTGCTGTGCTATTGCTCCAACCCATACACACACACACACACACACACACACACACACGAGACAAAAGAAAAAATAATTCAAAATGACAATGCCTAATGTTAAACCCTCATCCCATGCCACACATATTTAATATAAATTGATATCCTACACAAATGGCATTGATATTCTATACAAATTTCTGGTCATGCTTTCTAGAATATGAATATAAATTAAAAATGAGGGTATTACATTTTTACTGACCACTGTTCTTACCTCCACATCTTGGAATTGGCCCACTCCACATCACTTTTCCATCCATAAGAATACACGTAATTGTTTCTGTTCCTTGAGTTTTAATAAATCCTTCTTCACAAATAACTGAAATCGAACTTCCTAATTGAAAGTTGTCCCCAAACCTCCGTGCATTGATTGGTATTCCAGGATCAGGACATTCATTATGTCCAAATGCTTGAGAATAAAACAACAACAACAACAACAAAATCAACAAGCTGCATGAAAGAGACCCCCATGGATTTGGGGGGAGAGTTATTTTGTAAAGGCTTTCCTTTCACCATACTTGATTAACTTATATGGATTGGGATAATTATTAAAAATATGAGTTATACTCTAAAACACAACAATTCAAAACAGAATTATTTCTGCTTACTTATAGAACTCAGTATGCAAAATTAGACAATA
>JAOXYA010000041.1:49222311-49232588 GCA_028565675.1 Sorex palustris | reverse complement strand
ACCTTCATGCGTGTGGAGAGTGGTCTCAGCATGGTTGTGGCTGGTTCTGGAGGTCTTCGGCTGCCGGAGCTCTGCTCAGGGCAGGGAGGGAAACTCAACCCGCCCTCTCCAAGGGGCCCCGGTGAGGACAGCCAGGCGCGGGGGGCAGGAGACTCTTTATAGTCACCACAAACCAATGAAACAAAGGCAAAATTTCTGGGAGTACTAAAAAATGGTTCTGGCTTTTAAAATTATAATTTCTAATATATAAATTAATATAATTATTATTAATAAATTAAATAATAAATTATTGGGTTTTTTGGTTTGGGGGTCACACCCAGTGATGCTCAAGGGTTACTCTCCTGTCTCTGCCCTCAGGAATTACTCCTGGTGATATTTGGGGGACCATATAGGATGCAGGATATTGAATCGAACCCAGGTCAGTCACATGCAAGGCAAGTGCCCTACCTGCTGTACTATCAGTTTGGCCCCTGGTTCTTGCTCTTAGAGACAGGATGCATACCCATTTCCATGACATAGGGGGGTGGGGGTGGAAGGAAAGGCCAACTCCCCACCAAGACCAACCTTGATGTCCCCCTCCAGTCCAATCCATACACCACTGGGTTTTAGTGAAATAAGGTTTTAGAGGCAACATAAATTCAAGTGATGGCCACCAACCAACATCTTTATTTCTTTATCCCAGAAGTGCCCACTGCCTTATTAGAGTTGGAGCAAAGAGCTAGAGTCGTTCTCACCACCTCCTTTCCACCAGCCTCAGTCTTGCATTGTTTTCCTACCCCTTTGATCTCCTTTCCGTAGACACTTGTCAAAGCCAGATGCCTTAGTCATCTCTCCCCAGAGTGTCCGCCATCGCCTTATCAGGTGCCCACACAGGGGGAGCGTGACAGGGAACAGCGAGCTAAACATCCATGCCCAGATGGTTGCAAGAGGAGAATGCAACTTCTCCAGGAAACTGCTTTCTGATTTTTGCCATCCCCTGACCTCATTATTAGAGCAGCAAAGTCTAAATGTTAAAAGAGAGTTGTTAATCCAGTGGTTACCTCACATGATAGTCTAAAGAAAACTCCTTTAGACTTTCTTTGATGGGATATTAAATCGAACTTAATTTTCTGACATTATTCTTAAATGTGTTGCCAACACCTTTCCAAATTCTTATATCTTTTCTCTGAGACTGGGACTTTCTCGTTGCTCTGGAGATGCCCGAGCTCAGATGGGCTGGGGTGCAGACAGGGTTTTATTTCACACTTGGCCTCCACCCTAAGCCTCCCCCCGCCAAACCCAGATCAGTTTCTTTTAAGTTCCTGCTCTTTGAAAGGAACTGAGAACATCTGGGATGAGCAAAGGAAGATGCAGGATCCCTAAGAGTTGCAGAGAGGGAGAAGTGCTTTCAGGGCAGGATGGAGCCCGCTACATGCAGATACGAGGACAAAGGTGGCCTGGTAAGAGTTGGGAGCTGCCTGAGAGACTGAGGTATATTCCCCCAGATTGGATATGAGCCAAAATCCTGTGTCCCCTAGTTTGCCTCTGGAATGGCAGCACCCCCAAATTCTCCACTATGGATGGGGGCTCAGAGTCCCACTGGAAACTAGTGGTTCCTGTGGGATAGGAGGAAAGGGAGATTCACAAAGTCTCCATCCAGACCCCGACTCTGAGACCCACACAGTGACCTTCCAAGGGTGAGGGGTCTTTGCAGAGAGGAGAGTGAGTCTAGAGTGGAAATCATTCTGGATTCTGCAGCTCAGTCCTAAATCCAAGTGCATGTGTCTTAAGAAGAGAAAAATGAAGACAAGACCCAGGCCACAGGAGGAGAAAAGCCAGGTGAAACGGGCAGAGCCTGGGTGGATGTGATTCCACACCAAGATCAGAGGAGAAGCTCACATGAAGCTGGGAGAGGCTAGGAAGGACCGTGTGGCCGGAGCTTTGCTGGTGATCGGAACCTCGTTGGGAACAGTTGGCCTCTGGGTGAGCTGCTGGACAGGCTCCTGTTGCCGAGGACACCAGCTCCTACACTGAGTGAAAGTAGACTAGGGGGCACCTCTGAGAACCAGAGTTCTCATCTTCAGCTGCAGGAACTGTCAGGGTGGTCAATTATTTTTTTCTTTTTGGGTCACAGCCAGCAATGCTCAGTGGTTACTCCTGGCTCTACACTCAAGAATTACTCCTGGCGGTGCTTGGGGAACCATATGAGATGCTAGGGATCCAACCCAGGTTGGCCGCATGCAAGGCAAACGCCCTACCCACTGTACTATCACTCCAGCCCCAGGGTGGCCAACTTCACAACAGGCCTTGAACCCCCAAACAAACACCATCACTGCCAGATAACAAGGACCCCCTTATTCTCCCCCAACACTCTCCCAAGCATAATTAGGAGAATTGATTTAGAAGTAACTGAGTTGGTTGGTTGTTGTTTTTTTTAATTCAACTCATGAGCCATGGGTTTATATTACTCTATAACCAAATGGAAATGAGTCTTTAAGAGCTAAATCCAATTGGCGGTGCCAAGTTCAGTCTGCAGCAAGGGTCTTAGGAACTAAGTCAGATCAATGGAGAGAAATATCAAGGCAATTATTTTCATCCTGAGCTCCTGTGCTTTTTCCTGCATTTTTTCCCATGGGCTCCATCATATCCTGGCTGGCTGGAAAGGAATTCCATGAAAAGCTACTGTGTGTGGAGCTATTATTGTTATTGTTGTGACAGCCACAATATTTTACAAGTGAAGACCCTGGGACTCAGGCCGGACCCGTGGGTGACACGCAGAGCCAGGCCTCCCAGCCGCAGTGAACTTCTCTGCCAGGCCGCCAGCCTCCTGGGCTTTATTTGATGGAGAAGTTAATGGCAGTGAGGGCAGTATATTGTATTTATGATCCTGACCAGGCAGTGTCTGACCCGTGGCTGGAGCCCATCAGCTGCTTGTCGAATTTAATCGAATTACAGAGCCTCACTGCCCTTAAGTAGCCATCTGTCTGCTGGTGAGCACAAAAATTAAAAGCTGTCAATGCTGAAAACCTCTCCAACCCAGGTAGATGAACAAGAAAATAATTTATTGTTGACAAAAGAGCACCAGTCTGTGATCGGTCTCTCAGGGTACCTGCTGAAGAAATAAAAAGGATCACAAAGATAGGGCAAACCCATTTCCTTTCTCCCATCCCTGGTCACTGCCCCGCAACCTGCAGGTGCTCTGTAAGTAGGATGAACTGATATTCCCAGTGTCTAATATTGCCCCCACCATACTGCCCTCTCCAAATTCACTTGGCAATCAAGGGGGCCATCTGCAGTCAATAATTGCTTTGATCTCAAAACCAAAACTACTCTAGCCGGACCAAGTTGGCCCGTTGGCAATATGCCACATTATCCCAAAATGAATGAGGGTGCTCTGTTCCTGGTATTCAAGGGTATAATTCTGTTTCAAGGGTATAATCTGTGGGCCTTTAAGATGGTCGGGAGATAAAATGGTCAGGTTGACTTTTCTTCAAAAAAGATCTGAAAGGGACGGAGAAAGAATCTAAAAAGACAAGTTTTTGTTGGTGGTAGTTTTAGTTTAGGGAGTCACACCTGGCAGTGCCCAAGATTTACTTCTAGTTCTGTATTCAGGGATCACTCCTAGAGGTGCGGTGCTGAGGAATGAATGGATGTTTGTGGTGTGCAGGAAAGCGGTCTACCCACTGTACTATTGCTCTGGCCTAAGACAAGTTTTCCAAAGGGCAATTTTCTGGAAAAGGAAGCAAGCTGCCACTTTTCCTTTTTTTCCATCTGGGAACAATGCTTGTTCTTTTTTGATTTGTGTGCACCCTTTCCCTGGGAGCTGGGCAATGTGATTACTCAGACACAGAGAAGTGCCTGCCCCGAGTCCATGGGGTCAGCAGCAGAAGCGACATCTCAGTCCACATCTGGAATCTTTAGATGACCATCTCTACTTCCAGGGTGTGGTTGCTGGGAAGGGAGGGACAGTCTGTCTCTGATCCTCTTGATGGTAACTTCAAGGACAACATTGCAGTCAGAGAAAGGGGGCTAAACTTGGAGCCAGGATGAAATATCTTATTGAAGTGGTGTCTGAGGTAGAAAGATGCACATATGAGCTATGCCGAGTGGTGACTTCCACCCATCTGTAGTCTAGGCCATCTGTAACTTCTTTAACTCCTGGCAAATCCCAACAGACGTAGCTATTAGAAGGCAGGGCGTTGGCCCCTGAAACCATAAATATCCTGTCAAAATTGAACATTTGGATGCTCTTCTTGTTTCTTGTTAAATCTCCATTAAACTTGGAAAAATGACTTGTTATTCTTTTCTGCATATTACTCTCTCTGGTGCTCAAAAGTCCTGACTAAATTCAACTGACTTTCTTACTTTCATGCTTCGCCATCTGATAGGAACAAATGTAATAATTTGTTAAAAGGAAAGTGAAAAGGGAGGATATTACTTAGGAATAAAAACAATGGCCAGATGAATGTGGAACTTTCAGGAATTCAGAGTTGAGAAGGAAATAGATAGGAAAACACTTTAAAAGTTCTTTTGTTTTTTTTTTTAGCCCTACTGAGCCCTTCCGAAGAAGTATATGCCTTTGTTTTTAATTTTGTACATCTGGTAAAATACAGAAAAGAGAAAAATATATTTTTTTCGCTAAGGCAGGCACCAATAATATTTCTAAAGTACCTCCCTCTAGCCATGCTAATCGTCTCTGTATCATTCCAATTTTAGTATATGTGCTGCCAAAGCGAGCAAACAAAATGGAAATAGGAAGAATCATCCCTTTGATCAACATAGCAATTTTCCAATAATACAAACCTTAATAGCGATAGCACAGTGGGTAAGGCGTTTGCCTTGCATGCAGCCAACATGGCCGACACAGATTTGATTCCTCTGCCCCTCTCAGAGAGCCTGGCAAGCTACTGAGAGTATCTCACCCACACAGCAAAGCCTGGCAAGCTACCCATGACGTATTCAATATGCCAAAAACCAGTAACAAGAAGTCTCACAATTTGTTGTGAGATGTTACTGGTGTCCACTTGAGCAAATCTACGAACAACAGGAGGACAGTGCTACAGTGCTCCCTCTAGCATTTTCTCTGTTTCTTTTTGCACACCATTGCCCTCTTACCATATGTTCAATATTCATTGCAATAGAAGCATTTTTAAATACCGTTAAAGTTGATGAGTGCACTAGTCATCTATTGCTGTGGACCAGACGAATAATTTAGAGCTTGTACAGCTGTGTTTATTATCTCTCGTGGTTTCTGTGGCTTCTGCAATCTGGGGCCAGATTGACTTGGTAACCCATGGGACTCATGACTGAAGTAGAAATGTTGCCTGGGGCGGGAGTCTCCTTGAGGCCAAATGGGTCCACAACCAAGACGGGTCACGTGGCTATTGGCAGCAGCCTCAGTTCATCTCATAGACTCTCCTAAGGACATTTTAAGTGTCCTGGAGCCTGGCATCTGGCTTGCCCCAAACTGGGTGAATGAGGAGAGAGTGAAGTGAATCCCCTTATTTCTCACCACACAGTCTGGTCTGTAGCCAACCACACTGTGTTCAACACAAGAGCAAGAACCCCAGGAAGTGAGAGGAGTACTGGGGGCCTCTGGGAACTCACTCCAACAATGGCAATGTATAGTGGCTACAGCGATTTGATCCTCAAAGGCTCCTTAACTGCACCATTACGGAGGGTTCGCTATGCTTTCCAGTATTTCATTACGGTAAATAACCTTATCAAGCACCTTTGTATGTGAATCTCCTCATTCACACTTTTGATTATTTATTTTGAATACAGTCTCAAAAGTGAGATTACTGGGGTGTTTCTTTAGGAAAAAAAATTTTTTCTTAATTTCCATTTTAAATTGGCTTTCTAAATAAGCAAATTTATATTTTATATAGTTTATTTCACAATACGCATTTCTCTGAGCATGTTTATTATAGAACCTAAGATGCCTGTGCCATGACTCACAACTCCAGGGTTATTTTTCACTGAATGCATCCTGTAGAGTATGTGTTTAGGTGGATAGTCTATATTCTGTAGGTATTATATTTGACTTATGGCGTGTGGGTTTTTTCATTGTTATTTAACCATTTTATAGATCCTCCTGAGTTTGTTTGTTGCTGTTATTTTGGACAACTTAGAACTTGATGAAGATCTAAAGAAGCTTAAACAAGTAAGTAATACCATGGAGAATGCTTTAAATATGCAATTTAAAAATAAAAGAGCAAAACACATGATTGCAGGTGATATTAAAGCATCTTGAACTTTAAAGTTAAAAAAGAATACATTTTAATAGTACAGGCCATCTGGTAAACTAATTTTATTACAAGCTTAATTTTTATTCGATATCAAGAAGGGAAACTTTCAGTGCTCTGTAATTATCTTAGTATTATTTTTGATTAAAAATAAGATGAACAGAGGTATAGTAACTTGGATTTGGAGACTATTCTCCTACCACCATTAAATGAAAGTTGTTTGGAAATGAAATGCCTCAGGGCCAGTTTTTCATTTTACATACTGACATAGGAAACTCCTGATTATTATCATAAAAAGAGCAGGCATCAACTTGCTTGACTTCTAAACACTAAGAAAGAATTTAGTCTTGGTTCCCTCAGTGATTCTAAGAGACGGTACAGAAAGTCACAGGGAGCATACAGGAGGTAAGGGCGCTCTGCACACAGCCACCCTCACTTTCATCTTCAGCACTGCATCTGGTCCATGAGCATGACTAGGAGTGACCCCTGAGCGCGGAACCAGGACTAAACCCTGAATGTGCTGAGTGTGACCCTCCAAATAAAAGAAAGAAAATGATACATAAAAAGCAATCAACTGTGTTTCCAATCATATATAAAATCTTAGTGAGAGTTAGGGCATCTAGATCATTGTATCCCAAATGTGTCAGTGTAAATGTGTTGAGATTGTGTTATTGATGGCCTAAGTTGGGTATGATTAACCATTCTAATAGTGTCTGTAACCTGAAGGATACTTGACTTATCTCTTTGGCTCTGTCAAAGAACAAAGACCTGCCAAGAAATTGAGTTGAATTAGATATTCTTGGCATATCCACTCCAACAATATATTGAATTTAACAAAGAGTACCAAGAATCTAGAACAAATCCTATACAGACATCTAGAAAGATCATGAACACTCAGAATTTTCTTTTTTATTTAGTTTTATGATAATTTTATAAATTAGTTCACAAGATTTGATTGCATCTAATATTCGAACACCAATCCCACCGCCATTACACCTTCCCACAACCATATTTGGATCTTTTTATCCAGAACCCCAACCCCTGCCTCAAAGCAGAACTGAAATAATTTATTTTGTATTGTTTGTTATGAATAAATCACTGAAAATGCTCCAAAAAGACCTTCCTTAGAGGAGAGTATATGAAGGTTGTTGTATTTCACCGAGGGGCTATTAAGCTCTTCTATAAGAGATTAATAATATGTTGTTAAAGGTTGAGCCTTATATGCTTATATATATGTATATATACATATATATGAATATATATATTTTTTTCTCTAAGATTGGTTGCCTTCTACTTTAAACTTCATCAAATGTGGTGTGTTAAACTTGGAGTATGAGTGGTATGAGGTATGAAATTCATGGCGTGGTCCAGGGATAGGTTTTCTCGTGGGTGTGGCTCGGCCCAAGCATGGAAGAGCGGCTGTGAGCAGGGTGGAGGTTGAGTACTGGAGGTTTTCGACTGCTCGGCTGGGTCCCTTGGGGTGGGGAGGAGTCTCATCTGCCCCCATCCGGGACACCCCGACCGAATTAAACAGTCTGGCGTGGGGTCCAGTGGCATGGCTATGGCAGTGTCGTGTCATGCTGTCTTCCGAATACTCAGAATTTTCAAATCACATCCTAGTAGTATAATTTGAAAGAGACATAGGCTATTAAATCATTGTTATTTATATATTAAAAAGTCACTTAAAGCCTCTCACCTTATTTCTATTATCTCCAAAATCTATACTTTCAATCCAATGTATTAAATAAAGATGAAAATATGTATTTTGTAAAAAGGTGCCTGCTGCAGGCAAACACAAACATGTTGAGGCTGGATTTAAGGTCTTCCCTATCCTGCACCTATACAGGTGAAATCACTATCTGGATACTAAGGGGATCGCTTCTTCCATTCCCCTTCAAAGTGTGGCAGCAATAGCAGGTTCTTCAACTGAGAGTTTGTAGGTTCTCTTTGCCATTGCTGCAAACATTTAACATGGCTTCCAGATGTTAAAGGAATATGTAACCAATGAATTCCAAGCGGAAACTGACCTGCCATAGAATTATATCTAACGATCACAAATCAGCTATTGGGAACCATCTTAGTCCTTGTTTTACAAAGGTGGTATTAAGATGTGGATTTTCCTCTTCACTCTGCTGACTGTGCATGGATGTTGAATGTTTCCTAAGAGAGTATGTTAAATGTGTCTACAGTCAAAATAAAAGATATTCTAAATAAGAGATATCCTAAATAAAAAATATCCTAGTCTTTTGAACTGATGCTCTGAGTAGCTTTGCTTTTGTTTCAAATAACCATTGGTCATAGAAAATGCCCCATAGTTCCAGATAAGAAAGAGAAATTTTCTGTTAGAGGGCAGTATAATAAATCTATAGGTGGAATTTTTTTCAGGTTTATTAATTGAAACATAATAATATCTTAAGATATAGGTACAGATATAGATATAGTTAAAGAAACAAATGCAAGGAGCTAAAGAGATATTAGAGTGGGCAGGATGCTTGTCTTGAGCTTGGCCAACCAGGATTCGGTCCCCCGCATTCCATATGCTCCCTCGAGCATTCCCAGGAGTAACTCCAAAGTGCAAAGCCAGGAGTAGTCCTTGAATATCATTGAGTGTGGCCCCAAAACAACAGCAACAAAATTTTAAATGCAGATAGAGTTATCTGATCCCAAGTGGAAAAACAACAGTAAAACCACTGCTTTAATTGGTATCTGACTTTCTTCCTAGATGACAAAATATTTCTTCCTAGATGACAAAGTATTAGTAAACTATTAGTTGCTCTGCCTTAAATAATATATTGTTAATTATAAATTATATTTCATTAACCATTTGTTAGATATTGGTGACAATTTATTTTTTGGTTATTCTGCCCATCAGTGTGGGTTATCCATTGTGCTAACCTACAATTTGCACTATCTTCTTTAAATATTTAGAGATATTTAAACTTTGGACATTCCAAACAGAAATAAAACAGCGAAATCATTTTCACGAGTACTTTCCACATTGTTCTTTAGTTATGATGGAATTGAAACTACACCTACATCTACTAATTTTATACTTGAGACATAAAATTGCTACAGGCCAAATGTTATTGAAATAAGCAAAAATGTTCCAAGTTCACTTTGTTCCATTTTTTAAAAATTTATTGGAATTACCATGATTTCCAGTACTGTTTATGATGGGATTTCATGCATACAACATGCGAACCCTTGGAATATTCCCTTACTATGTCTTTTTGGGATCCCATGCGTGAGAAAAACCATGTTGTATCGGTCCTTCCCTTTCTGACCAACTTTAGCATAATACCCTCTAATTGCATCCACATAGAAGCAAATCACATAATTTTGTCTTTTCTTAGAGCCATTTTCATATATATCCATTGTGTATATATACCACAGTTTCTTTATCCAGTCATTCTGTTCCAGATACTTGGTTTTTTTCCAAATTTGGGCTATTTTGAATAGTGTGGCAATGAACGTCGGAGAGTGATTATCTTTTCAGAGTAGGCTTTCTGGGACCTTGGGGTAGATGCCAGTAAGTGAAATTGCTGGACCTTTTTGTTTTCTTTGGTTTCTGAAAATTGTGTCTTTTTTATGTACTTCATTTTATTTTCAAAGATTTCGTCCTTGAGGTGGGACTCATTTTCGCATTTCACAGTGTATAAAAATATGAATATACAGATGTATGTAATGACATAGATATTATTAACAGAGATACCTGAAATTGAAACTTTCTTTAACAGATTTTTAGAGCTTTATTACAGATTTTCCAGAAATATTCTCTTGCTTAGTTTCCATGTGCCCATCCAGCCTCAATAATAGAAATGTACATGCTCCAATTTTTGTATTCCCAGGTAGGCTAGGGGGAGGACAATGTGAGAACATTTTTACTTTCTTTTTTTTTAGATTTGATTACCTAGACATTTTTCTTTTTTTATTTGTATTTATTTATTTATTTTATAATTTTTATTAGTGAGACACTATGAGGTGCAGTTGTAGACTTACAAGTTTTTGTGCTTGGGTTTCAGTTATACAATGATCAAATACCCATCCCTCCAC
>JAOXYA010000041.1:49200256-49222211 GCA_028565675.1 Sorex palustris | reverse complement strand
GTGTGTGTGTGTGTGTGTGTGTGTGTGTGTGTGTGTGTGTGTGTGTGTGTGTGTGTGTGTGTGTGCACATGCATGCATGTGTGTGTGTACACATACGCATTCTTCAACAGGAAGGAGACATTAAAATTCAGAATGGAGTCATTCATTAGAATTATTCACTTTTCCAGATATAGGGGATCAGTATGGGGAAAATTTTCTGAAGGACTACAGTGTAACTCTACCAACGTGGACGAGGAATGAGGTACAGGGGAGGTTGGATGAACATAAAAGCAGTGGGAAATCATGAGGTTTTGTGAACACTACTGAGATGTTGAACTTGATATTAAAGAAGGGGGCATCTTGAAATTTTAGCAAGGACCTAAGATTCAAAATATCAACTCTCCTGTTATTTCAGGATCTCCCTCAGCTTAAGACCTCATAAGATCCTTGAGATCAGACTCCTCTGTTATTACAGTGAAATATCCAGGCCTGAGAATATTTGCTGGAATGCTGAATAAGTTTGGTAACTGTTTTTTTTTAAATGAGTGGACAGATAAATTAATAGAGTCTGTGTGGGTTTGTCTAGTAACCCCTCCTCTCCACACTTAACACAGATGCTGAAATAGTGCCTGGTCCAGACTTAACTCCGATGTTAAAATATTATCTGGCCCTACATTATGTGATTTACTTTTATTAATCACCATTAGTACAACTACTGAAGAAATTCTTAAATATCTTCACTTTTGGTTTGAGTCGATCAAAATTTTGATAATAACACTTTGATGAGGATGTTACAAGTGGTGCTTAAGGGGGTCAGGGCCATCTAGAGTGATACTTGACTAAGATGATGTCAAGAGTTCATTGCTAGGGCTTGAGGTTGAGTGATGCTATTTGGGTTCTGTGTTGCTGGGAACTCTCTGAGGCACCCGGCAATGCTCGGGCCACACCTGGTGATGCCTGAGAGAAAATCTGGTGTTGGAATCAGTTCTTGGTTGGGTGTATTTGACCACTGTAAGGCATGCACCCTCAACTGTCTTCTGGCCCCAGATTATAACACTTTTTGAAACTCCACCAGCCATAAGTCAGTGTGTCAGAGTTTTCAGTATGAGAATGACTTTAAGATAAGAAAAATTCTATGAATTCTATATTTTTTATTGGACCAAGTAATCCAGGGTTTATTATTCTTATTCCTTATTTGTTTGTATCAATTTTCAAATTACTCAAGGGAGCTGCTATTTAATTCTCATATGTTTGCCAAATATATATGTTAATTAAGAAAGATTTCACTTTTTTAACTT
The DNA here is from genome assembly GCA_028565675.1 of Sorex palustris. Taxonomy (NCBI): domain Eukaryota; kingdom Metazoa; phylum Chordata; class Mammalia; order Eulipotyphla; family Soricidae; genus Sorex; species Sorex palustris. Next base: position 49,220,934 of record JAOXYA010000041.1, on the reverse strand, counting down.
TATAAAGAATCAATCTTTAAAACTTGCATCATATTTTTCTCTTCATAGCGTATCACTGTACTCTCAGTGTGAGTCCTATTATTTGTACTATATTAAAATTTGACTGTTAGAGATGGCAATTTACGACTCTGCAATTTCAGGGAGAGAAGTCTATTTGTTTTAGCTATTTTAATATACACAGACTTGGTTTGCTTTATACATGAGTAAGCCAAAGTTCTACAATCTTAGGTTTTGTTCATAACAATTTGGGTTTCTTTTCTATATACAATTTCCTTAATTGCTCTATAGATTCGAATTGGAAACTGACTTGAAATCTTTACAACTGAGTCTTTCAGAGATATTCTTTATACAGTTTTGGTACTGCCTCAGCAGACTAATTGCGTTGGTTAAGAGAAAAAGTGCTGTTAAATGTATGGATAAGGAGACTTTAGGGCAAAAATCAACACCAACAATTCAATAATCAGATGCTAGAACAAAGGAATGTTTATAACCAATATGTATCTGACTCTCTTCCATTTGGATGCTTGAAGTTAAATAGCATGAAGATGTATAGTTCTGTAGTTAAAAATTATTTTAACAGGCCAGAAATGACAGTGGCAGAATGCCCACACTGTAGGTGAGGGACCCTGAACTTGGACTCAGATACCAAGTGTGAGCCCAGAAGCACTGCCATTGTGATTCCAGCCCCTTTCAAAGAATGCAATTTCACACACCCAGAGTCAAGCGGATCACTGCCTTCACCACAGTCAGCTCAAGAACAATAAGGACAACAGAAGAGGAAGGGAAGACATAAAACTATCTTTAAAAGTAATATTTTTCCAATCCTCTTTGAGCTTTTTCACAAAATTGAAATATCAAAAACACTTCCGAACCCAACCATGTGCAAGGCCAGCCCCCTCCCCTCTGACTCTCTCTCCAGCCACAGGTGTTAGCACGTAACCATGGCCACCCTCCCCCTTGCCTCTTAAGAACCCAAACGCTCCTAATAATTAAAATTCTAGACGGGTGACTCAATATCCTGAACACGTTATTTGTCGGAGAGCACTTGAAGGTGCTCCTTCTCAGCCCAAAGCTGTTGGAAGGGACCGTCGGTGTCTGGGATCCTCTTAGTGAACTCTCAGCTGGCATCACCCATGGAGAGGGGAGAGAAGGGGGAGAAAGTCTTCTCAGCAGTTTGCTTCCCAAGAACAAAGGAAGCAGAGAATAGCGTGTCCCTTAAGGATCACCTGTCAGGAGAGCCCCTCCCTCTCTCCCTCCAGAGGGGATGACTGTTCTCTTGCCAGGAGAGCAGAGTTCAGGGAAAGTGAGGCTCACAGGTACAGGGGACAGCAACACAAGCGACCGCACAGAGTGGCAGTGTGACTGCGGGTATGTCGTGGCCGGGAGTTTGGTGAAGCATTTCAGGGAGGCACATCCAAAGCTCCATTTTCCCCGTGTAATTGCCCTGGCTTTGAGCAGCGCCGAGTAATTCCCATGGCAACCTGACCTTGCAGAGAGATGGTTTAAAAATAGCTCCGCTTGATTACCTTTGCCACAATTTTAAAATACTTGTCCCTCCCCCCATAAGCAGCACACAGACACACTGTCACATCTCCAGGCAGTGGTGTAGTCTGGCCAGAGTCCAAAGCCAAGCCAGGAAATGGGCATTTCCCCTCCTTGTCCTTGGAGGGACACACCTTCAAGGACACTGAGACCTGTCCTTTTGTTTTATGATGTGGCTCCCTTTTTAACTGAGGTACTGTGATCGACAGGATGATTAATGGTTGTTTCATGTGTGTTTTGTTCCAACACCGCACCCACCCACCAGAGCACCCTCCCTCTCCAAAAAGTCTCAGAGACACCCCCCACCCACCCACCCATCCACACACCCCCACTCCAGCCCAGTCTTGTAGATCAATTCCCCTGTACCCATTGCCTTTGGCCATTTGTTGCTCCCTAACTGTGTATCTTTATTTTATTTTCAGAAACTCTTTTTTTAATTGTCTTTTATTTAGCTCAGAAAAAAAAACCCTTTTTAAAATTTATTTTAATTTCCATGTGTTTTTCCCCATTTCTTTTAGTAATTAATTTCCATTTTCAAAGCGTTGTGTTGTGAAGGAAGAGTTGATATGATTTTTGTCTTTTTGTGTGTGTGTGAAGCTCTGTTTCATGACCAAGGATTTGATTGATCTTGGAGAATGCCCCATGTGCACTAGAGAAGAGTGTGTACTCAATTTGGGGGAGGGGGGTGAAGGATCCTATGTGTGTCTGCTAGGACCATCCCTTCCATTTCTTCCCTCAAGGCCAGAGTTTCTTTGCTGAATTATTACCTAGTTGATCTACCCATCAGTGGTGGAGGAGGATGAAGTCTCCACTACAATGGTGTTGCTGCCAGCATCTCCTCTGTGCCTATTAGTGGTTGTTTGAACTGTTTTGATGGCCCTCATTAGGTGCACACATGGTGAGGATTGTGAGTTTTCTACCTGTATCGATCTATTGATCATTAAAGAAATGACCATATCTGACCCTCAGAGCCTGTTTTAATTTTTAAAGTCTATGTTTCTTATATGTTGAAACATGCCAATCGACCAAAAGCTTGCATTCGGTAGACTGGAAACACCTGTAAAGGTGATTAGAATTTGCCCCCAAAAACCTTCAACCCTCTCTCTCGGAGAGTCCGGCAAGATACCAAGAGTATCCCACCCACTCAGCAGAGCCTGGCAAGCTACTCCTGGCGTACTCAATATTCCAAAAACAGTAACAATAATGGTCCTCATTCCCCTGACCCTGAAAGAGCCACCAGTATGACATCAGGCTACGCTAGCAGGAACAAATAGAGACGTTACTGGCACCCGCTCAAGCAAATCTATGAATAATGCGATGACAGTGACAGTGATGATGATGTTTCTTATATAATATGGCCACCTCCACCTTTGAAAAGACACTTTTTGCCTCTAAGATTGTTTCCCAGCCTTTGACTTTGGTCTGAGTTTCCCCTGACTGTACAGATGTGTCTCGTGCAGGCAGCAAAAAACAGGTCCAGTTTTCTGATCTAGCCTCTTCCTTACCTGGAGCGAGAGCGAGTCCTCTTCCTCCTGAGTCAGTGATCAGTCTGATTGTCCTGAGAGGAATGTTTTGGTTTCCAAGCAGAGGGGCATTCGGTAGTAGTTCCCTACTCATGTGATTGAAATCAAACCCTAAGCTTTATTTTTTTGTTGATGTTGTTAATTCTGGTGAAAGGAATATGGCTACAACGGTGAATGTTCGTGGTTCTAATGAAAAACATTCAAGTTGATACATCTTCATCATCCCCAAAGTGCCCCAGTCCCTTCACCCCTTCACCACTGTTCTTATGTCACTTCTAGTAAACCCACCCCTCCACTGCTCCCCCCACACACACACACACACACCACCACATCTCCCTGTTTGGTCATCTCAGTTTGTCATCGGAGGCCAAGGGTTTGTCATACTTGATGGTGTCTGTTCCCTTGTTTCCTCTCTGTAGACTATAGATGAGTGACATAGTCTGTTGTTTGCTCTTCTCCCTCTGACTTTGTTTCACTTCACATGATACCCTTCATTTTAATTCGAGTTTCAGCAAACTTCCAGATCTTATCTTTTCTTGCAGCTGTGAAAAATTCTGTTGTGTCTGTAGATAACAACTTCTTGATCTGCTTGTCTGTTATTGAATATTTGGAATATTTACATACCTGGGTTATTGTCTTAGCCCAACAACAAAGGCAGAGCCTCCACACACACACACACACACACACACACACACACACACACACACACACCACTCCTAGAGAAATCTATTTCTGTTTCACTCCCTCACATCTCTCTAAATTTCTTACAATAAAAAATTTGCTTCACTAAAAAAAGTAACAAACTAGTTTTAAATAGGTGTATATGTGTATTTTCAAGTTAATATGTTTGTGTGTGGGGACTAGATTTAAAAAAAAAAAGAGGCGTTTTCACCAACCCTAGGTGTCTTATGGAGAACGCTTGTTGTTAATATACTGAGACATGAGCCTGACGTTTCAGTAACCATGGAAGTTAGAGCAGCACCCCCCACCCCTCAGAAGGGTCTTCTTCTTACCTCTAGGGCTCTATAGCTAAACTCCCTGGCCGAGGCCCCAGTACGGGCACCCTTTCCAGGGTTGGCACCTACAGTAGTCTAGGTAACATGAGTGGATCTCACAGACTAACATCAGCCAGAGACATATGGGGTGACCAGGGTTCTCGAAGGCACGTCCCAGGCTTCCTGGTATGGTCTCAGATCTGAAATGATCAAGAAGAATGGACGTTTGCTCAGCAAGGAGGCACTAAAAGCACACTCTCTCTGTTTCTCTCTCTGTCTCTCTCTATCTCTGCCTCTCTCTCTCTCTCTCTTCTCTCTCTGCCTCTGTGTTCCTGTCTCTGTCTCTGTCTCTGTCTGTCTGCCCTTCCATCTCTCCTTCTCCTGCTCCCTCTCCCTCTTTATCCCTCTCCCTCTCTCTCCTCTCTCTCTCTCTCTCTCTCTCTCTCTCTCTCTTTTTCTCTCTCCCCTCCTCTCCTCTCTCCTTCCCCACTTCCTAAGCAGAGAGCTTGTTCTTTCTGCTAAATGTAGTGCAAACTTGTAAACACCCTTCACAACTGGCAGCTAACACTTCTACAAAATCTGGAGAAACATGATCAGCCTCAGTCTGTTTTGTTTGCATTTGTCATTCCTGCCAATCTTCGCCCTTCACTTGGTCATTCCACCAGGAGCTTATGGGCCCTCTGTGCCCGTTTGTCAGGCATGCTTCTGGACTCTGTGAATCTCACCGTGAATCATAAACTAGTCTAGAAGCCTTTGGGCTGAAGGGAAGGAGCATGTGGTAATGGATGACAGGGAAAAGAATGACGGGGAAAACAAGGTGATCCCAAATCCTCGCAGGAGGAGGAAGAGGGAGTGAGTGGTTTAGGAGGAAGGCGCGCCCTGCAGAGAGGGACCCTCGTGGAAAGCCTGTGTGTGGGATGTAGAGCGAAAGAGGAAGACCCGTAATGGTGAATGAGTCAAACTGATTCCACCCTGCATCAGCATTGGAAACAAATAATTCTGACTTTCACAGTTTCCTCTGTGAATTAAATCTGTTCGTGGCACCTGGCACCGCTGTACATTGTGTTTCTGTTGCACCAGATAAGAAAGGTTATCAACATTAAACATGCCGTGAAGTCAGACTCCGCAAATAGACCTACATTCCTCAATCTGGACAAATGACTTTTACATAAAACAACCCTTCAGACAGAGCCATTTCCCTGAGCACCCTATAATATGTACTGTTTCATCAGCCTAGGAGCCGCTTTATTTTTCAGTCTTCATTTAAAAAAAATTTTTTTTTTCAGTGTTTCCTCCATTACCTACCTGGTGTCTTAGCTCTCAAGAAGTAAATCAAATTGTTCTGGAAAGATTTCCTCTTGACAAAGCCCTGTTGATTGCCGTACAGCGTTTTGTAATTTTCTGTGTGATTATAGAGTGTTTGATGATTTGTCCCAGTCACTCGGCACATAGCAGGTCCCTCGGCCTGATCTGTAATTTTCAGGATGAACATTTACTCACTTTAAAAGAGACGAGGAGAGAGAACCGCCTGTTTTCACCTTCGGGGCTTCTGCCCTTCTAAAAGAAATTTCGAAAATAATAGCTTAGCGTCTCTACAGTGCTCTTCCAGATGGAGCTGGAGGAGAGGAGAGGGAAATGATGTGAGCTCCCCCGAAAACTGCAAATATGGTGGGGTGGGAGGAACATAGGAAAACCCCTCAGCACAGCCCTCTTTGGCTTAAAGACGCTTTATAGATCATGGATTGCTGATGCATTAACAATAATGGGAAGAATGCAGAAAACAAGCACATTATATAAGCAAAAGCCATTTGTCTTCGTGTGTAGATGTCTTTGCAGAATGTTTTCGTGCTCAGAGAAGCACCGCATTTGTGTTCGTTCACACTGGCTTAGGGATGCGAAGGGGCGGAGGCTTCTGAGCCAAAACGCATCTGCTGCTTTCAACTGACAGAGCAGGAGGGGGTCCTTGTTGACGATTCTTTTGCAGAACATTTCATTGTGTAATTCTTCCTACTGGGGTTTGACATAATGTGTTTGCATTCCCTAGTGGCCTGTTCATTAGGGGTCCTCTGGGTCCCTCAGTCCAGGACTTTTGCATGCAAACTAGCAGGCTTCTGCTCAAGCGCTTTTGGTGCAATGTTCTGTGGTCAGAAAGGGCTTGGATTCAAGCTGTCTTTGAAGGTTTTTTTTTTCCTAGACGTTCTTCTCCTTTAAATCTGGTTCCTCTTCTTCAGTTTTATTACATTAATATCTCCGTCAGTTCTGACTGCTGCTGCTTCCTTGTTGTTTCAACCTAAAGTTCAAAGATACTGTGTTTAATGGGAGATGAAGAAGGCTGCCTTGGAGTGCAATATATTTAGGGGGCTATTTTTTAATTCTTTAATTTTTTTGGAATAGCCATAAGATAGTGCATTACAAAGCTGTTCATGATTGGGTTTCAGTCATACAATGTTCCAACACCCGTCCCTCCACCAGTGCACATTAACCAGCCTCAGTGTCCCCATTTTCCCTCCCATCACCCAAACCACCCCCACTCCTGCCTGCCTCCATGGCAGATACTTCTCTCTCTCTCCCTCTCTCTTTCTCTCTCTCCCTCTCTCTTTCCCTCGCTCTCTCTCACCTCTCTTTCCCTCTCCCTCTCTCTTCTCTCTCTCCCTCTCTCTCTCTTTCTCCCTCTCTCTCTTCTCTCTCTCCCTCTATCTCTCTCTCTCTCTCCTCATTTTAGGCATTATAGTTGTGCAATATGTTTTCATTTCAAAATTAATTGCACTGTGTTTTAATTTCATTTTTTTCATTGCATCTTCTCCAGAATCATAAAATCCACTATGTTTTAAAAATATCTACAGATTTTCCATCTTTGTCTCTCTTGCTCATAGGAACTCTCACCTGCAGTTGTGTTGTCTCATTATTTGTATAATTTTACTTGACCCAGCCATTGCATCTCTTACCCATGCACACTGTGTGTTGAACATATCTAATGGTTCATCATAGACAGTCCTGCTTTTCTTCCTCCTCAGTACCCATTTGAGAACAGAGCTGAGAGAGGTTAGAAACGCAGCTGGTTGGCGGTGATATCCTCTCTGCTTTAGTCACTAGAGCCTGGTCAGAGAGCCGAAGGGCACAAAAACCAAGATGATGAAGTTCTCCCCCACTTACTTTTTAGTTGAAGCCATTCCGATTCATCAAGGGAGATGATACTTCTCAGACAAGTAATCTCCTGTTGCAGCTGTCATCTGATTCGTCATTGTTATTTCAAGCAATCAATTCATAAGAAAAACAAAAGTAGAAGAGAAAGAGAGAGACAGAGTTAAGATGTTTCTTTGAATAAGGTGTTTGCCTTACTCAAGGTCAACCCAGATTCAATCCCTGGCACCCCATACGGTTCCCCACGCCCTGCCAGGAGTGATCCCTGAGTGAAGAACTGAAGTAAGCCCTGAGGATCACCAGGTGTGGCCCAAATAAACAGACAAACAAAAAAGATGTTTCCTTAGGGCCAGAGAGATAGTTCAACAGTCTGAGTACATTTTTCTCATGCAAGAGGTATTGGTTCAATCTGTAAGCATCACCAGGTATGACCTAAATTTTGTTTTAAGTTTATTTATTCTTTAAATACATTCCATGAACCAGTTAAAAAAGAGCCACTCCATAGAGAAGAATCCAGCATGTCAGGAATTCCAGTCTTAGACTGGGAGATTACAAGCTAGTGAAATTCACAAGTAAAAAAAAAAATATATTTCACACACAAAAATGTCTCAGAACCCAAAGGAAGAGTGGCAATTGCATGTAATTGTTTCTATGTGCTGTATGTTTGTGCACACGTGTCTATGTGTGTATGTACATAGGTTATAGATAAAGATATAGATACATATAGATATATATGCATATGTATGCACATATTTTGTTTTTATGCCTGATTTTTTTTCAGGGTTTAGAACTTGTAATGGTGAAACAACTTAAAATAGAAATCTTGACCTATTATGGAAGATTTCCTTTACACAAAATTCATATTCCAAAATATATTTTAAAGTTGAATAGCATGATATCACAGCGATATTTACCTTTACAAACCTTTTCATTTGACCAAGTTAGTATTGCTGCCACCAACACTAATCATTTGTTAAAATTCTTTCAAAACATAACATTCACTCCACCAAAGGATCTATTTTATGGCAACATCTTGTCATACGCGTGATCTGTCCTGTGGCCTTTGGGATTAATTTTTAGTTCACAGGTGCATGAAATATTCACATACTGTCAAATGAGGTACCACCTTCAACCTGTGTAATTTGAAGTAATTGCTTATTTCCAATTACTGTATTTTCTGTGGGAGACTTATTCAATAAAGTGGCTTATTATAATAATTACACTACACCTTTCTAACAGAAATGACATCTCACAGGCCCTGTTCATTATTTTGTACTTTTCTATGTACATTTCCACATTTATTATCAGTATGTTAGTAATTTCTGAAAGGAAAAGTAAAACAAGACATCTAAAACTTTTTCCCCAATTAGAAACAAAATTCTAATTCTTCTCATCAAAAATGTAGGCGCCATGTAATGTTTGTTGGGGATTTCTTTTCATTAAAATGGCTTAAACTTGAAGGGTAGATTACTAATTGAATGAATAGCCATGGTTCCTTAAATCCAGGAGCTCCCAACTTCCCAAGAAGATCTCATGTTTCATCTGAGTTCTGTGGTGATTAGCTGGTGGTTGAAGAGATTGAATTATTATTCTGATTAATTACAAGTCTTAAAGCCTTAGTTTAAGCAGGGAGAGCATGTAAAGTCTAAGTTCTACATTACCTTTCCTGAGTTAGAGAAACTCATTGATCTCAGTGCATCAGTGTTGTTTGAACAAATCAATTATATATTGAACAAATAAAAAAATGGTGAGATTAAAATTTATATTAGGGGGCTGGAGTGATAGTACATTGGGGAGGGCAATTTCCTTGCACGTGGCCGACCCAGGCTCGATTCCTGGCATCCCATATGGTTCCCTGAGCACTGTCATGAGTAATTCCTGAGTGCAGAGCCAAAACTAACCCCTGAGCATAGTCGGGTGTGACCCAAAATCGAAACAATAAAAAATAAAATAAAACAAAATTCATATTAGGATTGGAGATGAGGATTTCTTGTATGAGTATGTCAAATATTTTAAGTCAAGCAGATGTTTTGTTACAATGTAGTTTAGAAAATGCTTCCTTTTTAAGTCTTCCTAATCCTAGTGACATTTTACATAGACATCATGATAAAGTGAAAAGATTTGAACAATGAAGTGGCACAATCCAAAGTGATAGTCATAATTCTATGCTTTATTATCTGAGTAACCTTAGAGAGATTACTTTATGCGAACCTCAGATTTCTCATCTGTGAAACAGAGATAGTAACTATCCATGAGGATTCATTTGAAGATTGAGTTTAAAATATGTCTGTGACAGCCAGGAAAGTTAATAAGGATTTAGAGGGTTTGAAATATATATATTTTTACTAGATAGATGTAATGACATTTATATAGTTATTTATTCAATGACAAGAGAACATACATTCTAACACAGAATACAGGACTGATTGACAAAACACAACCATTTACCACAAAAGAATTCTAAATATATATCAAATAAATATTTCCCCCCAAAAAAGATGCTATTTAAAGAAAATTAATAGAATTAGAAACCAAGTAACAGCCACAAAGTCACCCATACATTTGAAAAATTTAAAATCACTTCTAAATTGGGGCATTGAAAGAAACCACAGTAGAAATTAAAAACATCTAAAACTGAAAAATAACTCAGATGATACATATTAAATTTGAATACGATTATGTAAGTAAACTATTTCTCAATAAAACTAGAAAAATGAATTAGTGAAAATTAGGTGAAGGAATTTTAGAAGAAAATCATAGCCTTCAATGCATAATTTTTGAAAAAGGAATAAAGACTAATATTTGGGGGTGGGGTATACCTGGTCGTGCTCAGGGATTACTCCTTGCTCTACACCCAGGGATCACTCCTGACATAGCCTGAGGGACTGTAAGGGATGCCAAGGATTGAACCCCGGCTGGCCAGGTGCAGAGCAAGCATCCCACCTATTGTACTATCGCTCCAGCCCAAAAGCTCAATTTTTATAACTTGTATCCAACTCAAAATGAACAATTATTTTTTGTGAAGAACATGAAATTATTATCTGACTTCTCAGTAGTGATGATTCATGCCAGAAGAAAGTAGAGTAACCCTAGGAAAGAAAAATGTGAGTCTGGTATCTGGAAAATAGACTATCAGATTTAAAGACACTATAGGATTGGTGTTAAGAATTAGAAATATAATTCTGTGTAGAGCTACAACTACTTGAAGATTCACATGAAGAATGTTGTGAATAATAGCTTTTCATCATATGAATATGGTAATTATTTGAATATAATATTCAAATAAGAGGAGGAATGAGAAGCAAAGATAAAAGCACTTTTCATACATTTATTAATTGTATTGTTGGGGCTGGAGAGATAGTACAGTGGGTAGGGCATTTGTCTTGCACACAGTGGGTTTGATGCCAGGCCTCTCATTTGATTTCCTGTGCACCATCAGTGTAACTCCTGAGTGCAGAACCACAAGGAACACCTGAGCATTGCCAGGTATGGCCCAAATAACAAAAATGAACCAAGCAAATAAATTAAAATACTTATCCATCATATTGCTTTGTGATGGAATGATAGCACAGCAGGTAGAGCGTTTGCCTCACACACAGCCAATCTTGTCGACCTGAGTTCAATTCCTCTGCCCCTGCTCGGAAAGCCCAGCAAGCTACTGAGAGTATCCTGCCCACAAGGCAGAGCCTGGCAAGCTCCCTGTGGCGTGTTCGATATGCCAAAAACAGTAGCAACAAGTCTCACAATGTCTCACAATGGAGACATTGTTGGTGCCCGCTCGAGCAAATCAATGAACGACTGGAGGACAGTGGTACAGTGCTACATATTGCTTTGTTGCAATAGGTATTACTGTTCTGAGATGCTGTCTATGAAACAGGAAAAAGAATTAATGGGAAATGATGGAATTTTCTGTCATCCCTCATAATTTTTAGTGATGCAAGAGTTTGATAATATAATTCTGTCATCTCATCGTTTTAATAATCAAGAGTCTTGAGGGGAAAAGCAGATAGAGATGTCATAAGGAAGAGGTTAAACAAAACCCTGCCCCCTAATTTAAATTAGAAACAAGAAAATAAGTGCAGGCAAAGTTCTTGCAATGGAGAGCAACTGGGTAGCAATGAGGGTCCCTGGAGAGTGGACTCGGGTGCTTGAAGTAAACCAGGGCGTTGTAGAGTGGAACTTGGAGGGAGCTTACGCGTCTTGTATGGCTGATATCAAAGAAGCTTTGCTGTCATGTTCCAAAGCTCTGCTGCTCAGGCCAGCACTGGCCCTCAGTAAGGACAATAGTTTTAATAGATCAAGTATATTGAGATCCTCCACCACATCCGAATATTTATTTCAGTGTTGAGGCCATCCCCAGTGACACTCGGGGATTACTCCTGGTGGAGCTTGGGAGACCATATGGGATGCTGGGGATCATACTGGTGTCAGCCACACGGTAGGCAAGCACCCTCCCTCCTGGGCTCTCTCTCTCCGGATTCCTCGGGCTGAGGTTTTTCAAGTAGTAATTGGTCACCATAAAAAGATATTAAAATAAGTGAATTATGTCAAAACTACAACTATAGGTGTGGGTGTCATCACAGGAGCTGGGGCTGCGTGCTTGTATGTGCAGGACCTTGATTCTCTCCCTTGCACTTCCTGGCCCTCAGAGCATCTTGGGTAGAGCCCCAGAAGTCCCTGGGTCCCACCAATGAGGGCCCTGGAGATACTCCTGGACCACCAGGGTTGAGTATTGAACCACCCACCCACTTGCTCTAGCAGTAGTTCCAAGACCCCTGAGCACTGCTTGGGAGACAATAATAATAATAATAATAATAAAATAATCTCATATTTATCATGCCCTTCCCATATGATACTAGTAATTATACAAATAGACACCAAATTATATGAGGGGAATGAGCTCATTATAAAAGAATTCCTACTGATTTAAAAAAAAGGAAACAAAAAATAGACAACTTAGCAAACTGAATCAGTGGCCTAAGCAAGAAGCCACAATACTCTGGAGCACCAAAGAGAGACAGCAGCCCACGGTGCATGCTGGCAGAAGGTTCCAGCACTTCCTACAGCCTGGCACGGGGATGAAGGGCGAGTCTCCCCGCTGCCAGTTTGCAGGAAGTGCAGAGTACAGGGAAACTTTGTGAACCGCGTCCTGACCATGCCCCGGTTCCTGGGAGCTCCAGCCCAAATGGCCCAGACTGTTCAACTCTAAGGGAATCTCAGATTAAAAAATAGCTGATAAGGTAGGAAATGTAAAATTGAAAAAAATTTAAAAGCCTGTTTCAGTCATTGCTCAGAGTGTACAGCCAGAAACAAACACTGCACAAACTGAGTTGAATGCCTAAGCTCTTCAATTTCAGGTTAAGGTACACAATTCCAGGAATATTTGTTTTAATTACAATTCTAAGACCAAAGGACATTTTCAGTATTTTTCGAGCAGGTAAATTTATTTATTCTTTTCATTATTCAAAGACTACTTTGTAGAGTCAAATGTATTAGATTTGCAAAGCAAAATAAAAACCACCAGAGATTATCTTTTTATAGGTTTTGGTGGACAGCTCTTCTTGTATCCAGAATAAACAGCTACTACTGTCCCGATAGTTCAGGACAAGGTCAGGTGGGAACTGACTTATCAGGAATAGAGGTGACCAGTCCTAAAGGGTTTGCAACTCTGCTAGTTGGAGGGGCCTGTCAGTATAGCTTGCGGCCAGATGAGGGCACTGCAGAGCAGTGTATGTGGCTCAGAGTTCCCCATTTGCCTTCGCACAAAGAAACCTGTGTGCTTCATTTGTGGAATATAAAATAACATAATATGAAACTAACACCCAAGGACAGAAAAGACAATGGCCAGGAAGACTGATCCACGGTTGGAAATCTGCCTCAAGGCTGGGGGAGAAGGTAGCTGGGATAGAGAAGAGATCACTACGTCAATGATGGTTGGAGGGATCGCTCGGGATGGGAGATGTGTGCTGAAAGTAGATAAAGGACCAAACATGATGGCCTCTCGGTAGTTGTACTGCAAACCATGATGCCCAAAAGTAGATAGAGAATAAGAAGGAAATTGTCTGCCATAGAGGCAGCAGGTGGGGTGGTTTGGGGGTGGCAGGAGGGCTACTGGGGACATTGGTGGTAGAAAATGTATTCTGGTGGAGGAATGGGTGCTTGATCATTGTATAACTGAAAGTCAATCATGAAAGCTTTACAATTATATCTCATGGTGATTCATTAAAAAAAAATTTTAAAGAAATGTATGCTGGGAAATGTACACTGGTGGAGGGACGTGTGTTGGATATAGTGTATGACTAAAACCCAATCATGAACAACTTTGTAATGCTTCATCTCATGACAACTTGATAAAAAAAATAATAAAAATTAAATAAAATAGAAATGGTGAGCTTGCTGAAATGACCTTATTTTTAAAAATCAACTCTTGTGAAATATGTAATAATCGAAAATAGCACTGGATAGCACTGTCCTCCCGTTGTTCCCAAGGTGTACAGAGTAGATCGATTTGCTTGAGTGGGCACCAGTAATGTCACCATTGTGAGACTTGTTACTGTTTTTTGGCATATTCGATACGTCACGGTTAGAAAATAAATAAATAAATTGTATCTTCACTCAAAAAAAAAGAAGAAACGAAATGTGTGCAGCTTTACCAAACAAAAAAGAAAAGCTAAAGTGATTACCTAAACCCTCCATCTGCATGAGAGAAACAACAGGTAGACATACAGCTGTCTAGAAACCTGTGGAAGCTGTTGCACATTTATTGGTAGACATTAGGTAGACATACGGGATTGATGGAGGTTAGAGTTCCTCTGGGATTCACAGCTCTCCTTGTTTCCTTCATGGATGTTTCAAAGTTAAATGGAAACTCTTCTACTGTGTCTACTGTTGGTCTTTAAAACCATTCAAGGACTCATTAATGAGTCCTTTAATACACATTAATGCTGTATTTTGTTTTCACTCAAGCTCTGGACAGAGGAGAGTGGGTAGACCTTTGGGATAGAGGCAGGGCAGAGGTAATTCTGGAAGTAACGTCCTAGGTACTGTGATTCCCATGAAGGTTTACCCAAACTTCAGGAGCTTTAGAAAGATGCTTGAACTCAGACCATGATCCAATACAGAGGTGGGTAGATAACTAGGGTGTGGCATTGTCCCTTAGAGAGGAAATGGATAGAGACCACACCCTTCCTCACAGTGTGTAAATGTCTGAGCAGATGCCCCCCCCTCCATGATGGGGCTCTGTCTCCCAGAGGGGACAGTCTTCCTTGGACATGCTGCCCTCACGGGTGCCCGCTGTTACCCAGAGGCACCATTACAGCGGGTGAAAGAACATTTATGGTCTGATCTCATGGAAGACTTCGATGTACTTTGCCTGATCTACATTTCATTGCTGTTTTGTTTTGTATCCCCCTGATGATGAGTGATACAGAGAATCTTTTCATATGCCTTTTGGCCATCTGTACACTTTCTTTTAAAAAAAATAATTATTGAATCACCATGAGCTACCATTACAAAATTACATGTTTGAGTTTCAGTCATACAGTGATTGAACACTCATCCCTCCACTAGTTGTACTCGTTCTTTAAGAAAGTTTCTGTTCATTTCTTCTCCCCATTTTTCATTTTTCATTATTTTTTCTCTTGTTAAGTTCTACTAGAGCCTTATATGTCATGGATATTTACCCTTTGTAAGATGGTGGTGGGCAATTGCTTTCTCCCAGTCTGAGGCGGTCTTTTTATTCTGGGCATCATTTATTTTTTTGTGGTGCAGAAGCTTCTTAGCCTGATGTAGACCCAAGTGCTTTCATTTGGCCAGTGGTATTGAACCACTGAAGGTATCTCTAGGTTCAATATCATGAAGTGTCCTAACTATGTTTTCCTTAATAAAATTTGTAGATTCAGGTCTGATAGAAGATCTTTAATCCCTTTCGATTTTCTGCTTGGTGTTAGAAAAAGGTCTGAGTTCATACATTTGTATTTGACTGACTAGTCTTCAACACCATTTTTCAAAGAGATTTTCCTACCTCCACTTTGTCTCTGGACTCTCAATTCTATTCTACCAGTCTGAGAAGCTGTCATTATTGCAGTTTTGATTACTACAGCTTTATATTATAGCTTGAAGCTGGGAAAAGAGAGGCCTCCCTTCTTTTTCCTAGGTTTCCTTTGGCAATTTGGGAGAGTAGGGGGCTTTTTACTCCATGTAGTCTCTGAACCATCTACTAAAGACCCTTCTTCAGTGACATATCTGTGTGACTCATCCAGGCAGCCTCATCCCCTCCATCCTGAGTCCTGCAACTCCTCTTAACTGTTCCTTCATCTTGCCTCTGCACCATCTACTCTGTACACCTTGGGATTGATACAATCGTGGATTATACTTTATTTTCCCATTTCAGAGGGCAAGAACTTCAAGTGTTATTTATGTCCTATGTCCGGTGGTCATGAACATCTCCTGCAGCTTAGCTGTCCTAACCTACAGATCAAAGTGAATTATCACTGTTCAATGATTGTCTTGGGGTCTGCCTCCTAAAGTCCTACTCAGTCATGACTCTTCTGAAGATAGATTCCCTGTTTGTCTACTTGTTGGCTGTCCACTTGGCATCTCCCTGGGCTCCTCTTGCTTCAGCAGGACAGAGCTGTTTGGGGAATGTACTTTCTGCTTATGAAATCCACCTCTGGAACTTGTTCTCTCTTTGAACTTCTATCAAGTCCATGTGGCAAATCTCTTGAGAGCTTATTTCATTAGTCTTCCTCCTGGCAGGTCAAACAGCTCCTAAACTCATCATCCAGAGTACAATGAGGTCATAGACCAAGAATTGGAATGCAGTTGTATGTGGGTTTGGGAAACCTTTACTAATCAGTAATGATCCGGAGCACAATTTCACTTCCATGGTCTATTCTTTGGAAACAGAACAGTTTGTATTCAGATGTAAGACGATGTAAGGGGCTGGAGTGATAACACAGCGGGTAGGGCATTTGCCTTGCATGAGGCTGACCCGGGTTCAATTCCCAGTATCCCACTTAGTCCCCCTGAGCACCACTGGGAGTAATTCCTGAGTGCCTGAGCCAGGAGTAACCCCTGTGCATCGCCGGGTGTGACCCAAAAAACAAACAAAAAGATGATGTCAGATAATGCCCTTAATAGTGAGCATAGTCAGTACAGCCCCCTGCCAAAATAAAAATAAGATTGAAGAATAAAATTAAACGACTAAATCAATGGAACCAATTTGTGATTTAATTTAGTGATGCTAAATTCTGTAGTGGGGGGAAAGGCATATTTAATCTTAATCATATTAATTTAATCATATTAATTAATTTAATCATATTAATCTTTTAATCGTTTATCTGCTTAATGCATCGGACGATTCATCAGTATGTCTCGACTTTATATCCCAAAGCTAAAACCATACTTATAATTTTTCAGCTGCGGAAGTCTGTTTTCAGCATCAGGGCAAGGAATCTTCTGGAAAAGGAGACTGCAGTCACTAAAATCTTAAGGTAACACCTTTAAATGTTTAGACATTTAAATACAATGTGATTGTATTTAGCAGAACAAATACTTTTAGTAAACTAATTTTTGAATATCAAGACTGGCTTTCTGTTAGTAGATTTGGGTGCTGATGTATAGATTAATAATGTCAATTATATATTTTTCCTTAAAAAGCCATGGTTTATTAGTTCAACTGGCATTTCTTTTGCTTTTTGTGCTTTGAATATGAATTATAAGCATTTACCAAAAAGGTGAAAATTTTCACAGTGATTCATCCAAG
The DNA here is from genome assembly GCA_028565675.1 of Sorex palustris. Lineage (NCBI taxonomy): Eukaryota > Metazoa > Chordata > Mammalia > Eulipotyphla > Soricidae > Sorex > Sorex palustris. The sequence continues at coordinate 49,203,967 of JAOXYA010000041.1, read as the reverse complement.
TTTTATGTCTTTTTTGATAGCCAAGGGACAAATCGCAATTTAAAAGAGTGATTCCCAAAGTGGGAGATGATATCTTCAAAGCTCACTGGAGTGATGGCAGGGCTGGGGGGCAGGGGGTGGGTGGAAGGGGCAGGAGTAGTCTAGGATGAAATTGGAAGGGATCTTCTGTTTGTTCCCTTAAGAAGGTAGGTGTCCAGGGGAGAACTGAGTAATTTTCTTTCTGAAAACAGGCCAGTAGGCAGACAAATTTGGGACCCTCTTGTATAAAGTGAAATTTAAAAGATTTTAGTAAAATCAGGCATGTGGCTCAGCAGTGGAGTACACACATTTCAAAAGTGAGGCCCTGGGTTCTAGCCCTGATGACAAAATTGAATGTTTACTATTTACTCTGAATGCCTTTTTAATTATAAGGATCAAAACTTCCACTTTAGAGTGTCATTTGAGTATTTTATAAGATGTCTTATAATGCAGAGTAATGTGATCATTGCAAAAAGACCTGATCATTTGGAATATCATTTGAGCATATACTCATTGTCATGTGTAAATGATAAATTTAAAAATTGAGAGCTAACAAGGTAAATTTATACTAAAAAGCTAGTTACAAATTTGTACCACATGGAAAAAGATACTCTTCTAGTCCACCTCAGTTCATAGGATTAATTGACCATTAACTAATTTTTACCAGAAGATATATATATATATATATATATACACAAATATGATACTGTGATATATATCACTATAACCTGGATAACTGTAATGGGAAAATAATGGCTATGTATCTATGATATGAGAAACTATTTTTACTTTATAACATTACCTGGAGTTTATATGACTAAACTAACTAAACAAAATAATATTCTATGGATTTGCTATTTTATGTTGAATAATAAGCTATACATATAGTTGAGTATGTGTTGGTATACCTTTTATGGGTTGAGCTTAAACAATTCTTGAACTTGTATATTATCAGCAGGGAATTGAATGGGAAGAATCTAAAAGTCTCCGTAAGACAGAAAAAAGGGACATTTTTAAGAAAATACATAGCACACGTGTCTCAATTTTCTTTGGTTTCCAACTGACTTACTACCATCATCTAATGCTGCAAGGCTGAACTTGAGTATTTCCTAGGGTTTCAGGATCTATCCTCTCCTGAACAGGATAAATCCCTAGGGTGACCTCCCAGGTGCTCCAAGCTCGCACCCCTCCCCCGCCCCCAGGATCCTTCCCTTGTCACAAAAGCAGGTTGGACACTGGATCAGGATGGCTGGTCTAGCCTGGGCTTGACTCAGGGTAAAGACACTTTAACCTCAATCCAGGAAAGACTCCCATGAGAACTGTACTGCCAAAGCCTGTGTCCCAAATCTACCTGCCAATTCAAGAACCAGAATGACCCCACTGACCTTTCTGGAATAGTGGTCGCTCAGCCACAAAGAATATGCTCACAGGGTTCCCAAACATTTCCAGAGCACAGCAAACAAAGGCACTTGGGAGACCCTGATTTTCCAGTCTCAGCTCTTCTCAATCTAAGAACTTTTCTTTATCTCTTCTTCCACTTTTCTTCCCACTATCCTTATTCTCTCCTTAGTCCCTTTTTCTTTCTTTCCAAATCCAAGGAGAAACTCCCATTCATCCATCTGAAGTCATGGGGACACAGTTGGGGGTCTCTGTCTACCACGTAAAATCCCTGGGTGGCCAAATACAGAGCTTCCTCCTGATCCCACGGGCACTTGTTTTTCTGTCTGGGTAACCAATCTGTGGAAAACATCCTTCCAGTAATTCAGCTACCACAGGCTCAGACTTTGGAAGAATATGGCATCAAGTGAACATGTGTCAACATGGTTATTTGAATTGAAAGATTTGTTTTTCTAATATGTGTAGTTGGTAGATTGATACGGAAAGTGGTATTCATAATTATCCAGCATCAAAAACTTGAGTATGGAATAGATGAGACTCTGCAGAGTTCTCTCTAGAGAAAAGTACATATACAACAATGCTCAAAATCACCCCCTTGACTGCTAATTAACATTCTGAAGAAAACTTGTAGTTGTTGACTTTTAATGGACCTTTTGGTTTTAGGAAAAAGAATGGTTATGGGGTACCTGAGCAAAAAAGATTTTCCCAGTAATTGTACAGAACCATTAGCAATCACTGCATTCTGACTCCCTAAAAGTGAGAAAGAAAAAACAAAGGGTAATTGTCAAACCTCAGCAATTAAGAGGTTATAGTTAAGGGGAAAAAATAAAGTTTATATTTTGGGAGATACAAACTTGATAGTTAGAGAGGCTTTGTCCTTCTTTAAAAATTGTTATTGCTAAACTGTTGTCTGCAAGGCTGAAAGGCACGTGTGTGATGAAAGACTGACAGTTCCTTCAGGGATACTTGCCTTTGGACCTGGTTAATGACATTACAGTTCTTGTACTGATGGCGAAGGTGTGATGGTGATGGTATAGCAGTGATATCATATCTGCATGTGCGAGGCCCCCAGCAACAGCTGCAATGACTGCTGGGTGTAGCCCCACAAAAAAATTCTCATACCACTATATTTTAGAAATAATCTTTTAAAAAATGTTAGGATTAGTGTACCTAGTTGAACATTATATGAGAACCAGCTATTTTTAGATAACTGGTTTGTATAATTGCGTGAACTACCAAGAAATGGTCTGATCCATTGATGTACCATTCTGTTAAAGTGTGTTTTCAGGACACTCCTAAAACTAGCAATGAAATATCTTTTTATGTTAATTAAGGGGCCACACATAGTCATGCTCAGGGCCACTCCTGGCTTGGGACTTGGACTTTACTCCTAGAAGCACTTGTGGAACAAAACAGTTCTGGGCACAAACCTGAGCAGGAGCGCCAGCCTTTTGAGGTATCTCTCAGCCAGCAGAAATTCTTACTGACTAACATCCTTAAATTCCCAGACATGAATTTCCCGGAATGGGTAGCTGTTCTTGTGATGGAGAGGCCTTAAATTCTTGCTTCTGATGAATAAGCTGCAGAGCTGACCATAATCTCAGTTGTCAAGACCCACATTTCTGAGTATCCATCTTCCATAGGAACAAAGGGTGCATTATCCTGGCCAAGAGTTTACTTGGTGGCGTTTTAGACCCACACAGGAAAATGCCTTTTTGAGAGAATATATCTCGTGGAATCTGAGATATTTGAATCTTTAGTAAAGTCATTTTTTTAAAGTTTTTGACGTGTATTCATTTCCAATTTATGTTCGTCTACTTTGAATTTCTAGAAACTTAACAGATACTTTGAGATCTAAAAGTGAATTTTGGACTGTATTTGGGAGCTGAAAGAAAATAAGTCCCACCAAGGTTGTTATCTGATGAGAAACAAAATGGTCCATTTGACAGAATTTGGAAATATTCTCATATACTTGATCACAAGTGACGCCTTTGGCAAAAAAAAAAAACTGAATTTATGTCTGTGTGTCTGTGTGTGTTGCCAGTCACCAGAACTAACCTCATACATCCAAGGCGTGTTCTTAACTGTTGAACCACATCCCTAACCACGTGTGCATTTTTTCCAGACTTATATGGAAAGAATTTTGAAAGAAATAATTCCCACCAAGGTTGTTATCAAAATTGCTGCTGTTAAAATCACCATATCATTCTACTCCACTAAAGAAAAGTTTAGAAATATATTTCACTACCTCTGTTGCTCAATACTTATATTGCAAACAACAACATCCCTGTACAT
>JAOXYA010000041.1:49155465-49178682 GCA_028565675.1 Sorex palustris | reverse complement strand
AGAGAGAGAGAGAGAGAGAGAGAGAGAGAAGAAAAGTGCCTGCCATGGAAAGTGGGGAAGGGGGTGGCAGGAGGTAAAGTAGGAATATTGGTGGTAGAAAATGTACACTGGTGAACGGATGACTGTTGGAACATTATATAACTGAAACTCAAATCATGAACAACCCTGTAACTATGTATCTCACTGTGATTTAATAAAATATATAATCACTGTGTCACTGTACCACTGTCATCTCATTGTTCATCAATTTACTCGAATGGGTGCCAGTAATGTCTCCATTTGTCCCAACTCTGAGATTTTAGCAGCCTCTCCTTACTCTTCCTTCCCAAAGGTGCCGTATTGGAGGCTCTTTTAGGGTCAGGGGAATGAGACCTGTTACTGTTACTGTTTTTGGCATATTGAATATGCCACGGGGAGCTTGCCAGGCTCTTCCATGTTAAAAAAAATTAAAATTAAAAAATATATAAAAATATGCTGACAACCGATAAAATACTTTTACTTCTTCTTCACTTGTATCACTTGTCGTCCCGTTGCTCATCGATTTGTTCAAGCGGTCGCCAAATCTTTCATGAGAAAATAAAAAGAAATAGCTACTGAGTTATGAGACCATTTGTTTTATCTCAAAGTAAGTGAAAATAAGATAATGGCTGCAGAAAATAATTTGAAGCAAATTGCCAGCCATGTGTACCCAAAATACTGGATACAAACAGAAACAATATTTACAGAGATGGGAACGTTTATTAAAACTGGTTGAAGATTTGTGCTACTATAGTTTTTTATCACTGTTTACATTTATTGACTCTGTAACTGAAAGGATAGTTTTTAAGGACAATAGATTCAAAAGATATTGTAATTATTTTGTTAGTAATACATATAATAAGTAATATAGAAGGTAAACAGATAACAAATACTAGGGTCATATTTAAGCACAATTTTGACATAGCTGCATCTTTAAAAATATTTTGCAAAATTGGAGATATTTTAAGACCGGATATGATCTACCAAACGTATATGCTGCTCTAAATAAATAATAAGCAGCTCTGCATCAGATAATGGGAATGTGAAAGATTTCCACTTGGAATCAGCAGCTTAGATTTCAAAAAGTAAATCTGACATTTCTTCTGTTTTGTATAAGAAGAAGTTAGATCTTGTGTTGGTTTGTATAAGCTTCCTTGAGGAAAATAAATATCTGTTTACAATATCTTGTAAGAGAATAGTATTTCTCATTTTCAATAATATATGTAAAAAATATATAAATGATTTCAATACTATACCAAAAAAAAAGCCACCTGGGTTCAGTACATATGTTAGATTACCACCATGACCAAATGATTTCACAATCACCTTTTAAAACCATGATTTTGGAGAGGCTTTGTAATTCGCAGTATGATTGACTACTCAGCAGGAACCCTTTAGTCCATAAAATCATGATTCTTCCCTGTCTACCTCTAAAAAACAAAGCAACTATACTGTAATAATATATGCATTATATAATTTTTCATCAAAGCCATGATAGTAGATAACATTAAGCATATAATGCTTTGTCCTTCGTCTTGTCCTTTTCATTCTCTTCCTCCGTCTTCCCAATATTTTCTTCTTCTTTCTCTTCATCTTCGTCTTCTACTTTTCTTCTGCATATGCTTCTGCTTCTGCTTCCTCTTTTCCTCCTTCTCCGCGTCCTCCTTCTTGCCCATCTTCTTCTTCATCCATAGTTTTTCTTTCTTATCCTCTTCTTCTTCCTCTTATTATTCTCTTTCTTCTACGTATCCTTCTTGGTCTTCTTCTTTTCTTCTTTTTCTTCATCTTGTCCTCCTTCTCATCCTCCTTCTTCTCAATTTTCACTTCTTCATCTCCTACTTCTTCTACTGTGTCTTTCTGCTTCTCCTTGTTTTTGTTCTTCTTTTTCTTGCTGTCCTTCTTTTTCTTCATCTTCAACCTCTTCTTCATTCATGCTACTTTATTTTTTCTTCTCCTCTTCCTTCTTCTGTTTTTCTTCTTGTTTTTCTTCTTTTCCTTCTCCTTCTCTTCCTCCTTCTCCCAGTATTATTCTTCTTCGCATTCTTTTTCTTCTTGTTGTTCCTCTCCTTTTTTCCTCTCCTTTACTTTTTCTTTTTCCTCTTCTTTTTTCTTTTATTCTTCATTTTTTCTTCTGCTCTCCTTCTTATTATTCTTCTTTCTCTTCTGCTTCTTCTTGATCTTCTTCTTCTTCTTCTTCTTCTTCTTCTTCTTCTTCTTCTTCTGCTTCTGCTTCTTATTCTTCATCTTCTGCTTCAGCAGATGGTACTTCTACGCAAGCTGCAATTAATGCTGTTTCTTCTTCTTCTTCTTCTTCTTCTTCTTCTTCTTCTTCTTCTTCTTCTTCTTCTTCTTCTTCTTCTTCGTCGTCGTCGTCTCCTCCTCCTCCTTCTCCTCTTCTTCCTTCTTCTTTTCCTCCTCCTCCCTCTTTTCTTCTTCCTCTTCTCTCACTCTCTCACCCTCTCTCTTTCCTTTTGGTCAATGATTGGAAGTCACCACAAGTATGAGGGGGCGGGGAGGAAAGGACAATTAGGATAGAGAAAGGACCAATATGACAATAATATCTGGAAATTACCATTCTGGACAAGAAGTGAGTGATGAAAGTAGGTAAAGGGATACACCTGATAATCTTTCAGAATCTGTATTGCTGACAGTTCTTGATGAGCTCATACTGGAGCTACTTGGAGAACTTCCGGGGGACAACATGAAGGATCCTCCGAAGGGCCCCCTTTGCTTGTAGCACACCTTGCCTTCTCTGGCCTTTGGACCAAACAAGCAGCCCCACCCAGGGATTCTCTTCTTCCTCTGACTCCGGGGCCAGTCCTTCCAACATGGTCAGCAGTGTCACCTGGAGTCCAGCACTTGCAGCTACGACCCTCCGACATCTTCCTTAAGTTCTTCCCTCATTCACCCTTCCCTTTGGTGAGGATTGTGGATAGAGGATCACGCTGGCAAACCATCCTCCTTGGGAACACCAAGGCTGGGTGGGGCTCGGGACCTCTGGCTACCTCACTAGCATTCTCCCTGTTTTCCTGTCGGGAAAACAGGGCCTGGCATTGCCTCTTCACAGTCCCGAATATATGCCGCAATCATTATGACCAGTAGCCCAGAAGGGTATATGACCAAGTGATGATGCAGGTGGAGGTTGGCTTCTCAAATGACCCCGTGGCTTCAGTGTCCAAGCCTGAGGCAGTGCGTACACTGCAACCGGGAATGGCTGGGGGTGTTGGGGAGGGTCTCCTCCAAAGGGCCTGTGAGGACCCGGGCTCCTTCTGTCTTGTGTGTGCGTCCTTCCCTGTGTCCTCTCTGGACCTGGCAGAGTGAGACAGGATTACATCCTGGTGTGGAAGTATATGGAACCAGCCATGGAGCCCTGCACTGCTGCTCACTTCACACCCCCCTGCACAGAGCACCTCCTCCTGCTTGCAGGGCCCTGGATCGTGGGGCCACATTATTGTCTTCTAGGAAAAGGGGACACAACTGGCATCACGAAAAGCCAGTCTCTGCAGTTCCCTTAGAATTACATGCCACAGGGATAGAGAGAAGAACAAGTCAACCCATTCAAATGTAGGTTTCCAGACAGCTCACTACCCCTGCACTATAATACAGATTTCCATGAAATGTTGCTGACCTAGATCTTGCGTCAGCAGGAGAGCGACTACAGTTTAAAGCTCCTAACTATAAACACAATGATTGCCTCTTGGGCTAGGGAGAGTATATGGGCAGTACTGGCTCCTATTCTCTGCTTTATACCCCATATCCCAGGAAATAACCCTGCCAGCCCCTCAGTGCCATTGGGGTTGCCCTCATGGCCTTTGGCCTTGCAGAAGCTCAGCAGTTCCACATCTTTGGGCCCTGGCATTGAACCACCTATTCTCTTTGGCAGGAGCCCTCCCCCCACCAAGTATTACTTTGGAGCCCCCATCCCGGACAGAATTCTTAGTGAAGCCACCCTAGTTGTTAGCAACTTTGTCCGGATCAAAAACCCTGCCAGCTGTGTGCCTAAGGAGGGCCGGATCGGGCAGACCCTAGAGCAATTTCCAAGGTTCTCCCCAGGGCACAGGATATAATGCTCTTAGCTCCTTCCCTGGGGTTCTGAGGACATGGGGCACTCAGAGGTGCGTTCACATGAAGCATGGCAGGAAGGTCCGCTGTCCTGCGCCCGCTCAAGAGAAAGTCACAACAAGCTGCTGCTGGAATCTACTGGCTTGTATAAGAAAGGAATTATTTTAGATCCTTTGGGTAGAGGCCAGAATGATAATAACAACATTTCAAGATTCAGTCTCATTAGAATTCTGGGTGACTCAGTGTATTAATAACGCCCTAAGTGCAGGGTAATTTGACGTTATCTACTCATCCCCAGCCCAAGTGAAACCAGTGTGCAGGGTAATTTCGCATTATCTACTCATCCCCAGCCCAAGCGAAACCAAAGGCTCTTACGGGGGTGCAGAGCCCATGAGGGATGGGCAGGCATCCGGAAACCAGGAGGTGGCTTTCCTCTCTGCCAGGGCAATGGCGCCTCCATGGAAGGCTCCGGAAAGAGTCCAAGAAAGTGCCATCATCGAGTGAGCACTGACAGGAAAGATAGTGAGGGAAGTATCTGCAGGCAGCTGTGCCCAGAGGGCCAGTGTGTTGAGTTCCCCACCTTCTCTGCATTTGTCCTTTGTAAAGAAGAATGGACTCCAATGGAGTGCCAAGGAGGAACTTCCATTGCCCTGGCCCAAGGGTTCTCTTGGTCTTGGCCTCTTAGACTGGCCCAAGGCTCCTCTTGGTCTTGGCCTCTCAGACTGGCCCAAGGGTTCTCTTGGTCTTGGCCTTTCAGACCAAGAGGTTAGAAAGATCTTAAGACCTAGAGCACTTTCTGAACCTGGACACGGGCTGCTTTGCCCCAACGAGGGGTTCTGGCAGACTTCAAAAGACAGAAGGCATGAGACAAGTCATGCCAGATGCACTCTGGAACCTCTTCTTTGTTCTCCACAGCGCAGCCTTTTGGAAGAATGGTGTTGGGGTGCATGGACAGGTGTGTGTGATAGTTGTGGTACACACCAACTAGGAAAGGTGGCTGTGAGGGGTTGGGTGATGTGCACCCAAATGGGAGCTGTGCTTGTCTTCTGGGAATGATATACCTACATATTCTGACCAAAGAATAAACCAACTGAATGGAGAATAAGGGCAAAAATAAGTTAATATATATATATATGTTTATATGTTCAAAAGCAGCATTAGTATACAGATATATCTATCTTTATTGAGTTAGAATCTACTCCAAGTGTACAATTTTTTGATCTTCATATTTGTAGAGTTGTAAGCCATCACCACAGTCAATTTTTCATCACCCTAAAATGATATATTGTGATATGTCATTCTAAACCCCCCTCCAGGCTTTATCATTGCCCCCTCCATCAATATCTTGGTTCTACATTAACAGCAAACTTCATTTTGAGGGGAGGGTCACACGCACCTTACAGTGTGCTCAGGGCTTACTCCTGGCTCTGTCTGTGCTCAGGGATCACTCCTGGAGGGCTTAGAGGTCTTAGGGGTTCCGGGGATCGAACCTGGGTTGGCTGACGCCCCTGCCCACTGCACTATCACTCTGGCCCTTACTTTGTGCTTTTTAGTGGTCCCTGTTTGGGACTTTCCTATGAATGGGATCATAGATTATGAGGTCTTATATGGCTACCTTTTTTCTCTCAGCATAAGATTGTCAAGGTTTGGGGCTGGAGCAATAGCACAGCAGGTAGGGTGTTTGCCTTGCATGTGGCTGGCCCGGGTTCAATTCCCAGCATCCCATATCCCTTGAGCACCGCCAGAATTAATTCCTGAATGCATGAACCAGGAGTAACCCCTGTGCATCACCGGATGTGACCCAAAAAGAAAAAGAAAACTTGTCAAGTTTATCGTATATCAAATACAGTGGCTGTGGTGGGAAAATCTCATTCGTGGCTATAGCGGAAGAGCCCTGTGTGTGCCTGTGCCATTCTGTTCATCTTGATGCACACTGACAGACCTGGGATTGTTTCCACCATTGGTAGGGAAGGTCATGAATAGCTATGAAGAGAGAACTCTGGTGAGCGGACTTCCGGGTGCAGTTCTGCTTCGGGCTCTCTCAGTGGATACCCCTGTGTGCAGAGCTGCTGGGGCGACTCTCTTGGCCCTGCCCAGTGGCCACACTAGTTCCCAAAGTGGCAGTCCCTCTTCCCACCCCCCCCACCCCCGACAGTTAAGTGATGCTTTCCAGAATAAGCACCCGCTTTCTGCACTTCTCCATCAAAGCTTGTCACTGGCGCTTTGATGAACGCCTCTGAGGGGGAGTGAAGAGGTCCCCCATGGTGGCTTTGCTTGCATTTCCCTGACGACTTGTGATGTGGAGCATCCCTTCCGGTGCTCAGGCACTCTTTGCTTATTCTCCCTGGGAGAAGGGACCCTCAGATCCTGGCCCACCTACTTGTCTCCGTGTCAACACGACACTCTCATCTTTCCTGTGTGCTGACTAGCTATCCACGTCTCTGCTCTGGGGCGACAACCCTTTGTTATTCTCTCTAAAGAAGTGTTTCTGAATTTTAGTTTCTGTGACTTTTGTCTCTGACCAGTTTCTTCCCCCTCCCTCTTTTCCCGCCTGTTTTAGGAAGATTGTAATGGCATCTTCAGAATTAATGTAAGTGTGTCCAAGAATTTAAATTTAAAATTAAAACCCGGAGAGAAGAAGCCTGGATTTTGGGTGCCCCGTGTTTGGTAAGCATAGCAGAGAATTATCCTGTAGAATGCTTGATTTGTCTGTGTAAGGTTTTTAAGAAGTCTAATATGGCATGAAACTAAAACTAATTCAGCTGGAGATGCTTAGATGGTATTTAGGAAAACAAGGCAGAGCCCTGGCTTACAAAGGACGCCAAAGTACCATGAACACAAGCATACGATCACATATTCCTTCAGGAAACTAATGAGATAGTGTTGCAGGGTTTTTCTGATACTCTCAAAGCATTTATCTTGATCCATCAAATTAGTCAGGCTAATATAAAGTGTTTTTTAAAAACAAAGATTTTTCGGGCTGGAGCGATAGTACAGTGGGGAGCACATTTACCCTGCACACTACCGACCTGGGTTCGATCCCCGGCATCCCATGTGGTCCCCCGAGCACCACCAGGAGTAATTCCTGAGTGCAGAGCCAGGAGTAATCCATGAGCATCGCCAGGTATAACACCCCCCCCCTCAAAAAAAATTTTTTTTTCTACCAGATTTAGACTAAACTTTTCCTGAGTGTATAGTTTTACAACCTCTCACAGCTGTGGAGAAACATAAATCATAGAGAATGCCAACATTAAAGCATGACATGGAAGGAGTGCCATCTTGGAATACTGGAAGGCAACCATCAGCAACAAAACTGATGAGCTTGAACCCGCGAATATCCATTTCTCTTGAAAATGAGCTTTTCAGGCATTACGGCCCAGCCCGGAGAGCTGCTGCTCTCTTGCCAGTTCATTTTATGAAGGACCCTGGGAGGAAACTGCATCCTGCACTTACCCATCAGTGATGCACGCTGGCTTCTCCCCACATCATTTGCCCTCTCAAAACCATCCTCTCTTTCCTTTGTATTTTATTTATTTTGTTTTTGTCTCTTAGACTCATGAATGAATGTGGCATCTACACTGCTTAGGTCATGATAGATGTCCTCTACTAAATGCCAAATCTCAGGGCCACAGCGGGCCGGGCATTGGTCTTGCACCTGATTGCCCCAGATTTGATCCCCCAACACTCCACATGTTTCCACCAAGCCCTGCCAAGAGAGATCCCTGTGCCCAGCCACATGTGTCTCCAAACCTAAAAACAAATAAGTGGAAAATAAATGTCAGAACTTTTTCGGAGGAATAGGATTTCCCCTAGTGGGAGACCCCCACAGACTGTCACCTGCTTTTGCCTCTCTATAATATGGAATTTGCTTTCATAAATCATTTGGTGGGATTTATATTGCTTTTTTATGAATACTGAAGAATAATGGGGAAAAAACAATGAATCTCATTATACCTGTCTTATACCTGGCTAGGGAGAGAGGAGCACCCTGAGATCCTTCTCCCCCCCCACCCCCCAGCCAAACTCTTTAGAAAACCCGGCTAGTTTAAATTGAATTTATTTTTTTAAAGCATAAAAGATTAGCATATTTGGGGGGAGAATTGAACTCCTGGTTATACAATAAGTTATTTCTAGGAATTGGGATTTTAGTCCTACCCTGCAATTTCATCTAAAGCCTCAAAGCCGAGGTCCAGGGAAGGTCATGTTGCAGAGACACCCACTAACCCCCAGCTCGGCAGAACATCCAACACAGAACATCCGACACAGAACATACTACACAGAACATGCCACACAAGACTTCCCCACAGTGCTCAGTTCCTGTCAAAGGAGATTTGATTCTCAGATGCATTGAGGGAATAGACTCAGGCCAAGTGTTGGGCTTCACTCTTTCCTTACATTCAGGGTGGTCTCCCAGCAGCCAAGAGGGACCTTCAGAGTCACCTCCCAGGGTATAGCCAAGCTGTGAAGAGAGGCTGTGAGTGCATATGGCCCCTCGCCTGCTTGGGCAGAGTTCTTGGGAGGGTCTGGGAGGCCAGGTCATCCCCAGCTGAGGCCCCCTGCTCCAGATCTCCTCTCGGACAGTGTGACAGGTAGACATTCCTTCTGCGGCAGAGACTGGCATTAACGGAGGGGAGGCAAGCACACTGCCGGCAGCCGCAGTGGCCCTGCACAGCCCCCTCGTGCATTGGAGGGTTTCCTCCAGGCCCACAGTCTCACCTCTGTAGGCGACATTGTTTCCACGTGCCTATTGGGTTGCTTGGTGCTGGAGGCGAGTCTCTGGGTTCAGAGACCCCTGGCATGGCGGGCTCTGTGATGCCAGAAGCTCCTGTGCTCTCTCTGAGGGTCTCACCAGGACGTGGCACCCCAGTTATGTGCTCCAGGCCTCACCACATCCCCAGCCCCGAGAGAATGGGCTTTTATAAGAGAGCCATGATGCACTGACTGATAATGCCAGAGACATTTGGAACTTCCCCCCAAGATGTCAGGGGGAAGCTAGAATAGGCTGGAAGGTGAGAGAAACGTAGACCTCTTTCCAGTGGTACCCAAGCGCAGTCCTTAGAATCAACTACCTATTTTTTTTTAGTGTTCAGTAGAACTAGTCCTGTACCAAGTTCCTCCCCACTTAGGAAGTTCCTTTTCTCTTCTGCTTTCAAAAATATTTTCTACTTTCCAATAAAAGAAAAAGTGTTCATTAGAATGCCATGTTTTAAGTAAGTATTAGGGAGTTCAAGTTCAATGATATTTTATAAACATCAGTGAATAGAGAGGCACCACTTGAACTTCATCCCAGTAACTGTCCATTTATTCAGAATATAGCAACTGAAATGAGTTTTAATGATGAGGGAGCAGTAACTTTTGCACCGAAAGCACAGACTGTTATACTGTAAGCACAATGTGACCTCAATTATAATACACAAAAAAATCATAAGCCTGTTCAGTTAATTTCCTTCATACTAATTTTCACAAATTCCTTCTGTAGTAAGCTCATCAAGAGGTAGCACCCCAAATATTTTAATTTTATGTTGAGTTGTGAATGGGAAAAGGACTTGCCTCTGGGCTTTGGCCTGGAGGAATGTTTTAATGATTGTCCTTAGAGCTTAACTCCTCATGTCAAATTCAGAAGAGCATCAGCTTCACTGTTTCCTCCACTTGATGGTCTAATGAATCACTCAGACTTGATGAGAAAAAAAACTTTAAAAAAAAAGGATTAAATATGCTATTTATTACAAATACTATGTGTTTTGTTTTGAGCAGAGCTATGGGAGTTAGGGAAATGCGATGTACAAGAAAAAGTGAACATAGTTTTCCATTTTATGATAAATGTACTTGAGTGCTTACTACTTACCAGATATTATTCTGGCTTTGGAAACACACCTTGGCTCCTGGCCCCTAGGGGCTTGAAGTCTAATGGAGAACAGAAGGAATTTACAAACAGATGAATGGAATTGGGCAAGAGCTTTAATGCTGCCTGAAAGGGCCCATGAATTCACTTAGAACTCACCTGATGCTCCCTTCTGGGTAATTATAGCATCTCTGTTTATTGTGGGCAGAAAGTGGTGAGATGCTTGTAGTCTGAGTTCTCCCAAATTGGTATGTTCTCTCTAAGGAAAAGAATACACACCACTTCTGCGCTTAAGCTTGACAGAAACATCTGACTCTGAGGATTCATCTGCGCCCTATGCAGAGTCTTGGAAGGGGGAACTGTGATGAGGAGCGGGCTTGAAGCTGGGTTCTGTGGCTTCCTACCATAGCGGCCTCTGACACCCTCCAGGGTGACAGGAAGTCAGGGATGGCAGGAAGGTGCTCCAGAGGGGCTCCCGCCCGACACTGTGCTCGCACCTTTGCAAGGAGGAATGAGAACGGGGCAGCTGAGTGGGACAAGGAGACAGGCAGAGCAAGGGGTGGCAAGCAGAGGGGACTTTCTTGCCAAAGTGCAAGGCAGAGCATCTGTGCAGGGAGCACAGGAGGTCCTGGGCTCTCTAGCCTAGAGGGCGGAAGAGGTGAAGGCAGAGTCGCCTTGGTAGATGGTGTCATTGCCCTGGATTCTCACCTCCCAGGGGAGAAGCCAAGATCTTCCATTCACTTTCCCCACCCCTGCCCATTTCCCGAAAAGGAGCACTTGTGCCCTGCATACCTCGGGGACCAAGAACACCTGCAAAGTGTGAGGGCAGAACCATTTTGTTCTGGAAAAACAAAAGCAAAATTTTCGTTTTGTGATCTGGGTAGATACAATTAAAAAAAAAGATGCTAGTGGTACAGCCTTTCAAACCTAAGAAGGGCGGCAGGGAAAACAGAAATAGATGCTGACTGCGATTTAATGAAATTCTCTGCAGTGACAGGAAAAAGCGTCCCATGTTTCAATTTTAATGTCTCAAATTAAGCACAAATATAGGACTCAAAATTTTTAAGTGTTTTGAAATGTATCTTCCAACTATGGAAATATGTCATCTTTCATCTTCTTTTCCTTGGTTCAACCTAAAAATAAATTATTATTTATTCTGAATTCTGATGGAGTTGGAACGTGGAAGAAGTTTGAGATGTTGCAAGTCCAGCTTTGAACGAAAGCATGTTGTATAAAGAAAATGGATGGGAAAGAAAGTTTAGCATCAGATCTGAGAATAGGACTTGGTTTTTTCCAGCCAACCTTATTTTAGAAAACTGCCTTGCTAGAATCCATACATTTTCTTTCTGCTGTAAAATATATTTAGCTGACCACCCCAAAGATTGTTGGGAAAATCCCAGAGAATATTCTTAAACTTTCAAACTTAAAAATATAAACCAGAATCCTAAGTATAAATTTCAAAGTGGAAGTTCTGCATAAGGTAAAACTTTGTTTGTTTGTTTGTTTGTTTGTTTGTTTTGTGGGGAAGGGTCACACAGGGCTCTGTGCTCAGGGATCACTCCTAGCGGGCTTGGGGGACCTTATAGAGTGTGAGGGATCTAACCCAGGTTGGCCACATGCAAGGCAAATGCCCTCTCCTCGGTACTATCACTCTGGCCTCACAAGGTAGAAACCATTCCTACTCATCAGCCCTGAGCTTCAGGTCCATGCTTTTGTAATCATTCCCATCTACCTAGTAGTGAAAATACAGACATGCAAAAGACACCTAAAGGAGTGTCCCATGGTTACAGCAATGGCTTAAGAAACTCTTGCAGGGCTGGAGTGATAGTACAGTGGTAGGGTGTTTGCCTTGCACACAGCCGACTTGGGTTCAATTCCCAGCATCCCATATAGTCCTCTGACCACCACCAGGAGTAATTCCTGAGCACAAAGCCAGGAGTAACCCCTGTGCATTGCTGGGTGTGACCAAAAAGTGGAAAAAAAAGAAAAAAATCATGTGCTTACACACACACACACACACACACACACACACACACACAGTCACTTCTTATGAAAGCTAAATTTTGACAGAGGAGTTAGCCAGGAAAAGTGGCCATGTGCACTTCTAATTTAGTGGCGTTTCCCTGTCCTACTTTAGAAAGGTTTCTTTTTTCCTCACGTGAAGGAAATGTCCTGAGAATCGAGAGGCAATATGGACAGAGGTCCCAGGCCACCCCGTGAGACTACATCTTGGCATCTCCCTAAGGCCCAAGAGCATTCATTCATCTGAGAATCATTGTTTTTCACTGCATAGTTGTCAAAATCTTTCAACTAGTTCAAACCAACTCTAGGAGAAAACTGGGGACTTAACTCAGAGGGGATAAGGAGTTTGCCTCAGAGCACTGGAGCACAGGACTAACAAGGCAAAGGCCCTGTTCTATCACGGACAACCCATAGCCCCCTGGCATAGCAGTGTGAAACACTGGTACCCCCCAGCATCACTGGTGAGGGATCAAAAATAAAAAGTTAAATAGCATCTATTTAATAATAGTCTAAGAGCACTATTGAATTAAAAAGTTGGTGAAGGGGAAAGGAATAAATATTAAAGTCTTCTCTTGATCACAAAACACACACACACACACACACACACACACACACACACACACACACACCCCGAATGCTAGCTAAGAAATCTAAAAGACTGAAAGGCTACAAGATCCACATAACCCACTTTCCTGGGCAAAAAAACCCCACCTAAGATAGCACAGGGGTACGGCATTTGCCTTGCACACAGCTGACTGGGTTTGTCCCTCTCAGAGAGCCTGGCAAGCTACCAAGAGTATCCTGCCCCTACAGCAAAGCCTGGCAAGCTCCCTGTGGCATATTGGATATGCCAAAAACAGTAACAACAAGTCTCACAAAGGAGATGTTACTGGTGCCCGCTCGAGCAAATCTATGAACAACAAGAGGACAGTGCTACAATGCTACAGTGCTACCCCAGCGTGGGAAAGAGCTCCAGGCCCAGCCTCTTGTGACATTCTGCTTTCTGAATTGCAGGGCAAACCCTCGGAACTTTAATTTCGACAACGTAGGCAACGCTATGCTGGCCCTGTTTGAAGTTCTTTCCTTGAAAGGCTGGGTGGAAGTGAGGGATGTTATTATTCATCGCGTGGGACCGGTGAGCAGAGCACACGCAAACCTCTGAACGTTGCCACAGCTGCGCTCATTGGCTTTGATGAATAACCATGTTTTTCATTTATACAGATGCACGGAATCTATATTCATGTTTTTGTATTCCTGGGCTGCATGATCGGACTGACCCTTTTTGTTGGAGTCGTTATTGCTAATTTCAATGAAAACAAGGTAGGAATTCTTGTCTTGAATATCACCTGGTCATTTTTTTTTCCTATTGCTGGCTTTTCACTTGAGTTCTCTAATGTGCCCAGTGTAAACAATCTCTCTATTTTACAAGCTACCTCCTTGCTGCCTTGCAGCCACATCGTTTAAGAACCCAGTTCTCTTGGGACATTTCCCCAGGGATAACAATGCCATTAATTCTCCAATCACTGAGAGGTGCATCTCTTTTTTTTTTTTAGTTTTTTATCAGTGAAACTCCATGTGGTACAGTTGTTGACCTTACAAATTTTAGTGCTTGAGTTTCAGTTATACAATAATCAAGTACCCATCCCTCCACTGGTGCCCATTCCCCACCTCCAATGCTCCCAGCATCCCTCCCACCTCCCTACTCCCCCATCCCACCCCACCCTGTGGCAGGGCATTCCTTTTTCTCTCTCTCCTTTTGGGTGCTGTAGTTTGCAAAAGAGGCATTGAGTGGCTATCATGTTTGGTCTATAGTCTATTTTCAGCATGCATCCCTCATCCTGGGAGGGTCCTCCCAACACCCTTTATTTGGTGGTGCATCTCTTTTGTTGAGATTAAAAAGGGTGTTCTGGGGTTGGAATGGTAGCACAGCAGGCAGAGCATTTGCCCTGCACACGGCCGACCCAGGTTCTATTTCCAGCATCCTATATGATCCCCCAAGCACAGCCAGGAGTGATTCCTGAGTGCAAATACAGCAGTAACTCCTGAGCATTGCCGGGTGTGACCCAAAAATAAAATAAATAAATAAATAAATAAATAAAAAGGGTGTTTTACAAGTTATGCAAATGCAGCTGCTGAAATGGAGGCACAGGCTGCAGATATTATCTCTGTCACGGAATGTAAATTGGAGGCCTCTTTGTAACTCAGTAGGTGAGCTTCAAATTGACGGCGTAGGGATGGTAGAAAGTATTTAAATCGAAACTTATAAATGCCAGACACAGTAACAACAAAGTCTCCAATGGAGACGTTACTGGGCCCGCTCGAGCAAATAAATAAGGTAACAAAAAAAGATTTTTCTCATTTTCTATCCAAACTTTGTATATTTTATGAATTCAGGAAGGGCACTGAGTTTGAAAGGGCTCTTTGGATTACTGCCAGACTTCCCCATCAGCAACCAAAAGTTATCTCTCACAGAGGGGATCGGAGCAAGAACATTCTATGTCATTCTTCTGAACTTGGTTGTGACATCCCTCAAATGTAAGGGATCAGTCTTTTGGATTCATAAATAATTGAGATGCAGGCAATTTGGGGGCATTTACAAGGTGCTCAAGATTTTATATGTGCTGCTAGGAGTTTTCACAACTCTGGAATTCATGGTTGAAATAAAAATATCTCATGAAGGTGAAGTAACATTCCTGGAATTTATAAAGAGTAAATAACAGTGCCAGGGTTTGGAAATGGTTCCTAGTCCTGCCAGGTGATGACTTTCCGATTGAGAAGTCTAACAGTATCCTTCTGCAAGAAATGAGGCTCCAAATGCCATGGAGAGTCTTGTTCTTGTCATTCATAGTGAGGATAGATTTGCATGTGACCACAGGAGAGCCTTTGGTTTGGAGATCACACCCCACAAGACTGTAGCACTCACTGTCCCCAGGGCTTAATGTGTGTGTGGTACCAGTTACTCAGTCATTGGCCAGTTTTGAGGTGTTTCTGATGACAATGGTATTTTGTTCAGTCTTTCAAAGGGTGAGATTTGTAGCACACCCCCACTTTGAACCCGAACTTTACACCAACCCCACTTTGAACCTCAACTTTACACCAACCCACAGATCCTGAGATTTTTAGTGTAAAAAATATAGAGGTCATGTTCCTGGAGCCCCTCTTTTACTGCTTATCCCATTCATAGAAAAGTGTCTTGAAGCCCCATCGGGTGCTCAATGTAATATGGAGCTCTGTGGATGCTCCGAGCCATGCAAATGGAGAGGACCTGGGAATTGCAGAAAATGAACAGAAACGAATCTGTCAGTTAGAAGATTTCGGGAGCTGCTTGCTTTGAGCAGAGTCTCACAACATAGAACGATCCTTCAGGAATGAGGGGTAAAGGTGTAATTAATCACTGCTCCTGGTCTGGAGGTTGATGATGTAGGCAGAGCCCTAAGGGCACCTACAGCCCAGGCTGTGCTTCTGTGCGGGAGCTGGGGAGTGGGTGCTGAGAAAGGGAGAGAGAAGGAGAAAGAAAGCCTGTGACCAGACACTACAGACTCCAAGCTACGTGACACTTTTACAAAAGATGGTTTCTCTGTGAAAGTTTCAGGTGATTGAGCCATGCTAGAATTGCGTGTTTTTCAGTTTTTTTGCTCTTTCATGCAACAGATTTCTTTGAGCCCTTGATTGATGCCAGTTACTGCTCTGCTCTTGACTCTGAGAAAAAAAAACACACTAGACAAATAAAGATTCCTGCCCTTTTGGTTTCACATTCACTGGTCACACCCAAGAGTAGCTCTGTAGCACTGTCCTCCAGTTGTTCATTGACTTGCTCGAAGGGGCACCAGAAATGTCTCCACTGCGAGACTTGTTACTGTTTTTGGCATATCAAATATGTCACAAGTAGCTTGCCAGGCTTTGTCATGTGGACGAAATACTCTCAGTAGTTTGCTGGGCTCTCTGAGAGGGGCAGAGGAATCAATCTCAGGTCGGCCATGTGCAAGGCAAACACCCTACCTGCTATGCTATCACTCACACCCAAGAGTATAGGAGTATATCATCAGCACTATCCCAGATCCAGTGACAGTAATGATATATAAAACAAATAGATACATGTATGCGTCTATGTGTGTACCAAATAGAGTAAGCTTAGGTGTCAGTTCAAAAATATGTCTTCCTTGAACAATGAAATGCATGTCCCAGAAAGACAGCACAGTGGGTAGCGTGTTTGCCTTGAATCTTTTTTATTTTTTAATGCTTATTTATTTAAACTTTTTTGGGGTCACACCTGGCAATGCTCAGGGGTATATACTCCTGGCTCTGCACTCAGGAATCACTCTTGGCGTTTATTCTGGGGACCATATGGGATGCTGGGAATCAAACCCAGGTCAGCCACACACAAGGCAAACATCCTCCCCACTGTGGCCCCTTGCCTTGAATCTTTGCTTGCGAGTTTCTAAAATATCTTATTCTACATAACAAAGGAATGAAATACGTGTCCATAGCATCCAGAGAATACAGTTATCATTGTACAAAACATCAAAATGAGCAAACTTATCAACAGGCAATGCATGAAGAACACGGAGGAATCATCATTTATACATATAGAAAAAGATTCTACTCCTTCACATTAAAACCAAATTAGACATATTTCACACCCAGCAAATTGGCCAAATTAATATTACAAAGTCAAGCATTAGCAAGACTACAAGGAAATGGAAACACTGCTGTTCTGCTGTCAGTAAGCCTTTTTGGTTTCTTCATTTTGGAAGAGTAATTTAAGCAATTGCCAGTAAATATAAAATACATAAACTCCAGCCTCCCCCACCCCCCCGCCAGTCATTACTCTCCAGGGCTTTACTGCTGGGAACCACTTGTAGACATTTACCATGAGATGAAATGTATGTTTATTGAAGCAGTGTTTATAGACCAGACACCTAAAATTTTAACTTCTAGTGTTTGTGCAGCAGAAAACTGTATTAGCAGTTCAAATAAAACTAGGTAGATCTAGTTGTACAGAAAAAAATATAGTTTAGTGAAGGTTAAAAACAAACTGCATAAATGAATACTGGATATCAGCTATATGAAATTTTAAATTCAAAATAAATATATTCCTATGTACTTGTGCCTCCATAGTTAGAAAAGTTGGAAAATATACTAAGTCTGAAGCCCTTTGGCCTGGGGAAAGAATGGAAGGGTTTTGAGAGTAGGGTGGAGGTTTATCCCAAGCTTATTACTCTTCGGCCTCAATAATCTAATCTTTATGTCACAAAATGCAGTGTACATTTACCTGCAACATCATTAAGTGCTTCATTATATAGTACAGGGCAAGCTGATCATTTAGCCAGTGACTGCTCACATGGAACTTTTTACCCCAAGTTTGTGACTTCTTCATACCACTTAACACTAGCTTTGACATTACACAGACCAGAATGATTTTTCCAAAAGGCAAAGTCAGTATCTTTAAGCAGAAGCAACAGCATTTAGCAGGCTGCCACCTGGCTACGACTTCCCCTCTGAGAGGACACTAACCTCAACGCTTTTTGAAAATGTCATCTCAGAGGAGCCTTTCCAAGACTTCCCCACACTCAGGCATCCTGCATCCCCAGACCTTGTGGAAGGCTGCTGAATCCCCTCCAAATGCCAGATGCATCTTTTTTCCCATTATTTTTTTTTTTGCGTGGGGGAGGGTGGTCTGCACTCAAGAACTAGTCTTGAGACAGGAATGCTAACAAATCCTGACTGTGTTTGTTCCACCACTGTGACCTACAAAGCCTACATCTCTGTGTTAGACCCCCAATGCCATCCTGTTTGTGTTACTGCCCCATCTGCGGAGTACTGGGTGTGGAGCCCTGGACGAAGGCCGTTTCTGCTTTCTCTTGTTAAGGGCACAGCTCTGCTGACTGTGGATCAGAGACGATGGGAAGATCTGAAGAGCAGACTGAAGATCGCGCAGCCTCTTCATCTCCCACCTCGCCCGGGTATCAAAGATGCTCTGATTCCATTCATGTGGGGCACTCGTGTCCAGGACACCCCAGGAGTCTATGATTTCAATTAAAATAATAATCGTGAGCCATGAGGCAGTTGTGCATAAGTTAATGTAGAAACAGGCTCCCAACTCCAGATCTCTCCCTAGGCTATTAAAATCTCCCACCCAATGGCTGTGCTTCGTTGCACCCAGGATAAGCCTTTATGAAACTATAAATTTTTTAAGAAAATATATTTGTGCTCGCTTTTTAGCCAGATGAGTGAAATGCATCAGGCTAACAGAAATTGAATGATGCGGTTCCCCTTCCAATAGGGATGGCGTCACGCACCATCGTCTTAAATATTCACAGCCAGCCGTTCCTGCAAAAAACGCTTCACAAGTGATTCAACTGGGTGGGGGTGGGGGCTGTAATGGGTCACACTGAAGGAAATGGGAGGCAAGATGGTAAATATGATTTATGTCTAAAAGGCCTTGCCTGGACCTCCTCTCTTTTTCCAGATAACGATGGTTTTCGAGCTAAGATGTATGACATCACCCAGCACCCATTCTTTAAGAGGACCATTGCCCTGCTTGTCCTGGCCCAGTCCGTTTTGCTCTCCGTTAAGGTACTTTATTGCATGCAGCTCTCAGGAAGCAGCGGTTTGAGTCATCCCCAGAATGCATTTCTCAACGGGGGGGGGGGGGCATCCCTGTGCAACATCTCAGTGGTGGTTTCACATGCAAAAATTAAAATTCACCATCATGACATGTGCCGGGGGAGAAGAGAGGAGGGAGGAGAGTAGGACCAGCATGCATGTTGTCTTTTGCAGTGGGACGTGGATGATCCAGTGACGGTCCCTTTGGCGACGATGTCAGTGGTCTTCACCTTCATCTTTGTTCTAGAGGTACAGTACTGAGCTCCTTGGCTTTGCAGGCACAGGGCATTACAATTTATGTCATTTTATTCTTTTATTATATTAAGAAGCTACATCCAGTAATAACCAAGACTTATTCCTGGACCGTAGATCGGGATGATTCTTGTGCAGTGCTCAGGGGACCATATTTGGAGCCAGAGATTGGTCCCAGTTAGCCCCTTATAAGGCAAGTGCCTTACCCACTGTATTATCTATCCTGCCAACAGTGCTTTCTTGTTTATTTGCTTGGTTTTGTTTTGGGGGCCTACCTGGCAGTGCTCAGGGCTAAGGGATTACTCCTGGCTGGTTCGGAGTACCATCTGTCAGTGTCAGGCATTGAATGCAGGTCAAAAGTTTGCAAGGCAAGTGCCCTACACACTATAATATCACTCCAGCCCAATAGTACACTTTTTATTTTTTTTTTTAATGAATCATTGTGAGATACATTTACAGAGTTGCAGACTTTCATGATTGCATTTCAGTCAAACAATGTTCAAGTACCCATCCCTCCACCAGTGCCCATTCTCCACCCCCAATGTTCCCAGTATCCCTCCCCCAACTCCCACCTCTTCCCACACCACCCTGCCTCTGTGACAGGCACAATCCCTCTTTTCCTCTTACTCTCTCTGTCTTTTTGGCAATACAGGTAACAAGAAGCCATCATGTTTGGTACATAGTCTACGTTCAACATGCATCTACTATCCTGAGCAATCCCTCCAACCACCATTTATTTAGTGTTCCTCTCTCCATCCCAGCTTGAGTAGCTATTTTTTTTCAGTAGGGATTGCAAGAGACAAGATGCTTTTCTTAGAAAAGAGAAGATTGGGAAGGATCTGGTCTTGATCTAGTGAAGTTGCTCATTTAATGAGTTGCCATTGATGCTCAGCAATTGTACTGTCACTGTAGCGCTGTCCTCCTGTTTTTCACTGATTTACTTGAATGGGCACCAGTAATGTCTCCATTGTGAGACATGTTGTCACTGTTTTTGGCATATTGAATTCGCCACAGGGAGCTTGCCAGGCTGTGCCGTGCGAGTTAAGATATTCTCGGTAGCTTGACGGGCTCTCCAAGAGGGGTGGAGGAATTGAACCTGGGTCGGCTGTGTGCAAGACAAGTGGACTACCCGCTGTACTATCGCTCCAGCCCGGTCTTAGCAATTATTTATTGGAAAACACTCTTTAGCTGAGCACATACTAGACTGTGGGCACCATCAAGAACTGCACAAAATGAGCTGAGCATAGGATGCATATCTTCACTAGATTCTCTTTATTTTCTGGTCTAATCAGTGGGTGCTTGGTAAAAGTTGCTAATGAGGGACTTAAAATAGACAAATTTTAGGATGCTGAAAATAGAAATATCAGTAAAAGTCTGAGAGCTCTACTAATTTGCTTGTCATTGATGCAGGTTAGTAGGTTGATTTGTGATATGTTTTTCCTTGCAAATAACATGTATGCTTAATGAGAAAGAACAAGAAAGTGCAGTAAAATGCTAACAATAGGGATTTATATACTAGGAAGATATATATTTTGATTTTATGGAAGCAGGGTCAGATTCAGTTGTTACATTCACTTAACAATTGAGGGATGGGATAGCTCTTCTTAAAATGTTGATCATAACCTCATATAGGATTGTATAATTAAATGGGAGCTTGTGAAAAATGTGTTTTTAAATGAATTTGTCACTGTCACTGTCACTGTCCTCCCGTTGTTCATTGATTTGCTCAAGTGGGCCCAGTAACATTGTGAGACAACATTGTTGTTACTGTGTTTGGCATATAAAATAAGTCTCGGGTAGCTTGCCAGGCTTTGCTGTGTGGGCGAGATACTCTCGGTAACTTGCCGGGCTCTCTGAGAGGGGCGGAGGAATCAAAGGCGGAGGAATCAAACTCCGGTCGGCCTGGTCAGCTGTGTGCAAGGCAAACACCCTGCCCGCTGTGCTATCGCTCCAGCCCTTAAATGAATTTATGATTTATTATTAGTCAACGTTGACATGGTATTCCCAGGTTTTTTGTTTCCTTTATTTTAACCCAGGATTATATAAAAAGTTTTCAGGTTAAAAAAGCTTGTAAGTATAAAATGTTTAAGAGATTTTGGGCGAGTTCAGAGTATTAGAATTGAACTGGGATATAATGCCTTACCAGGAGCTTTTATTAACAGTTCTACTTTTGGGATCCTTTTTCCGTAAGTTGTGATTCTGAAATTAGGTAGATCCAGACCCTACTAGAATGGAAACCACTGAGCTAGCTTGAGATTTCTTCTTGAGATTCCTATATCAGTTCTTGAAGAAAATGTTCTAGGATTTGAATAGTCTTCTAGCCATAAATTCATCTGGTTTCTAAACTAGCTGAACTAGGAATCAAAACTAGGATTTCAACTGATTTCTACACTAGATGTTCCTGCTAGTACCTGGCATTTTGTTGTTTAGTATTTGTAAAAAGTGGTAAGCAATACTAGTTTAGTAAACCTTTTTCTATGTAGTTCTTATCTTGCAGAAGTAGAGATGGTATGAATAAATCAATTTTCAGTTTAAAAAGATTAAGTATAGGTCAACTGCTATTGTAATTAAATACAATATAAGAACTCCTTTAGTTACTGGTGGCAGAAAATCAATTCAAATGACCTAAGAAAAAAGGGGAATAGTTCATTTCTTTTTCTTTAAAGGGAGATTTGGATCCACAAATTGAACTATAGGATCCTCTTACTCTAGATCTCAGTGCTGCTTTGCATTCTGACGGCTTCTCAGAGTGAGCTTTTAGTCCTGGGGAAAGATGGCCTTCAGCAAGGCCAAGGCTGACACACCAGTTGGTTTAGCAACTCCAGGGCTGAAGTACCTCTTTCCCAGAAAAGTCACCCAAATGGCAACATAGATTGTCATTGATCTCTTTGATTCACACATGTGATGATCTTGGATGAAATCATGATAGTGAAGGAAAGGTCTGACTTTAACTAGCTAAGCCAGGCTATTCATATATCTGTATTATTATTATTTTTTCTCTTCTGGTTTGGCCTAAAGTGATGGAACTGAATATTGGTAGTGATCTTCTAATGAAAACAGAAGATAGTTGCCAAAAATAAAGGTCATGATTTCTGCATAAATAAAACTCACAGATGTTCAAAACAGATGCTTTAAAAGAGTACCAGATAGTATTAACTGTGAGTTTTATAAAATCATCTCTTTACCTTTAATTCTTAGACAATTCATTGTTCTAAGGGTGGATAGAGCTGGTTTTAATTTTCCATTGTCAGTGAAAGATTTTTTCAGAATTGAGGACTTACTTGAGGACTACCAAGTTTTCTTCTTTCAAAATAATGACCACAATTATCTTAGAAAATAGAACTTGCACCCTACATATTCTTATCCTCTTCTTGTAGGTGAAGTCTGAGTAGAAAGGGAAACAAAATCTTCTGGCAGTATAAAATCTGAGAAGACTGAGCTTAAAAGAAAACCAGGAGGTAAAAGTTCTGATAACTAGTGAAATCTAGAAGATATTTGATGAGGCTGGAAAGCTCTGGCTTGGACACTTAAGTAAAACCTCTGAGGGGCTGGAGAGAGAGTATGGGTACGAAGGCACACAACTTATATAGATTCCAGTTCTGTCCCTGCCACATCATTCCCTACATCTCTAGTACATCTCTGGATGTCTCTGAGCACTGCTGGGTAAGGTCCTGAACATCTCAAACACTGATGGGGATCACTTGGTAGGTCTGAGCACCCCAGGAGCAGAACTGCATCTGTGGGCCCTCACATTGAACCTTGACCTGTTGGCCAAGAATCATAGGAAAGGGCCCCCAGACTCCAGAAATAGATAATAGAAATAGATAATAGAATCATAGGAAAGGGAATCATAGGAAAGGGCCCCCAGGCTCCAGAAATAAATAACTCCCCCAAATCAGAACTTCTGGGAAAGTGAATAGAAATAATAAATAAAAATACACAGATCATCTATTCAAAAGAATAAGAACAGGCCATTTTATTTTATTTTTTGAACAGGCCGTTTTAAAGACAAAGGTTTTCTATCTTTTTATATTGGTGATACATTCATCACCAGCTATTAAAATTTTATAAACCTTTTAAAGTTATTGGCACATGAACAAAAAAAAATTATGATTGATTATGTAAACAAAACACTACCTATACATTCTGATGATGGCTCTGTTTAATAGACACGCTGTAGCTTTCTAGAAGCTTCAGACTGCTGTCCAAACCTGGCTTATACCAGAAACCTCCAAATGTGCCTTCTCCGGTGTCAATTTCCAACCCTCAGAGTTGAAACTTTCTTGAAAGAAAGGGCAGCACACAGAATCCTCGGTGGCAAGCTGCTTAGAGAGACAACAGGTAAAGGTAAAGGTAAAGGCCCTCCCGTTGATCATCGATTTGCTCGAGCGGGCCCAGTAACATCTCCATTGGAG
>JAOXYA010000041.1:49131194-49151472 GCA_028565675.1 Sorex palustris | reverse complement strand
AAGAACTGAATATGGACTGAGGGAACAAAGGGAATGGCTTTCAGCAACAAAACACTCTGTGTGTGTCTATGAGTTTGTGTGTTTGTGGATGTGCATGCAAGCTTTTCATTTACAAAAGGACCCCATCCTAGGGACCAGAGAGGGGGTGCAGGGGTACACAATACAGCGGTACTACGTAGGATAGTACATGCACTGCCTTGCCTGTTGCCAGCCCTAGTTTCATCCCCGGAACCACAAGCTTTGCCAGGAGTGATTCCTGACCCCCTAGTTGGAACTAGCACCAAAGTTCACTAGGTATAACCCAACACCGCCACCCCCCAAAAAAAACAAAACGCATTTTTTTTGCCTTTTGGGTCACACCTGGTGATCAGGGGTTACTCCTGGCTTCGCACTCAGGAATTACTCCTGGTGGTACTCAGGGGACCATATAGGATGCTGGGAATCAAACCTGGGTCATTCACATGGAAGGCAAACACCCTACTGCTGTACTATTGCTCCAGCCTCAAGAACGCATTCTTTGGGTTTAGGGTCCACCTCTTCCTGTAGGACCTCATCTTCACTAGTCACATGGAAGTGACCTAGTTCCAGTAAGACCAGCTTATGAGGTCTGGAGGTGCATAGGTTCATCCATAATAGCTTCTTGAACGGAGTCCGTGGCTGAAATCTGGAGGCCTGTGGGTGTGATGGGGCCAGCGTTCTGTTGCCTCTCATTAGTCACTCACCAGAAGGCAGAATGTCCTGTTGCCCACGGAGGCAGCAAATCACAGCAGCATTAGCAGTGCCTGGGGCTTTGCTGGCTGGAGAAGTCATAGATATTTTAAATCCTGTCGCTGCAGTGCTGGGATCTTAAAACCTCCTTCCGCTCACCAGTGTGCCTAAGTTATAAAGCCAGTGGTGTCAGCAAGAAGGTGTCATATAATTCAGTGATATAAAAATATTCAGAGAACGGTATCCCCAGCCTTCCCCCAAAAGGCATTTGAGGATGATAGTTTGATATAATTGATTTCCTTGCAGTCATATAGACACTGGTCTAAGAAATGTCCCATAGGTGGCACACCCAGAGGGCTCCCTAGACAGAAGGAGCTGTGGGCTCTCTGCACAGTGACAATCTCCTGTGGGTTAAATGGTGGGTGTTGGGCGAGAAATCTCAGGAGCAGCCAGGGAGACAGAAACGGATGTGAACAGAGTTGGAAAGATGAAAGCAAGAGGGAGACATCCTCTCAGCTTCTCCAGCTTCCTTTCGTCGTTCACTCCTCCCAGGAGTGCGTGAAGGACACTTAGGGAAGAAAGCGTATGTGAGGGCCAAGGAATTCCCTGCTCTCATTCACTTGCCACCGACTGATGTATTAGCACCTGGAGGGTCACTGTCACTTGAAATGGTTATTCACAGACTGAGGAGAGAGTTCGAAGGGTTGATGCAGGAGATCTGAGTTGAATCCCCTGAGCACCAGCAGGAGAAGCCCCCCTTCTCTCCACACCAACCCAGGGCTATTCCTCTAGTGTCTCCAGGTGTGAGCCAAGCCCCTGTGCCTCACCCCTACACACAGGTATAAATGCTCAGGACTGGGGAGCTAGCTCAGTGACAGAGCACACTCCAGGCATATGTCAGTCCTCAAGCCTGATCCCTGGAGCTACCTTGCCCCAAGCACTTTATAAAGAAGAAAGGGTCGGAGTGATGATGTAAGGTGTTTGCCTTGCGACTGACCCAAGTTTGCTCCCGGCATCCCATATGGTCCTGCAATCACCAGCCAGAAGTAATTCCTGAGTGTAGAGCCAGGGGTGACCCCCTGAGCATTGCCAAGTATAGCTCAAAGAACAAAGAGGAAAAAGAGGAGCCGAAGAAGGAGGAACACTCTCCCTCTGTGGACCACAGGGATGTCTTGTAAAATGACACAGACACAGCCAGCCATAGCCGTGAGACCCTCCCTGTTCTCCAGTTCAGTATAGCTTGTCCCCCCACCACTCCATTCTGATATGCAGAGGGTGTAGGATGCAGACCCCCACTGCCTGGAAGCCCTCAGGCTTCCACTGAGTGCCTGCATCCTCCAAGCCAGCCTCAGTGCAACTTGAACGAGGCAAGGACCTGTCTCGAATGCAAACAGCCTCACAGTGAAGTTTCTTGCCAAGGCAGGGAAGAGAACAGGAGCAAATACATATTCCTCCCTGAGGAGGAGATGCATTGCAACAACCACCCAAAAAAGGAGCAGGTCAGTGTTTCTGGTCCGCCTGGGGAGTTGGATGCAGTGATATGAAATCCAGGGATAGAATGAAGCTCAAAGTAGGAGGTAGGCAGGGGCTGGAGCAAGAGTACAGCAGTTAGAGCATTTGCCTTGCATGCAGCTGACCCGGATTTGATTCCCAGATTCCCATATGGTCCCCCGAGCACTGCCTGAGAGAAGAGCCAGGAGTAACCCAGTGCTTTGCTCGGTGTGACCCAAAAAGCCATAAAACAAAAGTAGGGGAAGGCAGAAGGCAGAACACCCCCACAATCCTGCAGGTACTGACAGGACCTTTTTGTCCTTGGGCTGTGGACCCCTGAGGCCTGATTTTCCAAGGCCTGACAGAGCCATCAGCTGCATTGGTTCACTTGCCTCCATCTGTGTCAGCTCTGAGCTGGCCTCCATAGGAGCAGATATTCAATCCTGGCTCTGCATACAGCTACAGTTCGCTAGGAAGACAAGGAGGCATGCCCCTAGGGACGGAGACAGGGCAGGGTTTCTACAAGACCCCCCAGTCAAGCTCTTTAGCTAATCTTTGCTGAAGGTGAAGACGGCAGAGAGGATCAGTCTTCCTTCTGCAGGGAAAGTTCCAGAAACTGGCCATAAGGTTGCTCAGGATCTCACTGGATCTCACAGGATCTCACTTTCCTTCCATGCATGCGTTGGCACATGCTCTTAAGTCCTTCGGGAATATGACTCTTGGGCAGCCCATGAAGCAGGTACTGGAACCCCAGTCCTTTATAGAGAGACAGGCAGGTGCCCGATTCTAGGGGCGGTGCCACAGGGCTGTGCCAGGGGTCTGGCAGGGAGTCCCATCTCCAGGTTTTGGAATCTCGCTGTGTCCACATCGCAGAGGAATGAGTGTGACCGTCGCTGTGCTCTGCCCCCAGCATGCTGTCCTATCGGTCTGTGGACATCCGAAAGAGCTTGCAGCTGGAGGAGCTGCTGGCCCGGGAGCAGCTGGAGTATACCATTGAGGAGGAGGTGGCCAAGCAGACCATCCGCATGTGGCTGAAAAAGTGCTTGAAGCGCATCCGAGCTGTGAGTAAGCCCGCGGCCGTGGGCTTCAGGGCCCCTCTCCAAGGAGGGGAGGGAAAGGGAGGAGGTGACAAAAAAACTAGAGAGAACTAGGGGCCTGGGCCCATCTGCTGTGGAACTTACTTCCCTTTCAACTATGTCATCCACCATGTTTGTCCCATGTAGGCTGATCCAAACTCAGCGGGACCCCCTGCCCAGGGGCCCCTGAAAATTTCTTATGGAATCACATCCTCATCATCTGATGTGAACACATGGATCAAACAATCTGTCCGTTGATAGGAAAATATTGTTGGTCACCATTCCTGAACTCGACAGTTCAAAACTGCAGGAAATCTGTGTATATCACTGGACAACTGGATTTACAGAATCACTTTGAAACTGCTCCTAAGCACACTGCTGGTCGTGTTGTTGGATCTTGCATAAGCAAAGACCATACCTCTGGGGAGCTTAATGATCTGTTTGCTGCTTCCTGAACTAAATTTGCCAAGCTCATTAATTGAAGCCCATGGCCTAAATTAACAATGGACATTTCCATTCAATGGTTATGTGTGGAATAGCTTCTAACTTTCACTTCACATGCAGAGGAAAAACTCTAATCAATCATGAAGCATTTTATGTAATAACTTTTTCTGTAACTGTTCTAAAAATAAACCTTTTTAGTTTTTTATTATTATTATTGAGTCACCATTAGATACAGTTACAAAGTTTTCATGATTGAGTTTCAGTCATACAATAATTGAACACCCATCCCTCCACCAGTATGCATTCTCCACCACCAATGTTCTCAGTATCCATCCAGCCACCCCCACCTGACCCCACTCCCTGCCTCTATGGCAGACAATTTCCTTCTTACTCTCTCTCCATTTTGGGGCATCATGGCTTGCAATACAGATACTGAGAGGCCATCATGTTTGGTCCTTAGTCTACTTTCAGCACACATCTCCCATCCTGAGCAATCCTTCCACCCATCATTGACTTAGTGATCCCTTCTCCTTCCCAAATGCCTTCTCTTCCAGCTCATGAGGCAGCTTTCAACCGTGGAGCAATCCTACTGTCCTTGGGTGTTAGTCCCATAAAATGTTATTGATGTAATAGCTTAGTAGTTAATCCTTTCCCCCAGAATATCCATTCTAGTAGAGGAGGCAGGAGCTGAAGAAAGGGACTCACTGACCTCCAGCAAGGTTTCAGTCCTGAGGGCCTGAGACCAGACTGGCAAGGTCCAGGTATGACTGGGAATAGCCTCAGGGAGGTGAAGGAGAGAGGGGAGACTCCGAGTGAGCTTCTGTTCTCCCTGGACCCTCATGCAGACAAGGGAAGCCTCAGGTGAGTTCTACTCAAGGACACCAGGCCATGGCAGTGTCCATTAGCTCTGCTCAGCCTGGGAATGGACCCTGCCACCATTCAAAGGAACTTAGGCGGGAGGAACTTAACACTTTAGGTCCAGCAGAGGATGTGCGTGAACACAGTCTCCTTCCAGGGAGTTATAGGTCATCTGTCTAGGTCAGAGAAAGAATTCAAGGATGAAGCAATGTCGGTGATGATAGAGATAATAGTTAAGGGAACGATGGGGGCTCAGGCTTGCTCAAGGGAGGCATTCCTGGGCTTGGGGTTGAGCATTTTTGTAGGGTTTTTTTTTGCATAATGAATTAGGAAATTTATTAGGCTCCTAATTTCCATATCTATAACATGAACATGGATTTACATGCATAGTCTCATTTTGTAGCTCTTACATGCATGTAGTCTTCAACCAGCTGGGCCTCTGATTCTACTTGTGAGTTAATTACAATTAGCTCACTGTGAGTAAATGACAAACACAGAATGACACATCTTCCATCTAGATGCAGAGCAGAAGCTAGAGCAGCAAATACCACCCAATATCATTGACTTGTTTTCCCCCCAAAAATCATAATTTTGGGGGAAAACAACATATTTGGGGAAAACAAAAACATAATTTTTACAACTCTCTTGTAAAAAATAAATTTCAGAGCAAGGTATTTCATTTACCTCACTGAGAAAAATTAAAGGCAATTCTATAAATTTTGGGAGCAGTGAATGTCCAACTATGGCTGAAAGGTACACCCTGATAATTTAAATGATTTTAATGAACCAATTGAGGTTTATAAATAGACCATGTTAACCTAGCATCAAGAAGAGACACAACCAGTGTATCTTCTGTGGATATTATGGTAAGCAAACCCAATTCCACAGACGCTTCCAGCATGGAAGACGAGGATGTTTATACTATGGCATCCTTGGGGGTGAGGGTTTTTAAGGCATGAGCTGACCAAGGGGTAAAATCTGTTAGAAGGGCTGGGTATGAAAAGCATGACGACCAAGCTGTGCTGCAGTCATCTGCCTATCTCAGGACTACATGCTGGCTCCTATCAGCCACATGTGTCACTGATACACAGCTCTGCAGCTGTGGGTGAGTGTGTGTTAATATGTATTTTGAAGTAAAGGAGGAAAGCTGGGAAAGAAGTCAGAGATCTGCTCAGATTGGTTTTTCCAAAGTCTCCTCTTGACCAGGAAATCAGGAACCCCAGGTGACCTGGCTCAGAGGCTTCACATCCCTCAGACACCTGTGAGGGTCCTT
Source organism: Sorex palustris (assembly GCA_028565675.1). NCBI lineage: Eukaryota > Metazoa > Chordata > Mammalia > Eulipotyphla > Soricidae > Sorex > Sorex palustris. Next base: position 49,145,622 of record JAOXYA010000041.1, on the reverse strand, counting down.
TTTGTTGCTAATAGCAGTTTCCCACCCACCTGGTCTCCTCACAGACGCCAGACCCCTCCCAGGCATCAGAGCACAGGGACCCCTGGATGCCCACCTAGCTGCCCTGGTCTCAGTATGAGGACTGACCCACATCCAAGTCAGGGTTGTACTGTCCACCCAGGGCTTTTCTCTGCTTTCACTAAGGAGCAGAGGGGATCAGGAAAGGTTTCTTTACCCCAGACCCAAACAAAGAGGGGACTGAGGTCAGGGAGAGTCTAATCCCCATATTAGTGATTTGAAAGTCCTACTAAGAGGCAGAAACTATAGAACAGTAGGTAGGGCACTTGCCTGGCACACAGCAACCCCAAGTGCAATCCCCAGTACCCCTAAAAATTCTCTAAGCCCCACCAGGACTGATTCCTGAGTGCAGAGTCAGGAGTAAGCCCTGAGTCCCTCCAGGTGTGGCCCAGAAAATAGAACAAGCCAAAATATCCTACTTGGGGCACCAGAGAACTGGGACAGAGGCTAGGGTATGTGTTGCATAGGGCCAAGAGGGGCTTGACCCTGGGCACTCCAGAAAGCCCCCCAAGCACCACCAAGAGCCAGGTGGAAGCCCAGAGCATGTGGAATGTGCCCCCCAAACACTATAAACTTCATATAAAATAAAAATCCTACTAGAATTAAAATAGAAGCTGAGATAACAAATGGGTCCGACTGTTACCCAAATAGAACAGAACGGAAGGACTCCATCTCAGCCCTCAACACCACCTTGCTCATAGTCGGGCTCTTATCTAGGATAGTCGGGAGCCAGGTGCGATCACTCCTCGGAGATCTACAGGCCCACAGGTTCCTGGAAGGGAGGACAGAGGGTTTGGGGTGAGGGTCAGGCTGCGGGCTGCCCGGGCCATTCCTGAGGGGGGATCCTGCATCCACAGAAGCAGCAACAGTCCTGCAGCATCATCCACAGCCTGCGCGAGAGCCAGCAGCAGGAGCTGAGCCGCTTCCTCAACCCCCCCAGCATCGAGACCACCCAGCCCAGCGAGGACATGCACGCCAACAGCCAGGACATCGGCGCACAGCCCGAGGTACGGCCACGCACAGCTGCTGTCCCTGTTGCTGTTACAGAAGCAGTGACGGTTTCCCGCAGGACAGCACTGGGTCATGTCGTTCCAGCTTAGGTCTGTGCCTTTGGCATCCGGCTCTCCCTCCAAGGCTATCCCTAAGTATTTGGATTCAAGGGCAGGAGAGTCAGTCCAGTGGGTGGAGTGCTTGCCTTGCTGCAGCTGGTGCGGGTTCGACCCCCAGAGCCCCTGAACTTACCAGGAGTGATCACTGAGTGCAGAGCTAGGAGGAAACCCTGAGCACCACCACGGGTGGCAAAAAAGAGAAAAGATTTGGATTTATAGAATACCAAAACAAAAGATTTAAAAAAATGATTCTCTTTGAATGAAATCTTTTTTGTTTTAATTTTTTTCTGCTGTGTTAGTTCTGTATCTGTAATTCTACATCTATAGTTCTGCATCTATATTTCGAACTCAGAAATACTACCACTTAGGGGAATGTGATTTACCTGAAACTCTGCTCTGAACATTTCCTTCCACTAAGTCACAGAGATTTGCAAACCTTTAACCACTGGCCATCAGCTGCCTCAAAGGGAGGCTTCCCCTGACCTGTTGTGGGAGGAAGTCTATTTTACTTATGTGTGTCCTAAGTGACTTGAAGCACAGTGGCTGACAATACTATTAATGATCGGGCTAGTTTTCATTTCCAACTCAGTCATCATTGCCCTTTGAAAAGGCAGGCGGCACCATTGGCACCTCAGAGAGGCAGCGGGGACACCTGGCCACTGTGGGCCCTGTCCCAAGAGGGCAGGAGCTGGGAGTGGCCCTGTCCCAGGAGAGCTGGAGGTGGGGGTGAACCCTGTCCCGGGGAGGGCAGGAGCTGGGGTTTGACCCTGTCCTAGGAGGGCAGGAGCTGGGCCAACACCCACAAGAATATCCAGGCAGCACTACGTATCCAGGCATCTGGGGACACCGGGCGGGCCCTGAACTGCCACCTGAGCATGGCCCAGAGGGCAGTGCTAGGGTCTCCTGTTCCATCAGCCCTTTGGGGTCCCACCCCGCAGGGTCCTCTGCTGCCTTGACAGTAACATAGGGGAGTCTCCCGAGTGCTGGCAGGGCTTACTGGCCAAGTAGGGGGCAGCACTGAATGGCCAGCAACATGGGCTGAGGAGGGAAAGTTGGGGTGTCACGGAGTTCTCTGGTCAAAACTAAAGCCCAGTTACACCAAAAGCACCAGCAGGAACTGAAAGGCATGGGAAGCCCCTGATGGGGAGGAGGTGGCTCTGTCCAGATCCAGACTTGGCTTCCAGCAGAAACTGCACCCCCGTTTCCACTTTCCCCAGAACCTCCAGCTGCCCTGGGCACCATTCCCCAGGCTGGACTCACCAGCCTCCACCTCCTTCCTGCCACCCTTCCCTGCAGACCAGCCTCCTACCCTGGCAATGGGGATGTTCCCAGGAATGGGGGCAAATGGTCAGGATGGAGAACATCTGAGGGTGACCATGACAGTGGACCCTTCCTTTGTTCACTTTTTGGGTCACACCTGCCAGTGTTTAGGGCTTACTCCTGGAGGTGTGCTCAGGGTTCACTCCTGGCTGTGCTCAGGGGTTCATATGGTATGGTGTGCTGGAAATGGAACCGAGCTGGCCATATGCATGCAAGCACTTTACCCATTGGATCATTTCTCTGGCCCCGAGTACCCTTTTCGTTGTCCCCATGAACCCTGGCCGCTGACTCTTCATAAGTATTTTTTTTTTCAGGATTTAAAAAATGGTTTCTTTTCATTCACATTGCAATGATGAGTGGTAATTTTTACTTTCTCTCCCTATTAGAGAGAGATAAAATAGACTTGCAGGTCACTGTAATGGAAAACATGATTTGGTGATGTCCTACCCGTCTTCACTGTTTTGTTTGGGGTTTTTCCCTAGATGAACATTGCCGCTCCCTTTTGGTTTTGCACGTTTTATTTTTTTATTTTCTTTTGGAGGGAGCCTCTCAACATTGGCTGGTGGGGAGAGAGGTGAGACCAGATTCTTCCCCGTGCAAAGCCAGAAACAAACTGAGGGAGACAGTACAAAATTTCTATGAAAGAACATGCCCCCAGGACCACTCCATCCAGCTAAGCCTCAAAGCGTTTCACATGTATAAAATATCTCACCAGTTTCCTTGTTCCTGATGTGCACGCATGGGACCCTGCTTTGATCTCCAGCGCCACGCAGCCCCTCCAGGGTGCAAAGGACCCTCTTCCATTTGTATAAGAAAGTGAGGGTCAGTCCAGGGAAGGGTTGATGCTTCCTCATGCTGGGTTCTTCGCTCCACAGACCAGCAGCCAGCAGCAGCTGCTGAGCCCCACGCTGTCCGACCGAGGTGGCAGTCGGCAGGATGCGTCCGACGCAGGGAAACCACAGAGGAAGTTCGGGCAGTGGCGTCTGCCCTCAGGTACGTGTTGCAGTTCCTGCTCTGCAGAGCAAGGCTGTTTGGGTCATGCTGCTCTGGGTGTGTCGGAAGTCCTGGGTTTCAGAATGCACATCCGTGTCAAAAGTTCATTGGAAACCATGGACCGGTGAAGAGAAATACTCCCTTAAGACTGCCCTAAATAGGGGGCTGGAGCAATAGCACAGCAGGTAGGGCATTTGCCTTTCATGCGATCGACCCAGGTTCGATTCCCAGCATCCCATATGGTACCCTGAGCACCACCAGGAGTAATTCCTGAGTGCATGAGCCAGAAGTAACTCCTGTGCATCACTGGGTAAAAAAAAAGACTTCCCTAACTATCCAAATGTAATAACCTCTCAATATCTGTATTGCAAACCATAATGCTCAAATGTAGAGAGAGAGAGAGAGTATGGGGGCAGGGGGAGGGTTGGGCGGAGCAGGGGTTATAGGGCGGGGCAGGGGGTATTCTGGGAACATTGGTGGTGGAGAATGTGCACTGGTGGAGGGATGGGTGTTCGATCATTGTATGATTGAAATTCAAACATGAAGGCTTATAACTGTATCTCACGGTGATTCAATTAAAAAAAATAAAAGACTGCCCTAACTAGAATGACCTTGGGCCTTGTGTGCAGAGACCAGGGTTGAGAGCAGAAAGATGTAGGAACCAGGATCCTCAGGGAAAGGAGAGATTCCCAAGGCCTCTGTGTACACTGAAGGCTGTTCCAATGGGCAAAGTGTCTTAATGGAAGCGGGAATGAGTAGATACAGTGACTGGAAATGGTGAGAGAGGAGGATGACAGAGGAGGATGAAAGGGTGGGTTGAGTGCAGTGAGTCCAGGCAGAAGGACACATGCTGTTGGAGTCCCTCATGTGTGGAAAACACAGAAACCAAGCACATAACAACGCGAAGCCAAAGTCAGCTCTTAGGTATAGAGAACAGATTGCTGGTTACCAGAGTGGGGGAGGAGGGGGGTGGAAGGAGCCAGAGGGATCAGTTGTGGATGATGGAGGGGAATGAACTTCAGGTGGGGAGCCTGATGACAAGCCAACAGGCCTTTCCTGAAACCTAATGTGATGTTCTTAGCACAGTATGTGCTTAAACTGTAGTTTCTTCTTTAAAAAAAGAAAATGCTACAGGGTTCTCAACAAGCCTTAATATCATCATATGCCATTACCTAGCATATGTGTGCTGTGATATTTTGCTATTATAAGTGCTCCCTGATTGAGACCTCATATTTCTTTTTAAACCATATAAGTGAGGTGCTGGGATTTGCAGTATTGTCCGTTATACTTCTCATACATGCATCATTCCAACACCACACCCCCACCCAGCCCTGCTTTCCTCCACAGTGTCCCAAGGCCAACTCCATGCCACACACACATACACACAACACCCCCCCCGTGTAAATTCAGTTCCCAATACTAGTTGATAAAATAATTTTTTTTCTTTCTGAAAACATATATCACTGTATCACTGTCATCCCTTTAACATCCCTTGGTAGTTTGCTGGGCTTCTAACATTAAGAATAACTATATACTAATATGGGCTGGAGCGATAGCACAGCAGGTAGGGCATTTGCCTTGCACGTGGCCCACCTGGGTTCAATTCCTCCGTCCCTCTCGGAGAGCCCGGCAAGCTACCAAGAGTATCCCGCCTGCATGGCAGAGCCTGTCAAGCTCCCAGTTGCATATTCTGTAAGCCAATAAAACGTAACAACAAGTCTTACAATGGAGATGTTACTGGTGACCGCTAGGGCAAATTGATGAACAACAGAACGACCGTGCTACAGTGCTACATACTAATATATTTTTAATTTACATGGAACAGATAAAGCCTGCAAATGTGAGACTTAGTAAGAGTGAGGGCAATTAAGAAAATTCTAAGTGGAAAATCTGAATAGATCTGAAAAAGTATAAAAGTGAGTTTTATCCTAAGAATGGGAATATTGTCTTTACGTTAGTAAATATTATAGATAATGCTTAAGCATTTTCATTATTAAGTAAAGATTATAATAAAATCTTTGTGGTTGTAAAAGCAAAAACACCTAAATAGCCATAGAACATTCAATATAAATGAAACATCAATTCATTATTGAGAATGTGTAAAATCCTTTAGTAATCTGCTAGTAAGCTAATCTTTCTTAATCTAGTAGAAGGCAACTGTAACTGCTGTGAGTGATGCCATTTCTCAATGCCAAGTGCTGAGAATCTTTTTTTGTCTTTTAAAGAAGCTCCTTTAATGCGTCTTGCGAGACTGGTTTCAAGGTTGTGAATTCCCTAAGTTGTTGCCTGTCCCTGAAGCTCCGTATCATTCCTTCAGATCTGAGTGATAAGTAATCGAGCTGGGCTGAGTGTTCTTGGTGACATGTTCTGTCATTGAATTTTTGTTCTGTATCTCTCAATTCTCTTCTGGCTTGTAGAGTCTCTTTTTATAGATTTGCTGCAAATCACATGGGATTTCCTTTGTATGTAAGTTCCTTTTTAAATCTTGCTGCTTTCAATATTCTGTCTCTGGCTTTGGTGAGCCTGAGTTTTTCATCTTGGAGTTTTTCTATTTGAGTCCATCTTTCCTGGAACCCTGGGGTCTCTTGGCTCTGGGCACCTGTATTCCTCACTCTGGGGGATTCTTATCTATGGTTTCTTTGACCATTGGCTCTTCATTGAACTGACCATTCTATTCTTTGGGGACTCCAATAATTCTTATGGTTTTCCTCTTGAACTCGTTCCGTAGTTCTCTGCTGTGCTGTTTATTTATTTTAAAACATTTCTTTATATTCTGTTAGACGTTTTCTGCTTCTCATCTGGGAGCTTCTCATTCTTTTCCTCAGCTGCTCATTCTGCTGTTCAGACTTTCCATTAGAGGATTTTTTGTTTATTTTTATTGTTTGTTTGTTGGGGGTGGGGGGTCAATATCCAGCTGTACTCAGGATGTATTCCTGGCTCTGAGCTCAAGGATCACTCCTGGGAGGGCTCAGCAACCATATAAGCTGTGGGGGAATGGAACCTGGGTTGGCCACGTGCAAGACAGGCACCCTTTCCATACCCCTTGTGCTATTGCTCCAGCCCTCTATTGAGATTTTCAGATCTACCTCCTTTCGTCATTTCAGACTGTAGTCTTCTCATTTCCACTGTCAGACTTTCTCATGCTCTGCTGACTGCCTACCTGCACCTCATTATTTCTTTGAGCTCATTAAACATCCTCATTATGATGACACTGAAGTCATTCTCTGAGAATTTGCAGAGCTGGTTGGTGCTGTGGAGCCTTCTGTGTTACTGTTTTCAATTACTTGGTAAGTTTCCGCACATCTCCCCCATTGGTTCTCTCTGCTCCTACAGTGACGAGGATACATCTTTGCACTAAGCTGCACTGAGAGTCTCTGGGAATTAGACTGTGTCTAATAGTGGTAAGGAGGCAGGCGGGAGGGGGGGGGTGGAGGAAGAGAACCTGGGAGACTGGGGGAGGGAAGTTGATACTGTTTAATGGGATTAGAATCTTGTATGTCCAAAACTCTATTATGAAAAACTTTATGAATAATGGTGCCTGAGTTTTAAAAAAAATTTAACTCAGGGATAGGCATGAAGCCATATAGCCCATGGGACCAGAGCGATAGTACACGTGGTAGGGCATTTGCCTTGCACACAGCCAACCTGGGTTCAATCCCATATGGTCCCCCAAGCACCGCCAGGAGTGATTCCTGAGTGCAGAGCCAGTAGTGACCCCTGAGAATTGCTGGGTGTGACCCCAAAAGAAAAAAAGTTATATAGCCCGAGTCCTTTTTTTTTGGTAAGTAATATATGTATTTGAGAGAAGTGATATTGGTTATGAAATGTAATGATATTGTTCACTACCATTTACCAGCCTTCACCATATTCTAATGTTCTCTAGGCGCTTTGCTGCCTGTCTAAAAGTCAAATTTGATCACGATTCATGGCACGTAGCCCGAGTCCTTTGACATGGTTTTCTCTGTACATAGTTGGGCTCCCGTTGGCAACTAAGGACTTCTTCCTGATCCTCCAAATACCCTTCAGTCCAATCCAGGGGAGAAGAGGTAACTGCAAACTCTCCTGCAGCTTTTCTGTCCCACGGAGCAGAAGACAGTTGGGTCTTACTTTGGAGAGAAAGCATGATCAGTGGATCTTCAACGCAGAGAGAAACCCGCTCCCCCCATATCTAGGACTTTATTATTCAGGGACTCAGGGCGCCCCACCCAGGCACATTGGAAGTGGTGGTGGTCCGGCCAGTCCTGAAATCTTAAATCACAGATTGAGCAGTTTCAACTGCATATTGCAGGCAGTTAGGAACCTGGACGGTTTCTGAGCAAGGCTGGAGAGTTGGCATCAGGGATTTTGGAAGCTGACTTGGCAGCATGTAGAGAGTGACTATCCCTGGCAGAGCCTGCAGGTATGATGACAGGGTGGGAGTCTGGCCCTGAGGGAATGAAGATGTGCACCAGGCCAGTGGCTATGGTCCAGGTACTGGAAGGACAGAAGAGAGATGGGATCTCGCGGAGATGCCTGGTCCTAGGCATGCCCTTATGTCCAAAGGATCTCCTGCAAGAGTCCAAGTCCAGGAGGTCCAGTGACAGAAGGGTGATAACTAAAGGGACAGGTTATTGGGGACATGCTGTGATCGGGGAGGCAAAGGCAAAGCAAGGAGCATCTGGGGGGAGGAGAGGAGGGTTCTAGCAATGTACCAAGTGTTAGGCATGTTGTTTTTCCTCTTCTATCAAGAATAAAATTGTATATGTTTAAGGTGTCCAATGTGGTATTTCGATAAGCATAAACATGCTGAGATGCTTACCACGGCCAAGCTAATTAGCACATCCATCCCCTCACACAGCTGCCCATTGTGCAAGGTGAGAACACGTGAGATGAACTCTCTTAGCACATTTCTAGCCTACGGGAGAGCATTGGGAACTCCGTGCTGTGCCTTTGATCTTAGAATTCATGCACCTTCCTTAGCTTCAACCCGGTGCCCCTGGATCCACATCTTCCCGTTCTCTTCCCGCCCTCCTCCCCAGCCACCACCCCTCAATTCTCTGCTGCTGTGAATTTGACCTCTTTAGATGGAACACAAAATATGAGACTTTGCAGTGTTTCCTCTTTCTGTCTGACTTGTTTCACATAACACACCCTCCTCCAGGACACGGGGCTCTTGTTAGGTTTGTGTTTTTTACCAGGGAAGCGTCTCTTCCTTCTAGGACTGAGTCAGATTTGTGAGGGTGTGTATGGGGTGTGCCACATTTCTTCTCCACTTATCCTTCAGTGGCACTGAGTTTACTTTTGCTTCTTGAATGTTGTGAACGATGCGGCCAAGAAGATGAGCTTTTGGGACCCTCTGGGTAGTGGTGATTTACTTCCTTTAGCTGTGAACTCATCAGGGGGAGGACTGTGTGCTATGGGGGTTCTGCTAGAGATCATCACATCGAATCTACTCTCAGTCTCCCAACACTTCAATGAGGAAATTTTCATTCTTTATTTCACAGTTGTGTAACTGAGTTCAGAGACATGATTTCATCCTGGGTCTCATATCACCATGATGGTGGAACCCCAAAGCTATGCATGACCCCAAGTCTTCACACACACTAATATATTGAGACACATAAATCTCATTGGGAATCACTCCTTTATCATGATTGTACTTCATCTTATTTTTACACTCCAAAAATTATTTGCTCACTTCTTCCTTCCACCCTCTCTCAGTGCCTCCACCTTTACACTCTCACTCCGCTACTCTGTCCCTGTTGGTCATTAGTTTTTTTTTTTTTCAATGCACACACTCACACAGTGTCCCCATTATAAACCAAGCTGTCTAATTTGAAACTTTCTATGAATTTTTGACTTTCCTAAGGATATCAGAGGACCTGGGAAAACAGCATTCTCACCACCCCCCCCACACACACACACCCAGACACACACCGCTATCACCCAAAGGTATTACTAGCTTGATATTAAACATCTACAAGTGGGAATTGTTTTTGGAGACTTGTTCTCCAAAAGCATTCATGATGGTCTAGCATGATTTTTAAGCGATAACATACTCTAGGTTCAAGAACCATGACTCATGGCATTCTTATCCACTCCACAGCACCAAAGCCAATAAGCCACTCTGTGTCCTCAGTCAACTTGCGGTTTGGAGGACGGACCACAATGAAATCAGTCGTGTGCAAAATGAATCCCATGACAGATGCAGCTTCCTGTGGTTCTGAAGTCAAGAAGTGGTGGACCCGACAGTTAACCGTGGAGAGTGATGAGAGTGGGGACGACCTTCTGGACATTTAGGCGGAAGGCAATGCAGAGGACAATCCAGTGGTAAAAAGCCATGGTCTCTGCTTTCCCTCAGTGTCCAGTGAACATCAAAACCTCATTGTAACTACAACTTGTCACAACAGAGTCTTAACATGCATTTTTGTCCTGCCAGAAGAAGGCAGAAAAGCTGTGCATACCATGGGTTATTCCCATATCTTCTAGAAAATGTGCATAGTCTGTACTGGTAATAATAGAAAATATTTCAACCCCAGATGTAGCGCAGTCACGAGTTTCATATATTCTGTCTCGGTAATTCAAGGTGTATTTTTATGTCTGCTCTACTGTGCTATCCCCCTGCCCTAAGAAAGAGTGCTAAGCCCGTGTGGCTGACATTTATGATATAGGAACTATAGATTCTTTGTTCATATAACCCCCCTCCACTAGAATTACTTCTCTTGGGAGAATTATTCATTTATGATTGATCTGAAAAAGGTCAGCATTGAACTCATGCTAAAACAATAGTAGTTTTACAAACTACAGATTCTGAATTTTAAAAGGCATATTCTTGTTCTCAGTTATTTTGTAAAATACACACAGATATTTAGAGCTCAGAACAATTCCATTTATGTTCTCTGTCACTCAAGGAACTGTTACCTGCTTCCAAGAAAATTGTGTGTTGCAGGTAAATAAATTGGCACAAAACTTGGCTGGTTTCAACAAACCCAGTGTATGTAGATCACTCGGGGATACAGTTATGGAACTCTGCTAACTTTCTTGAAAGATCTTAATAGCTGAGTTTTAAAAAAAAAATTGAAAGGACACGATGTGGCTGATAAAAACAAATTTTGCCTTCTGATGCTATTATTCACTTCATGGTTCCCATTACTGGTCCTTGCCATAAACCAGAAAGACATTATGAGTTAATCCCAACATCACTGCTGTGACCAACTCAAAGATGACTACTTCAATTCCAGATTCTCCTCTGGAATAATGATTCTCTGTAAAGAGTTTGCTCTGGATTCAGCAGTGGTACACCCCGACTCCAATGAATTTGTTTCTTACATCAAGGGTCCCCTTGGAAACCTAACGTGCACTGGATTAGATGTGGGTTACACCAAGTCCCTGGTGCCGTGTAGGTGGGTTATTTCCAGAAGGGACTATCTTAGTCCTTTGCCATCCACCCTGTTTGCCATGTCTGTTTTTCTGTCTAACATTCACGAAACAGGCAGATGTATATTGCGATGGGGAGTGTCTGTTTCAGTGATTAATTGTGACCAGAAGACTGTGGACAGGTAAAATCGGCGCAGTGGTTTTATGTTCTGAGTTATGTGGGGTTTTCTTTTTGTATATAAGAAAAGAAAATAAATACTGGATTTGTAAAAGAATTTGCTCTGAATTCATTCTTTCTAACCTCTTGTCTTGGGGTCGGGGTAGGGAGGCGGTTGTAGAGATAGGGCCAGGGGTGGAGCTGTCTTTTGTAAACCATGCATGCAAACATCCCATCTGTAATTAGTTGGCAGAAAATCTCTTCCTCTTTCACGTTTGCGCCAATAAGACAGAGTGAACCCCCAAAACTGTCCAAACCTGCAATTGAAAGGAAAGCATTGGGTCTGTCCTAGTGCAGCCTGAAAACAAGATTTCATTTTTATTTCTGCTCATTACACTTGAGCAGACAGCTCCATTCACTCACAAAGCTGCCAAGGCCTTCCCAGGAGTCTGATTGCTGCTCGCAGAGAACCCTGCTTCTTTCTACCTTCCACAGAGAAGCCAGGATAGAAACGCAATGCGTTTAAAGCTGCAGCACCTGACATAACAAAGCAGCCAGGCCATTCCCACAAAGACGTTCTCTGCAGTCCCCCCTACCAAGCAGGAAGAGCAGGTGGCAAAACACGAGGGAAGAGGTACCCCTTTCCGGGGTTTAGAACCATGTCAGCAGATGGGTGATTCAGAGTGGAGACCGTCACCCACCACTCTGGTCCCCGGTTCTTTTGTTTTCGTTCTTTTTTTCTTTCTTTTTATTTTTATTGAATCACCATGAGATACAGTTACAAAGCTCTCATGTTTGAGTTTCAGTCATGCAATTATCGAACAACCATCCCTCCACCAGTGCACATTTTCCACCACCAGTGCCCCCAGGATCTCCCCCATCCTGCCCGCCTCCCCCCACACAAACCTCTATGGCAAACAATTTCCGCCATACTCTCTCGCTACTTTTGGGCCTTATAGTTTGCAATACAGATACTGAGAGGCTATCACGTTTGATCCTTTATCTACTTTCAGCATGTATCTACTATCCCGAATGATCCCTCCAACCAATCATTGACTTAGTGATCCCTTCTCTATTCCAGTTGCCTTCTCCCCCAGCTCATGAGGCAAGCTTCCAACCATAGAGCAATAATCCCGGCCCTTGTTTCTACTGTCCTTGGGTGTCAGTCTCCTATTATGTTATTTTATATTCCACAAATGAGTGCAGTCATTCTATGTCTGTCCCTCTCTTTCTGACTCATTTCACTTAGATGATACGCTACATGACGATCCACTTATAAGTAAGTTTTATGACTTCCTCTTTCCTAACAGCTGCATAGTATTTCATTGTGTAAATTGATTCTTAGCACACCTTTCTGTCACTGTTCTTGAATTCAAGCACTGTGGGTTCCTAGGACACCAGGACACATCGGGACAGAATATTTGACGCCAAGATGTCAGGGGACACATGTGCTGCACACAGGGCAAGTAAACAGGACCCAAGGGGACCCCGAAGCCGATGGTAGCACCCTGAAGCTGTTTACTCTGGTTCTCAGAGGTGAGTCTTTACAGAACCTATCAGAGTAACCAGTGGTTTGTGTCATGCCAGAGATGAATTTGGTGCAGCCAGGAGTAAGAAAAACCAAGCCAGGTTGCCTTAGGCAAAAGCAGTTCCTGATTTTGAAATATTTTGCCTGTTTCTTTGTAGGTAAGAGCTCATTCCTCAAATGGGTGATTTCAAGGTCTGACTGGGCATCAGATCTTTCTGTAACAGAGCCTTTAAGGGATCCCCATATTATAAGCAGGGAAGCCCAAGTGGAGATTGAGGTGAAGATGAGAACCCACTCTTGTGAACGCTTCTTGATTCCTGGGATGGATTGAATTGTGAACCACCCCGCACTCCACTGAAATCATAAAGCCCTGTGAGCCAGGCCCTATGCGGGGAATGGTCTCTGCAGATCTAATGAGAGAGGAGGCGGGTGGAGTAGAGAGAATTGGGTCTTGGTCTGACTGGTGGTCCTTCAATGAGAGGCACAAGAAGGAGAAAATGTTTGAAGACATCAGAGCGAAGGAAGCTGTGCTGTCCCAGGCCAAGACATGATGCCTGGGCTCCAAGATGCTTCCGGCCAGGCAAGGGCACCCTTTCGGGCTTCGGACAGAGAAAGGATCAGCTGACACCCTGGTTTGGTGATCTCCAAACTCCCTAACTAGAATCTAAGGATATGTGTTACCGGTCTGTAGTATTTTGCTAGCAGTTCCAGAAAACTGTAAGACCTCCTGCTCCCAACCAACACACACCCTCCTGACCATGGACAGCTCACCCCAACCCAGGGCTTAAATGAACCCAGTTTAAACATGATCAATATGAATAAGGGCCAGGGTTGGGGTGGATTTTTCAGCTCTGGGTTCCTGGTTACTCCTTGTATCCTGATGAGTTTCATACCTCCTGAGTTAAATCCAGATTCTTGTTTTTTTAAAAAAAAGTCAGAAGAAGTGAATAGATTCAATTCATTTTCCAGTGAGGTTCACAAAACCTGCCAGAAGGTTCCAGGTAAGTTCCTGGGCAGCATTCCATGAGAGGCTGTCTAATTCCCACTGAATCCCCAGCTCACCAAATGTCAAGCAAAATTGTCGTTTTGCAGCTAGTTCCAATCAGACTTAGACACCGATTTGATTTAAGATTTGTGTGAGATGTTCATTTGAGGACACATTCCCCTGCCTCATCTTGTATTTAGGACGGTTCCAATTCCAGGGAGCACTTTCAGGAAGTTCCTTTCTATACACCCAATCATCATTGGCCAATATGTTTTTACATTTTCCTATTGTGCTTGCAGCTTTTCCCAGGGTGACATCTTGGTAAAGAGATCAGTTTATAAAAGAAAATGTCATCAGGGAGAAGAGAGATGATAGTACAGTGGGTAAAGCACTTGCCTTGCACACAGCAGACTCAGGTTCAATCCCTGGCACCCCGCATGGTGCCTTGAGCCCACCAGGAATTATCCCTGAGATCACCAAGAATGATCCATGAGTGCGGCAGGTATGAGTGCAGTAAGCCCTGAGGACAAGCAGGTATGGTGGAAGGAAGGAAGGAAGGAAGGAAGGAAGGAAGGAAGGAAGACGGCAAGAAGGCAGGCAGGAAGACAGGCAGGGAGGAAGGAAGGAAAGAAGGAAGGAAGGATGGGAGGAAGGAAGGAAGGATGGAAGGAAGGGAAGGAAGGAATAAAGAGAGAAAGAGAAAGAAAAGAAGGAAGAAAGGAGGAAGGAAGGAAGAAAAAAGGAAGGATGGAAGGAAGGAAGGAAGGAAGGAAGGAAGGAAGGAAGGAAGGAAGGAAGGCAGGCAGGCAGGCAGGCGGCAGGAAGGCAGGCATGAAGGCAGGAAGGCAGGCAGACAGGCAGGCAGGGAGGAAGGAAGACGGCAGGAATGCAGGCAGGCAGGCAGGCAGGAAGGAAGGAAGGAG
>JAOXYA010000041.1:49083571-49105873 GCA_028565675.1 Sorex palustris | reverse complement strand
CTTCTTGAAAATATGTTCTATTCCTACCATGTTTTCCCTCTGCATGATATTGGCATATTCCTAGAGTTAAGAATTCAGGTACACACATGACTCTGACCTGAAGCTCCCGGCCCCTCGTTGCTCCTTGAACTCCGCAACTTTTGTTTCAGCGCACACAAACCGGCTGAATTTGAAGTCTGCTTACCCTCACGGGGCTACTTCTTCCCAGTCCTCTGCCCCACCAGCACTTATGAGAGTGCTGGTTCCTGGTGGTTATTTATTTTTTAAAAGTTTATTGAAATTCTGTGTTTTACTGCTAAGAATGGCTTCTCATGCACATAGTTCCAATGCCACATTCATTGCGAGTGTACCCACCTGATGGTAGGTGCTGAATAATAATTGGATTGCACTTAATGTTATAAAAATGTAAATTAAATGATAAAAATGTGTGCCAGACCAAAAGCTCAAACTCTTGACGCTCTTACAATCTGAGGATCCCTATAAATATGAACTTTCAAAACCATGATACTTCATAGCCCAGAGAGAAGTTTTAGAGAGGGCATATGGTTACTGGCCCATGGCAGATTGTGCAGGTGGAAACAAGGTGCCCAGCTATGTGTGAGTTCATTTTATTCTGATTATCATCTGTCTCATTGGGCTTAGCATGATTCCTAGAATTTCAGTTTGGCATATAGAGAGGAACTGAAGCCTGCACGCAGGTAACCCAAGTTGTGTGTTCCCGTGGGTTTCTTCTGGCCAAATTGGTCCACTCTTGAGCACTCCCACCACTGCGCTGTGTGCGCCCTCTCCATCCTTGGAAGTGGGAGCATACCAGACTGTCAGAGGAGATCTCCTGCCGGGCAGGGCTCCGAGCCATCCGATCACCATGTTATAAGCCAGAGGGCTCCATGCATCACCTCCAGTGATTCAAAATGAACCCAGAAAGACAAGTGGAGGGCAAACATCACACCGACATGCACCTGTAAAAATAGCCCAGTAATAACAGCCGCCTGCGAGCAAGGCAGGGAACAGATGGCCAGGTCTGTCTCACTTTCCTGTCTCTGAGGTTGGACCTCTCTGCATCCCTTCCATCTCTTTCCCTAGAACACAGTTTTGGCAGGCCGCGGGTCCCTTGGAATCAACAACATCTTTCAAAGGCATTTCAGAATTCTTGCAGCCACCAAGGCCAGCTCACATCGCTCCTCCTAATCAGAAGCCCAGAGTTATAAACATGAGCTGTGCCCAGAACATGCCGGTGACCTTGTCAGGATATTTCTGCGTTTTAACAAAGCCTTGGCTGATCGATATCCTTTTCTTAAGTAAAGACAGAGCAAAGGGGGCTCAGATGAAAGGCAAGACAGATTTAGGCAGTGTTCGCTGCTGAAAGGCAGCCAAGTGTCTGGGAATAGACAGGCCAGGCTGTCCTAACTACTGTCATTTGTCCTGACCACCTCCCCCACCTGCCTCTAGTGTGACATGTATCGTCTCAGATTCTCTCAAGAATTTTCTAGAACTTGGGGTAGATTGACTGAAGGCGATCTCCCTAATGGGAGCTCCTTACACCAAGCAATCAGTTTCCTGGCAGCTATCAGTGTTTATAAATATTTTACAGGGATTTTAAAACATGTCACGCACAACATCTTCAGACTCCAACTCATTTTGGAATTCTATTTTGATAGCTTCCTCGGTAAACTTCCTGAGTCCAGCACTTTTCAGAGATCGTAAAATTTTATATAAGTATTTAATATATTTCTCAATGTCTTCTTTTCCTTCTCATAGTTACATAGGCTAAAAGAAATGTACTGAATTTTTCCCAGGTCTCATACCACCATCCCCTACATGTTGTCCCAGTATTTCATACAAATCTGATAACTTGCCATCGATATCAGGAATAATCAAATTTGAGGGGAAACATGGTAAAAAAAATGGACTAAACATTTCCTGAACACTTACCAAATATTGTACTCTCTAGAAGGTAGTATATTGATCGGGACCTTATCCTCCTCCTCATCAGTTGTGAGATGAACAACTACTTCTACTGCCTGGCAATAGGAAGCATGGAAAGCTAAATGCCGTGGCCAGCTCCAAATTCACTGTTGGCCCTCATTTTATTTTATCCCCTCTACTGCCCTCTGACTGGGATATAAAAACTTTTCCAAAAGTGAGAAAGTTGAGACTCAGAGAGCATAAGTGATTTACCCAAGGTCACATGGAACAAATTGTGTATTCTCCATGAGCTTGGGTTTGTTTGACCGTTTGACTCATGTCCTTTCTCTAAATAGTACTTTGTTCCTCCTTAATAAATGTGATTATGTTCTCGGGCAGCTAAGCAAGACACTCTTTCCAGCAGGGTTGCTGGTACCAGCATCCAAGAGGACCACATAGCTGAAGAGAAACCTGAACTGAGAGTTGGAGGGCGAGTTTTACAGGGAACACTTGGGGTTCAAAGAAAGTGTGTATGTTCACAAGGCTGGAAAGCTGAGATCAGGGCAGGGTATGAATTACATGGCTAAAAGTTGGAGTATCTCCTCATGATCAATTTTAAGGATGACCTCGGAGCTGAGTAAGATTTCTGTGCTCTTATCAGAATTGCAGTTGGGGTCCAAAGTAATGACAAAAGTACTAGGAGCCCTACATATTAAGTTCAGAGAAAATTCCATTTATTGGACAGCTATCAGTCATATAGGGAATTATCTTTGCAAATGGAAGATTAACACAGCCCAGGGTGGCCAGCTGACAACCTGGAGGTCTATGAGGAAATATCTGTGTGTTTCTTACACCTTCACACAAGAACCCAGTTGCACATGCCCAGGATAATTGAACGATGTTAGGAACTGGATGTTTGTATCTCCCCAAAAACTGTAAGTTAAATACCGGATGGTCTGAGAACACAGTGTCTAGGATGAGAGGTCTTAAGAATGAAACCTTCATAAATAGGATTGATGCTCTTGCAGTTTTTGTTCTGTGTGATTATATACCAAGATGGTAGCCATCTGCACCCTGAAAGTGGATTTTCATCAGGTCCTGACAATGAAGGAACATTGATCTCAGGTTCTTTCAGCCTCTATAACTGTGACATATTCCCTTGTTTATAAATAGAGTTTATAATGCTTTGTGAAAGCAGCCTGACCAGACTGTGAATCTGCTCTAGAAAAGAAGGATGACTTTAAGTCACAGACAAAGATTAGAAAGGATAAGGCCAGACGAAGCCTCTCCTAAGAACACAGCGGAGTCATGCTGAGGCGTCCCCTCTCAGTAGTAACACTTGTGGGAAAAGGACTTGCTGTTTTATCATTATCCCAGAAAAATAAGAATGCACAAAATCTGCAGTTATGAGTTTAAGATGAAGAATTCACAAAAGCTGGAGTTAGGACTCTAAGATAAGGGGTTCGTTCATTCATTCCACACATTTATTTTGCACATGTGTAGGGTGTGTGTGTGCGTGCATGTGTGTGTGTGTGTGTGTGTGTGTGTGTGTCTGACTGTCTGTCTGTCTGCAGTTTGGATTCCAGGGACTGAGGAGACAGAGGTGAGCAAATGGACAAATGTCTCCCAACAAAGTCCAAAGGAGCTATTGAAGATACCAGAGCAAGACCCGGGACTCCAGCCCTGTGGCCATCAGGCAAGTGTCACCCAGATGACACTTGTCACTTGATAGTGTCACTCCAGAGGAGAGGCAGTGGCAGGGAGAGGCAGGGCTCTGCTAGATAAACGTGAGCAGGGACGATTCTTTAGGGCACTGCTGCATGAGTCGGGAGTTCAGCTGAAAGGAGTTCCATATAGAAAGTCTTCAGGCAGAGGCTGTGAAGAGGTCATGGGATTGGGTGAGCCAGAGAATCCCAGAATGGGGGAAGATGAGACTGAATTAGACAGGCAAGGGAGGTGAGGATTCAAAGACCTGGCAAGGCAAACCACAACACGTAAAAGGAAAAAGAGAACAAAAAGGTATGCCCTGCCACAGAGGCAGGGTGGGATGGGGGTAATGGGGGGTGGGAGGGATACTGGGATCCGTGGTGGTGGGAAATGGGGGCTGATGGAGGGATGGGTATTTGATCATTGTATATAGTTGAAACACAGGCACAGAGATTTGTAAGTCTACAACTGTACCTCATGGTGTCTCACTAATTAAAAAAAAAAAGACCTGGCAAGGGACCAACCCCAAAGTGTTGGGACTTTAATTGTGGTGTGATAAAAATAAATTAATAAATAAACAAACCTCAGATAGGGTTTGAGGTAAAGCAGTGAGATACATTTTTGCAGGATTCCTATGGAAGTTAAGTATAAAGACATGTCTGAGACAAGAGAAGAGAGAAAACGTTGATTAACCAGGAATACTAGGGCTGGCCTGGACTAAGCAAAAAAAAAGCAAGGGAGGCCGTAAGGAGCAAACGGATCCCAGCTTTGGGGTCCACTGGGCTGGTAGATCCAACCATATTACCCCTCTGTTGAGCAAGAAAAGGAGTTAAGAGCTTGTTTATAGGGTGGGTTCTACATTCCTGGGATGAAAAGATTGACTGAGTCCAGATCTCCAGAAGCCTGGAGGGACAGGAAGGAACATAAAGTATAACAGATTTTCCTCCACTTTATTTACACCATGGTTTATAACTTGCACATGATGACATGTTACAGGCTCTCAGTATTCCAACCCCAATCCCACCACCACTGTTACCTTCCCTCCATCACTGCCTCCATTTTCCCAACCACCAATCAAACCTGCCCTCATAGCAAGCCCACAATAATTTCTTTTGTATTGCTTGTTACCACTAAAATGACTAAAAAAATGATCAAAAATATTGCTGTAGAAAAAAATTGTGAAAATTGTTGTGTCTCACCACGGGGACATTAAGACCTCTTCTGAGGGTTTACTAAGCTCCTGTTGCAAGTGAAGCCTCTTAATGATTTTGTTTGTCAAGATTGGTTGGCTTCTGCGTTACATCCCATCCAATCAGGTGCACTACTACTGGGATGTCAGTGTTGTAGAATTTGGAGATGTCACTCCCAAAACTCCAGAATATTTAACTGGGCAGTCTGACCGGGAGGCATGGTGCCATCTCTGGCATATGGGAGGGGCTGCCTGGGCTTTGTCATAGTGGGAGCTGACCCTCCCCTCTCTGAGTTTGCCCCAGAGGTCTCAGCCAGGAATAGGTGTCTGAGAAATTTTTGCTCCTTATTGACCTTTTTCGAGATTTATTTATGAGTCTTTGGAACAAGGCCAGTAAATGGGATTCTATGGTGGAGTAGGTGGGCCAGTATAACAGATCTTTAAGTGACAATGATCAAGCAAGCAGGACCCCACCCCTGAAAGTGTTCAGAAGGAAGCTGTCAGAGAGAACAAGGAAAGGAGCAAAACACTTTGTGACATGTTTCAGGGTACATGTGACATTATTTGTAATTCCTTAGAAACTCAGCAGAGAGACAATGACATCCAATCTGGACATAAGGAAGTACAAAGTCACATGGGATTGGCACTTGAGAGAGGTGGTTACTAGGACATTTTTTTTTAGTTTGGATTAAAAAATGTGGATGATTCATAGGGAAAATAACTGGCCTAGAATTTTCCACAGAACTGGACCTGGAAGTCTGATAGATTGAACAACTTGGCCCCCTCTGGAACAAGCCAGCTGCTCCTGGAAACCCTAGACCAGGTGGGCTGGCTACAGGGTCGTTTGGTTCCCAGGAGCCCCACCAAGTGCTGGAAACAGTATTAGGTCCAGATGGATGAGAGGCCTTGCTGGATGGAATCCCTCGCAGCTTGTCTGAACAGCAACTCCAAGGGAATAAATGAAAAATGGCGTCACTGATTGTAAATAACTCTGGGGAAGAGTTATTTAAAAATCTGTGACTCTAAATTTTGTTCATACTTTTATTTTTTGACTTTAGTGAACTTCCAATCAGATTCGATCTCTACCCATCTCATTACATCAAAGTAGCCCTGTCCAAGCTGACAAGTGAACTCCATGTTGCTTGATCCAATGGATATTTTCAAGTGCCATCTTTTTTTTTAAGTTTTTAGTTTTGACATACAAAATGATGATTTAATGAGTAACTATATAAAAGAATTAGGACCATAAACACTAGGCAGGAAGAAAATCAAGCAAAAGTATCCTCAAAAAGAACTAATTGGAAGGTTTATGAAATCCAATGTGGTGGTAAATTGAGCACACATTGCACAGAGACAGATGTGGCCCGGTAACTAGGCAGGAGTCAGTTTTTAAGGACCTTCTCTATTACCATAAGGGAATTGTATTTTAATTACGAGTTCTACTTCCATAGTGAAATGGGCTTATTTGCTCCTGCACTTTTACAGAACAACTGTAAAGATAAGCAAAACACACTTTGAAGTCCTTGTATGCCCAGGAATGCAGAAAGTTTGGAAGGATGTTAAAACCGAGGCGAGAAAGTGGGAGGGAGTGGCTCTCCCTTCAGAGCTCCTGGCAAGGTCTCATCTTCACTGGCATCTCGGTCCTGTGGACCACACCGTTCTTCATGAATAATTTTCTGCTTTGGGATTTAGTGTGGCACTGTCCTCTCTTCATTGTGTCCCAAATCTCCTCCTCACACACCCCGTGGCCTCTCATTTGCTCATTTGAAGTTGGGTCTCTGAAATTTGCCATTTTAGCCCATAAAATATTGGGGGTTCCTGAATCCTTGATCAAAGTTTGTCTTCCCTACTCATTTTCTCTATCTTCTCTAAACCATTGCCAGTCTGCCATAATAGAGGCAGGACACATATACTTTTGGAGTATTTAGTTTGCGATGGCAAAACTATGTGGGAAGGGTCTGGAGCAATAGTACAGCGGGGAGGGCATTTGCATTGCACGCAGCTGACCTGGGTTCGATTCCCAGCATCCCATATGGTCTCCCAAACACCACCAGGAGTAATTCCTGAGTGCATGAGCCAGGAGTAACCCCTGTGCACCTCCAGGTATGACCCAAAAAGAAAAGAAAAAAAAAACTATGTGGGAAATTCCTTGAGTTGACTTCTTGCTACTCAAATAATCAAAGTAGAGTAAATGATGTTGCTCAGGAGAGTAGCCACAGAGGGAGAGAAGATACTCCAAGCTAGAACTCTGGGGAAACTATTTGCAGAATTAGAAGATAAATAAGTACCAATAAATAAAAAGTAATTGCTGCTTTCATGCATCACAAATACCATTATTCTGCAGGTTAAGCGCCTGTCTATACATTTCAAGGTCCGTGTTTATTACCTATGCATTCAGTTTCTATTAGCACTTCCTACCTTCTATCCACAGCCATTGCCCAAAATAGCCAAGCCCATCTTTCACTCAGCATATCACAGGGCTTTGGCTCATTAATTTAATCCATCATCAGCAATTTTTATTTATTGCTTCTGTGATGCATAGTGATATATAAAACACTGTAATCCATTGCTCCTTTCAGATATTTTGATGAAGTATTATAATATTCCTACTATTTACTCTTGTCAGTTTTTTTTATCAGCATCCATTAGAAAAAGACCCCCCCAAAAACACATGCTTATCAGTTATTTTATCAAGGTAATGTGTGTGGAAGCATTACTCCAAAGTGATGAACAGTCATTATTCTATACAACTAAAAGGGCTTGGTTTTACTTTTACTAAAAAGCTACACTAGGGCAAGCTCTGGTGTAAGCACAAGGCAGCCATCGACAGCCAGGAGCTCATGTCACCCTGCCATTTGACTGATTGATGTGCTCACATTGTGTGCTTTGTTGACATCTGCTCCCTTCAACACCAAAGCTAATCGCGCATTTCCTTGGTAGCCCGACCTCTCTATTTCCACGTATTTGCATACTGTCTTTAGAGACAAATCCATCCAAAGTAACACTCGCCTCCAGATCAAAAGGCCTGGTCCAGGCTATGACATATTCATCCATTCAGGGGTGCACAAAATCTCCATTCCCCAAATACCAGGTGGTCTCACTCATCATGGAGATAGGGATAAACCAAAAAAGGGAACAGACAGTATCAAATGATGACAAGCCCTTGGTCTTTGAGTATAGAACTGTGGGGAAAGCAGTTAGTGAGGAGGAAAATTAGAAAGAGATGAACTAGAACTGACACAGACAATGACAGAGAATCTTGGACACTTTGGGTGGAGGGGTGCAATCACTCTGCAATCAAACCCGAAACCTTATAACTAGTGTAAGCTTGCACTGCACCTCACTTTTCCCAGCACTGGGAAGGTGATTTATGACCTAAGGAAGCTAATGGGTCTTTGAAAAGATTCATTTCCCCCCTGTTCTCCTTGAGAAAGGCAGGGATATTCCAAATTCTCACACAGTGATTTTTAAAACCCAGGAGAAGGCACTTTCAATTTCACCTACACACAAGAATAACAACCCTTGGCGTGCATGTGTAACTTCACATTTTGTAGTCATTGACAATAAGGAACTAAGAACTCATGTCCTAGATGCCTCATAGACTAAGTCACAACACTGAGAAAGACGAGCTCCTCACTGGATGGAGATTGGGATCATCAGGAGGTCTGGGGCCCCTGCCTAGAGATTCTCAGCAACCAGAATGGTAGTTCGATTCAAGGACCCAGTGATACAGAGCTTTGTTTTGTGGTGTTGGCCACTGGCAAGATCACCCCGGGGAACCGTGGTGGGCTACTCTTAGGCCACAAACAGTGATTCTTGGGAGACTTCGGGGCAGCACACAGCAATATTCTGGGGATCAATATTCTGGGGGTCAAACAGAGGTCAGAGCATGTACCTTATTTCCCTGGCCCCTGGACAGAAATATTTTGTGCATTTTTAAATTTTTTTATTGGCTGAGAGTCTGTGGTGTACAGTGCTATTAATAATGGTTTCTTGTGCACATAATTCCAACGCCACAACCTTCATCAGTATACCTGTCTCCATCTCCCAAGGACTCCAACACCCCTGAGAGAGGAAGCCTCAGATTACCCTAGCCACCTGCTGTGTCCTGCTTTGGGCGGGCCCATCTGACATTTTTACTCTCCAAGCTCCTGGGTGTTTCTGATAAACAGGGAGTTAACAATTGTTCATCATAAAATTCTTCCACAGAGCTTAAGCTCCCAGGGAGGCTAAGAAAATGGACAATCCCTGAGACCAGTGGCCGCAGAGACTTCAACCAGCCCGACTACCCTGTAGGATTCTTGCATTCTCTGTATTACTTGTTGATTGATAAGAAATGCAAAAAGCCAACACAAAACTCTTACTTTTAACTTAGTCCTATACTAAGCTTCTCCCGACTTGGGGACCTCCTTCCCTTTTCTCTTCTGCTTTCCAGTAAAGTTTTCTACTTTTCAGCTCCGTGTCTGAGCATCTTAATTATTCAATATTTTTATTACTGAGAATATTTTTTAAAACCTGGGAATCATCAACAAACACGGAGACAGACCACTGCCCCTGCTTCTGCCTCATCTGCATCCCCCCTTTCTCTCAAACATCTCCCCACCAACTCTATTGTGGGGATCAGTTATCCCATTATGTTACTTTGGACCATTGTTGTTACCTTGTTGTGTGTCTTTAGTCCTTCAGAAGAGAAAGATTACTCTGTAACCATCCCTTTCCTTCTGACTGACTTCACTCAGCATGGTACCCTCCAGTTGGATGGAGCTATTTTGAAGATTTAACATCCTACTTTACATGTGCAGTGCATTTGGGTAAAGTATGTTCTCATGGACTGGCACTTATAGCGCACATTGGGCTTCAATCAATAGTTCTCTCTGTTATCCTCCTAGACAGAGGTCACTCACGCATGCTGAGGTTTAGCTGTAAACAGCGGTCCCGATTCTAGTTGCTTCCACCTTGAGACACAGGAGGCTTCAAACTCATATTTAAACATTAGCTCTCTCATCGACCAGATGAAGTGAAACACTCTCAATCCTTCAAGATCTTCTTAAGTTTTCCAAACAAGAGTCATTCAAAAGCAGGAATGAAATGGTCTCCCCCAAAAGGGTCAGATCAGCTTCTCAGTATGGCCCTGCCCCCAAGTGCCTCCTTGGTGTGGAGAAAGAAAGACACAGTTCTCAGGTGATGCCACCCTGACTTAGGAAGTCAGGAGATTGCTCGGGAAGAACAGAAAAGGTTCTGGAAACTGAAAAAAGCACCTGTTCTTATCTCCATCCTTTGCCCTTTTCCTAATAGATAAAGCAATCACAACTCACCTTTTATGAAACTTAGAAATATCCATTCTAAGATATGCGGGACCCGGGGCTGAGATCTTCAAGCCTGCTTGGCTCGGGACTGAGCCTCCTCCACCCAGCTCCCCCACCTTCCAGTAGCTAGAGAGTTACACCCACCAACTGCCATGTAACCCCATCAACGGCCATCCAGAGACTATAAAACCAAGCTCCCAGAAGAGAACAAGCCTCCTGCCCCCGCGCCTGGCTGTCCTCAACAGGGCCCCTTGGAGGAAGGCGAATTGGGTTTCCCTCTCCGCCCCAAGCAGAGCCCTGACAACTGAAGACCTTCAGGACCCAGCCAAAGCCATGCTGAGACCACTCTCCACATGCTTGGACAAGGACCTCTTATTCTCCAGTTCTCACTCTCAAAAGAACCTGGCAGGCTACTGAGAGTATCATACCCACCTATATGCCTGACTAGGAACACCTGTAAAGGTGATTTGAGGCTTCCCCAAAAGCCTCCATCTGTCTCTGAGAGCCC
The DNA here is from genome assembly GCA_028565675.1 of Sorex palustris. Lineage (NCBI taxonomy): Eukaryota > Metazoa > Chordata > Mammalia > Eulipotyphla > Soricidae > Sorex > Sorex palustris. Next base: position 49,095,258 of record JAOXYA010000041.1, on the reverse strand, counting down.
AGCAAGCTACCGAGAGTATCCCACCCGCACGGCAGAATCTGACAAGCTACCTGTGGCATACTTGACATGTCAAAAACAGTAACAATGAATGGTCCTCATTCCCCTGACCCTGAAGGAGCCCCCAGTATGTCATCAGGCTACACTGGCACGTGACAGGGACGAATGGAGACGTTACTGGGCCCACTTGAGCGAATTGAAGAACAACAGGTTGATAGTGATAGTGATAGTGATAGTGATAGAAATATCCAGGTTGGAATGAATCATCTTGACTTATATCTGCTAGTGAGCACAACCTCCCTCCCCCAATCTAAGATACTCACCTTTTTCCTCTAAGAATAAGGATGCCCCCCTTTGGGGCCTGTAAAATCTCTCTTTCCTCTTTCCTCTGGACCACCCCCCTTCACTTTCTTTACACAGGGCAAATATATCCTATCGTTCCACCTTTTACCTTATACAAATGTGTAAATTCTGCATACATATATGATTAAATAGATTTTCCTTTGCAGACCCCTTTGATGGTTTTAAGGGTTGGGGATAGACCAAACTCAGCAGTGCTCAGCACTTACTCCTAAATCTTCACTTTAGGTATCCTTCCTGGTGGGTTTGTGGGACCACAACGGGGTACCAGAGATTGAACCCAGGGCAACTGTGTTCAAGGCAAGCACCCTACCTGCTGTCCTATTGCTGCAGCCCTCCGCCCCTCCTGATGTTGTTTGATGACCGGAAGAGACCAGAGGAGTGAGGGTTCCCCCCTGCACCCCATTCCAGCAATTTTCATAACTGCTATGGCAGGTGTGGGTCCACAGTAATAACTCAAAAGATTGCAGCAGTAGCATGGCACCTGAGCAAGCTTGTAAATCGAAGGGTGGGTTGGAGACAAGAGGCTATTGTAGATGCAGAGCAGCCAAGACCCAGAGACCACACACTGGTTCGCTCTTGACACACAGTTTGCCAGCTCTAGGCTAGGGTACAGCTGGCTGGTTCACCCCTGTGCTCAGTTCAAGAGAGAAGTGTGAGAGAAGGCTCCAGCCCACCTTTTTCCATCACAAAACATCCCTCCCTCCTTTGCCATCAGCCAGCTACTCATTTCAGCACTGGGGAATAAAAAGTCATCATCCTAATTCCTGGCGGCTTGCTTCTGTCTCTGCTTCAGGAGATGTCCTGTGGGCGAGGAGCCACATAACAGCCTCGCAGACCAGCAAGTGGCTGGCACTGGCAAACAGCTGCAACGCTTCTCTAATTAAACCCCAGCGTCTGACTGCGTGCGGCTGCATCAATCACTAATATTGTATTTTGGATCACTTTAAATTCTGACTGGGGCTATGTGGCTCCCCGCACACTGGCCTCTGAAGGAGATTTTTCAAATAATCTTTAAGTGGCACTGAAAAAAGAAAGCCAGCCACCTGCAGCTTGCCGAGGGTCCCTCTCTCTCCCGCTGCACCCTGATTAGCTGTTAGTACTGATTGAGAGATGAATATTGCTCCTCCAAACAGTGCAAAAGATTTTTTTGGAGCCATTATGAAAAGGAAAAGGCAGCTCTCCTCGCCTTCAAAACGTGGCTCCTTGCCCACGTTTTAAATAGCGCCAAAAGGATGGGGGCTATCTGGGTCTCTCATCACCCCTCTGCAGGGCTTACATTGAATCACTTCTCAGGGAGGCCATACACAAGTTAGTGAGCTGTCGCCTCCACGTGGGATTTGCACATCCCTACCTACATCTGGAACATGAAAACGCTCTTCCCAGAGATCTGACGGCCCAGAAATGTTTATGTAAATTTCCATTCTGTGAGGCACATGTTCCTGCACTTGGGTTCAAGCTCATAAACCAAGAGAAGCTGTTTCTTACATCGCTGTTCAAATAGAGGCCTGCCAATGGGCCAAGCCAAATGGGAGGATTTAGACAAAGAGAGAGGCTGGCAAAATCCAAACAAGTGTCTGCTTCCTCTAGCATTCTAGGAAAAAAATGCCAAGCGGCTGTGCCAAAGTAGACAGTTCTCCTTTGTTCGGAAAGCACGCTGACCTACAAGAACTGCAGGGACACAGTCGGCACCAGGGGCCCGAAATGTGTGTGCAAGAAACACCGCCTGCACGAGAACAAAGACAGCAGCCATGCCACACACGCCTTGCTCTGCATGCAGCCTTCCAATCATACGAAAATAGGATGATGTGTGTACACCATGATGTTTGCTTTCCCATAGGCTGAAACGGGCTGGGCTTTTGCCAGTGGCCTGTCTGGCACTCAGCCACATCAGCTACCAAGGGTTGGTTAGCACAGAGAGTACAAATACAAGAAAGATGATGACTCAAGAGTAGAGGAGTATGAGGGAAAGACAGAGGTCTGGCAGACTTACTTCCAACAATGGAAGCTCTTCTCCTCTAGCCTGACATGGCGCGTGTCAATTTAGCTAGGCCGAAATCAAATTTTCCAGAATTTGTGATGTGGTGTGTGTGCGTGTATGTGTATGTTTTTGTGTGTTTCCAGGGTGATAGGGATGGGGTGAAGGACAGAGACATTTTGTGGGTGATTTGGAAGATGGACATAAAGTGGCAATCATATTACTTTGACCTTCCTTTGAGTCATATTCTACCTAACCCTTGAAGGACACAGCAGGGTCAAAGAGGTGGTTTCTTGCTCCCACCCAGTACACAATAGCTATTACTCTACTTGTTCAGTTGTTGGTCTGGAACAACTCTAGTGCCTGCTAACTCTCCTTAAGCTCTAAGACTCCTGCATCATGAGAGGTCCTAAATAAGGACAAAGAACGCTAACTGCTTCTGGTGGCCAGTCTAATTATTTGATCTAGGTGTTAGGTGGTCATGAGAGACCAGTCAGATTGTGTTCTATCCTCCTGGATTCCAGCTAATACTGGCAGCACCTACTTCTTCCTTGAATTTCCCACTTTACATTATAGTCTCTCCCAGCCCCTAATCCCACAAACAGTCCTATCACCTACTTTGACCCCATTCAAAAATAAGAGCAATTTTCTTTGCCCTCTGATAGCTTAACTACAACATTCTAAACTACTCATCACTCAGTTTTATCAGAACCAGGATTCTGTCTTTGCTAAGATGCTTTGTGGATAATCAACAACCTCTGATCCAAAGAACTTTAGAAGAAAAGGTAAGTGCCCCAATTTTTCCTGCCTTCCAGATGAGTTTTCTCCTCCATATACATATTTATGTGACAGACTAACCTGTTGACTTGTAAAATAGGGTAAAATTGCACAATCTTCTCCATTTCAGATTTAATGCTCTTTTCACCTAGATTCCTATCATTTCCACCTCCTTAGCCCATTTTTTTAAATAGTGGGGCTTAAAACAAGTAGAGTAATTCCCTCTGTTCAATTCCTCGATTTCTTAAGGCAGAAACACAAATGTGCCAGATTCTCTGCTTTTACTAGAAAAAACTTCTCAGAGATACCTGAATAGTGGAAAACTCCCCCCTGTATGTTATTCTTTCTCTGTGCCATTTCTATGATCCATATGAGGATCTTTTCTCTGCATTCTTCTTCCAGAAAGGTCTTTGGCAATATTCTGTCAGAATAACATCACTCCTCACCATGTATTCTGCATCAAGCCAAATAGCACCTGGAGAAATTCTAAATTCTGAGTCCAGCTTTATCACCTACCAGCTCACTAAGCTTGGCCAAGTCATGTGACATTACTGAGGCCAAGCTTCCACACAGGAAAATTCCAGATGGTTATGCTTCTCCCGGTGGGGTATGAGCATCAAATGAAATGATGTACGTGAAAATGCTTTGCAAATGCCAAGGGCTGAAGGACCCAGTTACTGGAAAAACAAAATTATGATTTAGCTGAGCAATAAATGGGTATTCTCTATGTAATTATCATTGGTTTACCTGACACCTATAAGCCAGGGATCTACTTTTCAGCTTGCCTTTTTGTACTCTTTAACCCTTGCCCTTCTGCCTCCTTATTTCCAAGACTACGTATTTTCCTGCATAAAAATTCTAGCTTCTAGCATAACTGGGGCTTTCAGAGCCTGCTGGTCCTCCTTGGTCCATTATCTACGGACTCTGCTCCGAATAGCCCCTACCTTCAGTTCGATGAACTCATTTCCCTGAAAGACAAAAGACCTAGATGAAAATACCACTATTATTTTGTTGTGTGCTCTGTCTTCACTATGTCATGCTACCGAATTAGATCTTCACTTTCTCTTCCAATGTCAAAAGTTGATGATCTCTGCTGATCTGTAAAGTTGGACTTGACTCTCTGTTGAACTGGTCTTGAATCATCAACTGAACTTCAGGGATTGCTGTGAGGTATAATATCCTTTGTCACAGCTTCATTTACGTGAATGGCCCTAATTCTTCACTTGTCCATATAGCCTTACCTTTCAGTACCTTTACTTGTGGATTTAATCATGTGACCCAATTTGGACATCGAAATGTTAACCCAGTATCTGCCACCAAGCAATCCCCGCACCAAGAAAGAGAAAGAAAAGAGTTGGTAAGTAGAGAAGGAATAAACCCAAATTGAGCTTATTCTTGGCATTAGGGACAAGTTGTAAAATTTGGCAGTAAGGACTCTAATGTGCTTGGACTTTAATGTAATGGGAACAGCCTTGCTTATGAGGGACCATTTTCTATGAATGGGGAGTTTTGGCTATGGGCACAGTTTCCTCCTCTGCTAATAATTGAAACTCTGATGTTGGCAAATATTTCCTTTACTCCAGACATGGCTCTTTGACTCCATTGTTGGTTCCACATAAACATCTATTGATTACCATCTACATGCCAGCATTGTGCATTCACTTTGCCAGGAAGGCCCTTAGAGCCATACAGTCTGGTTTCTAAGCTTCGAAGGCCAAGCGTCTGACACTTAGGCCTGAAATTTTCTAATTAAGTAAACAGTTTCTTCTGCAATCATGCCTGGGTCTCAGAATCCAATGCGTTTGGTGACAAACCAGTTGCTCCCAGAGAGGCTGCCACAAGACAAAGCTCTAAGAGCTGATGACTTACCCAAGACTCTGTCACATTGACAGGCTGGCCATGAAGCTGGTGACCTGGCCTGCAGTTCACAGCTAGAGCTTCCCACTAGCTATGCATGTGAACCACCTAAAGGACTCTTTGAACACAGATGTATGCAACCAGGCTCTGCCCCCAAGAGGTGGCCATGGGGTGGGTAGGAAAGGAAGAAAATGACCTAGTTCCACAGGCTCTACAGGTGATTTGTAGTCTCATCCTGGGATGAAAAACCACCTCGTGTGAGCTCCATACATATTTTTCAAATGCATAAAACTCAAATAAACAAATATTAAAGCACATGGGTCCCATACTTTTGAAATCATTTGACACACTCTTTGTGTAAATTCTAAAGTCACAGAGGGCCAGAGAGAGTCAGGGGGAAATGTGGTGCTCACATGATAAACAGAGAGCTGTACATCTGCTCAGACAAGGTTAGGGTTGCCAAAGTCACAGGGAGATGCCTTCAACCCCACATTTACAATTTCATTATATTTTAACAAAGATAGAGAATTTTGAAAATAACCCCCTGTACTAGGTTACGTTTTCAAATCATTTTAATTTTATTTCATTTCTATCTATATTTGAAAAACATGACTCCACACAAATATATACACATATATAAGACATTTCAAAATTCATCTTGGACGCTATGCTTACAGGATATAGTGTCTCATGAATTACTCGATGACTCACTAGAATTTATGATCTGCAAATTAAGGCTCTTAGCCAAGAGTCATGTAACCAGCAATAACACTTGAAAGAAACATTTATGCATATTTAGTATTTTGTGGTAAGAAACATTTTAAATTTCTACCAGTGGCAAAATATTTCATCATGAGCAAATGCAAACATTTTTTTTGTATGCAATGAGATCAAATAAAATGAGAATGAGTAATGTCAGTACCAAAGGGAAAAGAAGCACACTGGATTAGACTCTGAGAAAAAAACATGATGAAGAGCACATCCAAAGTGGAACACTGTTCATACTTTCTCAGAATATAATCAAGCTTAACAAAATAATAGCTGCAGAAACACGAGCTGGGGAAGAAAACCATTTGATGATTCAGTTTGGGGGAAAGATGCTGTCATGGTGATACTAGCATAATGACATTGGTTACATAAATAATATAAAGTGCATACTTGGAAAAAGAAAAAACATGAAATCTCATTTTAAAAAAACATAGAGAAAATCTCATTTTAAAAAAACATAGAGAAAATCCAGGGAAAAAATGTACACTCAAGACGTAGACCCCCCACCCCAAAAAAGTTCTTAAATAGAACCCATTATTCAGTAAAAACAAAATAGGAGAGGTCATTACAGGAAAAGTCTAAAGCATCTTATTAACAAACAGATAAGCCACTGGGTCACCAAAGATGATGGCTTCTCTGAATCCGCAGGTCTGCAATTTCCACCTGCACTTCTCAGGAGGTGACTAGGTTCCAAGTGTGCCAAGAGAAAATGAATGCCAATGAAAAAGAAGTAGATTAAACCGGGCACTCATTCCCTATCTGTGGTTAAGCAGACCCACCTTGCATTCAGATTAAAAAAAACTTCTGTCTATCAGCCTCACACCCCACCATCCTAGCTCGGGTGAATGAGAACATTGTAAAAATCATTCTAGAACATTCTAGAAACATTCAATGCCACTATGGGCTTCTCTCAAGATCCAGAATCCCATGGAATCAAGGGTCAGAACAACCTTTTTCACACCCCCTTTCCTCAAAAGAATGCACCTATGGACGGACATCTGGAAATTTCTGTGTGGCCAAAAGGGTAAAGCAAAACTATCTTAGTAGCTGCTACGGATGGACACGGGTGGTTGGAGTTGGATGATTTGTTGTCTGGCCCACTCCACGCCACCCATGATGCGCCACTTTTCAGCAGTCTTGGCTTCTGCGGAACCCTTCAATGACTCCAAACTCCCGGAAGAGCAACGACAGCACAAGGCCACCCTCCTGCTCTGTGCCTGTGGAGATCCTTTCTCATGCTGCACTTCTCTCCCACAGGGACAGGTCTGTCTGATCCAAGAAAATGCTTTCAATATAGCCTTCTGTAAATAATCTTCATAACAATCATTGTGTTATTGTCTAAAATGATGTTGGATAACAAAACCTTCCCCCAAAGCACTGAGGCTGTTTCTTTCACAGCACTCCTTCAAAGGAAGGCTGTTGTTTTCCATTCAACGTATGTCTCGGAAAACTGCTTAAACATTTGCTCTAATAGTGGAAAATCTTTAGGCAGAGAATGAAAATGTTCTTTCGTTGTGTTTTGAGCAGTCAAATTGCATCCAATATTGTACCACTGAAACTGCTTTGTTGCTAGGCAATTTCATGTACCATCCCAAATCGGATTTTAACCAAATTGATGAAAGCATTAATTTTTCCCTCTCACTACAACACAGTGTTTGCTTGAGTAAAAATATGTAATCTGATCATATGGAAATAGAAGAAATTTTTGTGGCTATAATTAAATCATAACCCAATGCCAATATTTGATGGTAAGCTAAACTGTTGTAATGCAAGGAAAACAGATATAAATAATATAAAGTCCGGGCAATGGCTACATTTGGGACAGTGTTAACAGCACCTATAAAAGCAGCTCTGGGATTAGTCCAGAAGTTGAAAGAATAGAGAGAAACTGCTCTGAACTACCTCTACATTTACCATCCAATGTACCATTTGAAACACGGCATCACTCGGGTCAATGCCATCCAGGGAGAACCACCAAAGGAGGCATCCGCCCACAGCTCTGTAAGTTGTAATGTGTTGGCTAAAGCTTAATCATTTCTTTGATCATTATAGCTAATAATTAACGTGTACACCTTCCATGTTCTCCAAAAGCAAAATAAACCGGTTTTTAAGTTACTTTCACCACAGGGTGAGTCTGCGGTAGTATCGGTGTGTAAATAGATACGGTACCTTGGATTTACTATCTGCAAAATAGGTCATGTATCTACTTGAGGTGCAAACACATGAACTCATGCAAAAAGCAAATACTTTTGAGGCGGTCTCCAATCTTTAAACTGTGTCTGAAGTTCTTATAAGCATTCAGAGTGATTTGATCCTGACTATCTCTATGTTTATACATAAATATATTTTTCAACAAGTGACTGGGGAGTCAGAAATATGCCTTTGTTGAAATTTTGCTGGGTGACAATACAATAAAATGGCATGGATTGTGTTATCATTCTTCTGGAAAACAGTGATGCCTACACTACCAGGCGCTCACACTGACTTTTAGTTGGATTTGACTTTAACTCCTAGAGTCTATGAGCAATAAAGGAAAACTAGAGCAGAACATTTCCGAGGATATTAGGGGATTTAATGAACAAGAATAGCATTTATGGGAAAGAGGAGTGAAAATGAACTTTCCTGGGCTTTTCTCCATGAGAAGTACCCTTGTAATTATGCATGTATCTTAATTAAAATCACATATGCATGTTCTGCATTTTCAGTTGGCCTTGTATAATTAAAACTTCATCACATTTGATGTATTTATAATTATAGCCAAGTGGTTATGTTAATGTTCATCTATTCCATGCTGGAAAACAACGAAAAGCACAAACATTTTTAAAAATTGTTTCTTACCAGAAATCCAATATCCAGCTAGAAAAGCTCAATGACCATGTGTCTTGAAAATAAAATATCTTTGAGATCAATAGTCACAGCTTTAAGTGTGAGATTCAGAAATCCTGATGCTTGCAAAAGCATAAACCCAAACAGCTTTTAAGACATAATCTATAAAGAGAACAAAAATAAAATAAAATGAATGGTACGAAGCCTAATTTAGGTATTAGGAAAGCTCTTTCTCTTACGGTCTCTCTAACCTAAGGGAATTAACAGGATACAACCATATCTCCTCAGGATATAATCAATGATCTTTAAATCCCCAAAACTTTTTCACTAAAAAAAAAAGTCTTGTGCTGCAATATATGTGCTTTCAATTCTACACGTGAAAATCATAACCCAATTTAACGTTCATTATTAAATCTTTATTGAGAAAGATTTAATAATGGACATTATTTATCTTCTAACTTTTGCCAGTAAAGGAACTTTTATAAAAAATAAAATCAATTCATAGTATAAAAGTTTTTGTTGGAAGTAGCTAATGAACTTGGGTCTCAAGATGACTTTGGGAGAACCTTTCAGGTGAGAGGTCTAGACAGAGAGGTATTTTGTGTGAGAAGTTGTGTCTTCCTCCCTCCAAAAAAAAAATTATGTAGAAGTCCTAACCCCTGGAATCTCAGTATGTTTGGAAATAGGGTCATTAAAATATGATTAGTTGGATTAAAGGCAACTGCTGGAACAGATGGTCCTTGCATGCAATTTGACTGGGATTTCTAGATGAGGGAAGTCTAAACATAACTATACAGGGGAAAGGCCGCATGAAAAAGGAAAAAGAGTCAGATGTGGGAATGGTGTGTCTCTAGGTTTAAGATTGCCAAGGAAACCAGCCACCAGCCATTACCAGGAGAGAAACCCAGCACACATGCTTCCTTGGAGCCTCCGACAGGATCCCAACACCCCCATGTACGCGTCTAATCTCCAGAATTATAAGCACTGTTCTGTGGCTTCCAGCCACCCTATTTGTGTATCTTTGTTTAAACAGTCCTAAGAAACTAATAGAGACATCAGTGGAACTTAAAAGTTTCTCTTTCTGAGATTTCAACATCATCCACTTTCCACAAGATGTGGGAACCAATACTTTGTTTTGTTTTAAAGTTCAGTAAGAAGCTTGGATTCCAGAAATCTTAGAGGCGCCCTTTGTTTCCTTTGTCTCAGACAGGCAAAACTGGTGCTTGAGACATAACTGAATTTCATGGTGAGGAATCTCAGGGTCTACTGGGCTTTTCAGGCATATGCCCCAAGACTGAGAAAAAATTGTCTTTCATAGCTGGAGAAGATAGTTATGAAAAGAAGAAAAATTTAATGACTCCATAATTCCAGACATTGATACAGAAATCATGCATCTCAAGGCATGTCTGCAGATGCAAATCCAAAAATCATACAGTGTACTGTATCTACACTGGAATGTTAGATACAGATCAACATGCAAGTGGTCCAGCTGGCCATCAGCACCTCTTAGAGTCCAGTGTCTTGTCAATAGTACTGTGCTGTGGGTATGCAGTGAGGCTTAATGCATAAGCCCATGATCCAACACCACCCTCAGCCTGGATGCAGATCAACAGAGACCTTGGGGAGAAGACAGTAAGAGTCATTAACCAGATCCTACAGTGCTCTCTAGGAAACAAAGCACTTGCACGTTCTTTTCTTGGTCTAGTTCTCCTAATGGCCCTCGTGATCTCATTACTGTAGAAGTGTAGATAATCTGATCATTTGAATGACTGTCCCATGGGCACCCAGAGATATTAATGTAACGAACATCAGGTCTTCGAACTCCACATGTCCTGCACCAGTTTCTCAGGAGAGAGAGAGAGTTGGAATGCCCAACATGGTGCTGATTCCTGGAGGCAGACTCTCTGGCACAAGCTTGGTTAGGACCAGTCCAGGGACTGGCACGTTTGCCACCAGTTCACCTGCTCTTTGAATCAAGACACAGTCTGGGTCCATAACATAGTTTCTTTCTGCTCACATCCTAGACTGTGAAGTTTTATTCATCATCATCAAGAACAGAGTTTCTCTTTGCCTAAATGACTTGTCTCAAGTTATTTTCTCCTCAAAAGAATGTGCAAAGTGTTAAAATGTTGCTGTGTTGTATAATCATTAAAATTACTATTCTAGGTGCTAGGGAGATGGCTCCAAGGATGGAGGGTATTATTTGCAAATGAGAATTCCAGGTTGGGTCCCTGTTTCTGCATGGTCAGAACACAGGTTCTGGAGTAGCCTCTGAGAACTAGCAGAGGTGGCCCAAGAACCTCACCAAAATATTACTACTTTACTCTTTAAAACTACTGGTCTAATGGGGGTATGTGCTGCCAGCAAGTCAATCTGTACCTGAGAGGCGAGTGCATCAGCAGCTTGATGGCGCCTTCAGACTTCCAGATACCCCAAAATTGCTGTTGTGCCTTTGGCCAGACTCCAAAACCTTGGGGCCAAGTTTACCAAGAAAGTAAACAGCCAAAAGTTAGGTATGTGGGAGACACACACACAAACCAACTCTGGCTCAGCTATACAATTGGAGGCATGGCCTCTCTTGTTCCTGATTGGAACCATGGTGAATGGCTATAGTCCCAGAGACTCAGAAACAAATCTCGAAACCCAACGGCTTTGGGCAGAAATGCATACAGGCCCTGCAGTAGGTTACAGACGCTAGGCTACCCCAGGTGGGAATAGATTTCGTGCCTTGGCCTGTTACCCTGGCGGCCCAGTGGCCGCCATCCTCCAGAGGCCATTGGACAGTCAGGTTTGGGACCGCAGTGATGAGACATGTAGGGTCTCACAGAATGGGGGTGGAGCCGGCCCTTTCCTCCCCATCCCAATAAGACCCCAAGTCACCGCCCACAAACAGCCTTTCTGGCTCCTGATCAAGCTGATTAATGGCCACGATCCAAAAGACTCAGGAGCAAATCTCAAAGCCCAGCAGGTTTTGGCTTAAATCCTTCCAGATTTAATTGTTAAATTTTCGGAATTTCAAAATCTCACAGCCACTACTGCAGCCACACGACATCATATGTTATTCATAACCAGCAATAGAAAACAAATTGTCTACTGTTGACTTTTCAGCAGATCTGAGTGTTGG
>JAOXYA010000041.1:49017461-49030862 GCA_028565675.1 Sorex palustris | reverse complement strand
CCTCCAACCCCCACATCCAACCATTGACCCGTTTTCTCTGACCTTGGATATTAGTTTCAAACTGTTTGCTTTTTATATATTCCACAAATAAATGCAGTCATTCTTTATCTGACCCTCTCCTTCAGACTCATTTCACTCAGCATGATACTCTCCAGGTCCATCCACTTATAGGCAAATGTGGCTATAAATCATATGCAACATGTCTTCACCTAGCTCCATCTCTTTGGTGGAAATGAGCCTGAATTTGTAGGCCATTTTCTATTCTAAGAATAGGATAATTTCAGGTTGGCCCATTCGCTTTCTGGAGATGTCTGAACTGGACAAGAGGGCTGCGGAAAAAAAAGCAAGAGGGACTTTACAGAACCTTGAACAACTCAGCACACCTAGAGCTATTGGGACACAGCAAACTAGATAACAACTCTGATCTCTCATTGTGTTTTTTATTACCTCATGGGTTTGATGCTAACACAACTCATCCCTCATGGATCAGCGTATTTCCATTTAGCATCCAGAACCGTTAAGAACATCACAAGGGGAAGTTGGAGCGATAGTACAGTGGATAGGGTATTTGCTTTGCACAAGGCCAACCCAGGTTCAATCCCCAGTGTCCCATATGGTCCCCCAAGCACAGCCAGGAGTAATTTCTGAGTGCAGAGCCAGGAGTAACCTCTGAGCATCACTGGGTGTGACCCAAAAGAGCCAAAAAAAGAAGAACATTATAATGGGAACCACCACAACAAGCCATATGTTTTACTACTATTGCCACATACAAACCTACCTTTCCCATCTGACCTGCCTCCTCCTCCTCCTCCTCCCTCTCCACCTCCTCCTCCTCCTCCTCTTCATCCTCCTCGTCCTGGTCCTCCTCCTCCTCCTTCTTCTTCCTGTTGTACACTTCCAGCATGCACTCTGGATTTAAATTTGGGTTTGAAGGCCATGTTCAGCAAAAGATGTTAGTTCCCTTAATCAACCAAGCACATTTGTTCGACAAGTCGTCCACAGTGACTTGGTGCCCGGTTACATGTTAGTCTCTGGAACAATGTGCATAACACAAGCCATGACCTCTGGGAGTCAATTCTATCATGATAATAATTAAGAGCTGAGTTGAGTCCTCCTCAATTTTTTACATTGAAGTCTTAAACCTCAGTATTTCAGATGTATTTGTGGTATGGTGTTTAGAGAGACAATTAAGTTAAAAGACAGCCATGGGCCTAATCCAGTATGACAATTGTCCTTGTAAGAAGAAAAAATGATGATACAGGTCCAGAGCAATAGGGCATTTTGCCTTGCATGTGGCCAACCCAGGTTCAATCCCTGGCAATCCATATGGTCCCCTGAGCCCACCAGGAGTGTATCCTGAGTGCAGAGCCAGGAGTAAGCCAGAAGTAAGCACTGGATGTGGCCCAAAAACAAAAAAATATATAATGAGGATATGAGGGGTGTGTATGTGTGTGTGTGTGTGTGTGTGTGTGTGAGAGAGAGAGAGAGAGAGAGAAGACTTTAGTGAAGATATGGAGCATCTTCTACAAGTCAAGGGTAAAATATTCTAAAGCCATAACCCTAGGTCATCAGACTTCCAATCGTGGAACTGTGTTAGATGACATTTCTCTGGGTGAAGTCACCATATCACCCCTAGGTACAGCAGTGAGCATACCCTAGGGAGAAGGCCTATACAAGTACCAGCCAGTCTTTCTTGGCTTTTCCCATTCTTGTGAGGTTTGTAAAGACCTGAAAAAACTCATGTCTTCACCCTCCTGATTTCTGAGCACAGATACAGGAGTAAACTCTGAGCACCACCGGATGTGGCACAAAAAACAACCCCCCCAAAAAGAAAGGAAGGAAAGTAGGAGAAAAGAGTGTACTGACTCTCTCAAGAACCCAAAAGTATCTGAATAGAGAAAAACAAAAGGAATCTTTCTTCTCCTTACAGCCAGGTTGTACAAATTGACATGTGTCCTGCTTTTGCAGACCTCGCAACCTACTGAGGAAAAAAAGGGACAAGGACACTGGAGTATTATACATCACAGACTGACACTGAAGAAATAGCATCTGTGGGAGAGATGGCAATCCTGACCAGAAATATACCATAAATCCAAACACACCACTAGATTCCCTTTGGGGTATGTTTTTTTTTTTTTTTGCAATGCTTGTGCACCTTTTTTGATCATGGAACTTGGGATTTAGAAGGACAAAGTGGAGGGAAATTTTCCAAATTCTCTCATGAATCCTGGCACCATTATGACTTCTTATTTCCTCTTGTTCTTGGCTAAGACGGCAACTCATATTTTGATTATTCCCTGATAACTCATGTCATAATAATGATACATAAAACTTCATCATTGCAGCTTTTCCTTTCTTCAGTTTTTTATTTCACAGCTAAAAATGGGATTTAGGAGATCACACAAGTGCTATGTTATACTCTCAAAACATATGTTAGGTCCCCTGCACCAAATGCCACACTGCAGCACCAGTGGGTATGAACCTAGTTCCCCAATTACCACTTGGCCAAAGTGTCAAACCATCAGGCCCAGTTCACCATGGCTTGGAGTGGCCCTGAATCCCAGAGCATCATTAAAGGTGCTCCCTATTTTTAAGAGAAAAGAAAAAAATTTTGCAGCTGTTAAGAATTATATATTTGGGGTCAGAGCGGTAGAACAGGGGGTAGAGCATTTACCTTTCACACAACTGGATTGAATCCCTGGCATTCCATATGGTACCCAAAGCTCCACCAAGAGTAATTACAGAGTGCAGAGCCAGGAGCAACCTCTGAGCATCACCACACATGTTCCCACCAAAATATTCAAATTTGGTACAAAATCTACAGAGTGTATGACTCCACTGTACCAAACCAGTATGCTAACAAAAATAGAGAAAACAGTTGGAAATATCAGGACAAAATAGAGAAACTGGAGAGTTAAAAACAGTTAAAGGCCAGGGGGTTAAACACATGGCCTGCTCTGACATTTTTTTTATTGCTGCTATAGTAATAAGAGGGACTTTGTGGACTACAAAGTCAAAGACCCTCTTTCATGTAGGGATAAATGGTTGGCATTGACCTAGTTACTGCATCTTCTATCACTGTCACTGTCATTCTGTTGTTCATCGATTTGCTTGAGCAGGCACCAGTAACGTCTCCATTGTGAGACTTGTTACTGTTTTTGGCATTTTGAATATGCCACGGGTAGCTTGCCAGGCTCTGCCATGCGGGCAGGAAACTCTTGGTAGCTTGCCAGGCTCTCAGAGAGGGACGGATCAAACCCCGGTCAGCTGCATGCAAGGCAAATGTCCTACCTGCTGAGCTATCGCTCCAGCCCACTGCATCTTCACCACCACCAAATTATGCAAGATCTTCTAGCACTCTCCTTTCATCACCTATAGTCCCTCTCCCTCTTAAACTTGGTTAAACTCAATTTTGTAATCCAAGGTCAAGGGTTTGTTATCATTCAACATTGTCTATATTTTTGTTTTGTTTCTTTATAATCCATGAATGAGTGTTGTCGTGTCCTTTCCCTCCTCATTTTTTCACTGGAGGAATTTGAAGTCCTCTAACTCCATTCAAGTTGCAGCAAAAGGCAAGCTTTGGGGTTTTGATTTTGGTGTTCTTAGGTAGCTGCTCTAATAGAGACACAATTCATTTACTGCCTCCCAGTATCATTAATTTGATCATGTCTTCTCAGAACATCACCCTATAAGACTTTTTTTTTCCACTTGAAACTGAAAGGTACCCATAGAGAGCAGAAATATAGTGAAAAGACTCTGGGCTGGTGAGTTGCAATGAACAAAAGTACCACATGAATCTATGATGTCCCTTTGCTGGGAATTCCCTCTGACACATGAAGAGTGTATATGCCCTCCTTCCCATCAACCAATGTTCTCCCACCTCCAACGCAAGGGCCCTTAAGACTGAAGTCTAGATCTACCAGGAAATGTGCACAAAGAATCATTCCAAAATGTCCAAAGCTGGCTTTTCTCCCCCATGTGTCAACGAGGCATGTGACTCTAAGATTTATCAAAGACTTGAGGGCTGCAAGAAGAACTTTGGCCATGGCCATTATTAGAAGAATGAAAACAATGGGAGTTCTCAGGAGTATAGTTATCTTAAGAAATGGCTCCATGACTGAGAAACCTCACCTTTATTTGCAGGATAAATTTAAAATCATCTCCTTGTCTTTCTTCAATTTCCTGGGCTCCTATCCCATTCCTTAGCTCAGAATAAACATAAATAAAATGGATTTTTTAAATTAAAATAGTCTAGTAAGTCCTACTTACTGGAGGATGTGTCGCCTGAAAATTCTCCATACACATGTGACTAAATTTGATCTATTTCTCCAATTAATCTCTCTAATGTTAAATTGCTTGCTTGATCAGCCTAAGACTATTCCTAAGGAGTAGGAGGATTTTCCCCCTGCTCTCTTGCATGTCCTTTCTGAGAAATATGTCAGGAAATATGTCATTGGCTAGAATGAATGATTGTCTCTGCTCTTGCCACTCATGGTGTAGGACTGTGCAACTCAGAAGAAAAAGAAACCCAAGCCAGACAAAAAAAACACAATACAATAGTTTGCATCCATCCCAAGTAGCTCCACTGAACTGTCTTTTTGAAGAAAATAGAGGAGAAAAGAGCATTCTTGTGACTGTGTTGAAAAGTGTGAAAATGATTATTTGTAGAACACAGCTTCTGCCTTGAACGCTGATATGCCCACAATGTAGACAGAGATCAAAACAGCGAGTGCCGACAAACAGGGCCTGGAGAAGTGTCTCAAGGAGAACACCCAGGGTTTCACTGTCTGATGTACTGAAAAGCCTCCTGTCAGACAAGCTTCCTTTCTTTCTCCTTTCCAAAGCAGGGTTTGTCATGCCTGTCCCATGCCAGGGTGACCAACTGGGTCTCCAGTGCCCTTTGTTAAGGTGTGCAGAGAGCAGAGGTGCCCAGAGCTTGCCCAGAGAATCCCAGCCAGCTGCCAGGACCCTGGGATGTGAGCCACGAGGCAGAGCAGAGAGAGCCCAGACACAAGCATCCACAGGCTTTGATTTGCAAGAACAGCTTGACACCCATAGCAACGTGGCCAATGTGAAAAATGCAAGATAAAAACATTCCATTTAATTAAAAGCCCACAGTTCAATGGTAGTGTAATTATTACAAGTGCATTTTATGGCTGTCTGCATTCATTTTGGGTACATAAATTAATATGCAAATGACCAGTCCTTCTCATGTTCTTCACAAGTTTCCCTATCAATCTTTTCTTCAGCATGTCAACTGCAGAAAGCGTGGCCTTTTAAATGCAAAATCAAATTCACATTTATGGATCTTCTGAAATCTCCATGTGCCGCTAGTATTTTGTTTTAGACGAAGAGTGTTTAATTAACAGAGCTCACCTCTCTCTGGGGCCTCCGAGGGGTGACCCACTCTGGGGCCTTCAAGATCACAGAGGGGCGACCCCCACACTGACGGTCTTCTAGCTAATCGGGGTTAGAACAGATTTTCCAACTCAAGGACCACCTAGCACGGTATTTGTTAATTCCCATTCAGCCCATCCGGGACTTGATTATGGGAAAATATTGTTTGAATTTACAAAAAAGAAAAGCAAATTCCCCAACCACAGGCAGATGAACTAATGGTATTCACTGGGAAAATCTCTAATTAATTCCTTAGCAGATGGTTTTCAAGTTCTTAGGAAATGCTGAGCACACCATCGGCACACCCTACACTGCTGTAGGCATGCTGAAAACACGGAGCATCCCACTACGCTCATGGCCCCCTTGGACAGAGACACTGAACCATTCTTAAACCATGAATTTCATAAAAGTCCAAAGATGGAACTGATTCAAAAATACATCCCAATAAAGCACATATATTTTTCACTGTCATTAATACTTTGAGAGAAGTCTTTTCTCTTTTCTTGTAGCTGGCATATACAGTTGAGGACTCAGCTTTGTGAACGGTCATAATCAGAGCTTCTGGGATGAAGGGAACATTGTCATCAAATGATCGAAGCTTTTTATTTCTCAACTCTGCATCTCTTTTCTTTACTCTCCCAAACTTAGAAGCACACTCTGGGGTTAAGAAACCTTAGAAACAACCCAAGTTCCCAAGAACAGATGACTGGATTAAGAAACTATGGTATACATACTCAATGGAATACCACTCCGCTGTAAGAACAAAGATGAAATCATGCAATTTTCTGCTATGTGGATGAATCTGGAGAGTATTATCTTATAGAGTGAAGTGAGCCAGAGGGAGAGATATGAACACAGTGATCTCTTTTTATATGTGTAATATAAAGAAACTTTATAGGGGAAGACCCAAAGGCATTCGAAATGAAGAGCAGGAGAAATGATCTTCAGTAGGAAGCTTGATACTGGATTGGCAGTGGGGGATATAAATTAGGGAAGGAAACACTAGCACAATGGTGGAGTGGAAATGTGCCCGCCACCAAGGCAGGCTGGGGGTCAGGAGGGACATTGGGGATATTCGTGGAGGGAAGTAAAAGCTGGTGAGGGATTGTGTTGAAACATTACATGCCTTAAACTTAATAATGAATAACTTTGTAACTCAATAATTCATGGTATTAAATTTATTAGAAAAGAAAGCTAAAACACTGGCTTGGGACTGGCAGTTTGTCGGGAGAAGGGGGTAGCTTCTTCCAGAGTGAAACTGTGATTACCACTCTGGGAGAAGCTTACCCCTTATTTTGGCTTTATTGAGCCAAAACCGATTCCCAGAACCCTGGAGGAACAATGCTCTTTGGTGCATAATGCAGCCTCCTCTATCTTTAGTTCCCTTCTCTTCATCTACTTTACTAATAACACCCTCCTTAGGCTATTTACCCACCATACACACCATGTATGTCTGTTCTATGTCCTTCAACTTCATGGCCCACTCTTTTCATCACAAATATGTGTGAGTTTCCAACAAAACTATTAAACATGTAGAGATTGTCATGTCACAATAACTCTACCAAGCTGAAGTTTGTTCTGGAGCTCAGATTGGTGGATTCCTTCTCAATGTTAGTCGCTTTTTTTTTTCTAGAAAAGCCCCTTTTTCCTAGTCAGTCATACCAGTGCATTTTGGATGGTCTGTCAAAGTCAAAACCCTATTAGTGGGATTGATAAGAGTCTACCCTTGGAGCTGATCCATCCATTTCTCTAGTGTTGACCTACAGGAAAAGAAGGAGACATGAAAAGATCACCCCAAAATATGCCTTTTGACATGGTTATTTTGAGATGGAGACATTTAAGAAGACACAAATGCAAGTAGAAATCCATACTTGCCACAGTTAACATCTGTGGAATTCTCTACATGTTGTGTTTGCCATGAACAGGTTGATTAATCTGATCCACTTTGTGGATGGATCTGACCATGTGATAGTACAGTGTGAAGTCAGATCCTATAATCTCCTACAGTAGAACTGAAAAAAGAAAAAGTGTTATTTTACATTTAATACTATAATTGCTCCTTTAAAAAAAAAAACAAGTAAATTTCAAGGAAGTAGGTGTCGGCTCTAATCCCAGCGACATCATCAGAACTTCAGCATGTTGGTTCTTTCCTGCAGAGCTGTCGTATTCCCAGAGATCTCTCTGTGTCAGTAGTCACTCTTTATGTTGGAACTTTTATCATTCACTTATTTATATTTACCCAGTGGTCTAGCACAAATTTTGACTTGTTTAGCACTAATGTATGTCAAGTATAAAAGCAACTTGCAGGCTACAGTCATATGTCTCACCGTATTCCCTGATTAACTGTTCTTTAGCTTGCTTAAAGAAAGCCCTTGCTAGTTTATTATTAATATCTTTTCTATAAATAAATACAGATCGATGCCAAGATTTTCAATAGCCTTGTAGTATTCCACTATTTAAATCAGAGATTGATAAATAAGGCTTACTTTTGTCTGTCCTACTAGTAATGGTAATTTTATTTTTATTTTCTTTCGTTTAGAGGACCATGCCCTCTAATCTTCAGGGACACTTTCAGCTCAGTGCTCAGAAGTTGCTCCTCCTCCTGGCAATGACCAGGAGACTGTGGAGTGTTGAGGATCTTACTCAGAACTCCTTCATGCGTAGCATGTCCCGTGACTCATAAAAGTAACTCTCCAGTGCAAATTTTTCATTTTAAATGGTTGCATCTTCAGTTGTTATATAGTATAATAAGAGTGTCAATGCTGCCTTAATCCTAAAACCTAAAATATCTGGTCCTTTAAGAAAAAGTACTGATTTCTGGTCTAGATATATCATCGTTCATTTGGATCATCCCAGATGAAAAGATATGCTCAATTCTCCAATTAATATACCTCACTGCAGCCAACAAACTGTGCATGCTTGAACTCTAGTCCAAGTTTTTACTTTGCTTAAATTGCTATCACTGAAACTGTGGCAGTACAGTACCTTCATTGAGAATGTTTTGAAAATGTTGTCTAATGGTTTTCCCAAAAGTTGGCTGATTTTCGGTTGTTCTGGAGTGTCTCCCTCCCTCAAATGTAAACACTGGAGCCTCGATCTCCAGTTCAATGGTGTTAGAAGGTAGCAACTTTGGGACCTAAGTCAGCCTTGAGTGACCACTCAGTGACCACTTCTTGGAAAAAGAATGAGGAGACCACCACCATCATATAAGCTCACCTACAGGCTCTGTTTCAGAGACTCATAATTAAATCTCAAATTATATATCAACTACCCTCAAATATTTCTCAGATATACCAGTCTGGACTGAGACCTCCCAGGTGACCAAAGGAGGGGTGGGCCAAGTTCCCACCCTACCACAACCCCAGAAAGCACATTCACACTCCAACAGCTACCACCATGGCCCTGGCAGACTTGACTCAACCACCTTACAATCAAACTCCACAGAAATGATAATATGCCAAAATTCTCAGGTCCACCAGAGGTTTTTTGTTTTTGTTTTTTTTATTTTGGGGTCATACCCTTAAGAGAGTCATAGCTGGAGCAATATCATAGCGGTAGGGCATTTGCCTTACGTGCAGTCAGCCCGGGCGAGCCGGGTTCGATTCCTCCACCCTCTCGGAGAGCCCGGCAAGCTACCGAGAGTATCTCGCCCACTTGGCAGAACCTGGCAAGCTCCCCATGACATATTCGATATGCCAAACACAGTAACAACAAAGTCTCCAATGGAGACGTTACTGGGCCCGCTCAACCAAATCGACGAACAACGGGAGGGCCTTTATCTTTACCTTTACCTTTGTGTAATATAAGCAAACTTAGCCATTGTGTCATTTTGTGAAAATAATATAAAACTTTTTCTTAATCTTGTCCTTGTGTCAGTTTGAATGTGAGTTCTGTTTGACCAATTCATGAAAATCTCTCAGTAGGACAATTTCAATTTTACATTCAGTTGGACAGTATTGAATTACAGGGGTATTTTTAGAACTTTAAATTTGAACGAGAAGGAATGCTTTTGCTGGAATCCTGAGAACAAAATAAAAAATAATGCAGGTTATTCAAATAAAGATCTATACATATATTAATAAAATAGAATTTAGTAGTCATTTATGACAATGTTGTAAATAAAAATAAAATAAAAAATAAAATAAAGTAAAATAAAATCTTATCTTGTATTACAAATATCATGGAAAAGAAACTACTTAGTTCTCTTGTTATGATTTCAATTTCTGTGGTGCCATGTATCAAACCCAGGACCTCGCTTTTATAAAAGTAAGTTCTCTACCTCCGAGTTATAAATCTAAACCTTGATTGTTGCCCTTTAACCCTTATTTTGATTAGAATAGTTTTTAAGTTTCATCTGTATTACTGTAATAAGAGCCAAAAGCTTTCCAAGAATTCTGTACTTTTGAAGTGGCAGTTTGCCTAACATAGTGAACCACACAAGGCGATATTCTGTGACAGCTGAGTCCAAACTTTCACCCTGAAAACCCCTAATCTGTTGCACAATGGCATCGGAATAACTTACCTACCTTAAGTTGTTTCAAAAGTTTAAAGAAATGGTACATGAACTGCATCATTGCTTTCCTAAAAGACTTTCTAGAGAAGGAGAAGAAAAGAGGTACATTAACCTCTTGTTCCCCTTTTTGACTGGTATCCCACTGATCTTTGCCCCTTTATACAACTACAACTTAATTCAATCTAATTAATTTCTTAACCTTTCTCTCCCACTTTCTTTCAAAACATCAATTAAAAACTTAAGCTGCCCATGAAACATATTACAAGAATTTCAAAATCCAATCATGTACATATCTCTGTGTCACTGCTAAGGACTTCCCATATCAATTTATTAAAATATTTAGATTTTTCTGAGGAACTTACAGTTGAGGCTTCAAATACTGACCTCTATCCGGTAGAGCATCTTTGGGTGGTGCCAGGAGATGTTACAACTTAAAAAAGGCTAATTGCAATGACTTGGAGGTTAATGGAATAAGCTTAATAGAAGTGGAATATCTGAGGACACATAGTTGAAGCTATCTATATTAGGTATTAAACATCAGGTACTACCAAAGTATGTTGGAACCTGATTCGGATTTAGAAAAATATTATGGATCCATAAGCTAGTTAAAAAACAAATTAATTAGTACACTTCTGTAATATTTAGCATTACACTTGAATATATTCCCTATCTCCTGCAGCATTTTTATTATGACCTACATCCAGAATCCCTAATAGAAGAAAAAAAAAGATTGGCTAGATGATCTCTCCAATGTACAGAATGCAACCTTTTGAAAAATGCATAGTAAAGCATTTGGGCAGGAAAAATTTCAGCAGAAAAAGAGATGTGTTTACAAAATAAGGGTGGAGAATTATGGTACAGTGGGCTAGATACTTGTCTTTCACATGGCCAACTTGAGTTTGAACACTGGTATCTCATATGGTCCTCTGAGTCCCACGAGGAGTAATTCCTGCGAGAGAGCCAAGAGTAACTTCTGAGCATCACCACCACCCCCACCTCAACACACACACACACACACACACACACACACAAACACACACACAATAAGAAAAGAAAAATTTAATGTACTATTTAACAAAATCTTTCTTGTTTATGCAAACAATAGAGTCATGCTGAGTCATTCTGAAAATAGATTTTCCCATTTCAGATTTCCCATCTGAGTAAGAAAGAAGAATAAAATGATTCTGAGTGTAGGGAAGGAGTTAGTTCAGGGTGACTGTAGTCCTCAACTTTCAATCATTATGTTAAAAAATAAAAGAAACCTTTTCTTAGGATCAAAGCAAAGCTCTTTTCTTTTTTGCTTGGGAGGGGGGTGGTGAGGGATAAGGGAGGCACACCTAGGAGTGCTCCAGGCTTATTTCTGTCTCTGGGCTCAGGAATCATTCCTGATGGGCTGGGAGATCATATGGGATACCAGAGAACAAATCCAGTGTGACCTCATTCAAGACAAGTTCCCTACTTACTGTACTATCACTCTGGCTCTTAATTATTTTGCTTTTAATGAAAGTCATTTTTTTTTACATTTCAAATATATAGCATGTAATTGTTCTTTATAGTAGTCATGCTGTAGAAACATCACCAGAACGTATTGATCTTGTAGATATTTGTGCCTTTAAATCATTTCATTGTATTTCCCTATCTCTTAGATCCATCTCTGAGAACATCTTAATTCTCTTAATGATTCTTTTTTAAAGATTCCATATGTCATGCAGTCATAGGATGATCGTATTTATTTCAGTTAATGCCTTTAACCCGCATTTGTCTTGTTGCAATTGCAACATTTCTTTCATTTTTAGTGTATTAATAGTATTTAATTTTATATATGCATATAAAATTTATTTATGTAAATACATAAACATTTATGTAAATGAACTTTGTTTATCCATTCAGCCATCAGTGGGCTATTAGGGTTGCTAATGTAAAGGCAGTTGCAGTAAGCAGATGATGAAGATGCCTTTTTTGATAGTGATTTTATTTATTTCAAAAGGAAAAAATCACCGAATAGTAGAATTGCTATCGAAAATTAGCTTAAAGGAATACTTGAAGACAGGTTTACTTTGCAAAGATACCACTATTGCTAAATGTACCTCATGACAATTATAGAGGAAATTACAAAGATTAAAAATCCTTGAGGCCGGAACAAGAGCACAGAGGGTAGGACGTTTATCTTGCATGCGGCCTATCTGGGTTCGATCCCCAGCATCCCATATGGTCTCCTGAGCACTGCCAGGAGTAATTCCTGAGTACAGAGCCAGGAGTAACCTCTGAGCATTGCTGTGTGTGCCCCAAAAGGAAAAAAAAATCCTGTACTCATTCTACTAATTTATGCCAATACCATGTATAATTCTGGACTGAGTTTAGAAAAATGCACGTCAGAGAAATAACCCAAGTCCAAAGCCTGAAGGAGAGTACATGCTTAAAGGATTTGCTATGCATGCAGTGGACACTGACTCTATCACTAGCACTGCATATGGTCCCCTTACATGGAACCCCTTACATGGAACCCTAATCACCACCGTAGTGATCACTGAACACAGAGTTGAGAGCAAGTTCAGAGCTTCATCGGGTGTGGCCCAAGCACCTCTTCCAACAAAACAAAACAATTAAAAAAGGGGAGACAGTAAGAAGCGATTCAGGCCAAGGTAGTGTTTACTGAAGTGCTTTCAGGTTCCAGTGGATTGACCTATATGGAGACTGTACAAGTGTTTAATCTGAAGGTGACTGTATCTTCAAGATGTGATATGTATATAGTACTCATCTGATTGGTTCATTTTCCACGTCATATCATGAGTCTGAATGTCAACTTTATCTTTCATAAATAGCTCAGAATAAATTCTAAGCAACTGGTCAACGTTACTCATCACTGTATACTTTAAGACAATTTAAAATATATTTTTCCACTGTAAACCTTTCAGCATTCATTGATACTGATTTTTCCCCTTTTTGTGGGAGTTGGTGCAGACAAGAGACTCCTAAACATTATTTAGGGTACCCTGAAGTCCACTCCCAGGGTTTCTCAACCAAACATACCAAATAGTTGATAACTTGGACTAAAAATACAATGCTACTTTGGTCATGCAGTACCAGGACCACCAGAGACACCTGGCTCGTATGTGATGGCTTTCCTATTCTGGCAAGGCTCAAAAGGCCTCCAGGGATCCAAAACTGGGAGACCATGTGGTACCCAGTATCATACCAGGTCAGTTGAACACAGGGAAGGTATCATACGTCCTGAACTATCTCCCTTGACATTGATTTTTAAAATAAATTTTTAAATAAATTAAAATATTTATTTTTGTAATTGCTATATTTTAGAAGTAAATAATCAGAAAAGGAGCTAACTAGGTCATTTTCATTATATTTTATTTTTGTTTGGGGCCCCATCTGGTGGTGCTCAGGGTTTATTCCTGGTTCATTGTGATTTTTAAATGAAACACGTGCATTATTTTATAAATGCATATTAAATTGTGTTAAATATAAGTCAAATAAAA
>JAOXYA010000041.1:48970330-48982156 GCA_028565675.1 Sorex palustris | reverse complement strand
CAGGGATGGGGGTGGTGGTGGGAGGGATACTGGGAACATTGGTGGTGGAGAATGAGCACTGGTGGAGGGATGGGTACTCAACCATTGTATAATCATTTAAGTTTGTCAGTCTGTAACTGTATCTCACGGTGTATCATTTAAAAATCTTATTTAAAAAAATGTGATTTATCCTAGCAGAGAGTTTTCAGGTGTAGAACTTCCTTCTTTTGGGGTGATGCTTCTGGACCTATGAATATGAATGATGCCAATCTGGGGTCCTGCAACAGCAGATGACAAGATGCAGCCCCAGCCTCGGCTCCTGCTAATTAAACGAATCAATTAAGAGCCTCCAGTTGCCAGCGTGCGGCGGCGGCTCGGCGGCAGCAGTAACAGCCCCACGGGGAGGTCTTTTCCGGCATTAAAATGCTGTCCTCCACAACTCCATCTGATATTATTAGAAACAGTTATTTGTGTCTTGCTGTCATATTAGGCGCAAAGGCAAATTATGGAAATATGCAGACCAGAATGGTCCCAGTATGAGATCAAGGTTGGGTTTTCAGCCTCCAAGGGAACAATTGCTGAAATTCCAAAGTTCCCCAAAGTTCTTTAATAGAACTGATAAATCTATCCGCACAGCATCCGCTTTGGACGCGAGGTGAGGGTTACCGATTTCCATACGTTCCCGCTAAGCTGATACAATTCCACCCGATGAATTATCATATTAAGTTTGCCCTCCTGAGTTAAACTGATGGAGTTCAAAATTGTTTTCGATGGTTGTCATTAATCGCTGTTACGTCGTAAATGTAGCCTTTGAAATCTAATTGTGCTGGTGCCGCAAGGGCCTTATTAATAGCGTTCTTAATGGTAAATCTTGGTAAAACATGTTTATTCTACTGGTCGCATCACTTGGGCTTTCGGGGCTAATAAGAAATAAAGTATATTTATTGTCAATAAAAAAACTTAATTTAAAATGTATAATTGGAGATTTAAATTAGCTGATGAACTTCAGGATGCTTCGGTTTCATTAAGAGCCCTGGCTAAGCTTCAAAGACATATAATTTGATAGTTCCTCGCTCGGCCTTGGGTAAAAGCCAATTGTTATGAAGAAACTGTTCAATGGAGACTAAACTTTTTTTTCTTCTTCTTCTTCTTCTTCACAATATGTATTGTTTCTCCGAGGAAGAAAATTAACCATCCTACCGAAACATGTCAGCCTTACTTAAAAAACACTAGTAAGCAGTAGTACAGCAGGGAGGGCACTTGCCTTGCACACAGCTGACCTGGGTTCAATCTCCGGCACCCCATATGGTTTCCTGGGCCTTCCAGGAATGATGCCTGAATGCACAGTCAGGATGAAGCCCTAAGCACGGTCGGGTGTAACCCCAAACAAACAAAAGCTAAAAAAATATACAGGGTCTGGAGAGACAGTATAGCAGGTAAGGTGCTTGCCCTGTATATGGCCAACTGGGGTTCAATCCCTGGCATCATATATGGTCCCCGAGCCTGCCAGTGGTGATCCCTGAGCACAGCTGGGTGGCACAAGCACACAGAGAGAGAGAGAGAGAGACAGAGACAGAGAGAGAGAGAGGAAGAAGAGGAAGAAGAAGAAGAAGAAGAAGAAGAAGAAGAACAACAACAACAACAACAACAACAACAACAACAACAAATGATGGTCCTCATATAGAAATTGAAACAGTGGTAATTGCTGCATTCTTAAAGCATTAACAAAATACACATCCCTGAGTGAAGTTTAGTTCAAATAAGGGCTACTTCTTGGGTAAAACACTGCGCTCCCGTGTCTAGTCTGTGACTTACACAAACACAGAGGCTCACCAGAAAGATGCAAACCAACAAAACTCAGACAACTTCCACTGTGAAATAGGCCCAGACAGGCCGTTCTGGGACATGGGAAACCGAGTATCCAGGCTTGAGGCCAGAGTCCACGTTCCAGCTTGTGTTCAGTCCAAACCCCAGGGGAAGCACCTGCAAGTTCCGCTGGGGAAGTAATGGGCTTGTGGTGAGACTCCGAGGGAGACGGAGCCAGAGACCCCAGAAGCCCAGCTCCTCTGCATGAGGGAGCCACACGCAAATCCGGGATAGGGGCGCCTGGACCCTGGGCTTCTGGGCTAGCAGCACCACGAGAAACCACTGTCCCTGCTACACTGCCCAGCCCATGTTGCTCTGCCACAGCACTCAGAGATGACCGATAAGAATTGGGCTTCACTGTGATTGTACCAGAGGCACGTCAAAGGGTTGGAGCGAGAGGACATGGGGAGGACATGGGGAGGTCATGGGGAGGGCATCAGGAGGGCATGGGAGGGCGTCCGCTTTGCATGTGGCTGACCCAGGCTCAATCTCCGAACATCCTGTAGGGTCCCCAGAGCACTGCCAAGAGTGATTTCTGAGTGCAGAGTCAGGAATCTTGAACATCACCAGGTGTGGCCCAAAAACAAAAAAAATAAAGACAATTCATCCTTTATCGAGTACTAGGAGGGTGGTGAGGCTGGGAGGGACCAGGCTTTGCACTAGGTTTTAGCCAGAACAGCCCTCCCGCCCCGGGGCTCACTCTTGTCTTTGCTGGAAGGAGCGTCCCCAGGGCTGAGCAGGTGGAGACCGGCCTGACAACTGCCATATGGGGGATGACAATGGGGGAATTCCCAGGGGAAACGGCCGGACTCAAGCCAGGCACCAATAAGCCGGACTCCGGGAAGAAGCGGCTGTTTGCTGAAGCGTGGCTGTGGGGAGACTCATTTCCTGACCCGCCACACGTGCCTGCAATGCTTTTGAGACACTCCAGCGTGTCCCAGATGCACCAGGATTGCCCCCAAATCCATGTCCCCTTCCCAAATGATTTGGAAATAGGATCTTTGCAGACAGACCTGGTACGACTGACTCCTATGGCTGGACAGCACCGTGCGTGCTGGGGTCTGCGTGAAGGAACCCATGTGGGCAGAGGAGGAAAGCAGGGGAGGGGACGGGGTGGGAAGGGGGTGCAGCTACACGTGAAGCAAGGCCTGTGCCATGCGGCCACCGCTGGACACAGGGCGAGGAGCCTGCCTGGGCTTCTCCAGGCATTGCCAGGAGAAAGCAGCCTGCCCACAGCTGCCCAGCGGATTTCTGCTCTCCTGCACCCATGAGTGTGTCTGAGGTCACTCACCCTGTGGTGACCTGTGGCCTCCCAGGAAGCTAACACAGTCCTGCTCTAAGTGACAAACTTAACATGCAGTCAAGTTGATAAAGCTCTATGTAAAGTGATTCCAACGGAAGCTCTGTCACTCCACAGGAACATCCGAGGAGCCAAAGCGATAGGACAGTGAGTAGGGCATTGGCCCTGCACACAATGGACCCGAGTTCAATCCCCGGCATCCCATATGGTCCACTAAGCATCACAAGGAGTGATTCCTGAGTGAAGAACCAGAAGTAATTCCTGAGCACCGCTGGGTGTGACCCCTCAAAAACAAAAGCAAAGATCTGGGACTGGAGCAATAGCGCAGCAGGTAGGGCGCACAGCAGGTAGTGCATTTGCCTTGCACGTGGCTGACCCAGGTTCGATTCCCAGCATCCCATATGGTCCCCTGAGCACCACCAAGAGTAACTCCTGAGTGCATGAGCCAGGAGTCACCCCTGTGCAATGCCTGGTATGACCCCCCCCCAAAAAAAAACCCGCAAAATCTGTTTGAAAATGGTCACTGCTTCAAGCCAGAGCTCAAAGTAGCCTTCTGTCTGGCAGTGAGCAAGCAGGGTCTGAGAAGCCAGGGGCAGCTTCCAGTGCATTGTAACCACTCACCACCACAGTGACTCGTAGCTCGAGGTTTTGCTATGATGAAACACAGATCTTCCCCCACGTGCGCAGGGGTAACCCCGACCGTGCTGGGGTTGATCCTCCTGCATGCAGAGTGTGTGTCTGGCCGACCCCTCTGGCCCCAATCTTACATATTAAACAGTATTTTATGTGTGTTTAAACCTATATCAGGAATATACTAAAAAGCAAAAATAAATAAAGAAAATTTTGAAAAAGAAAAAGTAAAGAGCAAAGCAAAACAAAAGGTTGATCACTAGAACAGCAAGATTTGGAGGCCACCTAAATACCTAACGGTTGAGATTCATGTGAAAAAGCGTTATTAAAATGCTCTGTTTTTTGACAATGATGCTTAGAACCACCTGGCCCAAACACTGAACCATGAGGCCATACTGGCAAGCTGAGTATCATAGGAGTAGTCCCTGAGCCCCCATCCCAGCACCCCGGGAAAATACAGATAAATAAACAACAGGCAATTTAAATGATGCATAGAACTGTTCCATGTCATTATGGAGCACAATTAATAGATGAAAATATTTCATGGGGTCAGAGCTTAGTGTAGTGGCTAAGGCACTTGCCTGGCACACAGCTGACCCAGGTCAATCCTCAGCATCCTACACAGTCCCTGAGCCCTGCCAGAGTGACCCCTGAACGCAGAGCCAAAAGTAAGCACTGAGCACTGTAGGTTTGGCTCACTCCCCCACCCAAATAAAACGGAAAGAAAATAATTTATATAGAATGGAGCACAATTCACACATGGAAAAATAATAAAGGTTAAAATTATGGTTAAATGTTATTAAAAATATGAACCCGGTATTTCTCTGATGGAGAAAGCAAGAAAGAAAACATGGATAAATAAATAAATGGCATCATTTTGAAAAGTGTCATTGGACGATCTTATTATGGAAACAGAGAAACTTTTCAGTTCCAAAAGAAAATATTCAAAATACTCAACAAACTGCAAATAATTTTCAAGGTGATTTTCTTTGGGAGGAGTAGAAGGTGCGGGCTGGGGAGAAAGCTGGTGAGCCGGGCACAGGCTTGGCGCATAGAGGCCTGGTCTCAGCCCCAGCACCCACAGTCCAACAGCATCCCTTGGAGAGCCTAGAGCACTGAACTAGGAGCCACATTTGCCCACCCCGGACATGAGCACACACACACACACACACACACACACACGCAAGAAATACAAAAACTAAAGGACAACAAAGAGAGGAGGAGCAAAAATCACCGCCTCTTGAGAATTCCTTTCCACCCCCACTTGCCCGCTTGATACACAACATTCAACAGCACGTCAGGTTCTGGGGAAGCCTGCGGGGACACGCGCGTCTCCTACTCACCACCGTGCCCAGGAACTGAATGCTCATGCTGCCGCCGGGGTCTCGAGACAGACACTGGAAAACAGAAAAAAAAGAAGAGAATGAATGCACGAGCTGGACACACGACTCACACCGGCGCTTCTAAGGACAAGACATGGGCTCCCGGGATGCAGCCCCTGAAGCCTGACCCACGACACTCACCCCTGCCACAGGAGGAGATGCCTGGGGCGATGGCGGGAGGGCAGAAAGGAGAGGACCGGCTGACATTTATTTACTGTCACACCCACAGCAGTGCTCAGGACTTACTCCTGGTTCTGTGCTCAGGGATCTCTCCTGGCAGGGCTTGGGGTGGACCATATGGGATAGTAGGGATCAAACCTGGTAAGCCACAAGCAAGGCAAGAGCCCTCCTCGCTGTACTATTGCTCTAGCCCCCAGCCAGGCATTTCTGCAGAACAAGTCACACCCCAGTACGGTCCCTCAAGCACTGCCAGGAATCATCCCTGAGGTGTAAAGCCAGGAGTAATTCCCGAGCATCTCCAAGTGTGGCACCCAAATAAAACAAAACAAAAAAATCAGATGTAGGTATGACAAGATGACTTGAAAGGCTGAATATCGGGTCTGTGGGCAGGAGGGTCAGGTTACTCCAATGTACTTTATATCTGTATCTAAGCACATATGTGACATATCAAAAAAAAATGCTTAGTGGGATAGAATAGAAACTTGCCCTTTGTGTCCCAAGGAGACTTAATGAAGAAGTTGAACCTTATAGATGCAGCATTTGCATGTATGAAAGCCTCTCGACACCCAGCTTCTCGACAGCACAAATCACTCAGCAGCCCATCAAAAACGGGGAAAAAGAATAAAATCTTTAAGCCAAAATTCTGAACCTGTAATTTCTATTTTAGTCACCCATGTACCCATTTATTCATCCACTAAGGCATCCATTCACCCATCACCAATGTCCTTCCCATCATCTATCCATCCATCCATCCATCCATCCACCCATCCATCCATCCACCATCTATGTCCTTCCATCATCTATGCATGCATGCATCAATCATCTATGTGTCTAGCCATGTGTCTATTGATCCTTTCCATACATACATGTATCCACCTGTCTATGCATGCATCCGTCTGTATAGCCACTCACCCCTCCACGCATGCATCAATTAAATATGGGGAGAGAGTGCTGCAAGCTGATTTAAGATCCACCCTCCCGGAGACTGGGGAAAGACAACAAAACCATCAAATAGTCATAATTCAACATCACAAACACATGAAATATTCTAGGATAAGAGGCCATGCCCACTTAACTACCTAGAAAAGTTAAGGACATGCAGGAAAACATCAGAGCCGGGCACTAAGCAATGGGCAGAAATTTTCCCGGAGGGAAGGGACAGTTGGGGTCTAGTAGACGAGTCTGTGCAAATTTCAGAGTCTGGAGAAGTCAGGTGAGCATCTGAATGTGTGTAGGAGCAGTTGGGCAGGGCCAGAGAGAGGTGCGGTCGGGGGCGGTGCTTGAGGCAGGATGACAGACCTGGGGCTTCTTCCAGCAGGAAGGCTCATGCTTGATCAGTTCTCCCACTGACTGTCTGTGGAGACACCTGTTCACGCTCCAGTGATGATGGTGGGCAATGAGGCTCAGGATAGAGACGGCCAGTGGGGGAAGAGGGAGGGACTGTGACGCTCAGGACATTCAAGGACAAGGAGAAAGGCGGAACTAAGCCTGAGAAACTCCAATGCTGGAGGGCAGACAGACGGGAAATCTACTTTTCACCTTGCTTCTGAGGAAACCCAGAGTGCAGGGAGGGGCTGAGGAGGG
Organism: Sorex palustris; assembly: GCA_028565675.1. NCBI lineage: Eukaryota > Metazoa > Chordata > Mammalia > Eulipotyphla > Soricidae > Sorex > Sorex palustris. The sequence goes on along the minus strand of JAOXYA010000041.1, from coordinate 48,975,235 downwards.
TGTGCGGTGGGCACCGGGGGCCAGTCACAGCCAGGAATCACCTCACAGATGAGAGGACGCGGCATCATTGGGCTGCAACTGGACAGAAGACGCGACAACACAAATCATCCGGCTTTCTCAATGTCAAAAGGCAAACCCAAACATTCCTCTTGGCACACCACTGCTGCTCATCAACCCTTCTTGAATACGAGACGTCCAAGAAAGCTGCCTCTCTTCCCAGCCTCTCTAATCAGCTCCCTGTCTCCCTTACGCGCCATTTATTTGTCTGGGGGCCACACGGGTCTCTGCTCAGGGCTCATTCCTGATGGTGCTCGGGGGACCCTATGGGGTATCGGAGATTGAACCCAGGTCAGCTGTGTGCAAGGCAAGCACCCTCCCTGCTGTGCCATCTTTCTAGACCCTGTTAGGCTCCATCTGAGATTTGTCTCCCTTGAGTCATGTGTGGCCAGGGTCACCAGCGGTTCCGACTGCCCCTTACTTGTTGGTCAGTGGCGCCCTGATCTTACTCACGCTAGGGACACACGAACTGCTCTCCCAGTGCCTCCTTCGTGGCCTCAGGGACTGCTGCCCATCTCGTCCTCAGCCGCCCTCCAAGGCCAGTATCTAAGGCAGCCCTGTACTTAGCCTCAGCCCGACTCCCACGGACATTCCTGTGATCCATCCAGCTCCAGGATTTCCCCAACCATCACCCCAAGACTCTCCTAAGTGACACTTGCACAAGGTCGGTTTTCCTGGCGTACAGAGACCTGTTCCGTCTAATGGCGGGCGTGGGGAACTTGAGCGCCGCCGTGTTCACCGTGGAATGCCACACCACAATCGAGCCACCATCACTCGCACGGAGTTCCAAAGGTTCTTTTTCTGCAATCCCATCTCGGTTCCCCGCCTCTAGCAACGGGGATCTGCTAATACATGAGTTCATCACCCCATCCTCCCCGCCCCCCAGCGGAGATTCAGCTGTGCCAGCACCTTTTGTTTGAAGAGAATTTCCCACTGCATTCCTCGGCACTGCTGCCAAAAATAACGTACCATTTACATCCAGATCTATTTCGAAACTATTCTGCTCCCCTGTTCCCCCTGCCTGCTACCAGCACGGCGTTATCTGGAGATGCTGCTTCACCACCAGCTTTGACATGGGGGTGCATAGCCCTCTGACCCCACTGTGTCTCAAAAACGGACTTTGCTCTCGGGACTCTGAACTGGACAAAATTTTTTTTCTTTTTCCATGGTGAAAAAAAACAAACAATGGTATCGATCCTCTAAATTGTGTTGGTACCCGGTCCCGGCAGTGTTGAGGCTTCTGACTCTGCTGTGAGACCTTAGCGTCCCTCCTCCCCCTGCTTCTGGGAAACCATCTTTCTCCCTTCCCCAGGCCTTGGGAATCCCCTCTCTCTTCTCTTTCCACCACTTGGACCATTTCAAATACATCAACTGGGCACACAGTATAGGACGCTGTCTTTCTGTAACTGACCTCACTTCGCAGAGCATGCCAAAGTTGTTATCTGCTGTAGCCTCTCTCCTTTTTTGAGGCTGAGTAATACTCCATGATGTGTCCTATAGATTGCATCTTGCTTACCAAAATGTGGGTGGCTTTCGAGCTCGTGGCAATTTCCAGGGATGCAGCTGGTAGCAGCACCACAATTTTTTATTCACCTGCATTGGGGGGCCACACCTGGTAGTGTTCAAGGCCGAGCCCTGGCTCTGCACTCGGAGGTCACTCCTGCTGGTGCTCAGGGAACCACATGGAGTGTCAGGGATCTAATCCAGGTCAGCTGCATGCAAGGCAAATTCCTTCTCTGCCATACTATCACTCTGGCCTATCTACACTTTACTTTCATGAAGCTGGGGGGACTCTCACTTCAATTGTTCCTCCAACAATTACAACTCTTTATCCAATTTTAGATGGCAGCTCAAGTCACATGAAAATGTCTTCTCATTCTAACCACCGGCTACAAGATTTACAATGTGAATGCTTTCCTTTTTTTGGGGGGAGCACATTCGGCAGTGCTCAGGGCTTACTCCAGACTTGGTGCTCAGGGATCACTCCTGGCAGGGCTCAGGGGACCATATGAGTTGCTGGGGATTGAACCTGGGTCAGCTGCATGCAAGGCAAGAGCGCTCCCTGCTATTCTATCATTCTATTGACAATCTGAACTATTTCTGGCTTGTTTTTTCTCTGAAGACTATCTGAGCTGACTTTGTTAACAAAATTATTTTAGACATTCCTTCTGATCAAATTCACTCCAAATTAGCAAAGTCAGTCCACAGGCAGGAAAAGCAAGGGCAGTCATAAGCCGACACATCAAATTTTTTCCAAAACCAGCTTGCCAGGATGATGAAATTAGAGGGGATTGCACCTTTAAAAGTCATCTTACTGAACAGGAAGAGAAAGGAGGGTTTTCTTTTTTCCTCACTGATTTCCAACTTGATAATATGTTTCAAAGGCCATTACTGTGGGGCTGGTCTTATGGTCTCCAAACTTATTATTTTCCACATTTACTGCAATCACTGCCTCTTCTGGAAATTGCCATCAGACCATTTTCTAGTTAACAGAGGGCAGAGGAGAAACAAGTGCAAGTCCGCAGGGGTGGGGCAGAGCGGCGGGCAGACAACATTTATAGTACATTTTTTAAAAGCGACTTCCCAGCCATAAAAACACATGCCACCAGGGACAGGAAATGTGCTGAGTGGTAAGGATCCTGTTCCAAAACAAGATGGCTTGTATCAAAATTAATATTTTAAATTAAACTATGAAACACATCTCAGCTATAAAATTGTGATGACTTTTTCTTTTTTATTTTTTTCAAGCGTAACAGTGAAAGGAGTTATTTCAGTTCCACTGGTGGGCTTGCCTCTGAAACGTGTGGCTGTAATTGATGTTTTCGGGAAAGTGAAAAGGAGATGGTGAATAATTACTCCTTCATTCCCTACTTCTTTCGGGAGAAAGTGCCGAGCTCTACTTAACTTTACGTTACGTATTTAGATCGCCCATACATCCTAAATTGATGGTCGCATAACACACTCGGTGACTTAAGTAACTATGTGTATATAGTATATATGCATATAACAGCTAATTGCTTCTTTTTGTTTGGGGTTTTTATTTTGTTTTTATTCTTAATTTGTTTTGGCTCGGGGGCCACTGCCATTAGTGCTCAGGTTCTATGCACAGGGATCACTCCTGGTGGGCTCAGGAACCATACGGGATGCTAAGGATTGAACCCGGGCTGGCCATATGCAAGGCAAGTACCCTACCCACTGTACCATCACTTCAACCCACAGATTACTCTTGTTGAGGATGGTGGTAGAAGGGGTGGGCAACTAAAAAACACAGAAAACATTTCTCTGGGGCCTTAAAACACAAGATGATGACATCCAAAGCTATAATTTTGTTCTGGCAAAGTACAAGCAAAAATGTAAGCCACTTCACTTTCGAGATAACACTAACATACTCATTTTAGCACTTACATACATGTACTAGGGTTAAAAAAAACTAGGTTTAACTAACTGGTTAATCAATAAAACTGAAAAAATTACCCTTTGAGCTTCTTTTTTATGGAAAACAGATTCATTTTTGTCAAAAATGAGACAACCTTACGTTTCTAGAAATCAATTAAAAATTGTTGACGGAAAGCATTTGGGAATGAGTCATAAATCAAGTTCTACAGTCAGCAAACACGCACAACTCTCGCCTCGTAGCCCTGAAGCTGGGTAATATCCGAGGCAACATTGGCCCACAGAGCATTTAAAGTTGTGAGATCTATTTAGCACCACAATCATTCCCAAGTAATCCATTTAATCTGGCATTCTGTGGTCAGTGACAGGAGATCCATGGCCACTATTCCAAATTTGTCTGTTGTAACACAGAAAATTAGTTCCACTTTGCCGGCTACCAATGACCTATTCAATGGAAAAAGCCCAAAGGCAGCAATCAGCCCGACACTGTTATTCCTAATAAACCATCTTCGCTTGCGAATACCCAATCCTCAATATGAGAAAGAAGTAGAAGAATTAGAAGAAATAAACAAGCTTCCAACGGAACACCATGAAGAGCTTCACCACACACAAGTGTAGAATTGTTCCACCTAAGCCGGATCTCGGGATATTTTCCAAAGCACGGAGCTGCTCCTCAGCCCAGAGACAGCCCGCTGAGAGCAGGCGGAGACGAGGCTGTTGCCAGAGGCCAGCCAAAGGCTCTTAGTCAGCGCTGCTAGCAAATGTTCAAGCCAACGTGACTCCGCAAGAAGAAAATCTAGTATGGGAAACGCTAATTCGAAACGATGTATTAAATCCCAACAGAAAAATCACAACTGCACAAAATGGGAAACTGCTTGGAGGTACTCAGAATAAAACTGAAGAGCCTCTTGCATGGTTAAAAATGTGTGTGTAGGGGCTGGAGCGATAGCAAACGGGTAGGGCATTTGCCTTGCATGTGGCCAACCCAGGTTCGATTCCCAGCATTCTATGTGGTTTCTTGAGCACTACCAGGAGTAATTTCTGAGAAATAAAATAAAATAAATAAAAATGTGTGTGTGTGTGTTCACTGTCCTATACATAATCCTCGTAATAAAATAACGAAGTTCTATCACTCAGGTGGGTTCTCTCTGTAGGGAGAGGGTGAGGGAAGGAAACAGCAAGTGTTCAGAATGTATAGAACACAGCGTAGTTTTGTTTTTGTTTCAACACTTTGGTTCTATGGCTTGGGCAGGAAATTATTCTACATTTTATCATGATTACTATTTGGTTTTAGGGCCACAGCTGGGAGTGCTCAGGGCTTACTCTTTTTTTTTTTTTATTAGTGAAACACCATGAGGTACAGTTGTAGATTTACAAGTTTTTGTGCTTGGGTTTCGATTATACAATGATCAGATACCCCTCCCTCCACCAGTGCCCATTTTCCACCACCATGGA
>JAOXYA010000041.1:48921868-48945439 GCA_028565675.1 Sorex palustris | reverse complement strand
AAAAGGAGAGAGAGAACAAAAGGGAATGCCCTGCCACAGAGGCAGGATGGGATGGGGGGAGGGGGTGGAGGGTGGGAGGAATACTGGGATCATTGGTGGTGGAGTATGGGCACTGGTGGAGGGAGGGGTACTCGATCACTGTATAACTGAAACTCAAGCACAAAAGATTGTAAGTCTACAACTGTACCTCATGGTGTTTCACTAATAAAAATTTTTTTTAAAAAAAAGATGAGCAATCAAGTACTTTGGGAGTCCTCAAAAGTCAGCTAGTATTTTTTTAGGGGCTGGAGCGATAGCACAGTGGGTAGGGCGTTTGCCTTGCATGCAGCAGACCCAAGGTTGATTCCCGGCATCCCATATGGTCGCCTGAGCACCGCCAGGTGTAATTCCTGAGTGCAGAGCCAAGAATTACTGTGCATCACCAGGTGTCACCCAAAACACCACACACACACACACACACACATACACACACACACACACACACACCAAAAAAAAAAGTCAGCTAGTATTTTTTCCATCTCTTGGGTTCTTACTTCTAATTCCTCGAAAGTTATTTTCAGACAGGTGCTCTAATTTTCCTTATCTAATTTTTCTCTATAGTTTTATAAGATAATACAGTTAATATTAATAACAATAAGTATGAGCGGTTTGGTTTCATTTTCCACTCCAAATTGACTCTTCCAGGTTAACTCTGCATACTTCACTTCCAGCCTCCTACCTGGTCAAATTTGCTAATGAAACCAAGGAGTGTTCTGGGTTTTCTGGGAATAGAATCACATCCAGAAAAAGAAGATTTTTGTATATGCTCATACCACCCTAAATGCATCTGATCTCATCAGAAAAAGATTTTGTTTCTACTACAGCTGGTAGGGTGCTGCCTTGCCCACGGCCAACCTGGTTCAATCCCCAGCACCACATATGGTCCCCCGAGCCCCACCAGGAGTAATTTCTAAGTGCAGAGCCAGCGTGTGACCCCCAAAACAATAAATAAATAAATAAATAAACTTTAAAAATATTTTTTCTCATAAATATATCAAAACCAACTACTTTGTCTCTAAAACCTTATTATTAAGGTTTTAAGGTGATTAATTAAGACTATTAATGAAAGTAATAATTTTATAGTAAATCTTGTTTTGCTCCTGATTGTGAGGGAGGCTATTTTAGTATTAAATGATTAAAAAGAAAGGTAAGAGGGGGCCAGAGAGAGCACAACAGACAGGATGCTTGCCTGGCATGCAGCCGACCTGGATTTGATCCCTGACACTGCATATGGTTCTTGAACCCTGCCAGGAATCATCCCTGGGCACCTGCTGGGTATGCCTCCACCCCTCACCCCCACACAGAATAAACCCTCTCTTTGTAAAGGCTAGAGAAGCAATAAAGGAGTAAGTAATGGACATGTAAACACGCATATTTGCCTTGCACATGGCTAACTCCAGTTTAATCCTTGGACTACCTGGATCACTTTTGAGCACAGAGCCAGGAGTTGTCCCTGAGCACTGCCAGGAATACCCATACACTCTGCCCACCAAAACCAATTGCCAGTTTCAGTTGGGTTTAGTACCTTTGGATCACCTTCCCATTCACAGTTGTACAATTTCCTGTGAACAGAATGTAAAGATGATGACATGCTTTGTCCTTTGCATGGGACTTTTTTTTTTTTAGAAGCTTTAAAGATCTTATTTCGATGTGCCTCTAGGAGTTCCTTTTGTCACTGAAGCTGCCCGAAACTCAAGGAATCTTTCAACAACACCTCAAGGTCTTCTTAGTGTGGTGAGAAACAATTCCCTCCAACTTTCACCTTCTCTGAAGCTCCTGCTACTGACAAACGTGGCTCAAGCTCAAACCAGGCTGGGTAAGTCCCACACGGTCTCACCTCTGCTGGTGCTTATATGTTTGGACAAACTTCCTGGGGCTCTCGGTCTGGCTTTCGGGAGTGACTATCCTGTCTTTCCCTTTGACTGAGCCTGGAAACCACGGCTTTTCATCTGTTTCTCTTCTCACTGGACATTATTCAGTGTTCTTACCCTACATGTTGTTGGTGAACTCAGTCATCTGCCGACCCTTGCCAACAGGTCTAAAACTGACCACTGCCTGACTCTTGGGCTCTGATGGGCCCTCCGCCCCAGGCAAGAAATCCTTTTCTTTCTGGCAACTGACCCTACAGACTGGTCATCAAGTCAGACATTCAGGGGGCTGCTGGTAAATGTTTAACAGCCAACTGGGATGCTGGAAGGAGAAAAGCACCAGGGGCGGCATTAGCCAACATTCGTCTTGTAAATGTTTTCTCTTAGATTGAGTTCGAACCACTGATACTGTGTCTAGGAGGTGGCCTGGGAGGGACAGTCCTGGACAGCAGTAGGGGCCCTGGTGCCCCGGCAAATGTGGCCCCCATATGTGTGGAACAGAGTCCCTGCAGAAGCTCTTCCCCATCCCAGACTCCCTCGGTCAGATTAGTTTATCATCTTGAGACAACTGGTCTCTATCTTCACTCAGTGCTTACTGGGTCTGTTCCATGACTGCCCCCAATCTATGTGTTTCAGCTCATGGTCAGCTCCTTAAGGGCAGGAAGAATGTTTGTACCTTATTCTCTTTCGTGGGCTGGAGCGATAGCACAGCGGTAGAGCATTTGCCATGCTCACAGCCAGCCCAGCCAAGCTGGGTTCGATTGCTCCACCTCCCTAAGAGAGCCCAGCAAGCTACCGAGAATATCTCGCCCTCACGGCAAAGCCTGGCAAGCTACCCATGACGTATTCGATATGCTAAAACACAGTAACAACAAGTCTCATGATGGAGATGTTACTGGGCCCGCTCAAATAAATTGATGAATAACGAGAGGACAGTGTTTGTTTTTTTGTTATTCTCTTCTGGAGCCTACTCATTGAATTCCTTTGAATGAAATTCATTTTTTTTTCTTGTCTTTGTGAGTCACACCTGGGAATGCTCAGGGATTACTCTTGGCTCTACACTCAGGATTCACTCCTGGTGGTGCTCAGGTGATCATTTGGGATGCCAGGGATGGAACCCAGGTCAGCTGCGTGCGAGGCAAAAGACCTACCAGCTGTACTATTGCTCCACCCCCAAAAGGCAATTCTTGATGCCGATGATCATAGTGACACTTTTAAAGATATAGCAAAGCAATAGAGAAATAAGGCCAGAATGTTCGGAACAGGTTGACGGAAATTACATTTCTTAAAATATTTTCTTTTATATCTTTTCCTTTATGTCAGAAACAAAATACCTCTTTCCCACTTTCCATTCCTTTTCCAGAATTAAAAAAGAGCTTTACAATATCAGAACCTAATAAATATAAATACCAATTCCGACAGATCCTATTTTTAAATCTTAGGCACAATCATTTCATAGTTCAATTTAAGAACATTTAGTAATACTCTCCTACTCTACAAATAGATATAAAAAAAACACATAATAGAAAATTTTAATGCTTAAAAAAAAATCGACCAGGCACTTGCCTCTGAATAGTATCTGGGAAAGCTGGACAGATGGGCAGCAGATGGGTAATCCCAAAGGGCCAAAATGACCCAGCCTCCAACATATGGAGAAGATCCTGGATTAGCTTCAGTCCCCACTCCTGCTGTCTCTCAGGCACAAATATCAGACAATCAACGATGGCGGAGTTTAATACACCCAAGACCTTCTCCGGGGCAAAATGGGAAAGGAGAAAAATGACTCTAAGAAGAACAAGAGCTAGAAGGCCAAAGGGCCATGAAAATCATAGGAGGGGTCAAGAAAGAGGCAGGCACTGAAAACGGGAACTACCAGTGGTACATGAAAGTCCTTAGGCAAAATGACAAAGGAGAGCAAACTCAGATGGAGTCCTGGGGTTTAGAGTCATGGGCCTGAGCCCACTGCGTAAGCACTGCACCAGGAGCTGCAGTCTCCATATTCACCCTCTGGCTTTATTAGGCTACTGGCTTCCTTGTTTTACTTATTTCTCTGGGATTGGGTTTCCTTGCCTGGGGAAGGATGGTTTGGATTTAAATTACTGCTATTGGTTCCTCTAACAATTTTTTTATATTGTGTTTGTCTTTCATAAGCATGGTTTTCATGCTAAAAAGTCTCTTTCAGACACAGAAATGCACTATAGGCGTGAGAGACAGCTCAGTAGGCTGAGCACTGCTTCTGCATGCGGGACGCCTGGGCTCAATTCCTGGCACGCAGGGTCCCCTGAGCACCACTGGGGACCACCCTGGAGCACAGGGCTGGGAGCAGCCCCGAGCACAGCGGGTGTGGCCCCAAAACAAAAACAAAAACAACATACTAACCGTCCCATAGAAAAAGGCAATATTTGGCTGATTTCTTGGTCTTGGGATGTTCAGCTCATCAAGCCATCTCCCCGAACCAACAATACTTATTTTACGAAAGTAAAATGTTCTGAGTCGAGAGTTCAGAACATTTTCTCTTGTTGCTCAATGAATACACATAATCAGCTCTTATTTGAAATCTCAAATGGCCCATATTCTTTCTCATGGTACTAGGACATGATGCCATATAGACATATGCTATTTGTAGGAACATGTTATGTCCATGCATAGAGGAACATCCATGCAAACTTAAAATAATTTAGCTCGAGAGGGTCCCAGCAGTTTCCTCCTGCCACTTCCTGTCTTGTCACCGTCACAGACCCATTAGCTGGGCCGGCATGAGAGTACATGGTCAGAGACACCGAGCCGGAGTCGCCACATGCAGGCCCAATCTCAGGCTGAGAGCTATGGAAGGCTGGAGGCAGGGTGAGTTCCGCCCCGCCAGAAGGCCCAGCACCCCACTCACACCTGACTCCCTCGGGCGTCCAGGTGGCTGAGATCCATGGCTGATCTCTGAAAGACAGCAAGCGACTGAACCATCGCAAACCCGCAGCTCCTGGAGCAGAGGTTGTGAATCTCCTGGTCCTAACCGCCCAGTCGGACCACAGCAATGCTCACAACCGCTCTCAGCAATGGGAAAGCTGTATAGATCCCCACTAAGTTTACTGAGCAAAAACAATGACACAGACACCCAACCAGTACCTCAGAGCTCAGTACAGCCTCAGACAGTGAGTCTGCCCATGTGAGGTGAATGTTGCAACAAGCAATATAAAGGAAATTATTTTGTGCCTGCTAAGGGGGCAGCTTGGGAAGCGGGTGGGAAACTGGGGGCACTGGTGGAGGGAAGGTCACGCTGGTGGTTGGCCTGATGTTGGAACACTGAATGCTCAAAACTGTATTCTGAACAACCTTGTAAATCACGGTGTTTAAATAAAGACTCAAACATAAAATTCAAAGAAAAAAAGTATATGGAAGTCCTGGGTCCAATACACAATGTGCCATAATTATTTTTTTTTAAAGGGCAGGGGCTTGGGCAACAGCTGACAGGACTCAGCAACTACTCATGGCTCAGGGATCACTCTTGGAAGTGCTCAGGAGTACTGGGTCAGCCATAGGTAAGGCAAAGTTCCTTAACCCCTGTACTTTCTTTTTTGACCCTCTACCATACATTTCAAGGAAATCTTCAGAAAGACCAAGGGTCTAAAATGTTGCATCACAATGAAACAAATTGGCAATCTAAATCCATGTACTGCTAATTAAAAATATCCAACATAGTCCCTTCTCATTATACTATAGATAAAATTATTTTCACTAACTCAACAAATATTTAATGATATTCTATTGCTAGGGAAATAATTAAAGGGTTCTTGATTTCACAACAATAATATTAATGAAATAATCACCCAAGTGTAAAATTGCAACCAGGTTATAGTTGTATATTATATGTGTGAGAGGGACTTTATCAGGTGTTACCCAGGGGTTACTACTGGTTCAATGATTAGCGGTCACTCCCCATGGTGCTTGGGGGATTCTATAATGCCAGACTAAACCCAAGGCTTCCACATGCAAGGCATGCCCTCTAGCTCAGGAGTGTTCACTATCTGCTTCGTCCTTAGAATCAGTATGTTTTGTTTTATTTTGGAGCCATACCTAGTGGTGCTCAGGGCTTAGTCCTGGCTCTGTGTTAAGGGATTACTAGTGACAGTGCTTAGGGACCATGTGGGACTCAATGTATCAAACCTGGGTGAGCCACATGCAAGGCAAGAGCCTTACCCTCTGTACTATTACTCCAGTCATGGTCCTTATTATGTGTGTTAGTGTGATGTTGTTGTTGTTGTTGTTTTTAATTAAAAAGTTCAGGGAGGGGCTGGAGCAATAGCACAGCGGGTAGGGCGTTTGCCTTGCATGTGGCCGATCCAAGTTCAATTCCCAGCATCCCATATGGTCCCCTGAGCACTGCCAGGAGTGATTCCTGAGTGCAGAGCCAGGAGTAACCCCTGTGCACCGCTGGGTATGACCTAAAAAGCAAAAAAAAAAAAAAAAGTTTAGGAAAAAGACTCTATGATGATTCACTAGTTTTTAAGATCCCAAATAAAAAATAATTTTCATTTCCCTTGATATTGTCAACACCCTTTAACACTAAAGTTGTTTAATTTTTTTTTTTAACTTTTTGGTGGGGAAGCCACACATAGTGATGCTCAGGGGTTACTCCTGGCTTTGCACTCAGGAATTACTCCTGGCTGGCTCAGAGGACCATACGGGATGCCAGAGATTGAATCCAAGTCACATGAAAAATCAACAGCCCTGCCTGCTATACTATCATTCTGACCCCCAACATTAAAGTTTTGAAAGAATAGTCAAATTAGTAACCTCCGGTGGGTCTTGGAAAAACTCAGTGCTCTAAATGCTAAGAGACTGCACTTAAATGCATTCAGCCACTCAACTACCTGGAGTTGACCCAAACCAATAAATCCCAGCTGATCAGAGGTGAGCATCTTAGATACGAAAACACTGCCAATCTAGACCACCCTTGACATTTATGAGAAAACAGCGAAACTTCATTAGAAATAGATGCAGAACTTTCTGGCTTTCCTGGAAGGACATTTCTATGAAGTCAAGGAGAAGACAGGTCAGTTTCCAAATCTCACAAGTTGGCCAATTCCTCTCTGAGGGCTTGTTCTCTGACACCCCACCTGGAGCACAAATTTCCTCCTCCCTGGAAACGCTCGGGATGACTGTGCAACACTAAATCTCATTTTCCACTCATTACACTCAACTCTTACCAGCATAAAACCTGTCTTCTCAGTCTCCTCCATATTCATTAACATGAATAGCACTCTGAAATTTCAATGCCAATTTTCATAAAAGTACATGCTTTCGATCCTTAAAAAAGCACGTCATTAAAGCATGCTGGAATATGCCTACATCAGCCTGCGGCGGGTACAAATGCAGACCAAATGACTTTCAGAACCAAAGAGTCAGGTAAATGAATGTCCACCTACACAGTTTCCTTTAACACTGGACTCATCCGGCACCTACAGAGTTGAATTCCTCATGCGGCAAAATGACAAATTACACACATGTGAGTCACTCATAAGCACCGAGAAGCATGAACACCAATAGCCTAGATATCTAAAATACATGGATGATTCAAGTAGAATAGAGGCCACAAACCTAAATTTCAGACCAGAAAACAAAAGAAACAAACAAAAAACATAAATTGCAATGAAGCATAAAAATCTAACTCTGATACATTACAATACCCGCATGCATACAAACCTTTAAAGCCTTCAGGATATACATCAGAGAGGAATTTAGTGTTGATGTCGCCTTCAATGAAGCGTGAGTTGATAATCACTTCCCGAAGTAATGCAATATTATGTGTAACACCTGAAAAATAAAATGGTACCAGAGTGAACTGCAGAACAAGAAGTTGGCTGAAAATCCCAGTCTTAGGCCAGAGATTGCTCCATGGGTTGGAGCACATGCTTTGCATGCATGTTTGAGCACTGTCTAGTACCCCCAGCACTGCCAGAAGTGACCTCCCACACATGAGCACACAACTGAAAAGAGGCCCTGAGTACTGCCAAGTATGGTAAAAAAAAATTTTAAATATATATATATATTTGTTTTTTTTTAAGTTGGAGCTGGAGCGATAGTCCAGTACACAGGGCACTTGCCTTGTATGTCGCCAACAAGGTTCAATCCCCAGCATCCCATATGGTCCCCCGCTAAGTACTGCTGGGAGTGATCCCTGAGTGCAGAGCCAGGAGTAAGTCCTAAGCATCACTGGATCAGGGCCAAAAAGAAAAAGAAAAATGGGGGCTGGATCGATAGCACAGTGGGTAAGGCGTTTGCCTTGCACGCGGCCAACCCAGGTTGGAGTCCCAGTATCCTGAGCATCACCAGGAATAATTCCTGAGTGCAGAGCCAGGAGTAACCCCTGAGCATCGCTGACCCAAAAAGGAAAAAAAAAAAAGAAAAAAAAGAAAGAATTGTGATTGGGCCTCCCCAGCACCAATTTAGGGAGCTGACGATCAAATGCTGGATGCTACCCGGTGGAGGTGGAGGGATGAAGATCAGACTGGAGATGACACAGAGATGGTGCCAGACGGCTGTGGGTACATTGGTGGGGGACTATAGTGACTCTGCACAGTAAAACTATAGACTTTAACACGTTGTCTAAGCCTTAATATATTAACTAGGAGAAATTCTATGTCAAGTCTATCTTTCTAAGGAGTGAAAAAACAAAGCATGTGAGAAAGAACTCGGGGAGGAGAGAAGGGGCATGGGGAAGATCCTAGTACACAATGACTGATACAAAATTAATTTAAAAATTTAAAAAAATGGGGCTGGAGAGATAGCATAGCGGGTAGGGCATTTGCCTTGCACGCGGCTGACTGGGTTCAATTCCCAGCATCCCATATTGTCCCCTGAGCACCGCCAGGAGTAACTCCTGAGTGCAGAGCCAGGAGTAAACCTTGTGCATCGCCAGGGTGATCCAAAAAGCAAAAACAAATAAATTAATTAATTAAATAATTTCAAATAAGTAATTGCCACAAGAGGGACAAGAATGGCACGGGAGAATGTTAAGATTCTAGAAAGTTCTAGAGAGGCGGTATAGGGAATATTTATTTGAGAGATTACAGAGATATCCGGTGAGCATGAAAGAAGGCACGTGGCAGCATTTCATATCCAGGGAAAATAGGCATAGACCTGGCCACTCTAAGAGGGCAGGGAAGACAGAACCACGTCCACTCAGAGAGGCTCTTGACCATCTTCCAACTTTGTAAAGCCACTGCCGGGTACTGCTAACCCAGGCCATCATGTGATCTTGTTACTAAGACATACAAAATCCCTCACTCTTAGAGGAATAAGCACAGAGCAAGCCAAGAATGTTTCAAGCGCCCAGATTACCCTCCAGCCTAGATAAGCTGTCTTTGTGTTTTGTATTCTTTGGGGGTCCCACCCTGGGCTCCTCAGAGGACCAGGCAGTGCTTGGGGTCAAATCTGGCTTCCTGAATGCAAAACATGCCTTCAACCCCTTTGAGTGGTCTCCCAGCCCCGGACACCCTATGTAAGCTTTCGGAGTTTTAGTTTCCAGTTGATAACTGCATGAAATCCTAGCATGTTTTTTGGTGTGAAACCTGGGAACAGATGAGCGGAGCAGTGCAGTGCCCAACCTGGAAGAAGGTGGTTATTAATGCACTCATCAGCATCCTTCTAACTGAGCACTCAAAGGGCTGAATGCAGAGTGGAAATCATAAACACCAACCCCACTGCCTCAGCTCTGATGGACCTTCACTGCAGTTTCTTGGGCTGAAAACCCACTTTCACAAGCCTCAGCACCGATGTCTGTCTAGGCGGTGGCTCACCTGCTCAGAGCAAACTAGTCCAACACCTATGATCCTGTGCAAACCCAGGGGCCCCAGAGGCATTTCTCCAAGGAGGGTAGAGAGCACGGACTTGATGTTTGTAGAAAATGTAACTCAAAGGAATGATCAGCAAATATCAATTTACCCTTTGGATAAGAAAGAATGGAGCCATTCAACTTTCAAACCAAGTATGGGCTATTCTTTCTTTGGGATGGGGGTCACACCCAGCAGTGCTCAGGGCTTGCTCCTGGCTCGCCTGGGACCCTGTGTGGTACTGGGGATCAAACCTGGGTCAGTCGTATGCAAGGCCTTGCCCTGTGTACATACCCTCTCTCTGGCCTGAAGCAAGGATTTCTTTAATCTTTCTACAGACACCTGCAGTCTCTGTCTTACTAAATGATGCTTTAGCAATACCACAAAGGCACAGAAGTGTTTTCTCAAACCAGTGTGTTTTCCTTTCCTACACCTGCCATAAAGGGGGATAGATAAAGGCAGACTACCAACATCTTGGTGCCTCAACCAGCCAATCAGACAAATACGAATATTAATCACTATTAACGGCAAATAGGGGCAAATTCAAATCATTGTTTCTCTTTACCCTTAAAGCTCCAAAGCATTGAGAGAGACACAGGGAAATCCTCACAGAATGGAGGAGAGGCCAGGAGGTGCCTGTCCCAGGAAGACGGGTACTTCTGGTGCCCCTCGCTGGAGCACGAGGCAGAGAGCAGCCGCCTCCCCGGGGACTGTAGTGCCCGCTTCCACGGTGCAGTTACTACTGACTCATCAAAGTCATACCTCCGAGAGGCACTTCGGGAAGTGCAGGTGACCTCGGCCAAAGTTCACGGGGGTCTCATCTGTATGGGAAATCACGGCCAGGTCCACGGGAGAGAGGACCCCTTGGCGAGCTTCCTCCTGGCTACCTGCTGCTTCCCAAACAGTGGCCAGACATGGGCTGCTCACAGGGCTGGGATCAAACGGAGCCGAGAGCTGCCGCTGTTCCACGCGGACCCAGAGACTGACCAGGTCACCGCTCGGTTCTAAAGTTTCTCCAGGGGCCCAGACCTCAGACAGCCTCGCGTCGGGCAAAGATCAGACCGGAGCAAGAAAAGCAGTTAGGCTTGCTAAGCCGTCCTTCCCTTCCTGTCACAAACATTTGTCTTAAGCCCCTCCGTCCTGTCCTGTCCTTGAACGTTGGCCAGATGAGTGACAGACAAATGCAAATCACAAACACAGTGCTGGCTTTTTTTCTCCTAAGCGTTAGCTTCTCTTGGCAGTGGGGGGAGGGCTGTCATAGGGTGATCTTTCTTTTCACCTACTTTTTTTTTTACACTTTTTACTGATGAAATCATCTCAGAATTATAGAAATTTCACCAAAACAGTACAAAAAGTACTAGTTAGCCAGATTTTTCAAATACAGGAGAATCTTAGCCCACCTATCTGCTTTATCTCTCTCTCTCTCTCTCTCTCTCTCTCTCTCTCTCTCTCTCTCTCTTTCTCAGTATGGAGGCACCTACTCACACAACTCTTTGTCTTAAACATCTGCAGCCAGGACACCCCCTTGATCTCGATGCATTTCACTGCATATTTCCTCAGGCCAAGGACAAGGCCTTATGTGATCACAGTCCAATGCCCAATCTGAAAACCAGAATTGATAACAGTATCCATATCAGACCCACAGATCCTATTCAAATATTACCGACTGTCCTATTGTGACCTTTCAAAGGGACAGGCTCTCTAGGGCTCTAGGACTTGAGTCACTGTCACTGGCTCCCTCTGCTCTGAGGAAGCCTCAGGCCTGCCCCTGAAGTGCGTCTGGCTCTTACAACCTCTGATTTAGTGGTCAGAGGACAAGGGTGCTGATGACCAACCCGCAATGCTCAGCTGGGCCCTTCCCAACAAAGACGGGGTCTTCCCTGAGACCAGAGAGTACATTTGGCCATTATTTTTTGTGTTTTGGGGCCACACTTGGAAATGCTCAGGGCTCACTCCTAGAGGTGCTCGGGGGACCCTATGGGGTGTCAGGAATCGAACCTGGGTCATCTGCGTGCCAGGCAAACACCCTCCCCACAGTACTATCGCTCTGGCCCCCGGCCCTGAACTATTTTGAAGAGTGAATCATATGAGATACAGAGAGATGAAGAAAAAAGAAAGGGCATAACCAAGACAATATACAAACTTAGACTGCAAACAGATGGGATGAAAGCAGATGATGAGGACAGTATGGAGGACAAGCAGGGGCTGAGACCCATCAGATGGGCAGGGACAGCACTGGGTCTCTGGGATGTGCTGATGGTGCTCACGTTGCAGGAGAGACGAAATCTTACCCGTACGATGCAAGCTGGAGCCCTGAGGGGTGATGGGCCGTGGGGTCTGCAACTTTCTTTCAAAGGATTCAGACAAAAACCAGGAGAGAGAAAGACCAGAGAGGAGGCAGAGTAAGGAAACAAAGGAAAGAATAAAGCATGCATAGAGAAGCAAAGCAATCCAGGCCGAGTGCCAAGTCGCCATAGGCTCTCAACTTTTCTCCAGGTCGGAAAAATGCCTAAAATCAAAAGTCTGGGCAGTGTATCAAGGTTCCAGGGATCTAGCCCAGGGCCTTCCCACATGCTGGGTCCCAGATAAACCTACCAAGTCCTATTCTTGGCCCCGATAAACCTCCTGACGCCTTCCAAGTCCCACTGTGCTTTTTTACTCCACAACAACAACGCGACTCTGAATTTCTATTACACTACTGAGCACTACTGAGTTGTTCTTACGTAGCAACCAAAGGGTACCAGGCACTCCTTGACACAGGGCTAGGACCACTCACACACGCATCCACTCCGCAAGCATTCCTCCGTCTCTGACCACATGCCGGGTACTGCCACAAGTCCAGAGGACAGACAAGTGACATGAGAAGAGAAACACTGTCGCTGCCCATATACACAGCCAGGGTCCCAGTGGGGCAACCCAACACTCAGCAACCAATGACACAGCTAACTCTTAAACAACAGGTATGGCAAATGCTTTGGGGGGGGTGTGTAGGATGGGGTGCCCTGAAACATACCACAGTCACACCACAAGGCATGGCCTATAGTAGACTTTCAACACCTGCATTCACGCCGAATTCATGTCATATCCCACACACTGAGATGACAGAGATTCTTGGAAAACAGATGACTATTTTTGAGGGAAAAAGTCTTAACACCCTTTCTCCAAGACCACTCCTTTTGCCTTCAAGTAAAGGTAGTTGTGTTTGGTTGTGGTTTTTTTGATGGCTTTTTTTTTGGGGGGGGAAGGGGTGGTAATTTGGAAGCTAACCTGATGATTCTAGGGGGCTACTCCTCACTCTGCTCAAAGCTCACTCCTGGGAGTGCCTGGAAGACGATATGGCACCCTCTGTGCCAGGCAAGCGCCCTATTTACACACTGTACTATCTCTCTGGAAACAAGTAGCGTAAGTTATGTTGTCAATGTCTATTCATTTCTTTTTACTTGACTTTGTCTGCTCATCAAGTTTCTGGAGTTATCACAGTCCTCTGAGGTGACATGGTGCTGACATCGAACCTAAGGTCTGGTACCACCCCCATGACCCTACTATCCATCAATTTTCTGTCTTTATTCTGAAGATAAAAACAGGGGTTATTTGGTACTTGACTTTCCCCTTCTGATTCATTTCACCTATTCCCAAATGCTCTCTCTTTATTTTCCTGTAAGTGGCAAGTGGCAAATGTTATTGCAAGTGGTAAATGTTCATTCTTTTCTGAATAGCTGAATAGTACTCCAATGCGTGCTCACTTTCCCCAGTCATCTAGGGACTGGTGTTTCAACATTTCACCACTGCAAATATCACTGCAGTTGGGGCAGAATAAAATTTTTGAGCAACTCTTTGCACACTCTTCAAATCTGTACCCTGAGGTGGTGATGCTGGAACATGGGCTGTCAGAGCCCCTCATATTGCTTTTCCAAAGTCTCAATACCAGTATCTTCCATCCCCACCAAGAGCACACAACTGTTCCTTCCACTCCAACCACTCACCAACACTTGCTATCATTCATTAGGATGCAGGTCATTCCTAGGAGGCTGTATCTCACTGGTTTGTGTTAGCCTAACGCAGGGCTTCTCTGGGGAAGTATCCACGTAGATCATCTGCCCACTCTTCCTCTTGTTTGCTCTTACTTGTTGGTTGGAGTGAGCTGTTTATCCACCTTGGGCCTTCTCAGATGCACAGTCCGCAAAAGCATTTTCCCGTTCCATAGGCTTATAGTTTATGCTTTCTTCTCAGCTCTCCAAAGGTTCGTCTTTGAATGCAGTCCCAATCATTCATCTTTGATCAACTTCCTCACCGTGGAGCTTGCGTTTCCAAGAACACTTTCAGCACTGTGGTCTAACTAAGGCTGTTTTCCGTATTCTTTATGGTCCTGGTCTACATCAAGATCTTGAAGTCACTCTGAATACAATTTTGTGTGTGAGGTGAGGGAGCAGCCACGTTCATTCTTCTCCATGCAGACGTTTAATTTTTCCCAAGATTGTTTATCAGAGATACTCCTTTTCCCCACTATATGATCACAGATCTTCTGACATCATTCATTTCTGGGGTTTATCTCTGGGCTTTTAAGCCTTTTTAATAACTTTGTTTGGGGGCCAGCCCCAGTGGTACTCAGGGTTTACTCCTTGCTCTCCGGTCAGGGATCACTCTTGGTGGGGCTCAGGGGATCACACAGAGTGATGGGGATCGAACCCAAGTCTTCCCACTGTACTATCTTTCCAGCCCTGTATTCCATTAAGTGTTAAGTGAAATGTTATCATCATAAAGTAAGGAAGTAACTTACTTTCTGCGAACTTAAGTAATCAAACTTGGTTCTGTGCCAAGCCCCACTGAACCCTCCCTCCGTGATCAGACAGAGAGCACTGTCACACACTGTCCTCCCGTTGTTCATCGATTTGCTCGAGTGGGCCCAGTAATGTCTCCATTTTGAGACTTGTTACTGTGTTTGGCATATCAACTACATCACGGGTAGCTTGCCAGGCTTTGCCGTGCGGGTGAGATACTCTTGGTAACTTGCCGGGCTCTCCAAGAGGGGTGGAGGAATCGAACCGAGCTCAACCGAGCTGGCAGCACACAAAGCAAACGCCCTACCGCTGTGCTATCGCTTTCTGCCTGGGTCATCCGTCAGCAGGCAGAGAGCAACCATTTGCAAAATGTGGAGAATGAAGATTCAGAAAGACAAAGCAATTTGACCAAAATCACTGTTACTAAATGGCGCCATGATAAGAGGCTGGAGCGATAGCACGGCAGGTAGGGCATTTGCCTTGCACGTGGCCGACCTGAGTTCAATTACTCCATCCCTCCCAGAGAGCCCGGCAAGCTGCCGAGAGTATCCCGCCTGCATGGCAAAGCCTGGCAAGCTCCCCATGGCGTATTCAAAATGCCAAAAACAGTAACAACAAACCACAGTGGAGATGTTACTGGTTCTTGTTCGAGCAAATCAATGAACAATGGGAGGACAGTGCTACAATGCTACAATGCCATGATAAGATAGACTTGTGTGATTTTCCTCTATTTAATCACAGTGATCAAAGATAGGAATCTCAGACTGAGCTAGGGTAAAAAAAATCTATCTGAACCTCAAAATGCACTCTGTTTTCCATGTGGTATACAAAAAAGTAAGAGCTTTTGATGATGACAAGTCAGCTCCACTTGTCATTGCACAGAAGACCACGTTACCTCGTGCACTCACTGAAACGTAAAAGAGATCTTGGAAAATACGGACGAGCATTTCTTTCAGAAAGGAGAGTAGCTAAAGAACGTTGAGTTGAGACCAACATGACCTAACATCTTGACAAACTGCTGGACTGCGAGAATCTATGTTCTATGAAGAGCTTGGGGCGTCCACTGGGATGATGGGGTTGCAGTGCTCAGGTGCAACTGGGGGCACAGCTTTCTGATAATCAGTTCCAACAAGGCATATGTCCAGGCAACACTGAGTAATTTCTTTTTCCTGAAAAGGGAGCGGTAATTTTGATGCTCGGGGGACATCAAAATTTAAGAGAAATGTGATCAAACAAAAAAAGTCCAGCTCAGACTGTCTCAATTTCATGGATTTACCATTCAAGCTCATTAGAGTGGAACCTCAAACAAAATCTAGTTATCTAACTCCCATTATTTAAAAACAAAACAAACAGAAAAACAGGGGCTGGAGCCATAGTACAGCAGGTAGGATGCTTGCCTTGCATGTGGCTGACCTGGGTTCAATCCCCAGCATCCCATATCTCCTGAACACCACCAGGAGTAATCCCTGAGCATCACTGGGTTTGGACCAAACAAAACAAAACACAACTACAAAAAAAAAAAAAGAAAGAAAAGAAAGAAAGAAAGAAAGAAAGAAAGAAAGAAAGAAAGAAAGAAAGAAAGAGGATTGGGGAACCTCCAGGGAAAAGAAATCCATGAAACACTTACAAATGCTTTAGAAGTCTCTGGAAGAACCCTGCCAAGTGCCATCTTTCAAGGTATATGTCCTTAAATATGTACAAACACATCCTTATATTAGATGTGTCTCAAACACAGATTTGAAACAACAGGAGTGCGAGGGAGTGTATGTGATATGACACACAATACAAGTTCTGTAGGAAACAAACCTCTCAGGGCCTACTGCCTAACATACAGAGAAAACAGGAATCTGCTACAGCACCTATAAAAGCATCCCAAACCCAAATAATTAATTTACAAAATAAAACCAGCCAAATAATTAACAAATCAAGCCTGCCATTACTGCATAATTAGGACAAATGGGAAGAGGAGAACAATCAAGGAAGGAGTGGTTCACCTTCTCAGTTGCTCTGAGTATTGATGCTGACTTTTTTTTTCCTAACTACGCTTAGGTCCACTTAAGCCACCTTCACTGATAAAGGTGGATTCCCCCGGATGGGAGGGAGAGTCGACACAATCGTCACTGGGTGAAGGGGGAAAGAAGAGGGTGGAAGAATGTGGGGGGAGGGTAGGACTAAGGTGGAGAAACCTGGAGGAAGACAAGGCCGGGCTGCAGGAATGATTCATAGTCAGGGAAACCTAGACCTGTCCAGCAACTCTCTGAACAGCCCTGGCCTCGACGGTGCACTCCTGTGAACTACCACTGCGCCTTGCGTGGGGCAAAGGGGTATGGTCTGGATGCCCACTGGGAGCAGGGTCAGCTGTGGGGGGACATGAGGGGCTCATGAGGCCAGACGCACAGAGCTGAAGCTGACTTCTCGAGGGCTGTGGCTCACGGCCTGTGCCGACCCATAGGGAAGCTTTGATGGGAATGGCTATTTATTTATTTATTTATTTTCACTGTTTTAGTTTGGGCGCCAGTGGTGCTCAAGGCTTATTCCTGGCTCTGCACTCGGGAATCATGGCTGACGGGGCTCAGGGAACCAGACTGGAGTGCTAGAGAAGCGTCCTGTCCACTGTACTCTCTCTCACCAGTAGTACGTTAGGGGAGGCTTTCTAACTAGCAGGGCAGCTCCACAGGAGGCGGGGCAGGGATCCTGGCAGCCATGGGCAACCCCACCTTCTACCTCTCCCAACACCCCAGATCCAGCCTCTCGCCCTGTAAGCCCAGAGAGCCAAACGGTCCGTCTGATGCTCTCAAACACCCACAAGGCAAAGGGAACAAAGGTGCTGCTGGGTTCGAGATCAGAGTCCGTTACTCCAAAGGTATCCAGGGCAAAAGGAATGGGATCTCTTCATGACCAGCAGAAAGCTGCCAAGAGAGGTCAGAGTGCAAGATAGCCCAGAAGCCAGGGAATACAGCCGCAGTTAGCACTGGAATGCGGCAGCCACTCCGGGTGATGTTCCCACGAGCCTGGAGCATCTCTGCCAGCCTTCCAACGACTCAAGCACACGATTAAAAATGCAATTGTAGGAAAATATTGTGTGACGTGTTCTAGCTATCTGATGCAATGACCTCTACCCTCAAATTACTCAAATACAGATTTCTGTGTTCCACATCTCCATGTAGTCTCAAACTTTGCACTTTAAAAAACAAAAACAAATAAGAATTCAGCAAATTTGCTGTCAGACTGCACTGGCCAATAAGACACAAGAATAAAGAATCACTTGCTTATAAACACACAAATCAAACGCTACTAACTGACCCAGGACAGGGCATCAATAACAGTTTAAATAAATAAGGACTTCCATGGAAAACACAGGAGTGCTGAAGAAAACAAAACACCTATTCTTTTGTTTTGCTTTGTTTTGTGTGTGTGTGTGTGTGTGTGTGTGTGTGTGTGTGTGTATGTCTGAGCCACACATGGCGATGCTCAGGACTTACTACTGATGGCACTCATGGATCACTCATGGTGGGGCTTGGAAAACCCTATGGGGTGCCACAAATCAAACCCAGGTCGGCCAAGCGGGAGACATACACCCTGCCCTCTGTCCTATCTCTCTGGCCCAATACCCCTGTTCTTTATAAGCATGTGCCTTGACTGATTTCTGCTTCAGTCTTTAACTGCCACTGAGCCCTGGCAGTTAAGCAGAGTAACAGACCTCAAACGCCAATCCATACCTCGAATGACGTAATTGTCCAGAGCAGCCTCCATTCTCTTCAGTGCTTCGGTTCTATTAGAACCATACGTGATTAACTGGAAGCAAACAAACAAGCAACAAAAACAGAATTTCCACAAGGGTCAACCTTTCAGTAGGACAAACATGTCATCCTAATACAAATTGTAATATCTCCCAACGAACTTTCTAGGAATTCCATAGGGCTCCTTCCACTTATCATGTGAAGAAGCAGTTCAACTAAGGTTTTCCTTTTGTAGCTAGCAGAATCGAGTTCACACTTTTCTCCTATTCTTCGCTATCATTGGAAAAAACAATTTGAGACCAACAAGAAAAATGTAATTGAAAAAATGAAAAAAAAAGAAAGGGGCTAAAGAAATAATACAGCAGGGAGGGCACTTGCCTTGCAAGTGGCCATACCATGTTTGATCCCCAAACCCTGGGTGTGATCCCCTGAGCACAGAGCTAGGAGTAAGCCCCGAGCACCACTGGGTGCGGATCCCCAATGAAAAACAACACAGAACAAAAAACATAAAGAATTTAATAGGAAAAGTACCTAGTGCTAACCATGCGGGCTACACCAGGGACAACTGGCTTTTCCAAACTCAGCAGCTTCTGCTGTCCTGCCTCAGTTTCTCTGCTTCCTGGTTTCAGTGAGCTTAACTGACTTCACTGACTTCAACCCTTCCTACGGAAGCAAAGGGATCTTGTGCTAGAAAAACAGGGGGAAGAGCAAAGTTGGAGTGATAGCTCAGTGGATAGGGCACTTGCCTTAACCACGGCCAAGTTCTGTTCCATCCCCAGCACCTCATATGGTCCCACAAGCCTCACCAGGAGTGATTCCCTGTGAGAAGAGCCAGGAGAAAGTCCTGAGCACGGCCAGTTGTGGCCAGAAAAAAAAAAATCCTCATAACCATCAAAGAACAATGGAATATACTGTTCTTTATGACTGTATGCCTACATATATATCTTATACAAACTACCAGCAGGCTCTTATTTATTCATAAAAGATTTTTGTGGTTCTTACATAAGCTAATATGTAGTTTACAGTGATTTGAGTGTATCTTATTAGCTCTTCAATATCAAGTCATGTTGAAAATTAATTTGCAGGCTATTTATCTGAAAAGAAACATATTCCTCTAAAAATAGGATCACATCCATTAAATCCTATCTGCAATATTTTTGTCTTTTTAACAGCATTTCTCTTACAAAAAAAAAAAAACCCTAAACCTTATTTTAATGAAATCGTTTAAAAGCTTAGGTTTAAAACAAATGTAAATGTTTGTTTCCTGCAACTACATAAAATGTACACTAGGGGGAAACTGCCTTAGGAAAGAGGGTTTAGAAGACCAGCTCCTCAACGGACTTCTAATGCTTCTAAGAAAATAGTGTTTTCTCAATAAAATCCATAGTTTCACTCCTTAAGTTCGAATTTTAACATTTTAGGGGCTGGAAGGATAGTACAGTAGGTAGGATGCTTGCCTTGCACACGGCCAATCAGGGTTTGATCCCTAACATCCCAGGCTGTGCCTCAGTGCCCCCTGCCAGGAGTCAAGGGCAATCCCTGAGCACCACCAGTGTGGTCCCCCCGCAAAAAAAAATACAAGAACATAAAAGAGTTTTACATTTTACAAGATCTTATGATTCTAGATTCAAAATCGGAACATTAAAGTTGTTCACTTATTCTGGAAAGTCAACTTTCAAAACGGCAGATGGATGTCTCAGAGTCTCACAGAACTTTGTCAGATTTACTTTAGGAAATGAGTAATGGTGGAAAGGGAGTGAATCTGTGACAAGTCCCCTGAGGGACTATCCTTCCAGCACCTTGTCCCTTGGTTCAGGGATTCTGAGCTCCCATTCAGACCATCAGGAATGAACCAAACTTCCCTTAGGTCTCACAAGGAGCCAGGCGGGGCCAGAGGTCAGAGAAGTCTTTCACTGTGAGGATGTAGGCCCACTGGGGAGTAGGGAGCGCCCAGTGGAAAAGCTCTCTTGAGAGACAGAAAATCTGCTTTCACTTTCCCAAGGGGCAAACATACTTGTTTCATTATGACATATGATTCAGATAAAGGCTCAATTCTCAGACCCTAAAACGCCGATTTCATGTAATACACCCAGGGTCTTTAACAGTAGCACGCGGAAAGAAAAATCATTAAGAAGAGGAACTAACTTTTGAAATCATTGGATCATAATAAATGCTAATCTCACTTCCTGGTTGGATACCACTGTCAACCCGCACCTGGAAGACAGAGAAGAGAAAGGTTTAAAAAAAAAATTAATGAAATGAACTTTGCAGCGGGCAGATATGTCCCTCCCAATAAGATTCATTTCCCCCACACCAACGGGGCACTTCTAGCTCAGATAACGGTCCCAGTTCCAAAAATACAGAGACAAACTAAACACCAAGAGACTTTATTATGCTGATGTTATTATTATATAACATATTATATTATTATATTGGGTGGTACTAAAAAATATATACACACACACATATATATGTAATTATATGTGTATATGCATTATATATATATATTATGTACATATGTTTGTTTTTAAATTCTCCCACTACATGAAGGAACTAAGAAATCACCAACAAAGGAAAGAGAAAAACTCAACCAAGCCCCGACTCTGCCAGGCGGGGCTATGGCAGCTGCTGGCAGATGCCCACGTGCAGCAGGGGGTGAATCGTGCCCTGGCTGGGAGTTCTCCCACAGTCCTGGCAAGGCAAGTCGGGGCTTTGCCACAGGCCTGGGGCCATCCTACCTACACCGCTTCTCTTTTCTGCTTCTCACCCTCTCCGCTGTAAAGTGCCCCCCCCCCCCGCAACCCCCACTTGCTGTCATCCCCAGAGACGTTTATGTTTACACAGCTTTTCCTGAGGCCCTGCTTTGTGAGGACACGGCTCCAATTAGAGTTTCTGATTCTGTGATTTTCATGGAGGGAAAGGGGGGAGGAGGGGAATAGCACGAGTTCAAAATATTCTTTTGAAGAGCCTGATTGCTGTTACTGAGTCGTGGCTGATTCCTGTTCTCATCTCCCAGTCTGACGGCAGCGGTAAGGCGCAGAGGTCAGCCATGCAAAACTTTCCAAATGAGCAGTTGCCGAGGATGAGATAGTTATTAAATTACGGGGCCTGCATTTGGGAATCTGAGGTATTTAAGAGCTAATCAAAACGCTGGAGGCTGCTACGCAGGTCTCAAGGGTCTAGAGGATGGAGGAATTTTGTGGAAGCAGCCAGAACGGGCCTTGGGTGGCCAAGGAGGGAAGGGGGAGGAGGAGAGGAGAAAGACAGGGCCCAAGTCTTCACCTGTGGGAAAGAAGAAGCCTTTTAAAGGAACAGTCGCTCATCTGTCTGCAGCAAGGCAGAAAAAAGGTCAACCCAGCCGCTGTTAGGCCTTTAATATTTTAATTTAGGCAATTATCAAGGGACCACATGTAGAAACTCTTGTCTAGGATAGCCACATGAGGGAATGATGATGGCTTTATTATATGGTGCCATCAAAAGATAAAGCACGGTTGCATTCTCTTTAAAAAAAAAAATCAGTGTTACCCTGTAAGGTTTTAGAAGCTATTAGAACTACCAGAGCGTGTTTATTCCTGCATTTGCAAACACACGCGCAAATGACTAAAAGTGTTTGCATCCACGGATAGGAAAATCTGAATTTTTAAATGCAAGTCATTCAATGGAATTAAAAATATGGTTAGCTCACTGAAAACAGACTTCAGGGTCACAAGCCAAAATTCTATGAAATTTCATGTTTATGAAAACTAGAAAATATAAAAAGGGGACATCTGTGGAAACTCTAAAATCTTGCTCTAATTCCTCACTACCTTTCAACAGCCCCAAAAGAGCAATAGACAATTAAATCACAGAATAAAAAATATGTTTCTCAAATTGCATCTTCTACTTTCAGTAGCAAAAATTTGGAGAGCTAACTTTACCATCAAGCATTATTTAAAATGAGCTTGCTAGAGTTATGTTTAAAGCGAGATCGGTAAAAAGTTCTAAAACTTTATACTTGAAGCATATCCCTACACTATATGCTACATAAAGTACTAGGTGACTTGCATGGAAATATTCCATTCAACATGTCATCAAAATAACAGACAATCAAGAATAACTACCCCATTTTACTCTAACTCATTGGTTAAAATTTTAAGTACCTTGAAAAACATCATCCTGAAAATTAAATTACCAAGGTCCCAGATTCATTATCCCTTTACTATTTACTAATAGGATGACAAAGTACATAATTTTCATTTTAATATACAGGGTTAAGATATACATAGATAGAATGAGAGATATGTGTGCATGTGTAACATATATAAAATCAGCAAATACCTTTTATAACAAAACAGCATTTCCAATTTAAAATCATAAAATAGCATGCTCACTCTAACTTTTAAGTTTCTGCTTATGTAACTTTCTCAAATAGTAGCCAGACTTTTTCAATGTCTAATAATGAATTAAAAAGCCAAGACAAGTTCGCATTCCTCCAAGAAAACAAAGGATGTGTACACACACACACACACACACACACACACACACACACACACACACACACACTACACGGTTTTGCTCTTGCACATAAAGTTTCATGAATCAAGTCCAAAGGAACTGTTATCGATCATATAATCACACTTCAAGCACACAGAGCGAGCTTGCAGCCTGAAAATAACAAACGCACAAAACAGGGCTATCTGGGATGAACAGGAAAATCTTCATCTTTTCCCTGGAAATAAAGTCTTGGCTTCAAGAAGCACGTGGCAAAAACTAATCACGGGTCAACACTGGAATCTACAGCTCTTGTGACCAAAAGGGTTTCGCGTACGAGGGAGCAAAAGGGCCTGGAAGGGCCAGCCCAGCGTGGGGGTGAGCTTAGCCATAGCCTGAATGCCTCTGGCCCACCTGAATCTTCCATCCCCCGCAACAGTGGGCCCGAGAAACGGGCGGCTTCTTTCCTGTTCACCTCTCCCGTCAGCACAGCTCCCAGCCCGCCATGTCTACCTGACAAGTGACAGCCAATCTGATTAAATGCTTCCAGGGAGGGGACTGGGGGCCTCTATGACAGGCCAAAAGTGATCACCATGGAGATACATAATTACAGCTGTCAGCGCGTCCACTGTCCTGCTGACATCAATTTGATGGCGCCCAGCAATAATGATAGACAAAGCTTCGTGTGCATTCCCCAGCACCCAATCACTTTATCTATTCCGTGGTCCATTTAGCTGACATGCGACATTCACACAAGCAAATAACAGCAGTGAGCAGAACATTTAAGGCATTTTAATTGTTTTTTCTTTCTATGGATGGCTCACAACCGCAAATGTTATTACATAAAACT
>JAOXYA010000041.1:48901170-48911487 GCA_028565675.1 Sorex palustris | reverse complement strand
TTCTCTATGATTCATTCTTTCCAATCTGTCCTTCCCCAAGTTACTTATGTTTGGCAGCTTGGTGTATATCTTTCCAGACCACCTTCTGTTATCTTTCATTCAGAGATAAGATACATATCAATTTTATAATTAGCTCTTTTAACAAATACTTATTGTGTCGACATTAATTGCTAAGCACTCTTATAAGTGCTAGATCCCAACATATGCCTTTCTAGAACTTACACACATATGAAATACACACCAGGCAGGGCAGATGCCACAGTGGGTATTAATGACTTGATGTGATCTGCCAGTCCCATGCTCTCTGCTATGATAGTCACTATACATATGCATATATATATATATATATATATATATATGGGTGGCTATTGAGAGAAATGGAGCTCAAATATGCTGTTAATGGAAATATATATTGGATTTAGAAGGCTTAGCACAAATAAAGTGAATGTCAAATATCTTCCAGTTTTATTACAGTGATTGTATGACAATATTTACAATGTTTTTGTATCTCTAATGGGCTATATAAGGTATTTTATTAATTTTCCATTTCTTATTTTCCTTTCATAGTTGTGGTTGCAAAACATTAAAGTTACCAACTTATTATGTCTCTGCTGGAAGGTGTGTGCTATATGCTTAGGAAAGGTCACACAACTACTAATAAATAGACTACAGTAAAAGAATAAACAGAGGGATTAGTGAGGAGTCTCTTGCTTTTCCTGCATAGTACCTGGTGGGATGGGAAGGTTAAAGAGAGTCTAAGAAATACCCATACAATAGCTTTCACCACCTTCATTCTTCCTAAATGAACTAAAACAAACAAAAAATACATACAGAAGTTGAAAAAACAATATTAACTTGCATGTGATCCACTTTTTAATGTCAAAACTGTATAAAAGACAATAGATTTTAAGTTGCTCCTCTTTTTCAATCTTATCAGAATTTCAGTGGAATTAGACAAAATTAGAGTCTATTCTTTAGGGTCCATCCAAGATAAATTCTTTAACAAGACTAGAGTCTTCATCACATTTAGTGTCCCTATACTGACAATGTCTCCTTACGGAGTCACAGTATTTTTGGTTCTAATGTACAAATAGCCATCACTCCTCTCTCCTGAAGAATCTTAATTACTTTTCCCTCAGCACAGGCATTTTCCCCAGTGTAAGGGTTCACATCCAACGACAGCATTCACTACCTCTTACCAATCATTTGTACAAGTCCATGAAATAGAACCTATGGAGTCTATCTCTCAGTGCCACTGAAAAAATATAAATACAGAGAGAACATTTGTAAAGAAGTTTTTGAAACAATACCATGAAATAGATGAAAGAACAAACGAATGAACGAACAAATGAATGAATGAATGAATGAAACACACTGAAGAAGTTCACTGCTGGCCCAAGCGTGGTCCTTGCAGACACTTCTCCAGATGGTGATGCGAGCTCCCGAGCTGCTGGACTAAGCATGCTCATCTGTATAGGTCTAAATAAAATAGACACGCGCTGTTCAAAATAGCTGGTTTCTATGGCAACCACCCAGGATGGTATCGCAGGTCATCCAGAGACTGCGCACACTATCTCCCCCTCCCACCACCACCCTGGGGTCCGCCCCATGAATAGGAACAGACTCAAAATAGCCCTGGATCCTGGTCCGGCCAGCCGACCGCAGGCGTTTCTCTCCCAGACTCGAACTCTTCCAAGAACTCCTCCCTGAGGTGGGCACAGCATGCAGTGGCAGGGGCTGGGGAGCAGGGAGGCAGCCGTGTGCCTACCTTGCACATGTGAGGCCCTCAATTCAGTCTCCACACCACAAATGAGGCGGGGGGTAGGAGGGGGATACAAGAAATTCTGATTCATCCTTCCACGCTCACACTGAAACCCAGAGATAATCCCAGCCAGTGAGAATTTGTGGGACACGCGGGAAGGGGGCCCCTGAAAGTCCCTGGGTCCTGGCTCCTGGCTCCATGGCCCAGAACCAGCACGCCCAGCAACAGTCCAGCTGGCACTGGAAGA
This sequence comes from Sorex palustris, assembly GCA_028565675.1. Classification (NCBI taxonomy): domain Eukaryota; kingdom Metazoa; phylum Chordata; class Mammalia; order Eulipotyphla; family Soricidae; genus Sorex; species Sorex palustris. Next base: position 48,909,478 of record JAOXYA010000041.1, on the reverse strand, counting down.
GCAAATGCCTAGTTCAAGGCTGATTCAAGGCTAGAGCAAGAGTATGGCAGGCAGGGTGCTTATCTGCAGGCAGTCAACCTGGGTTCAATCACCGATACCCCATATGGTCCCCCGAGTACCACCAGGAGTGATCTCTGAGCACAGAGTCAGGAGTAAGCCCTGAGCATTGCCAGGTGTGGCAAAAAATAAACAAACAACAACAAAACTTAAAAGCCTAATTCAAGTCTTCTGGGAAGACCGAAAGTTCCATCTGTCCAATCGCACATAAGCCACTATAGTTCATAAGTGCTTTCATATTTGATTTTTCTCAGTCAAGTATGGATGGACGGTCTTGGGTTCTGAAAACAATTTCTTCACTGCGGTTCTGAGTCTATCTGTCCAGACACAGAGCAGTTTCAAACATACACCCAGATCTGAGGTTAAACCGTTTCTCTCGCTCATCCATCTGAATAGCTTTTAAAAACTAGAAGTCAGGGGCTGGAGCAATAACACAGCGGGTAGGGCATTTGCCTTGCATGAGGCCCAACCCGAGTTCGATTCCCAGCATCCCATATGGTCCCCCGAGCACTGCCAGGCGTAATTTCTGAGTGTAGAGCCAGGAGTAACCCCTGAGCATTGCCGGGTGTGACCCAAAAAGGAAAAAAAAACTAGAAGTCAGAAGAACATTTTGCACTGTTACAATTATGCACAATTCTCGTGTTCATATCCATAAGTCAGGTTTTCTGGGCAAGATTCCAGCCCTTCTCTCCCCCCTCACGGCGGGCCATGGCTTTCCCACCCTAACCACAGGTGGGCAGCCACGTGGCCAGCTATGACAGAGAATCTGACGCCAGCAGAGAGGCCCTGGGTGCGATAGGAAGCCAGGTAGGACTCCATCCCTACTTCACCTGCTGCTGGAGCAGCCAGAGATGCTGGGGGCTCCTGTCCCCGGACCAAGCGAGGCAGCTCTGGGGCAGAAGCCATCCTGACTCGGGTATGCCACAGTGGGAGGAGGAGGAAGGAAGCAGTAAGAACTATTTTACAAGACCCTCAGTGAGGACTGGGGGCCCAGGAGTGGGAGGGGTGGCAGGAGGCATCTTTCAGTACCTCCTCCCTTCCTCCCTCTCCCTTCCTCCTTCCTCCCTCCCACCCTTCCTTCTTTCCTTCCTTCCCCATGGCGGCCCAACTGAGGGCTGGTATTCCTGCAAAGAGAGACTGGAAGGCTGCAAGAGCTGACATGAGGGACTCCACATCAGCCACAGTCCCACACCGTGACGATTTACTGCTAAGCAGGCACACTGAACAGGATACCTGGGTTTATCTGTAACCTGGCTGAGACAATCACTGGCATAAGTTCTGGGAAGGCCTGTAAAAGCCGAAGAATAAGCAATAGTCCAAGACCACAAAAGGCAAAGCACCTAAAAGGGGGGAAAGGAAGTCAGGAAGCGCAACCTGAGTTTACAGGCAAGGGATGCGAGGAAGAAAAAAGTCCATCAGGAAAAAAAAAAAACACGATGCTAGGGCCCAGGGAGGGGTCAATCCAAGTTAAGAAGGTCCGAATCTGAGTAAGGGGATGAGAGGGGGCACTTGCAGGGAGACGGGGTCGCCTTCTGAACAGGGGACCCCAGCTGACCAGTATGTGTGCTTGGCACGAATAAAGAACCTTTTTGCTTGCATTTTTCACTTTGTCTTATTCCTTGGATCACGAACCCTAACAGAGACCACTAGCGTCCAGGAGCACGGAGACAGTGACAGCAGCAGAGACAGAGGAGTTCAGAAAGGAGACAGCAGGTGGGTTCTTGGAGGACCCTTGCTCTTCTGGGAAGGAAATGGGAGACACTCCACCTGACATGATGCTGAGACCATCCAAGAGGGAGAGGAGGCCACCGCATGAGACCAGCAGGAAGCTGGGTGGGTACAGCCATAAGATGCCCAGGCAGTGGTCGGACCCCTTCCTGGAATGCCCCTTAGGGTCTCCTCCTCCCCCGCTCCTCATCTCCATCTAAACACTCCCTGGGGGATGGAGAGGTAAGACAGGTTCGGTCCCCAGGACTGCATACATCAGAGTGCCCAAACCAATCCCTGGCATACATATACCAGAGTGCCCAGATCAATCCCAGCCATGCATATACCAGAGTTCCCGGACCAATCCCTGCCATGCATGTACCAGAGTGCCTGGACCAACCCTGGGCACTGCATACACTGCAGGTATCCAATTTGATCCTGGGGGTTGCATATATCCCTGGCACTGCACAAGGCCCCCTAAGCCCTGCCAAGAGTATTCCTCAAAGGACGAGCACCGAGGCAGAAGTAGCCACTGAGTGCCACTAGGCTGCCCGAAGACCCTGAACATGCCCCAGCTCTAGGTCCCAGCTCTGGGGAAAGAACCTCAGCACCTCTCAGGCCCTCGATTCCCCTAGGACTGCGTGTCCCCCAGCCCCCAGATCTCTGGGGACAGGAACTACTTTCTGCCACTGACCACACAGCACCTGCCCTCTCAGGCCCTCCCAACACACACATCCATGCTCATGGATCAAGCACGAATTCTGGATGCAGCCCCTTCCTGCGAAGAGACAGTAGCACACATGAGGGAAAAGCTTGGCACTGCATGCCAAGAGCAGAGAGCAGCAGAGACGGGTCCTTACCCAACTCAGACACCAGCCGGGGACCCAGCCAGAGGCAGGAGTGCCTTTTGGGGACTCCAGGGGGCTCCCTCCCCTTACCCCTCTCTCCTTCCTTTCCTCCTTTCTAAATAAAGGATTTTAGGTGCTCAGGGCTTACTCTTGTCAGTGCTCAGGGGGACGCTATGGGGTCCTGGGGATGGAACCTGGTTTGGCTGCAAGCAAGGCAAAGCACCAGACCTGTCCATCCCTACTTTACTTTTTGAAGATGTACCTTCCTTCTTGCAAATCTTGCTGTTTGTTTTTTGGGAAAAAAAAAAAAAGAAAGAAACTCACAGGAGGTTTAGTCATCTTTCCAGTAAAATATAGATTATCAGATTCCTCTACCTTAAAAAAAAAAAAAGCGTAAAAGATAGGGTGAAAGTTCTTCAGTGGTAGAAGACTTAGACATAGCTCACCAGTATAAGACTGTAAGACTTGGGGATCAACCCCCATCACCACCAAAAAGGGGGGAAAGCCTAGAAGAACAAGGTAAAAATCACTTGAAGCAGCTCAAAGATGATGCTTGAGATTACCATTCACGCATATGTCCATCAGCAGAGATGTTGTCTTTATTTGTAATACCAGTGCTATTTACACAAGCAATTATTGCCTTAGGGCACAAAAAAATTTTAGGGTGGGGTTGGGCCACCCCCAACTGTGCCCAGACATCATTCCTGGTGGCGCTGGGGGAGGGGGTGGTGCTAGGACTCCAAGCTTAGCACCTTAAAACCCCTGCACGATCTCTTCATTTTTATTATTATGCAAATTTCAAGATAAAAAAAAAACATAGCCGGCCAGAGAGCTACTCCAGGGGATAAAGCTCTTGCCATACAAGCAGACAACCCTGGTCCCATCCCTGAGCACAGCCAGGTGTGGTCCAAATTCCTTAGCCCTAAAAATAAAAAAGAAAAATAAATAAATAAATAAATAAATAAATAAAACTAAACGTTAAAGTTTAGTTGGGAAAATGTGTTTAGATCTTGTACCTAAAAAAAAAATATATATATATATATAAAATAACCAGGTACTGGAATGGGGTTCAAAGAAAAATATTATCTAAAACAGAAATTCTCTACCTTAAAAAAATATAAATAAATAATTACACCACCTTTAATCTGCCCCCTGACACCCCGCTGAATTGGGGGTGTCCTGCAAGATTTAGCAACACGAGCCCATGCAGAGGCGGCCTGAGCAAGCTCGCTTTCAAAATTCTTACAAACCCATTTGGGGGCTGCCAGTAGGTGGCAAATTAAAGCCTTATGCACTCAGAAGCAAATAATTTGAAAAATGTACAGGGGCAATGAACCCTGAAGTTATCGGGCATCAAAATGACTATAAAAGTGGTTTGACTCGAAGACCTAAATCTTCTAACTTTGCAACTATTTTTTAAAACGGTGTAAGAACTGCTAGCCCAGGATCCTGGATAGATGGCGGGACTTACCAGGTGCCATAAAGCTATTCAGTTCATGCACACGGTTTCTGGTCTGGATTTTTTTAGTTAAATCAACACCCAAGTCAGTGGACAGGACAGAATTTTCAAACAAATTTAATGACCCATTGATTTTCTGGTAACAAAACTGTTGTCTTAAGCGTTTAATAGATATTCAGATGACAACAACAACAACAATGAAAAGAAAATCTGGATTAAACTCCAATATGACCATATTAAAAAACTCATCTGAAAAGTATTGCTAAAAGTCCTAAACCTTGCTGAAAATAAAATTCTACCTTTACTATAAATGCCAACATTCAAACAGAAAACAGAGATCTTCTTTCATGCAAAGCAAAACCTTTGCTGGATTTTTATAGACACTTTATATAAAGAAACTAATTAGTCGCATGCTTAAATTTTTAAGTGACTAGAAAAATAAAATGTAATCAGCGGGATGGGAATTATTTTCTTTCATCTTTTTTTAGTTCTGAGCATGACAGAAGTCGAGTTATTTTTACAGGTTTTTCTTGAAAGAACTGATTTCTTTATCCTCCGTTTTTATGTTTTTAGATCTTAAAATGTTTTGGAAATGGTAAAAAAACAGAGATAATCAATTTTCTTTTTCAACAGGGGGCCCCAGCAAGACTGCTTTTGCCAAGCTTCAAATGTCCAACTTACTCCCTCGATGTGAGCACAGCTAAGGCAGCATCCTCTTAAGACTCAGGTTGAGATATTTTTAAATTAATTTTTGTACTATAAGAATGTACGATGCTTGTGAAATCTATAAAAGACAGAGGAGAGAGAAACATTCGACACTGCCTTGTGCATTTGAAGTCTGAAAGACAGAGTCTCCACTAGTTAAGCGCTCATTCTCAGAGTCAAGTTGCAGGGAAATGAAATTAGTCTGCAAAATGAAACGACTATTTTAACAGTGGAAGCTGACAGTGGTTACATATGCTTGGACCCTCTACAACCATGATCAGAACACTGGGCGATTAATCAACATGTTAACACTTCCCATCTGTACAGGAGCGCCAGACAACACTTACTGTCACCTGACAAGCTGCTTAGCACTGCAAAATTTGATAATTCATGTCTTACCAAATTTTACTGACTTGGAAGAAAATAAAACACCAATTAAAAGCAGATGTCACCTTTAATTCTAACAGGCTGACAAACTTAGGAATTTTTTTTTTTTTACCTAATCCAGAGACAGAACATGTGCAAAGTACAGTTTGGACAGTTAAAATATTCCAAGTTATAGATATCCCCCACCCTCAGCCCCAAACACTCGCAAGTGATTTTCCAGAACTTAATCCTTCGGGGGTTTCAATCTGGCAAGTCTACAGAAAGAATAATTCCACGGAGTCATCTAGAAGGTAAATTATTGCTTTTTTTTTTTTGCAAAGGCTACAAAATACTGATCAGGACAGAGAGATAACTAAATTTAAATTCAGGCATCTTGTCTTCAGCTACATGGCAAGCCCCCCCTCAAAAAAAAAGAACCCCTAATATACCACAGTGCTCCTCCATTAAAAACTCCGGAACCGATGCAGAACACTTCCTAAACAGTGCTTGAAATCCAAATCTCTAGCTTGCTGTTTCCTATCCCCTACTTCATCTATGCAAGAAGTGACTTAGAACCAAGTTCCCAATTTCAAAATGCTTCGTGGCATCAAATTCCCCTCCATAAGGAGTGTGCCCCAACAGCCCTATTGGAAAGCGTTACACTCCAGCCCCCATCCGGGAGGACCCTGCATCCCGGGTTTAGATCACCAGTGCTGGTGCTGGTCCTCCTCTGGACCACAGGTTGCACAGGTTGCACAGGGGCAACCAGACCCCGGAGCAACTTTATTTGAGGAAAGGAAGGGTTGGGTGGGCCGCAGGGGAAGGGGGTGCCCGGGGATCATTCCTGGCAGTACTGGGCAACCATGTTCCTGCGCTACTAGGCCTGAATTCGGATGGGCCCCTTGCCTTGCAGAGGAGGGCACGTTGCCTGAACCGCAGTGCAATTCCTTGGGCCTGGGATTTCCTTAAATAGGCTGCAGAACGCCTGGGCAAGGAGAAAACCTCTTTTCTATCACCTTAAGGAGGGGCTAGTGGAGCGCCGGCCTGGAGCTGGAGGCGTGCTAGCGGGCCAGACAAAGGGCGGGGAGCGGATTATCTCTGCATATCCGCAGCCCGGGTGCATATCCGGGGCCCATTCACGGCCTTTTCCTCTGAGCCATTCTCTTTCTAATCTCACCAGCCGGCATCCCTCCCTGCCCTCGGCGGCCGACCACGCGGCCCGGGGCCTCCACAGATTTCTAATGATCTCCGCAAGCTATTAGAGGCCCAGACAAGCTGGTAGCAATCAAGCACATGGGGGGGAAAGGAATCCCAAAAGGAATCACCGAGATCCCCGTCCAATAATGGGGCCCCCGGGAGCCCTCGGGCCTGCCAGGCCCTTTGCCTGGGCGGGTTCATTGCATAACAATCAACCGGGGCTTAAGTGCTCCCAGGGGCCGGCGGCTGGGGACCGCCCGCAGGGCTCGGCCGGCTGCGGGCTGGGAGTGGGTCCGGAAGAAAGGGCCGGGGGCAGGTGAAAGAGAAAGGTGGTCTCAGGCCAGGGCTGCGGGGGGCAGCCCACCTGTAACGCCTTTCCCGAACTCATCCCGGCTCTCTGCTCCGCTTCATGCATTGCTAATCAGAGACCCACTGGCAGCTTCAGAAGCTGCTGAAAGGCCTGGCAGGGTATTTGGCTTTCAATTCTTCTCCTGTTTATTCCCAATATATATTCATCAGGCTTAGGGACAACTTCTGAACCAGGGCGGCCACTGCTCACTGAGATGTAAATCATGGACAGTGCTGAAACCTGGCCAGCCCCGGTAATGAGTGCGGCGAAGGCGGGCGGCCGAAGGCGGGCGGCGGCTGGACCGTGGTCGGCGGAGACCTGGCTACTTAACCCTGTGAGTGCCGGGAGCCACCAGCCTGGGCTACAGCAACACGGACGTCCTGGCACCATGCACGATGCCCCGAAGACAAACAGGACATCTTTACCCTTCACCCACTGACGATATGGTGAGACATAGGATACACGTGGGGCCGCTTGGGGCAAGATTGGTGTTTCAAACAGGCTCCTGGGAGTAAAAATAAGACCTGACTGGAAAAAGAAAAAAATAATAATAATAAAGAAGGAACTAATCTATCGGCTTATTCGGTAATTCAGCCAACAAATTTTAGAGTTCATGATCTATACAGCACTTCCGGGGTCATGGCAAGACTGAAAAGTTCCCAACCCTTCAAAAGAAAAAAGGATCTAAATCCAACATTGACTGACACCTTTAATTCCGGTAGAACTGGCAAAGATGGGGGCTAATCCATGGTCCCAGGAGAAGCAGAGAGAAACCAGCAGGGTGGGCACTCGCCTTGTTCAATCCCCCCCACACCACACCTGGGCCCCTGAGCACCACCTGAAGTGAGTGAGCCCTGAGCACAGAGCCAAGAGTAATCGCTGAGCAGCACCAGGCTTGCCACCCATTATTAAACTGGGAAGCAATTCAGAGCTGGTGAGTTGGAAGTGCGGGGGCAGGGCTGGGGCGGGGCTGGCTAAGCCCTGGGTTCTATCTCAGCACCAAGGCAATACTAATCGGAGGCCAAGGAGACGGGTTCCATGAGCTAGGCGCATGCTTTGTTGTGTTTGCTTCTGGGCCACACCCAGTGATGCCCATAGGTTACTCCTGGCTCTGCACTCAGAAATCACTGCTGGTGGTAATGGGGGACCCTACTGGATGCCGGGCTCGAACCCCGGTTGGCAACAGGGAAGGCAAATGTATCATCACTCTGGCCTTTGAGGGTACTCTTTACATGGAGAGGCCTGGGCCTGACCCCTTCTCTACAGCGTCCCCAGGTACCATCAGGAGTGACCCCCACCCCCTGGGGCTAAGAGGATGATGGCTTTGAGGTGTGTGTAAGAAGGGTCTGTGAGGGACAGGCCCAAAATGGACCGCCACCAGAATTAATTTAGCTTAGCTTAATAGGAACCTGCATTGCAAAATAACTGGTTTTTTTAAGAAACAGGTCTAAATGAGCTTTTTCAGATCCGCTTTACAGAAGCCTGCACTGCAAAATAACTGTTTTTTTCTGCCCCTGAGCAAGGAATTCAGATACAGGTACTTGAAGGGTGGGGGTCAGACCAGATAACTGGATGTCTCTCACAAGACCCATGTTGCAAGACCCAGGACTGCCCTAAAAA
>JAOXYA010000041.1:48859482-48874006 GCA_028565675.1 Sorex palustris | reverse complement strand
AATTGCTGCGGTGCCTTTGGCCAGACCCCCAAAACTTGAGGATAATATATATATATATATATATATATATATATACATATATATATGTATATTTTGCTTTTTGGGTCACACCTGGCTATGCACGGGGTTACTCCTGGCTCTGCACTCAGGAGTTACTCCTGGTGGTGGTCGGGGGACCATATGGGATGCTGGGAATCAAACCTGGGTCGGCCGCATGCAAGGCAAACGCCCTATCCACTGTACTATCTCTCCAGCCTTTGCAGCCCATCCAATTATCATTTCCACTGTTTAGCACCTTAACACTGCTCTAGAAAGGGGTGAACCTACAGAGAAACTGACCTTTGAACTCCTTGTTGGGGTGAGACAGGTGGGGGGGGGGTAAGAACTGCCACTACTGGTGCTTCGCTGGAATTGGCAAAGAGTTTAAGAGGCCCAGAGAGGACAAGCAACTGGTCTGAAGTCACACAGCCAGGAAGCAGCGGACTCAAGATGCAGAGCCGGAGCAGTGGCAGAAAGCACCTGGCCCTCCCGTCCAGCCCTTTCTGGAGCCTGGGCAGTCCCGGGGGCTACTCAATGACACACCTGCCAGTGGCCTGGAGCAGCCCGCAGTGGGGTGAGCTGGCGGCGGAATCTGAAACCCATTCTGTTCATTACAAATGAAAAGCAGATGAGATTTTAAGTGTCGGGCTCCGGCTGCCAGCGCCGGGTGGAACAGGGCCCCCGTGAGCAGTCACACCAGATAAAACATATTATTTAGGAGTGATTGGAAGGCAGACAAGCTGAAAACATTGTGCACTCAAGGACTACCACTCTCGGCTCGCGGCGTCCAAATCGCTTTCCCCGGCCTCGGCCGCTGGATTCACATTTAGGGCAATTTCCCTCATGGTAGCGCGGCTCGAGGCGCGGGCTGGTGGCTGAGCCATTTACTCGCTGAATGACTCCCAGGCTGGGCTGTGGCGTGCTGGGGCCGCCGGCCCAGGGCAGCCTCGATGCTGCTGCTTCTGTGGCAGGAGACGTCAAACCCGTGAGTGTCCCCCTGCTCGAGTCGCATCCTCCTGAGTCTGCTGGCGTGAGGAGGCTGGGCCCGACCGCGATGCCAGGCATTCTGGGGCAGCCAGTGTGGGCACGTGGCTAGTCACTGGGCCTGGCAGTAGCAGAGCGCTACAGGGAGGCTCAGGGAGGTCAAAGATGTCTAATCACACCAAGAAGTTCTATGAGAGAGATGGGAAAGCCGGCCGGATGGTCAGGCAAGCTAAAGGGAGTGAAGAACTCAGGCAGAGATGGGAGCGAGTACAGGAAAGGGCAGAGGTGTAAAGGTCCTGGGGCAGAAGCGGTGAATGAGCTCAGTGGCCAGCCCTCAGGAAGCAGATTCCAGGGCAGTGAACAGGGGAGGAATTTACATTTACATTTAAAAGTTTCCCTGTCAGAGCTTAGGGACTGGGAGGTGGGGAACAGCCCCCGCTTGCCGGAGGCAGCTAAGGACGGGGTGATCCTGCCCCGGGGGAGGGCTGGCCCGGCTCTCGCTGCCCCCAGATGGGCGAGGTGGGGTGGACAGGGCTCCTGGGCCCAGCGCTGACGATTTTCCGGGGCAAACTTGGCTGCAGGGCCGGGTCTCGCCAGAGCCTGGGACGGGAGCTGCGTTTGGGGCTTGGCCCACGGCTCGCTGGAGGTCTCGGCGTCCGTGCGAAGAAGCCGGCAGAGCGGGCCAGCACCGGGGAGGCGGGGGCGGCCGGGGGGTGGGGGGGGCCAGGGGCCGCCCCGGAGGTCCCAGCAGCCAGCCGCCCGCTAATTCGGAATTCCTTCGGCATGAACTCGGGCGTGCCAGCCAGCGTTTCTGCCCCGGCCCACCCACCGCTTCCTGCCTGCCCCCCACCTCCAGCCGGGTGGGAGGCACGGCCAGGCCTGCCCAGGACCCCTTGGCCCCCTTTCAGCCCCGCCACCCCCAAGCAGTGCCTGGCTGGGCTGAGAAGGGGCTGGGGGGGTGCTTGGCTGAGGTCAGTGTGCCCCTCTTACCACGGCTGCCTGGCCGGGGCTGGCGTGGCCCGCCTGCCAACAGCTGCAGCTGCCCTCCCGGGGCTGGGCGGGGGACGGGGCGCGGGGGCAAGGCCAGGCGGGCCTGGACAGGCCAGGTCCCCCCCTCATGCTCCCAAACACCAGCAGGGGAGGTCAGAGGGAGGCCGCCTCCTGGGATGGGGATGCCAAGCCCAGCTGGGCACCTGAGCCTCGGCCCTCCCCCCCTGCACTCAGCCTCCTGCGCCCCTACAGGAGGAAGTGCCATCCTACCTGGGAGAGGGGTGGGTAAGGAGCAGAAATGGGGGAGGGCCCTGGGGCTGCAGTGTCCACCTGGAGACCCTGGGAAGCTGGGGAGAGCAGCCGGCACAATGCACTGAGGTCGGGGTGGAGGACGGCTTGGCTCCGTCTGGGGGCTCTTGGAACGCTCACCAACGCCATCCCTGCACTGGGTGGGGCCTCTGGACACCCCTCCTGTGTCCTCCCCGCCTTCCCACAGAGCTAGGGCCTTTACAAGTTCTTCCCTCCACACCCCGCCTCTCCCCAACCCGGAGCCACTGGTGCTGTTAAAAGGAACACCATGTGTTTTAAAAGGAAAAAGTGTGAAACTTCACTGGCAGGGCGGGAGGTGGCCCCATCCCGGGCGCCCCGCAGGGGTCCCAGTCTCCTGGCTGGCCTATACCTACAACCGCTTTATGGCTCTCCTGCCCAGAGCTCAGGTGCTAAGACACCCGGTAAGTAGAAACATATTGTGGAGGTGTGAGAACCATTTATTTAATTTTTTTCCCCTTAAAGGAAAAAACATCCACCCGTACAACAACCCCTCTACACACACACACACACACACACACACACACACACACAACCCCTTTCCCTCTGCTCCAGGGGCTAGAAAAACAAAACCCCTCACTCAGGGGGAGCGGGGGTCCCCCACCTTCCTTAGACTCCTCCAGAGCCCCCACCTGTCCCACGACCAGAGGTGAGCTGGTCTTCCAGCAGAGGCCCCGGAGGTGCCCGACCAGCCCGTTAGGGGGAGCCTGCAACACCCCGGGCAGCGGGGGTCCACCCGGGCCTCTGTGCCGCGGCAGCGCGCGCCTCAGACCTGTGCGCGGGTGGCGTGGCAGAAGCCGGCGGCGGCCAGCGCGCCCCAGCCCGGCCTCCCCCTCGGAACGAGTGTGTGACCACGCATGTGTGTGTGTCGGAGATGGAATGTGTGTGCGCCTCGATGGTGTGCGAATGTGCATCTGGGACGCAGCGAGCGCGAGTTGAGGGCGAGGGTGACGGGCCACACGCCAGTGAGTCTTTGTGTGGCTCTGGGTGTGTCCGAGAGCGGGGCTGGATGTGGGGACGGTGTCCGGGCAGGGGGGTGCGCCGGGTGCGGGGCCCGTAGCGCCCCACTGGGCGGGGGTCGCGGCCAGCCCGGCCCCCGGGGGGTTCCCGGTGGCAGTCCCCCCCACCCCGACCCGCCCCGCCCCGGGCTGGGCCCGCGGTGCCCGAACTCCCACTGGCTCACAGATTGCTCTCGCCGGAGGCTTCCAGCGCAGCCCGGCCGGGAACGCCGCCGAGAGCCGCCCGTGGAGGGGACTCCGCGGACCCCCGAGAGCGGGGTCCCGCCAGGGGAGGGCGGCGGCGCCGGCCCGCGGAGAGGCGCGTCCCCGGGGACCCCGGGACGCGCGCCAAGGCGGCCAGAGCGGCCCCCTTCCCGCCCCGCCTTCCTCGCGGGGCTCATCCCTTCACGGGGTGGGGGGGCGCTCGGGGCCAGCACCCAGCGCGCCTACCGCGTGCGCCCCCGCCCGGGAGCCGTGCCCCGCGGCCGCCGAGACTCCGAGCCCGCGGGCGCCGTCGCGTGCGCCCGCCGCATCCCGCCGTGCGGAGGGTCCCAGGCCGCGGCCCCGCGACCCCCGGGGACCGGCGCGGGCGTCCGTGGCTGCGTAGCCTAGGTAAGAAGGCCTCGGGCGCGGGAGGCAAAGCCCGGGGACCGAGGCGTGCGTGGCCGTGCGCCCCGCAGGTGAGGGCGCCCCGAGGGCCGCGCGGGGGGCGCCTTTCTTTGTTCCCCGGCCGTCCAGGTGGCGCCCACGCCCCCTCCCCCCCGCGGCTGCCCCCAGGGCGCACGCTCTTGGCCCCGGAGGGCAGGGGAGATCGGTGTGCCGGCTACTCACGAGCTCCCGATCCGGCTCTCGGCGCCCCGAGGACGCAGAGCAGAAGCAGGGGAAGCAGCGGCGGCGGCCGCCGCGCGGATTGGGCGGCGGGGCCCGGGCGGCGGCGCGCGGCGGCGAAGGCGGCCTCGCCGGGGCGGGCGGAGGGCGAGGAGCCGACGGGAGCCCCCCAGCTCCGCGCTCGGTTCCCCTGCCCGGCGCGCCCGCGGCTCCACCTGCCCGCGGCGGGGACGCCGGTGGGCAGAGGCCGTGCGCCCCGTCCACCCCGCGGCCAGCACCCCGCGCGCCCGGCCGCTCCCGCCCCCGCGGCACAGGCCGCGCCGCCCCGCGCGCGCCGGCGGCGGGTATTGTTCGGCGCCGAGGCCGCGGTGCTCAGCCCTCCTCGTCGTCGGCGCCGGGCATTGGCTGCGCCCCCGCCTAGCAAACTTCCAGCGGCGGCCGCGAATTCCCCCAGATGAAGGGAGCTACCGCGCCGCTCCCCCTTTCTTTAAGTTCTGTGGGGGAGGCGGGGAGAAGGGGGCTGTGGGAGGGGAGAAGGCAAGCGGAGGGACGGGAGGAGGGGGAGACTGGGCTGAAAAACAATAATAATAAAAAAAGTGATCTCCAGCTCGCTCCCTCCCTCTCGCCGTACGACGCGGGGCGCCCGGCTCGGAGCTAGCGGCGAGACCCCGGGAGAAGCGAGAGGCGTCGGCGGGGCCCGGGCAGCGGCCAGTGCGGGTTCCGCGATTCGGGGCTCGGCGCGCCGCCGCTTCTGTTTATTTCAGTGGGTGCTGCCCACGCTGCCGGCTTTTCTTTCTTTTTCTTTTTTTATATTTTTGTCTCCTCCTTTCCCCTTCCCCTCCCCCTTCGCCCCTGCGGCTGCAGCCCCGACCTGCCCCTCCTCCCCCACGGCCGCTGCAGGCCGGGCCTCGGGGCCACACCGCCCCTTTGAACCGCGGCTCCCGCCCCGCCCGCGCTCCGGGCACCACTATTGGCCGCCGCGGCGCTGTCAATCCGGCACCCCCGCCCCGCAGCCGGCGCGCCCCTCCTCCCTCCCCGGCACCCCCACCCAGCTCCCCGACTGCCCTGGTCGCTGCAGACCATCGTGGCCGCGGGTCCGGCCCCGAGTCCTCGCCGGCGCTCGCGCGCGCACCGGGCACGGCGACTCCGCTTCCCGCTCGCCTTGCGGGAGCTGCGGGAACCAGCGGCCTGCACAGCGCGGGCTCGGGCCACGGGGTCACAGCGTCCTTGGATAGGCCGGCCGGGGGGCGGCACCCCGCATGCCCCGAGTGCCTTTCAGAGGAGGCCATCGTTTATTGGGGGGCTCAGCTGTTGCTGGAGGACCAGGCTGCAAGCCGAGCCGTGGAGCGGGAGGCGCCGGGGGCCGGGACACTTCACGCAACCAGGAGTGCGCGGGGCCGGCGCCTGGGAACAGGCTCCTGGTGAACCGTACGCACGCGCACTCCCTGCCCCCGACGCACGCACGCACAGTTGGCAAAATCGCTCAGTGGCACTGCAAATACAGGTGCAGACTGGGGGGGGGGGGGCTCGATTGTGTCAGATGCCTTCTTCAGCTCTGGAAGGCAGCGACAGCCCACCACTGCCCGGGCCCCCAACAGGCTCCATTCCCAGCAACACGCCTCCCGCTCAGGTTTCAGTAGCCACTGGGGTGGGGGCAGAGGCCCCCGCGAGGGAGGGGTGTAGGGGGTGCCTTGAGGACAGAGTCACTTTGGGGTGCCGGTCTGGAGGTCCGGATCGGTTGCCACGGTGGGGTCAAAAGTACAGAGTGCCAGAGCTGCGGGGCTCCTCCAGGCCCAAGCTTGGCTATGCACCGCGGGTCAGATTCGGGACCTCTCAAGAGAATTTTTTAAGAAAAGAAAAAAAAAAGTCTTCCAACTGGTATAACTTCAGTGTTAGGCGGCCTCCCTCTTTCACTGGGGACGTATGCGCCCCAGCCCCAAATCTGGGCGTTGTCAGGGCCCGAGAGGTTGCTCCAGGCTTGCACGGGGCCTACCTGGGGTCTTTGAGCTCTGGCCACGCTACTCAACCTCCGGGCACCAGTCTGGCTGCTGCGGACGCTACCAGTCCTGCGCCTGGAAGTTTGCGCCGTGGAGGTAACGGGACGGCCACACGCCACGGACAGTTACACGCCACGGACGTGTGAGGGAAGGGCCTGGGGCGTGCGCGCCTTGTGCGCGCCTCGCGTGTAGAGCCACCTTTATTTACAAGATCTCTGCGAGTTGAAATACAATCCAAGCTATTGGAAAATAGGCCACGCGCCCCCACCCCCATTTCTGGTTGAAATGAAATCAACAAGAACGCGGGAAGTGAGCTGGAGCTCGCTGGCGCTGGCAGAAGGCCGGGCTCTCTCGCGCCCGCACCGGCAGCCGCTCCTGGCTTCAGCCGGTCTCGAAACCGAAGCTGGCCTCAGTCCCTAGAACGGGGCCTAGAGTCTTCCCGCTGTCCCCTCCCCCTTTCCCCTTGCATGGGGGGAGGAGGGGGGGAGGGGATACGAAGGCAGGAAGGAGGGTGTTCTAAACTACTTGTAAAAAGCCAGGGAATTAGTTTGCCTGTAAACTGGAGATTTTCTCCTTGCCTAGACAAACGTTTCTTTTCCACAATCTTATCCTCCATCAATAGTGGAGAGGTGGGGTGATGCAACACCTCTCCTTGGCAAAGAAGAACCCGAAAGAAGAACACCGCCCCCCCACCCCCCGCCAGAGGTTACCCTGCTACATTGAATTCAGTTTTTAATTGTCTCATGCACATCCTTTAATACTTGTGTGCTTTATTCAGCAATTTACAGTGGGTGTGGAGGAGAATAATTGGAAAAGCTTCTGCCAAACATTTCCAAAGGGAGGTCTCCTGTAAAAGCAAAGGTGCACACCCTAAAACCTCCAGCCCTTTTCTCTTCCTAGCTCCGCACACACACGCCAGCACCTTTCCCTCCTTTTCCACTTTCTCGCCCCCTCCCCGTCCTTCTGCTCCTCTCTTCCTGGACCCATTCTCTGCTTTTGCCTTTGATTTCTCCCTTTGCAGCGCCCGCAAGGGGCCCGCGCTGCTGGGCGCTCGCTGGGGCCGGATTCCGGGGTTGCACCCGCGGTCGGCTGATGGGGGCAGACGCCTTAATTCCCGCAGGAGACCCGGCGGGCTGGGCCCTCCTGGCTATTCTTTCCCCGGCTCCAGTTCTCCTCTCTCTGCAGGACATAGAAGAACTGAGCCAAGTTCAAAGTCACGTCACCGTCCCCTCTTAGAAGTGCTTTATTTCTCTGCAAACGGCAAAATCCCTTACCCTCATGACACAGACTTTTTTTTTTCCTTAAGGAAGGAAGGGAAGAAAGAGCTGGAAAGTCCAAGGGATGGGGGCGGGGAGGAGGAAAAAAAGACCGAGCAAAGCTTAGGGAAGCCTTGTTTGCAAAGTAGATTTGGGAGCCCTGCCTTGGCAGAGGCGGGTTGGAGGGAGACACTGCCAGGAGACGTTTTGCAGAATTCACTGACGTGAATTCTCTCTTCTTCAACAGGTTTCTGGAAGGCTCTTCCCTGGCAGGGGTCAAGCCGTGGGACTCAAAACCATCTCCACCTGGTGAACATGTACCCTCTTTGTAAGTTATCCTAAATCATTCTCTAACTCTCTAGGAACCTGGGATCTGGCATGAGAGGAGGGGGCTGACTATGGGGACTGGCCCTGGCCCGCCTGGCGTCCCCTTTCCTGGCAAGTGGCCTGGAGCAGCCAGGCCACCGTGATTTCCGTGGATCTTCACAAAGCTGACAGAATCTGGCTCATTTCCTCACTGAGCACCTGGCAGTGGTGGTTTATGGGTCTCTGTGGTGGAGGTCTGAGTTTCTTGGTGGTATGTGGCATATTTGAGGCCATCTACATAAAACGGTGTATTTGTCCACACAGCGTGCTCTCTACCACATCTAGGTGTATCTTGCTGGCTGGGAGAGGCTGGATGCAAACAAGCCAGCTGAGAACCCACTTTTCAAGGATGGCTATACCAATTCCAACTTTTCATTTTCTTCTTCAAGAAAGGGATGCAAATGGGGGGGGGTGCAGACAAAAGAGAGATTTCACAACATCTCAGCACCATCCCCAGTATCACAGGCACATAAATTCAACAAAATCATCAATAGGATATTACATTGCAGGCCACCTTTGACTCAGCCCACTCAGCTACTCCTGGGCTGGGTGACCCCTGACCCATGAAGGACCACATGTGTGGTGGGGGAGCCCACATGTCCAGCTGAACACCCCCCTCCCCCAAGAACAAAAGTTCTTTGTCAGGGATTACTTTTGGAGAAATGTAATGTAAAAAAAGAAGGGAAACTGGGACCCTCTCAGCCCAGCCTGCTACAGCATTTAAAAACCACTTCTAAGGGGAGGGGAGGAGAGTGTGTGAAGAGAGAGCCTTCCATTAAGCCCTCCTGTCCAGTTCCACTAAAAACTCCTTTTCCACAATGAAAATTTACAGTTCTGTAACCAGGCTTATAAAATGTCTCTCTATAAACTATATAATGCTGGCAGTTCAGTGATAAGGATGCAAATGTTGGCATGTTTGTCAATAGGGGTGGCTGAAAAGGAAACCACTTACACAGAAGGGACAGCTGTGGTGATTTTGCAAAAGAAAGAGAATTTGCTCTTATTTTCTCTCCTCTTTCCTGATGAAAGTGTTTCTGCTTTAAAGAAACAAGTAAGAGCCAAGCCCTCCCCAAAACAGGAGGCATCAGCTCACAGGGATGTGCTTGCTAAGTCTGAGGGTTGGTTTCCTTTGGGCTCCCAGGCTCATAACAACGTCCAGGGGGGCTGAATGTGGGTGACAGGAAAGCAGCTCTCCCATAAACCACAGCATCCCTGCAATAGACTTTGTGATACAATTTATGCTGTCATTCATAAATAACAATGCCATATGCCAAGCATATTGCTTACACAAGGAAATCGGTCAACGTGTCACTATTTGATTTATCTCAACTGCTTCTCCAAACATTGAGGTATAGATATTGGAAGGGGTGTGGTATTGGGAGGGTGGACCCTCAAAATTGGAGTTTTTTTTTAAAAAAATCACAATCCTCTGCTCCTTTCTCCCTCATCCTAAAATACTCTTCAGGGACAAAGAAGGGAGGGAGAGAAGCACATCTTAGAGCCAACATAAATAAATATGGGGTAGATAATATGAACTGTGAACAGGTAAGGGAGTTTTGTGGTACCTGTTTTGACCCTTTAGGCTTATTTTCAAACACAATTAAGCCTTTCCAGGAAAAAAACAAACCTAGTTTGCCAAAGACCATTCTGCAGCAACTCTTTCCATTCTGCAGCAACTCTTTGAGAGTTAAACAATGATTGATAGCCAAAATGAGAATATTTGATGACAGGCCAATTTAACTCAACTTCTTAGTAGGCGGGAAGTGAAAAAGAGACATAATTTTTCAAGGCCTTTTTAACGACCTGGGTCAGATGGGTCTGAGACTGATCCAGCCCTTGACTTATTAGTCCAACCAAACCCCAACTCCGCGGATGTCAGTATGGTCATGTCACCCCAACCTTTTGATTAAAAAAAAATACAGCAAGAGGCTCTTTGCGGAGGGGGGGCGGGGGGGGTCTCGTAGTCCTGATCAATCAGTGGCTCCTGAGGATTCAGCACAAGAGGAACAGGAAGGGTGGGGGGAGGGCACTGGGAATTGAGCTGCGCTGAGCTCCCAAGCGCCCTAGGTGGGAGTGAAGGGGTGGGAGTTGCGGGTCGTGACTCCCAAAGGGTCAGATCGGTAAGTGGTTAAGGCTGAAGAGGGTCCCAGTAGGGGGCAAGTGAGGCTGGCAGCTGGTACCTCTCCGCCCTGTTTGGGGAATAACACTTGATTCCAAAGCCCTCATTACCTCCAGAGTCGCAAAGCTCCGCTCCAACGCAGCTTTGTGGGCCTCCGCGCATCGTGCCCAGGCTTTGGCGAGGTCTTAAAGGTACCCACCCTGGGGTTCATCCTCCCTGTACCAGTGACTGCCTGAAGCCCTCCTCTTCCCAACGGAACACTCCCTGTCGCTCTTGGGTTGGGCTTCAAACGTCCTTGGATCCCTCGGAGAACTCGGAGGACCCCGTGCGCCCTTGGCGCGGCACCAGTGACACCAGGTGCGCAAAAGCCGCCGGGCACCCGGCCCTTCCACAAGGAAGTCACCCTCGCGGATGCCACGCGGAACGGGCAAGCCCTAAAACCATTTGTAAGGGTCATAAAAGGCTGTTGGATGGGACCCCTTTCCCCGTCCCCGGGTTTCGCCCCCCTCCCCTGCCTTCAGAAACAATCGAACAAAGGCTCAACAGCCAGGAAATGTCCAATTCACTTCCCTGAGAGTTTATTAATTGCCCACAGCATCACAAGAAACTTGGCTGAGCCCAGAGACGCGCGGAGGCACCGGGGAGCCGAAGCGTCCCTCTGCGCGGCGGGAAGCTGAAGGCGCCCGCCCGGGCAGCGTCGGGACCGGGTCGGGTTGCAGCGCGGCAGCAGAGCGCGGTTTGCGCGCCGGGTTCCGGCCGATCTGCGCCGACTCTTCTTCTGCGCCCGGAGCCTCCCGGCGCTTTTGTTCCGAAATGGGAGGAGGTTGAGGGGTTTGGGGTGCAACCGAGAAGCCTGGAAATCGCTGCTTCCTCAAGGGCACCTGTTGGCGCAAAGGGCATTTGCATGGATTGTCACGTTGCGGTCGGCGCACCAGCTGCAAAAGCCTTGCCCAGTGGCACCACACCCGAGATAATGGGGCTCAATTTGCAGAACTGGCATAAGGGTTTCTATAGCTCCCTGCTTTTAAAAACACACACATTATTATTATTATTTTCTTTAACGCCCTAGAAATTGTTTCTGTTTGTTTAGGAAGTGTTTGTTTAGGAAGTCAGGGGTCCTTAGAAGCTCCGGGTGCGATGTGAAGGGGGTTTGATTTGGCTCCCAAAGGGCTTGAAAAAGAAACAGCGCACCTGGGTTCAGGCGGGTCATCACAATAACAAAAAGCGCGCCTACAAAATAAAAAGCTCTTTTATAAAGAAAGGCAATCCCGGAAATACATCTAGCCAGGCCTATTCTCAGGTTTAATTGGCAGGCGGTTTATTGGCGCCTTATTGGTGTTGATTGAAATTTCTCTCCCACTTCTTTCTTTACAGAATTAGCATCTCAAGTCCGTTTACCTGAGTCAATTATATTTTTAGAGTCTGGGGAGGGTCATAAATTTGCAAATATTCTTTAAAGTCACTTTGGAAATATCCTTCTTTGCAATTACTACCTAAATCTCTATCGAAAGTGTTTTCTTTTCTTTTTTCTTTAAGGCCTCCCTCCATAAAAAGAAATTGATCAGGGAGCTATATTTGAATTAAGACATATTAAATCGATGACAGATACATATCACGCTGTGTTTAACAAGAGTTGTACAAGGAGGCGGATCCGAGATTCCTCACGGGTCTGCTCCACCATTATTCACATATTTTACAGCCTCTCCTTCATGCCTTCACCCATTAAACCATTAAATTTCAGCAATTCAATAAAACAAAGCAGTTATAATTTTGAGGAAAAGCCATTTTGAAGGGGGTAGAGGTACCCACTTTATTGCACAATAAAATGCTCCACAGTCCATATTAAAGGTTAGCTTGTGTTTAATTTCTTCTTTCTTTATTCATCCACTTTTTTGGGGGGGTATGCTTTTACTTAGAACCTGCAGGGTTGAAGGCAAAGCCGCCGTTATGGGAGTATTGCTGCTCACTGCCAAAGAATTAAAGTAGAGGCACTCGTCTGAAATATTCGGAGAGGAACCGAAGAAGTCGGTGGGGACATTCCGAGTATGAGGCCGGCTCCATCAACTCCCTGGGGAGATGGCACCACTGTCCTCTCTCTTTACCTTTGCCTGGCTGCCCTGAGACAGCAGAAATCTTTAAATGGAGAATCGAGAAACTGCTCATCCTCTCCAAATACAGATGTGGATTTTGTCATTGTTGTTCTGTGCAGAATTTTCATTGTGTCATGAATTTTTATTGTGTCATGCTTTCTTATTTCCCCACATTTAAACTTCATGGGTGCTGAAAGAGAAAGCTCATTTAAAAATGGATGGTTGTATTTTCTTTGTTTACTCATCAATTTTATCAGAAAAATGACACCCCTAAAGCACCCAAGGACATCTTTTTTAAGCATCATTTGAAGCTACATAAAGGAGACATCAAATCAGCTCTTTTGAAATGGTTCTTCCTACTTTCCTGTACTATCTCCCTGATGATGCCTTTATGTGGTGATTGCAAACGAATTAAGCTAGTAACATTGTATCCCTAAAAGTTAAAAAATTAAAACCAGTTCCCCCATCCTCACCTTTTACTAACAAATAGTTTTCTGCCTGGGCAAAAAGTTGCCAGAAAAACCCTACTTTCTAATGCTGTGGGGCATCTTCGAACATCCAAAAAGTGAAGGTCATATTCTTTTCAGAAATTGGAATGACTCTGTGGGAGTGGGGAAGTAAAATTTCTGGAGGTGTCTCATTTCCTTGCTTTCTGTCCAAGTGACATGGACCAAGTGCTTTTTAAACAGAAACTGGATAACAAGTGCCTTGAATGGATTGGCACTTGTTTTTGGCATTTCCTTAAAGCTAGTTTTGATGACTTTCAAATAAGGTATCTTCTCCATAGGATCAGTTTGTTAGAAAACAAGAAAGTGAACAGTTGTTCTAAAGGCAAATAAATAGCAAAGCGATTGATGTTTGTAATTTTTATCGGTTTCATTTTCCACATGTGGTCCTTTGAGGAAACTGAGGCATGCATGGCATACATTGGCATGTGTTCTAGACCGGGAGAAAAGCTGCAGCTTCAAAAATACTTTATTAGTTTTATATTTGAGTTTGGCTCACATCCGGCAGTGCTCAGGGCTTACTCCTGGCTCTACTCTTAGGGATCACTCCCTCCGGGTTCCGTGGACCACGTGGGATGCCGGGATCGAGTCTGTCTTGGCCGTGTGCAAGGCAAGTATCCTACCCGTTGTACTATCATTCTGGCCCCCAAGAACTGTGTATTTTGCCACTTCCTTCTGGAGCAAAGCTGTTGGGCCTGCCTTGCCACTGCATAAAAGTTAGAACCTGGCAGATGCCACTTAGCCGCCTCTCCCCACCCCCACCCGCCAAGTTGAGCGCATTTAAAGTGGCAGATCTAGAACCAATCACTCTTGGAGCCAACTTTGAAGGAGGTGGGGAAAGACTCCCAAGAGCTGAAGAAAAAAAAAGTCAAGGGAAAGCGGATTCTTTCCCTAAAGACTGCTTTTGCTTTCACCTGGGGTTTCCTGGAGACAAAACGCTCCCATGGTTTTGCACCCTTAAGCACTTAAATGTCCTTCGTCGTTCTGTCTCGGGTCGGTGCGCCCCCGGTGGGCCGACTGGGGGTCCTTTCCAAAGAGAAAATCTCCAGCCTTGCTTCCAGGCCATGCGCGCTTTCGCTCTCCCGGTGTAGAAAGAAGTCGAGGATGGGGGCAGAAAGCTTAGGGTGCTGGGAGGGTCAGGGTCGCCCCGCGCTAGAAAGGGGATTGCTTGAGGTTGGGAGACTTACTTGCCTCTAGCCACACAGTCCGTGCGCGCGGGTGTGTGTGTGTGTGTGTGTTTGCGTGTGGACACCAGCCGCGTGCCAGTGCGCATTCCGTGCAAGGCGCATCCCGCAAGCGCGGGGGGCTCTGCGCGCAAAGGTGGGGCGCAAACTTTCTGCAAGTGCAACTTGGGCATCCCCGGAGAGGCGGAGACGCGGGGCTGGCAGAAGGGGGGGCGCCCCACGAAAGGGAAGGCGGCCGCCAGCAACGGGGCGGATCCCCGCTGCGCCAGAGCCCTGAAAGAGAGCCAATCGGGCAGTCGGGGCTGCTGCCAATCACGTGCCTCCCACCAATCCCACCCGTGCCATTTCCCAAATCTCGGCCCCACTGTGCAGCCTGACTGAGCCGTGCGCTCTGCCAATCGCCGGAGGACAGAGTGGGAACGGGAATGAGCCGAGTTAGGAGGCCAAGACAAAGAAGTTAAAGAGCGCCGAGTACATACATGTTTCTGAAGGCGGCCAGAGGGAGAAAGGTGCCCCCAGTGAGGGCCTGTGGGGCCGATTGTGTAGTTCTGATGGAGCCCCCTTTGAGCAAGAGGACCCCGCCAGCGCTGAGATTAGCGGATTTGGCAACGGCTCAGGCCAGGCCGCTGCAGACCGTGACGGGCTTCCCGGCACTGGCCAGTCCACTCCCGCCGCCCGCCCACCCCCAACTCCGCGCAGCGGCCGCCAGCCTCCGCCCTCGGGACTCGGGCGCTGACCCGGGCGCGGCCCTCCCTCCGCTCGGACCCGAGCATGCGGCCCAGGCGAGCGCGCTGGGCCTCAGCCCTGCGTCCCACGCGCCGTCCGCCCAGCCCGCGGCCC
>JAOXYA010000041.1:48827413-48840482 GCA_028565675.1 Sorex palustris | reverse complement strand
GGAATCGAACTCGGGTCGGCCATGTTGGCCGCTTGTAAGGCGAAAGCCCTACCGCTGTGCTATCGCTCCAGCCCAAGCACATTAGTATTTTATAATTTAATATATTCAAATTAATGTTGAGTGGAATATAACGAATATGTCAGTTTACATTGTATTTTTCCATAATTTGTGTTTATATAAGTTCAAATCTTATCACCTATTTTTCAAAAGACTAAACAAAGCAAAGAGAACTAGATTTTGAGAACTTTCTGACTCTCAGGGATGCAGATACGGAATGTGGGCCTCTAGTATCTAGCACTTGGTGGGGACAGTTTGCAAATACTGTATCAAAGCAGCAAAAGAGAAAACCTTACTCCACTTGGGTTTCTTTTTCTTGCCTCTGCCCCATCCCGTCATTACAATTCCACTCCCTTCTCTTACCCCTACCTCCATCATTCTTCTCCAGATTTTCCTGTTTTCATCTTCTTCACCTCTCATTTCCTCATTTCTGTCTTCCAGCTTCTATCATCTTTGTGACCCTCTTCCTTCTCTTCTTTGTCCAGCCTCTCTTTCTGTTACTCTCAGCTCCTTTCCTTTTTCTTACCAGTTGTTTTTTTGTGGGAAGTGGAGGTGAGGGAGGGCAACAAACCTGGCTGCACTTACGGTTTACTCCTGGTGGGATCCAAGGGACCTATATGTGGTGCCACAGATTGAACCTGTTGGCTGTGTGCAAGGCAAGTGCCCCACATGCTGTACTATCTCTCCAAACCTTGCCGTATGTCCATAATAAATACGGCCTCCACCCCCTGCTCCTGTTAATACTGTATATTCTTCAATGCCTTTTTTTGCCCAGGGAGTGTGGGGAGGATACACCCAGAAGTTCTTTTTTTTTTTTTTGCTTTTTGGGTCACACCCGGCGATGCTCAGGGGTTACTCCTGGCTCATGCACTCAGGAATTGCTCCTGGCAGTGCTCAGGGGACCATATGGGATGCTGGGAATCGAACCTGTGTCGGCCATGTTGGCTGCGTGCAAGGCAAAGCCCTACCCGCTGTGCTATCACTCCAGCCCCAAGTTGATTTTTTTTAATAAAGAACAGTTTGTTGCTGCTTTTTGGGGGCCAACACCTGGGAGTGCTCGGGAATATTTCCGGCTCAGCGCTGGGGAGAGGGGGGCTGCCAGGGACCCGCCCCAGGACTCCTTGTGCAAGGGGTGCTCCTGGAGCCCAAGCTCCAGCCCTGTTTGCATCATTTATTTTTGTCTGGGGCTGGGGGAGATTCCCAAGCAGTGCTCAGGAGCCTAGAGTCACACCAGGTGGTACTGAGCCAACTGGATTAGATGGTTTCATGCTTATTCCTGTGATATGATGCTTTTGGGACCCACCAGGGCAGCATCCAGCGGTGCTCAGTGAGCCAAACTCTTCTGGGGTAAGCAGGGGGGTAGCAATATTGGGGCTAGCAGCGCCCAGAAACTGGGACAGAGGGTGGCTGGCATCCCCCATGCTCCGGGGTCAGGGCAAAGGGCGTCTCAGTGCTCCTTCTTGGAGATACTATCCCAGAGCCATCAAGGTTTTAAACATGTAGTTCAGGGACCAGAGAGATAGAACAGGGGTTAAGGCACTTGCCTTGCATGTCACAACCTGGGTCTAGTTCCTGGCTAGAAACAGCAGGAGAGGTTGCGGGTAGGGTGTTTGCCTTGCACCTGGCTGACCGCGGTTGGTTTAATCCCCAGCATTTCATTTGGTCCCCCAAGCACCGCCAAGAG
This sequence comes from Sorex palustris, assembly GCA_028565675.1. Lineage (NCBI taxonomy): Eukaryota > Metazoa > Chordata > Mammalia > Eulipotyphla > Soricidae > Sorex > Sorex palustris. The sequence continues at coordinate 48,838,741 of JAOXYA010000041.1, read as the reverse complement.
TAATTCCTGAGTGCAGAGTCAGGAGTAACTCCTGTATCGCCGGGTGTGACCCCCAAACCCCCCTCATCTCCCAAAAAAATAGTAAGAAAGAAAAAAAGAAAAGAAACAGCAAGGATGATCTCTGAGTACAGCCAGGTTCCCCCTCCCACCCCCCAAAAAAAGTGGTTAAAAATATCATCCAGCTCAGGAAATGGTCCTTGTTTTCTTGTTATCAAGCTCTGGTCATGGAGAGCAAAGGACGGCAGAGGCTGGAGGCTGCTTGTAGAAGGCAGGAAGCAGAAGGATCCCTGGTTGGTATTTAGATTAGAAATACAAATGGAGGATGGGACGGGACCATCAGAAACAGCCATTTCTCAGGATATTTATTTGAAAGGGTTTTTTTTGGGGGGGGGGAGGCGGAGTCCAGCTCCTGCCCTGGGGCCTCTGGGAGTATGTACAAAATACAATAATTAAATTAAGGCCAGCAGTTAAAATTCCTCATAAAAAGAAAAAGCTGGAGTGCTTCCCAATGGGGAATGCTTGACTTAAAAGGAAAGGTTCACTCTGTGGCCTGAAGGTCAGCAAACTGGGACTCTGTGGGAATGGCTAAGATTTCTTAAAGGGGTTCTTGGGTCTTTGTTTGCTTGAAAGAAAATAAAAGAGGAAGCAGGAACAAGTTTTGAAAATTCAAAAAAAAAAAAAAGAAGAAGAAGGCTCAGTTCTCCCAGCACCCAGCGTCCCAATTTTTATCCACGCAGCACCAGAGGCTATGAAAACACAGTCTTTGCTGAGCACTAATCTAACACATATGCCTTTTTGAGAAGCCAGGGGAAGGCCGATGGCGTGTTTGAACACACCACTTAGAAATATGCTCCCTTTCCCAGGCAGTGCCTGCAAATTCACCACCCCATCCCCTGGCCACTTCCTTGGAAGCTGTTTACCTTTCAGTGGTCTCAGGAATCTGCTTTCCAATTTAAAATTCAAGAGCTGACAGAGAGACCCAGGACTTATTCACAAGGTTGTTGTTTTAACCAGGCAGTTCCAAACAAACTTGGGGGTGGAGGGAAGACATGCTCCCGGAATCTAAAAGGGGATGTTTGATCATCTGAGAATTTGCGTTTTGATTTTTTTTGTTGTTGTTGTGGGTCCTGCGCCCAGAGGAATGAGGTAGAGAATAAGATTAAGAAGGAAATCCGAAGGCTCATCCAGGCTTTTTGGGGCATTTCTGGCTACATACTCCAATATTGTCTATGAAAACCTCGTGGACGGATGTGCCAATTTCCAAGTCCTCCTCTTCTCTATCATTTCAAGAGGAATCTGAGTGTGGGCTTTGCATTCGACAGCACCCTTTCCCAGGGCTCCAACTGCAGCAGCCTGGGCAGTAGTGAATGCACCTTGGAAACAGCACCCTGGCCACCTGGGATGGGGGCACTGTCACTCACCTGCACCCTCGGGGGTTTCTGGGGCCAAGTTCTCATCAAACCAAGAATCCCCCCCCCCCGGGGCTCTGTAGATAGCTCCCTGGCTTCAAATGCCAGCAAAAATGGACCCCGCTTGGTTGTTTTCCTTCCTGTGTCTGTGTAGGCTGCTTTTGCAATTGAAGAAGAGGGAAGAGAAAGTTAAAGGACAGAGGTGGAAAGAACTCAGCAGTGGGTGGCGGGGTCGGATGGGGTGAGGGGTTCTGCACCTTTGGTCCTAACCTCATTCTCCAGAATTCCACCCCTTCCCGCACTCCCCAACGCCTGGCTGTTTGAATTCTGATGACTTGGGGGAATCTTTGCAGGGTGCAGACACTCTTTGTGGAGGTTGATTGCTATCTGTTTGCTTGCTCTGTGTGTGTGTGTGTGTGTGTGTGTGTTACGCCTGGCAGTGCTGGGGTGTGGGGACAGCTCTGGAGTCTGTCCTGGCAGTGCTGGGTCGGGGCTGGAACCCAAGGCTCTCCGGTGGGACCCCCTGCCCGAGGCCCAGGTCCTGTGTCTGCTCAGGCCTCCCTGCAGTCGCCTTCCGCTCTTTCTCCGTGTCGCAGATAATTCATTGGGAGTTTCCTCAGCAGGGAATGGCGTGTAGAGCCGTTAGCTAAAGCTGTGTGGTTGAAAGGCTAGGAGGCTCTGGTCTGGGTCCTGGTTTGGCCAGCATTATGGCCTTCTTGGGGGTCCTCTCAAAGGCCAGTGTTGGCATAGGTCCTCCGCCCCCATGGCCAGGGCGGGTTTTTCTATGTGGATGGAGCCCCCTTCAGCCAGGAGCCGGTACTGCACAACTCTCCGAGGTGCCTGGGAGGTGTGGGAGCACAGAAGGGCTTCCTAGGAGAGAAGTTTCCTTAGGCCCAGGATGAGTTCTGGATCCCAAGCCAGCACCACAAAAGCCTGCAGGGCAGCATGGCCAGGGGTGGCCCAGGAGACGAGGAAGCAACTCGGTAATAGAGACTTTGCTTTGCGTGGATGAGGCATAAGCCCACCACCTCAAGGAAGGAAATACAATAGAAACACAAGGGCTGGAGGCTGGAATCACACTGTTGGGGAGGGTATTTGCCTTGCACGCAGCCAACCCGGGTTCGGTCCCTGGCACCCTCTACGATCCCCCAAGCCCTGCCAGGAGTGATTCCTGAGTGCCAGGAGTAAGCCCTGAGCACTGCCCAGTGGGGGCCAAAAAACAAAACAAAACAAACCCAAAAGAACAACAACAACAACAACAACAAAAGCCAACCAAAATACAGGCACTTGTAAGATCTAGCAAGGTATTAGGCATTAATAGTAAGTAATTAATTGCACTGAATAAATCTAAGCAAAAGTAACAAAGTCTTTTATTTTATTATTATTATTATTTTTGCTTTTTTTGGATCACACCTGGTGATGCACAAGGGTTACTCCTGGCTCTGTACACAGGAGTTACTCCTGGCGTGCTCAGGGGACCATATGGAATGCTTGGTATCAAACCCAGGTCGGCTGCATGCAAGGCAAATGCCCTACCCGCTGTGCTATCTCTCTAGCCCCAAGTCTTTTACTTTTGAGTAGGAGTGTTGCTCAGGGCTTACTCTTGGTTCTTCACGCAGGAATTATTCCTGGCGGGACTCTGGTGACCCTAGGTAGCACCTGGCATTAAACTGGGGTCGGCCACATGCAAGGCAAGTACCTTACCAATATCTCTCTGGTCCCAAGTCACATTGGCCGGATTTGGGGTACTTTTGGTGATCCATCCTTGGAAGTACCCCCACATCTGGTCAGCGTGATTAGGTCCTCATATTCCCACATGACAGCTGCTCTGGGTGAGGGCACTTATGGCTAGCTGCTGTGGACAACTGGATGCTACTCACCACGTGCCCCAGCCAGGTGTGTGTGTGTGTAATTAAAAAAAATTCTTCCCCTCCTCTTTTTGTTACATTGCTGTGACTTTAGTTGTGATACATGCACATGCTTTGTGGTGGCCTTGGGACTCCCAAAACTGTTCAGAATTGAACTCACGGAGGAGGCCCTGGCCTGACACTGGCCAGACTTTATCCCTGGGCCATTGCTGGGCCGAACTGTGGCTCTGGAACAGGGACGTGTGGGGGGGGGTCGAGGGGGGGTGTCTGTGTCCCCCTATGCTCAGAGCAGCTGTTTGCATGGCTTTCTGGCGCTCTTGTCATTGGAGGGGCACTCTGTGAGAAAGTCACAGAGAAGGCCAGGATGAGAAGCTCAGGGCCAGCAGAGAGACTGTCCCCAGTGCCCATGAACTCAGTTCTGCCAGAGCCATGCTGGGTGAGCCAGTGGCAACTAGAACTGGCGAGCGGTTGCAAGAGGTGTGAGAATGTCCAATATTGGGGGTTGAGGGACACACGGGCACCCGTGAAAAAGGCGGGGCCATAGAAACCCAATCCAATGAAATGAGAGAGCCATGAATGGCCCAGTGGGGAGGGGTACAGGGGGAATCTCAGCCTTCAGCTAGTGACCTGTGGTGTGGTGAGGAGTGAGGGGAGGGGGTCTGCAGGGTAGTGCAAGTGTGGGGGTTGTTACTTCCTTGTAGTTAGCTGTTGCCTGAGCCCCATCCTAGGGGACCAGTGTTCCTGTTCTCACCGGGGATTTTGGGTCATTAACAGTTTTCACAGAGAATGGAAACCAGGAGTTCATGGTAGCTTAGATATTCCTCCTTCCATGGAACTCAAAGGAGCCTATTTAAAAAAAAAAAATGAAGCCAGATGCTCAGAGCATTTCGGCTTCTGGAGGGACTGTCCAGCCCAGCTCTGAAACGGAACATCCTCCCTGCTCTCCACGCTGATTACTGTGTCTGAATGAGGACAGCAACTGGATCGATCCATTGTACAAAACCCAATGGTGATGAGCCAGAGCAGCCGTAACTCCCATCCCCCGCCCAAGAAGTCCACTTTCTCTTCATGGGATTTCTCTTGTTGAGCAGATTATTTCATTCTGGTGTGTGTGTGTGTGTGTGTGTGTGTGTGTGTGTGTGTGTGTGGTGTTGGGGCCACACCTGGTGATGCTCAAAGGCTTACTCCTGCCTCTGCACTCAGGAATTCCTCCTGGTGGTGCTCAGGGGACTATCAAGGGTGCCGGGGATGGAATCCAGGTCAGCGATGGGCCAGGCCAGAGCCCTAGTCACTGTCCTATGGCTCTGGTCCCTCTGATTCTTTGTTGTTGTGGTTGAAGCAAGATCATGTTTATTGGAACTCATTTAGAGAGATGTAGGGAGAGAAAGGGAGAAGTACATGTTCGAGAGAGAATACGGGCCAGCAAAGAAACAGAGACAAACAGGCAAGGGGCTTGAAGAGCAACCCCCCTCACTGTGTGATTTTTTATTTTGCAATTTTATTTTAGTTTTTGTTTTTGGGTCGCACCCAGTGTTCAGGACTTCCCCCTATCTCTTGTTTAGTGGTCCCTTCTGGTCTTACTCAGGGGTCTCATGGGGCACTGGGCATCAAACTGGGGCCAGCTGCGTGCAAAGCAAGTCTCTTAACCTCTGTACTTTTTGGTCCTAGCTGGAAAATATTTTGAATCATTATAGAGGGCTAGAGAAAGAGTACAGCGTTAAGGTGCCTTGCATGTGGCCAATTGATGGTCCACTGAGCACTGCTAGGCGTGAACCCTGAGCACAGAGTCAGTCGTAAGCCCCGATCACGGGTGGTAGATATTCTTCCCAACCCCTGCTCTGTCGCACGTCATGATAGAGTCCCTGTGAGGTTTTCTTTCATTTTTCAGAAGATAGTTTTCAGCAGAGCAGCTCTTGATGTGTGGGATGAGGGATTCTGGGATGTTTCGTCCAGGCTGGACTGTTGTCCAGAGCTCCCGTCCAGATTTCTCTATTTATGGGGGAAAGAAACGGATTCCCCCGTGGATAGGTCTATGCCAGCCCCGCGGCCCCCCTCCCCCCAGGTGACCTGCTGCTGTACTTAGGGTTGCCAGCCAGTCTGGAAATGTGTCGGTGGCTTCCGGTCCTGGAAGAACCTGATTCTTGAACAGGCAGTTCCTGCAGGACAGAGAAAGGCAGTGAAAGCATTGGATGTGGGCACGATCTCGCCCGCAGCAGCTCAGCTGAGCCCTGTGCAGGCAGGGCAGATGGAATCACATCCTTCGGTGGCTTCAGGAAACTGGGAGACCCCCATCAAAGGAGGGCTGTGTGTGAGGTGTTCCAGAGACATCCCCTCCGCCAGTTCATGGCTGCTTCCTTCTGTCCCGGCTTTGCATCTCTGCTCCTCCTCTGACTTCACAGAAGGGCACTGGAGCAGAAAAGAACCTCGGCTCTGAAACTTTCCCACTGCAAGCGGGCTGGCACCCGGTTCTGGTTACTACTGTTCATTGAATGAATAAAAACAACGCACAGGGCATGGTGGCAAGAGGTCACACATCTCTGCCTTCAGTTTCAGTCTTTCCCCTTCCCCCATGGGGTGAGCCCCGCAGATGAGGACGCTGCCTGGGTTGGAGTTGGAGGTGGCCCAGGTGCCTTTAGCCCCAAACCCTTCTCTAGCCGGGGAAGCTAGTATAAAATGCAAAAGTCCCTCTTTTGGGGACTTGCTCCTGATGCCCCATCTAAGTAAGGAACGCGGCGCTGCTTAGTGGCGACGGGTGACGGGCCTCAGCCCTGGGACCCACGGGTGCTCGGTGCATCGCGCGGGCCGGGGGTGTGCGGGGTGGTGGCGGGTGCTGGGGCCCGGGAGCCCCGAGAGAGGCTTTATTGTTACACTGTAACGAGTCTGATTAACATGCTCCCAACACTTTCTCTGAGTTTCTCGGGCTCCTAGCAACGGCGCACAAAGGCGCGGGATTGTCCCGGGCTCCGCGGGGACACGGGACCGCCTTTGATCTGCCACCATTGCAGCGGGACCGCTCGAGGCCCAGCGGTCCCGGCCGGTCGCCGCCAACCCCGACGGGGCGCCCGAGCGGCGAGGCCCGCGCGGCGACCCCGGCCCGGGATGCCAAGCGGTCGGCGGGGAACGCGGGCTCCGTGCGCCCTGGGCGCACGTCCTTCCCCGCGGCTCGTCCAGGCCGCGTCCCTTCCCGTCGGAAGAAACCCCAATGACTGAAAAGCGGCGATCTGCAGTGCGAAATAATAATAATGATGATGATAATGATGATGATGATTTCACAAAGCACCAAAAAAAAAAAAAGTACAAGCGGAGCGTGGGTTCCTCGAGTCTCCAAAGACTATGCTTTTAAAAATTAGTTGGGGGCTGGAGTGACAGTCCAGAGGGTAGGACAAGCACCGCCAGGAGCAATTCCTGGAGTAATCTCTGAGTACCGCGGGGTGTGGCCTCAAAACAAAACAAAACAAAAAAGAAAAAAGAAAAAAGAAAAAAGAAAAACAAGGGGAAAGAATACAACCAACCACATTGGTGGAGGGAATTGGAGTTGGGACATTGTATACCTAAAACGCCATCGTGAATAACTTTGAACACCACGGTGACTTCATATAAAAAAAATTGAAAATAAGTAAAGGCACTAAAGCTGCTTAAAGGGCCGAAGTGGTGCGGGCGTTGGAGAGCCCTGCTGGAACGCGAGGGCTCGGCTGCGGCGCGCGGTCGCCACCGGGCGCTCCTGTTCTCCTCATCACTTTCTCCCGGTCCCTGTTCGGATCGATTATTGGGAGACGTCGCCAGATCGCGCCGCGCCGCGGAGCCCGCGGGGACCCGCTGGCCGCCGGACACCTGGTTCGGTTCCCTCGCCTCCCGCCTCCCGCCGCCCCAACCCCCATCCCACCGCGCTTTCCAGGCTTTGGCATCTCCTGATTTTTCCTTGCACCCCTCGCTCGCGTTTTCGGGGTGCAAACTCGCGGGGAGGGTCTGGGGGCTGCAAGATGCGCCCCGAATCTGGGGCTCAGCCCGAACGCGGGGCTGAGCCGTCCCGCCAAAAGGGAACGCAGATAAGATCTGCTCGGTTTTTTTACCCCCGGGTTGGTGCGCTCAATTTCTCTAGAGGTTAAAACACATCCACAAACAAACAGCCCCCCAAAAATCAGAAAACCCAAACCCCGAAAAGAGAAGATGCTCCGCTTATTCAGGCCAACAGAAACCAGGAAAAACAGATTGTGCGCTAATTGGAAACCGTGTGCTCTTGTAAAAAGCATGTGCCCTTACCCGCCAAATCCCCCTTAAAAACCGCTTAAAAAATGAGACTCCCCATGAAGGTCCGTTTTCTGGACTCTAGCAAACCACCCCCCCAAAAAAAAACCCAAAACACTCAAACAAAAAACAACCAGCAACAAACCCACAAGGGGCTAAGGTGTTGGTGATTTTAGCTACACGAGTATTTCCCAAGGGCTGCACCCTTTCATCTGTCCTGTTGACCTGGGGGAAGAGGAACGAAGCAGAGTTTACTTTCAGATTCAGATTCAAACCCGGAGAGATGTGGGCTGGGAAGAGCCAGCAGACGGCCCCAGGAAGCGCCCCCCCCTCCAGATACCCCGGGAACTTCCCAACTCGCTGTCTGGCAGCCGGGACTACTGTCACCCTCAAACTGATCCTAGGTGCGACCCTTTCTACATTAAAATGAGGGTGTCACCGAGCTCATTAAGACCTCAGTAAAACAATGAAGACATTTATCGCCCCCCCCCTCGGGCAAGGTATTAGGGGAATAAAACAATCTAAGCCACAGGGGTCCTATTGAGATTAATGAAAAAATTATGCAAACCCCCCTACCAAAAAAAAAAACCCTCAATTTTCTTATCCTGGGCTTTGCCACCGTGGCCTTGCCCCTGATGATTTATTAAACTAATCTGCAGCCTCTGTGTGGGTACTGCCGGCACAGTCTTGTCCGGGCTCATTTTCTAAGTAATTGTTTCTCATTAGTTCTGATAATGTTTTAATAGTGTTACCCATAATTTAGCCCCCAAGAATGAATCAAGTGTGTGTGTGTGTGTGTGTGTGTGTGTGTGTGTGGCCACAGTGCTTGTGATGAGATTGACACAAAAGAGAAACAGGTGGGGCTGAGTCCTTTCTCCATGGAACAGTCTGGGGGTGTCTGGCAGCATGTGAGGCAGTGGACCCTCAGCCCATCCAGCTCTCCCCTGCTCTCCAATCCCTCTTCCTCATCCTCTATCCAGAGAGAAATTGGGGTGATTCCCAACAAACACCATCCTATCACGAACTTTTTTTTCCCAAGAACATAAGACACCGAGGTTCTCTCAGGCAACTTGGCCCCTACTGGGGCCCAGTTCGCAGAATCAGGGCGGGTGGGGGTGTTCCTGGTTTAGGGGTGGGCTCTGACAGGATCCCTGCCTCGAGACCCCTGGCTGACAGATGGGGACACTTGGAAATCCCATCTTCGACAGGGTCTTGTGTGGCATGAGCTAAAAGGTGACCCAGTCCTGGTGGGGACCCAGGACCCGGAATTGGGCCTGCAGGGGGTGAGGGAAGGCTGGGTCTGGACGGGGCACCCTCAAGCGTCACTCGAGGCGGTTTCTCCCTTCGTCTACACATCTGAGCTGCTCAGAGGGCCATTCCGGAGTCTCTGACGTAGCTGCCTGCGTGACCGATGCTTTTCTGGTCTTCAACAACGAGGGGGGGAGTGCTGGGGGCCAGAGGCAGGTTGCAGGCCTGGCTAGATGGAAGACGATTTGCTTGCCAGGGCCTTGTTCTGGGCAGAGGGGTCTCCTGAGCACAGAGGTCTCTGTCAGCTGACTGCTTCTCCAGGCCCATCACCCCAGCCCAGCCCTGTCTGCAGTCCTGAGGCCAGATGGATAGAGAGGTCAGCTTCCTCCTTCCAGCCCCTTGGGTGGGAGGGGACCACAGTCTGGTTAGGGAGTTGGGCGGGGGGAGGGATTCACAGAGGAGGGGCGACAGCAGAAACTCAGCCAGCTCCCCAAGTTTGAGAACCGTCAGGTGTCTAGGGAGGTACCTTCCGGCTCACATCAGTCTCCGCATATCTGGGGAACCGGGTCATCCCCTTTCTGCTGCGCACTCAGGTGGGGGTGCTGCTGGCCTCTCCTGGGACCAGGTCTTCCTCTGTGCTCAGCTCTAGGCTTTCCTGAGGGACTTTTAAAGTGGGGGACATGCCCTGGTTGGGGTCCACTGGAGGGGAAATGAACAAAAAAGCGGCAGGAGGAGGAGGTGGAAAATGAAAATGAAAACACACACACACAGACACACACACACACACACACACACAACTGTTTTCTATTTACAAATTTAAATAAACAGAACAGCCTTCCCGCAGTGTTGGTGCCGAGGTCATGAAAAGGTTGGTGTCGAGTTTAAAACTTCCCTTTCTGTTAATTTCTTAAAGAACCGTCGTCCGAGGCTCCCGTACAAAGGCTCATGATTTAATGAGGAGCAGAAACAAAATTTCTGATTGTTGGTGTTTCAAATTTCATTGGCGTCCTCTGGCAAACACGAGTTGATCTTTGGAAGCTTCAATACCCTTGAGCTTTCAGAGGAAGAGCACTCGCTGAATGGGGAAGAAAGGCCGGTTGTTATGTTTATTTACCCTTCCTACAAGCCGGGTTAACCTCGCCACTAAGCCCGTTAACCACAGCGCCACCGACCTGCGGCCCATCCCTAATGTCATGCAAATCTCCGGGGACCATACGCCCAGCCCCGCGCGCATTGTGTCCCTCAAACTCGACAAGTTTATTGTGGATACCCACCCCCAATCGGGTCTGCACACGGACCCTGGGGGGTGGTGGGTGTGAAACAAGCTCTGAAGCCAACAGTTCTGCGGGGTGGGGGGGAATCGGAGGAACCGGTGTTTGGTGTTTGTGCATTTCTCAATTTTTATTTAGTTCTGGGGCCACACCTGTCCGTGCTCTGGGCTTACTCTAGGCTCTGCGCTCAGGGAACCATATGGGGGCCTTGGAGTTGAACCCCGGGTTGGCTGTGTGCAAGGCAAGCCAGTGTCTTCCCGGCAGTATTATGACTCCCTCCCCATTGATTTGTTAATTGCTTCGAAAGGGGAATCCAAACCTTCACCCAGGATGAGAGCTTTCCCCTGGGGAACAGGGATATTTCGCGTGGGGGTGGGGTGGGGGTGGCAGCTAACAGCAATCTGTTTTGAAGATTTATTTTTAGATTTTTTAAAAATGGAGGTGGCCATACCCAGCAGTACTCAGGGCCTACTCATGGCTCTTTGCTCAAGGATTACTCATGGCGCTTTGCCGAGGATTTTTTTTCTGCAAGGGGGGGGGGGTGAAAGGGTCTGACCCTGCAATGCTTAGGGGTTACTCCTGGCTCTGCACTCAGGAATCACCCCCTGACTGTGCTCGGGGGACCATATGGGATGCCGGAGATTGAACCCAGGAAGGCCGCATGCCAGGCAAACGCCCTCCCCTCTGTGCTATTGCCCTGGCCTCTCGGGGATTACTCTTGGTAATGCTGGAGACCAGATGGGGTGCCAGGGATCAAACCAAGGTAGACACCTTGCTTGCTTTACTATTTCTCTGACCCCAAAGATTTATTTGTAGAAGGCATCTTTACCAGTCAATTGGACAGTCAGTCGATTGTTACAACCAGTTCTGTTTTGGGACCACACTTAGCAGTGCTCAGGGTTTACTCCTGCCTGGGCTTGGGAATGACATGAGGTTCTGGGGGTGGAACCTGGTTGGCTGTATGCAAGAACCCTACCTTCTGTGCTATCACGCTGGCCTCTGAATTATTTTATCAAAGCCTTGTGTTGGGGTTGGAGAGATAGTCCAGTGGATAAGGCACTATCCCTGGGATGTGGCTGACTCCTGCTCAATCCCTAGCCCCCAATATGGTCTCACAAGCATTGCCAAGAGTGATCCCTGAGTACAGGGCCAGGAGTCAGTCCCAGGCACTGCTGAAGTTCTTCCCCCCACAAAAAAAAGAACAATGTTGATTTTTTTTTCTTTTTGGGTCACACCTGGCGATGCACAGGGGTTACTCCTGGCTCTACACTCAGGAGTTACTCCTGG
>JAOXYA010000041.1:48778887-48806563 GCA_028565675.1 Sorex palustris | reverse complement strand
ATGGTCCCCAGAGCACTGCCAGGAGTAATTCCTGAGTGCATGAACCAGGAGTAACCCCTGTGCATCGCTGGGTGTGAACCAAAAAGCAAAAAAAAAAAAAAAAAAAAAAGAAAAGAAAGAAAAGACCGACCAGGGCTGGAGAGATAGTTCAGCAGGTCAAGTGCTTGCCTTGCACACAGCCAAGGATGGGGTTCCATCCCCCTCATCCCAGATGGTCCCCACAGCATTGCCAGGGGTGATCCCTGAGAGCCGCTGGGTGTGGCCCCCAAATAAAAACAAACAAAAATCAATGTACAAGGGACCACTTAAGGTGACCCCAAGACAGCAGGTGAGGGGGCGTTGCTCAGACTGGTTCTTCGGGACACTTGCCCCCAGGAAGGTTGCCACAAACCTTCATTTTGTTATTAAAAAACAAACCAAATAACAAAGCTCTGTCTGAGAAGCATCAGGAGGGGAATGACAATCTTCAGGAGAAGAGGAACATATTTCATTTTTTTTTTTTTGCCTTTTGGGTCACATCCAGTGATGTGCACAGGGGTTACTCCTGGCTCTGCACTCAGGAATCACTCCTGGAGGTGCTTGGGGACCATATGGGATGTCGGGGATTGAACCTGGGTCAGCTGCGTGCAAGGCAAATGCCCTACCCACTGTACTATTATTGCTCCAGCCAAGAAACCTCATTTCTGACTTCCTTCAGAGCACAGGGAAGAGCCCAGACAGGAATCCCCAGAAGCGAATTGTGAAGGGAGGCGGGAAGGGGGGGGAGACTGAGCCATTTCTGGGGAACTCGAGCCTCGGCAGGCACAAGGGGATGTACCGGGAACTCTGCCCATCCCTCTCCCACCCCCAGAAGCCCTCCTTGCTTACCCACTCCTGACTGGGGGTAGAGCAAGTACGCTCTCCCACAAAGGGACACAGCCCAGGCTCAGGACTCCAGACTGGGCTGCTGGCTCACAGGCCGTGCTTAGTGATTCCTGGGAACAGGCAGAAAGGCACCTATGAGCTAAGCCATCGCCCTCTCAATCCATGCGCCGGTTCCATTTTCACCAGGGACATCCTGCCACCCTCCCCTCCCTTAATCCACAAAACGCATCACGGGGCACCTATGAAGTGTGTGTGTGTGTGTGTGTGTGTGTGTTTGTGTGTTTGTGTGTGTGTGTTCTTGGCTGCCTCAGAGACCAGAGCAGCCCACAGAGTGCCTTTCCCAGAGAATCTGCCATCTTTGGTTTCTTTTTTTTTTTAAATAAGGCAGTCACTTTATTTATTTATTTTTTGGCTCACACCCGGCGATACACAGAAATTCCTGGCTTTGCACTCAGGAATTACACCTGGCGGTGCTCAGGGAAGAACCATATGGGATGTTGGGAATCGAACCAGGGTCGACCACGTGCAAGGCAAACGCCCTACCCGCTGTACTATCACTCCAGCCCCCATCTTCAGCTTCTTAAACGCCCCAGTGATTCACATAAACCTACTAATGGTCAAAGCAACACCAGGGCTGGAGGATGGCTTCCTAGACAAAGACCCATCACAAAGCCAACACCCGACTTCTGGCTACTGCCCCCAAGAACAAAATGTGGGTGCATTGGTGCCCAGGCTCGGCTCTCAGTAACGTCACCTGGCCCTTCCCTTGGAACCAAGACTTCCCTGGGAAGTCGCAGCATCCACACGGGACTGACTGCCTGCACCCCACCTGGCTGCCCGCACCCCACCGCCAGCTGTGGAAATGGGGGAGTCTGGCCTCTGGAAAGTGGGTGGTGGCAACGCATTCCCTGGCACTTGGACAGCTATGCTGTTTGCAGCTGTCTCGGTCTGGGCTCCCACCAACCTTGGCCCAGTTACTCAGATCACCAGCTGGGGTGGGGGTGGGGGGCTCTAACCACTGTGCTTCCAAAGGTTCAAGGAAGGTCCCAGCACAGGGACCCCTCTGGGCGACACTGGCATGGTAGGGTATGGCTCAGGTCCACCAGTGAGGCTCAGAGCCCCAGAAGGACACGGGCTCCGTCCTTGGACACACGTCACTGGAGGCCAACTCTGCCTTAAAGCCCTGGGTCCAGGTCAGCGTTTGATGCATCACAGGCTTTTTCCTCAGTAGAACAGACAGGGGCACAGTGAAAGTATTTCCAATACTGTAGCACTGTAGCACTGTCCTCCCGTTGTTCATCGATTTGCTCGAGAGGGCACCAGTAACATCTCTATTGTGAGACTTGTTGTTACTGCTTTTGGCATATTGAATATATATTATAATACACACACACACACACACATATATATTTGCACGAGTGATAGCAAACAGTGAAAGTATTTTGAAACTAAGGGTCCAGAACAAAAAGATCTGGGAGGAGAAAGCATGTCAGTACAACAATCCTGCACTTCCCTTTTTGTTTGTTTTGTTTGTTTTTTCTTTAGGAGGGTTACGCCCAGGGGTGATCAGGGCTTACTCCTAGCAGTGCTGGGGGAACCATCCATGGTGATGGGGATCAAACCCAGACCAGGGCCAACTGCAGGCAAGGCAAGAGTCTTGATCTCTACACTATCTCTCCAGCCCAGAACTTTTCATTATTTTTGGTGAGGGCAATTGGCCATGCCCTGGAGCTCAGGGGTTACTCCTGGCTCTGCACTCAGGCATTATTCCTGATGTTGCTCAGCAGGGGTGAGGCGGGGAGGGGGTGTTATGGACCATATGGGGTGCCAGGGACAAAGCCAAGGTCAGCTTCACACAAGGCAAGTGCCCTACCCACTGGACTATCTCTCCAGCCCCAGAACTTTCCATTTAAGAGTTACCCAACGTGCAAAGGTTGGGAGATAGAATGAAGGGTCCCCATGAACTCCTTCAGCTTCACTTCCGTTTCCCCTAATCAGACCAGAGATGATTGTAACAATCACATCAAATCTCCTAAGGCAAACAACTATAAGCAGAGAAGGATAATAATATTTGCCCAACATCAGTTTGGCCATCGTAGAAAAGGCAAATTGGTGCATAATGAACAAGTTGTTGGTGAGGCTTCATCTGCATCTTTTAATTGGTGTTAATTAGATTAGGACTGAAATTTCCTTAATCCTCTATCTTGCCTTTTTTTTTTTTTTAATGCAAACTCAATTTCTCAGCTGGATGTTAAAGTCTCCCATTAATTACACTTTTGTCCCGGGGAGCCTCTTCCCCATGCTGACCTCCATGTCCCAGGCAAGGAAATTCCCAAGGGCCCCAGACTGACCTTTTTGGGGGAAATCAGGCAGAGTGAGAACTGACACTTTGGGGGGGTAGAGAAAATCCCCCCAAAGTCCCCCCCGCCAATCAGACTGGCCGCCATGAGCCAACCAAGGGCCGACTCTGCAGGACAGTGCCCGGCATTTGGTGGCTGTAAATCACCGCCCAGATGGCATTCCCAGACCAGGGCAGGTGCGGGGGAAACAGCGCTGACAAAATGGGCAACGCGGGGCGCAGACAAGAGCCCGCCTTCAAATCCCAAGAATAACAATGCACGGCCTTCAACCAATTGCCCAGCAGAGAAGGATTGGGGTCCCCGGGTCCAGTGCAAATGGAAGGCAAATGGAAGCCCTTTGGTAAATTAAGTTGCACGTCTCATAAGGTTTCCTCCAAATGCCTTGGCCTGCATGTCAGAAGAGCCACAAAACCCACTCAACGTCGGCCCAGGCAAGGTGAGCCAAAATAAAATTTTATGTAGTCAAGGTCTTTTGATAGTTCTTTATCCACTGCTTTTTTTTCTCATACGATACAGTAGTGATGATTAAAACCTGATGTGTACTGCAAAAGGGTTGGTGGGGGAGAGACTATAAAACATTTTATGTACAAATAAAACGGTAGCCATTAAGTTTCGCTATGATGTCTGAGTCGATAGTCCACATGAAAACATGATAAAACAACTGTAAACTGATTATGATCAAATGTAATTACAATGACTTGTCTCCAATGAATGACATCAACTCCACACAATCACAGAGTTCTCCGAAATTACGTTGGGCAAAGAACCAAGAGAACACTATATCCTTTCTTCGCTGAAGGCATTTTGCCAAAGAAATCGCAAACACACAAGCTTTAATAACCACAGCCAAAAAAAGCACTTGGGAACTCATTATGGAAACGTTTAAAACCTTGCACGCGCACGCGCGCACGCAAACACACACACACAGAAATACGGTCATATTTGATAAAATCCTTAGATTTTATGAAGCCCTTTTATATTGATACAATTCCATCAAAAAAGATTGTGTTGGAGATTTTAATTCTGGTGCTCCCCAAAAGAAAATCTCCTATCCAAAGACTATATAGGCAAGAACCAGCGTCACCCCCCTACCTCACCCCCAGAGTCAATGCATTTGGCTGCTTTCCCTGGCATCTTTATTTTGGAGATGCTGTAAGAAAATCGACTTGAAGATTTATCGGCAGCTAAGAGTAAACAATGACCTGGATTCTGAAATAACCTTCTTTCCCCCGACACACTACTACAGATGGACAATCTCCTTCACCCCCTGCCCTTTGAGATGTGGCCTTCCCTCAATATGAAGTTCCCAGACTGAGGAAAGGAAAACAAAGCATTCATTTGGCCTGGTGGGCAGTCCACTGCAGTGGGGATAAGGGGGCTTTGGGGGGGGCGGGGCGTGAGCATGCCCACTTGCCCGCTTGGCCTCTTTGACCTCTGGGCCTGGCATGGTGCCGTGCTCATTCCGGAGACCCTGGCAACATTACTAAGAAAACAGAGGTCTAGTTGTGTATCCGAGTATTGGTCCTCAAAAACCGACGTTCATGTAAAAGCCTGTCATTATGCTCAGATGATCCAAACACTTAGCGACTCATCGCCAGATAAATATAAATACATGTGGTTAAATTCAATGGTACATCACCCAGCCATCTAAGAAGCAGAGAGCGAGAGCGAGAGCGAGAGAGAGAGAGAGAGTGCAGGGGTGAGGGTCTTTGCACGTGGGCACTACTGGCTCGATCCCCAGACCCTGCAAGGAGCAAGCCAGCAAGCACTACCTCGTGTAGCTGTCCCTCAACACACACACACACACACATGCACACTCACACAAACACAGAGGCCATATATATTCTCCAGAAGGGCAGCAGCCACAGAAAGACCGTGTCCATGCAGATGGAGAGACAGAGATGGTCCCTGGGACTGGGTGACAATGACTGCTCAGGGGAGGGGCTTCTCTGCTGGTTTGTCCTGGGATGATGGGTATGCCCAGCACACTCCAGGGCTACCTGTAGCTCAGCGTTGGGGGAGCTCGGTTTGTGAGCTCCTTCTAGGGCCTGGAGGGACTATGC
The DNA here is from genome assembly GCA_028565675.1 of Sorex palustris. Lineage (NCBI taxonomy): Eukaryota > Metazoa > Chordata > Mammalia > Eulipotyphla > Soricidae > Sorex > Sorex palustris. The sequence goes on along the minus strand of JAOXYA010000041.1, from coordinate 48,801,276 downwards.
AACCGGGCACCTACATGCCAGGCCTGTGCTCAGCCCTCTGAGCTATTTTCCTAGCCCCAGAGATGAGTTTCTTTTTCTTGTTTTTATTTTGGCCACCTGGTGATGATCAGGGGTTATTTCTGCTTCTACACTCAGGATCAGTCCTGGTGGTGCTCATGGACTCTATGGGATGCCAGGGATCGAACCTGGGTCAGCCGTGTGCAAGGCAAGAGCCCTCCCCGCTGTCCTATCGCTCTGGTCCCTGAGGTTTCTTCCTACGATAACAGAAGTGTTTTAAAATTGCTTGCAATGACGTTCACACAACTCTGTAAATGACATATTGTGTATTCAACATACAACCTATTGAGTTGTATAGATACATTAGGAGGGTATCTGTGTATTACAGAGGTTATATTTCAATCATGGTATCACTGTCTTTCCGTTGTTCTTCGATTTACTCGGGCAGGCGCCATGTCTCCATTCGTCCCAGCCTTGAGATTTTGGTAGCCTCTCCTTACTCATCTTTCCTAGCGTATTGGAGGCTCTTTCAAGGTCAGGGGAATGAGATCCATTATTACTGCTGTTTTTGGCATATCAAATATGCCACAGCTAGCTTGCTAGGCTCTGCTATACGGGCGGAATACTCTTGGTAGCTTGCCAGGATCTCCGATATAATATATATATATATATATTCGCACTGTAGTACTGTCCTCCCATTGTTCATCGATTTGCTTGAGCGGGCACCAGCAACGTCTCCACTGTGAGACTTGTTACTGTGTTTGGCATATCGAATATGCCACAGGGAGCTTGCCAGGCTCTACCGTAGCTTATATATATATATATATATATATATATATATATATATCAAGCTGCTAAAATATTTGGGAACCAGAGGGAGTTTGGCTCCCACCCTGCGCTGCTAAGGGCTTAGTCCTGGCTCTGTGTTCAGGAATCACTCCTGACAGGGCTCAAGGGACCCTCTGCGCTGCCGGGGATCAAGCATGGGGCAGCTACATGCAAGGAGAGAGCCTTCACCTCTGCACAATTCCTCGGGCTCTGCTGAAACAAACGGCAGAAGTAAAACAGTCTCAAGGTCCTCAAATGTCTGTCCGTCTGTCAAAGCCTCAGGGCCAGCCCCGAGGAAGAACGAACATGGACCCAGGGCATAGCATGGCACAGGGGAAGGACCTGCCCTGCAGACTGAGGCCGGGAGTTCCATTCCCAGCGCCCCCACGTGTGCTGAGTGGGGTTCGGACCCCCAGGCACAGAGTGTGTGATCCCGATTCAGGGGCAGCTCAGAGGAGGGAAATGCAAAGAAACACGGCAGCACGGGTCTACGTGAGATGAGCATGATGCCTGACACCAAGGCACTGCAACAACACATAAAAATAACTGCGACCAAAAAAAAAAATGTTTTTGTCTGGAACGATGCCTGACAGTGCTCAGGGATTCCTCCTGGCTCTGCACTCTGGAATCCTTCTGCATGGAGCTTGGGGGACCCGAGGGATCAAACTCGGGGTTGGCCTCATGCAAGGCAAGGGCCTTGCCCATTGTTCTATCACTCCAGCCCTCATAAACACTTTCCAAAGACTGATGAGGAGGCTGGAGAGATAGCACGGCGGGGAGGGTGCTTACCTTGCATGAGGTCGGCCCAAGTTTGATCCCCAGCACCCCCTATGGTCCTCTTAGCCTCACCAGGAGTGTTCCCTGAGAGCACAGAGACAGGAGTCATACCCGAGCACTGCCAGGTGTGGCCCAACTGCCGTCATCCCCACAAAAAAGCACAAGATTGATGAGGGCCAGAGAGAAAGCTCAATGGGCAGAGTACATGAGGCTGGGGTTTGACTCCTGGTACCACACAGGAGACCCCAAGCCCTACGCCAGGAAAACCCCTTCCCTCAGCACCAACAGGTACGGCTCCAAAATCAGAGTAACAAAAGAGGGGCAAGACAGAAAGTACCAGGGCTGGAGTGATAGTACAGCGGGTAGGATGTTTGCCTTGCATGCGGCCAACCTGGGTTCTGATCCCCAGCATCCCATATGGTCCCCCGAGCACCACCAGGAGTAATTCCTGAGTGCAGAGCCAGGAGTAAATCCCTGTACATCACCGGGTTGTGACCCAAAAAGCAAAAAAGAAAAAAAAATTTTTAATTTTAAAAAAGAGAGAAAGTACCACAATAAAAAAGCACCACTGGAGCTGGAGTGATAGTGCAGTGGCTAGGCTGTTTGCCTTGCACACAGCCGACCTGAGTTCGATTCCCAGCATCCCATATGGTCCCCCGAGCACTGCCAGGAGTGTGCATCGCTGGGTGTGAACCGAAAAGCAAAAACAAACAAACAAAAAGCACCACGTGAGTTCCGTGGCACATGGCCAACCCAGGGATCGTACCAGGCACTACCATATCCCCAAGTCAGGAGCGACCCCTAAGTGCAGAGCAAGCAGCAAGCCCTGAGCACTACCAGGAGTGATCCCCAAGTGCAGAGCCAGAAGTGGCCCAAAATTTGGTAGAAAGAACCAGAAAATAAAAAAATAAAACTTACTGGGCTGGAGCAATAGCACTGCGGGTAGGGAGTTTGCCTTGCATGCAGCCAACCCCGGTTCAATTCCCAGCATCCCATATGGTCCCCTGAGCACCACCAGGAGTAATTCCTGTCCATCGCTGGGTGTGACTCAAAAAGCAAAAAACAAAAAAACAGACAAAAAAAAACTTACTGTTATAGCCTTCTCTGGTTATGACTATTATGACTAGTAAGTTTCCAGGTTTTTTGTGGGGATAGTAACAGAGTGTATGCAGACACTGAAATACAACACTGTACATATCTGAAACTCAGGAACAGCAGCAAACCCATGTGACCTCAATAAAAACACTGTCACTAAGAGGCCCTGTCCTCCTGGCAGGCCTGGGGCCATGAGTTTGATAGCCAGTGCTGCCCCACAGATGCCACAAGCTGAGTGCATTGGGCAGCCCTGCCATGGGGGTTCCTGGGGCCACACCCCCCACCCTCAAGCCTCAAGCAAGAGTTTGGCCCGTGACCAAGCGAGGTGTGCATCTCCTGGCCATCGCAACGACAACAAAAAACAACAGCAACCCAGGGAAAGGAGAGGGGAAGCCTTTGCATGGGCTAAAAGGAAAAAAAAACAAGCAGCCCCCATCTGTGAATTTGCTGTTCCCTCCCCGAGAGGGCCCAGCTGCAGCAACTCAGCTAATAATCTGAGATTCTGATCACAGGGGCTGTGACAGTCACCAACACTCCTCCCGGAATCCACATGTCTGTGTCAAGCCATCCCCATGCCTGCACTGCCCTCCCGTTGTTCACTGATTTGCTCGAGCGGGCCCAGTAACGTCTCCATCATGAGACTTCCTGTTACCGTGTTTGGCATATCGAATACTCTCGGTAGCTTGCCAGGCTCTCCTAGAGGGGTGGAGGAATCGAACCTGGCTTGGCTGGGCTGGCTGCGTGCAAGGCAAACGCCCTACCGCTGTGCTATCACTCCGGCAAGCCTGCACATGATACTAAAAAACCCAAGTGAGGGAGGGACCACCGGGCATTAGGGAAGACGCCTGCCTTGCACGTGGCTGATCCCGGTTTAATCCCCAGCACCCCATACGCCCCTGTGGTCGCCCAAGCCTGACCCAGAGTAACTGCTGAGCACAGAGCCAGGAATAAAGCCCTGAGCACCGGCGGGTGTGGCCTAAAGTCCAAAACAAAAGACAAAAAAGCACCAACGGATCAATCATGACTTAGGTCTCTGACCCTGCCGTGTGGGCTGAAGCTTTTTCTTGATTCTCCCACCCCCTTTTTTATCCCTCCTTCTGTTTTTAGGGGCTGAGGGGGCTCTTAAACAGTGCTCAGGTGACTCGAGGCTACTTAGGGGTTGTGATACTCTGCACATAGGGTCAGAGGGTCCAGTGCTCATGATGGTTCTGCAACACGGGGGCTCAAGGACTGCCAGGGCTATACCTGGGGGTACCTGGAAGGCCAAGCATTGCTCAGGACTGAACTTGGGGCCTCGCGAGCGCCAGGGGTATGCTCCAGACACCTTTTTCTTTACTTAGTTAGAAAAAGCCCAAGTCATGCCCAGGACCCAGTGAGCCAAGGGGTCAGCTGGCTACAAGGGAACCGTGGTGGTTGTGTGGGTGATACCCGCTCCCTGGTTCTGAGTTTCACACCTGCTCATTAGAAAGTTTGTCCTGGGCTTCACGCAGGACCTGTGGGCAAACTTCAATGGTTCCACAAATTTCACCTTTTAGAAAGCAACTCACATTTCTTTTCAGCTTTTTGGGGTCATACCCAGCGATGCTCAGGGGTTACTCCTGCCTGGCTCTGCACTCAAGTATTACTCTGGGTAAATGAGACCATATGGGATGCCAGGGATTGAACCCAGGCTGGCCACATGCAAGGAAAATGCCCTCCCTGCTGTACTACCACTCTGGCCCCGCAATTCACATTTCTAAAGCTAAGCAGCCCCAGCACCACAGCAATAGTACATCTGGTAAGGTGCTTGCACTATCAGGAGTAAGCCCTGAGCATTGCTGGGTGTGGCCCCCAAGCCAAAATCAAAATAAAACAACAACAACAACAACAACAACAACAAAGACCAGTAGCCCCATAGAATGGGAAGCAGCAGACAAAAAAAAATACTGCTGGGCTGGAGAGAAAGGATGGGGTGAAGGTGCTTGCGTACACACAGCTGACCCCAGTTCCATCTCAGCATTTGATCCCCTGCACCCTGCACAGAGTGACCGCTGAGAATCACTGGGTAGGACCCCATGCCTCCTCAAAATAATTTTTTGCTCGAGCGGGCCCAGTAACGTCTCCATTTTGAGACTTGTTGTTACTGTGTTTGGCATATTGAATACGTCACGGGGAGCTCGCCAGGCTTTGCTGTGCGGGCGAGATACTCTTGGTAGCTTGCTAGGCTCTCCGAGAAGGGCGGAGGAATCGAACCCGGCTTGGACGGGCTGGCTGTGGGCAAGGCAAATGCCCTACCACTGTGCTATCGCCTCAAAATAATAATAATAACAATAATACTTTGTTTAGTTTTGGGGTCTCACCCAGCGGTGTTCAGGGATCACTCCTGGTGGGTTTGGGGGACCCTATGGGATGCCAGGGATTGAAGCTGGGTTGAATGCATGCAGGGCAAATGCCTGACCCTCTGTGCTATGTATGGCTCCTACCCTTGGAAAGACAGTAACACTTCTTAACTCCAGCCTGGTGTAGCTCAGCTATCGGCAAACTCAGGGGCCCTGCCACCTCCTGATGGGGGCGCTGTAGGGACTTTAGACTTGGCCTTGCTCCGTCCGGCTGCCACCCCCTAGTGTGTGTCTGACTGCAAGGCAAAGGCATCTGCAAGGCGTTGTCCTCAGCCTGCCATTGGGGCTCTCCCCACCCCAAGAAGAGATGCCCCTTATAGAGAGTTAGTTGGCTGAAGGGAAATACTCACACGGGTGATGTGTGGATGGCAGGTGTGGTGAAAAGCAGCAGCTCCTGCGTCAGAGGGGCAAGATCCGGGCGGGGTCTTGCCAGCACATGTGGACCATGGCGCCTACCCCATCAGCCTGCTCACCCCCCTCGCCCCGCCCCCCGTGAGCACTGTGTGGGTCCAGCTCTCGGCTTCACCCACCTGGAGACAGGCATAAGGGGGCACGTAGAAAGAGTTCTGAGCCGTTGCTCGGGCCCCCAAACATGGGATGATTTCTTTCTTTTTTCCTTTTTCTCTTTTTTGGTTCTTGGGCCACTGCAGGTGATGGTCGGGGATCACTCCTGGCTGGGATCAGGGCAACCCACTGGGGTGACTGGGGGTCATGTGCTCATTCAGATGCAGGGAGGGGTGTGGTTCAGCCACACACAGGGAAGCACCAGCCCTCCATGCCCCAGTGGGATGACCTTCTAAACAAAGTGCCCACAATGTGCGCATTTGTGCATGTGTGTACAGGGGGCCGGCTCTCTCTGGCATACATGGCACAGCAATGGCAAAAAACAAGGATTCAGGAAGAGAGAAGGGAGTGGCCTCCCTGGGGAAAAAGTCTCTGTTCATGGCTCACGGGGCGGAAGCCTTGCTACAGACCCTCAGCCTGGAACTCAGCACAGAATGACAAACCCGCCTGCCAGGAACCCTAAAGGATGCACTCAGACTAGGCCTGTCCCAGCTCAGGGCTCAGCCTGGGGCACTCCACTGCTGCATCTAGAAGCCTTTCTATCCCAAGTGCTCTTAGAAGCCAAAAATAGGGATGTAAAGGGGAAAGAGAAACTTTATAATATATGTGCAACTGTAGCAGCCAAACAGGAAACCCTTAAGAGGTAAAGAAAACAAAGTAACAAAGTGGAAAGTGTGCCTCCCTCCCTCAAAAAAACACAATAAATAAGAAAACAATAAAGTGTGCTTTGCGAGTTTCGACCCCAACTTGATCCCCAGCAGCTTGTGGTCCCCTAAGCCTCGCTGGCAGGGATTCCTGAGCACAGCTTGGGGGGAAGTTGCCAGTCACTGCCAGTGTGACTCTAAAGTTCCCTCCCCCCCAAATGTAATAATTTGGTTTTGGGCCACACCTGGCAATGCTTGGGGGACCATATGGGATGCCGGAAATTGAACCCTGGTTCGTGGCGTGCAAGGTCAATGCTCTACCCACTGTACTATTTTTTGCTCTGGTCCCCAAAAATTGTCATTTGAAACCCGTCTCCCACTCTACATTCCCAGTCTGGAATGCGAGGGGGAACCAGGGGATATCCATTCCCCCTCCTCCGCTTTCTGAATCCTCCAACCTCACCCCAGTTTGGTAACAAGATCGTGGGAGAAGACCCCGTGAAAGTTGTGAGAGTGCCTGAGAAGGTTTTGCAAGCAGCGATAAGCCACTTCTGGCTCTCAGTGCCTCCAGCCCCCTTCAAAGCTGAGGCCCCAGTAACACACTGGGGGGCTCCATCTCCAACCTGCCACAACATCTTGATTCTCTTTTTCAGTCTGGGGGACACACCTGGTGGGGCTCGGGGGTACCCTATGCGGTTGGTGGTGTGCAAGGTCAACTCCTTAAATCTCCTATGGGTGCTCTCCACACTCTCTCTACCAAATTCTGCACCACCATATTTTGACATGTGTTCATTCAGATGCAGGGAAAACACACACACACACACACACACACACACACACACACACACACACACAGTGCCCCAACCCCAAGTTAAAAGATGAAAAGGAATCCCCCTGGACCAGCTCTGGGGGAGGGATTAGAAATTGGGCACAAGGTCTTTCTAGAAGCATCTGTGGGGGTCGGCAGGGTGGGTGTTGTTCTGGGGGCTCCCCCTCTCCCCAGCAGCTCTGTCCCTGAAGGGCGAGTCAGGCTGTTCAAAACCAGTGTTAGCGGTCACATCACAGGGGGCCAGGCTGGAGGCTACACTTGGAAACGTAGCCCCCATTTGGGGGGAGGGGGAGGAGACAGCCACCCCTTTCTTCTTCCTCCCCTTCTTTCCTTTTCTTTTCTTTTCTTTTTTTTTTTTTTTTTGCTTTTTGGGTCACACCCGGTGATGCACAGGGGTTACTCCTGACTCTGCACTCAGGAATTTTACCCCTGGCGGTGCTCAGGGGACCATATGGGATGCTGGGAATTGAACCCGGGTCGGCCGCATGCAAGGCAAACGCCCTACCCACTGTGCTATCACTCCAGCCCCTCTTTTCTTTTTGTTTTGGCGCCACACCTGGCTCAGGGATCATTCCTGGCAGGACCCCAGGGCCTATATGGGATGCTGGGGATGAAAGTTGTGTCAGGCATGCACTACACAAGTGTGCTACCTACTGTAGTCAGTGTGTACCCACTGTACTCAGGCCTCAGGCAGTCTGGGGGACCTTATGGGGTGCGGGGGATCAAAACCAAGTCTGCTGCATGCAAAGCCAGTGCCTACCTCCTTACCTGCTGTGCTATTGCCCCAGCCCCCAAGGCAGCCCTTTTCACCCCATGTCCTTCCCACCCTAAGGACCTAATGACCCTCCGCGCAGTCCGGCTCTCAGCCTTTCTTCCTAAACAACTCCAGTGCAGCGGAACCCCAGTTCGTGCCTAGCAGGTGGGCTAGAATGAATGGGGCGTCGGAGGGGGGGTGGGTGTCTCATGATTCTCTCGGGCTGGAACCCATCATAAATGCCTTCCCGGATGGATCTTGGAAATGATTAATCTCTCAGATTAACTGGATGGGCTCAACTATAAAAATATTTTTAAAAAACAGTCAGGTCGTTAAAGACCGACAGATTTCAGCACCATCTGGGCTCGGCGGTCAGGGCGGCGAGAATTCCATCAAACGGCTGAACGGTGCAGGATCCGGGAGGCCCATCTGTTTGCCGAGCGCGAATCCGTCCAACAGTTTGGCCATTTTGATGTTCTCGTTGTTTAAAGAAAACCCTGGAAACACCAAGAGTTTTTTTTTTTTTCTTTCCACTTCGAAACTTCTTGAATGCAAACTGTTCGCTAGAGATGGTCCCAATCAAAGGCAGAAACAACGAGGCTTAATTCGGTCCCGGGAATTTATGAACAGACTTATTTTCATACAACTATCTATTTTCTGGAGTGCTTTTTTTTTTTTTAACAAAACAACCTTTGGGACAGGACATTCAGATTTTGGCCCCCTAGGACTTCTTATGTTTGTGTTTCTCATTATTGTGGAAAAGGATTTTTCTTCCCCCCTTGCATGGAAAACAATGCATGGGCTTTTAAGTCTTATAAGAAAAATATTTGTCTTCTTTCATATTCACTTCTTCCTCTTCTGTTTCCATCAACAGAACTATCTGAATGAAAGCATTAAAATAAAAGGGATATTTCTGAGAACTGCCGAGGATAACCCTCAAACTATTTTAATGTTTAAGAAAGACGTCTATTGAACTGGAGAGATAGTACACCGGGTAAGGCGCATGACTTAGCTGCGGGTCTCTGCCACCACATATGGTCCCCCAAGCCGCACCACGAGTGATCCCTGAGTAGAGCTGGGTATGGCCCAAAATTATACATGCACAAAGAAACACATATAAATATATATACAACACGCACATATACACACTTTTTAATGAGTCTCCTGGTTTTTAGAAATTGCTCTTAACCTGTAGCATTTTGGATCTCCTCCATGTACAAGGCTCCACTATAATAAACTTAGGAAACACTAATCAGATTTTCCCATGCCCAATAATACAGCTCTATTTCTGAACATAGCTGTAAATTCCCCCCTTCAAAACAAATACTCTGCTGGCCACCTACCTGATCTTTAACAAGTGAAGAGAAAAAAAAAATATTTGACAATAAATGTACTTTGGCTCTTTGGAGATCGCATGCCCCCAAATCATATTTTTAAATTACAAGCCAGACTGGCCTTTAATTAGGAGTTTTCCTTTATAATATTGTGACTGTAATTTGTCTTCAATTGTGATTGTCATTTGTCTTTAGTGTATGGTGGGGAATTTTTTTTACCATGCTATAATTATGTAGCATATTATGATATTTTGTAAACATATGAAGCACTCATAAAACCAGGATTCATGTAATTGCAGATCCCATACTTTTCTAATTTTATTTCTTGTCTTTCGGGGGTCATCATCTACAGAAATTACATGAAACCAAAATAACCCTCTAGACTCAGGTTTTCATTTTCTAGCCATTTCGTATTACCAATGACACTTTCTCAAACAAAGGTTCGCTGGTTACACAAAGCTGGTATAGACACGTTAGGAGCTAATTCATTTATTGCTTCCTTATCCATAAAACCAGAAGAGGAACATCCTCGAAGAACCCATTCAAGGATTCAGGAGTGTTTTCAAAAGTACATTAAAAGTTAAAAGACGCTCTTCCCATGCTCGGTGTCATTTGTAATCATCCAATCATTCCATAACCCTGTGGAACAAAAATAACAAACAAGCCATCCTTCCTCCAAATTTCCCCTAAATAAATAAGCCCATTGATTGGATTCTCTCTACAGCATCTCAGTAGCCAGCCTTAGTGCTGGATGCCAGGCAATTAGAAAAACTGAGAAAAATGCCCTGGTGCAGGATGCATTTTCAACCTCGGCGGCAGTTGTCAAATCGTCTGAAAAGTTGCTGGAGTTGCCTGCTGCCCGCACCCCTCATCCCTCGCGGAAAATGTCAGGGAGCAGGAGTTAGATGCCCTGACACAGCCAAGGGTTGGGAGTGTGGACTTTGGTTTGTCCTTCAAGCTTGCAAAACAGCAGAGAGACAGACAGGTAGAGTGAGTGAGCATGAGAGAGTGAGAGAGAGAGAGAGACAGAGAGAGGGGGAGAGAGAGAGAAAGGGAGAGAGAGGAGGCAGGGAGAGACGGTGATACACAGAAAGAGAAAGAGAGGGAGAGAAGAGATGGGGGGTGGGAAGAGACAGAGAGAGAGACAGACAGAGAGAGGGAGAGAGAGACAAAGAGGGAAAGAGAAGGGGGAGGAATTTTTTCCGAAGACAAATGCGACTTCCGGGCAGGCAGAAGCAGGATCGCACAGACGGTAAAAGGTCAGGAGATCGTTCTTCGTCTCCCTTCCTGCACCCCCTGATCAGACCCCCCCCCTCCTGTCACCCTGCGGCCAGAACAGCAGAGGAAGCGCATCCAAGCCCAGCAGACTCTGGCAGCAAGACGGCTCAGGTTGCCCCTGCGCGATGCCCGCCAGCGTTTGAGCTGGGGGCTGAGGTTCTCTTTGTCTGATCACCCTGGTTTCCCCTGCACCCTCACCCTGGCCACTTCCCCTGCGTGGCCTGGGGGAGGGGGAGGGGCAGCCGAACCAGGCCTGGTGTCCAGGACATGTGGTGACCACGGCCGGGGACCCTCCCCGTGCCAGGCAGTGGCCGCCCTGCTTTGTGCTCACTCACTCAGGAGCCCGCGCGGAAATGTGAGGACTTACCAGGCCGCAGGATGGGGGGGGAAGGGGGAGAGGCGGTGGGTGGGGGAGTATGAGCCCTCACAGTTGCAGGGGATGACCTGACACCTGTCCTGGGCCAAGCTGCGTGACCCTGGTGAACAGGGCGGCATTCTGCGGTGCCAGTCAGGACACGGGGCTCCCGGGCATGCAGCTGCAGTGAGGGGAGGCCGGGCTCACTCATCACCCCTGGGGCTTCCCTTAAACAGGGTGCAGTCACCCCTGGAGCTTCCCCTAAAGAGGGTGCAGTGAGCCCCCGAGATCCAACGGGCCAGGTGGGTTCCAGCACATTCTGACCAAATGCACACGGCGCAGGGAGCTGATTGGCAGGTGGGAGGCAACGAAGTCACCAGCCTGACAGGTGCCCACAGTGGCCATCCCAGGCCTCGGAGTCCCCCTTTGAAAGTAAATATAAACAAACAGGACACACACACACACACACACACACACACACACACACACCATCACCATCACCATCACCATCACCACCACAACTTACACTATACACACACACACTCCAAAAGAGAACGGTGCCCACAATGGAACTAGCACACAGATGCCCGGGCAGGTCTACGATACACTCGATTCTCAGGAATATCCTGTTGATCTCAGTCCGCGCCGCACCCTCCCATGGCTGAGCAAGGTGGACGCATGGGCAGTGCTTTCTACGGTCAAATCGGACGGTGGCAAAAGAAAAAATGCCATCACCCACCTGTTCCTCTGTCTGTTTTGTTTTGGGGCCACACCCAGTGGTGCAAGGCAAATTCCCTCCCCGCTGTGCTATCACCCCCAGCCCCAGTGGTCAGCCGGCCCCCGTGGGCACCCGTTTCTCGAGCAGTATCACAGACATGGGCTTTTGAATGTGACAATTTGTCACATCTGCAACTCGAAAGGCGGCAGTCGGGTAGGGACAGGGGGGAATCAAACCCTCTCCCAGCAAGTTTTCGACTCACTGAGAGTATTGCCTGACAAAGACTTAGAAGCCAGGGGTCTCCCCCGACCCCCCAGAATCAAGGACTCCACGTGCAATGAGCAGATAATCGAATCTTCTGAAAGAAGAAACACTAGAAGAGATTTAGACTTGTTTTTGGCTCCAGAAAAAATATCAGTGAAATTAAATTTCCCCTACACCCCCCCCCCCAAGAGTACTGTACCGTGCTGAAGAGATAGCACAGGGGTTAAGATCCTAAGGGGCTTGCTTGGGGATGACCACACACAGTTTGATCAGAGCATTCAGCACTGTCTCAGAGCATCATTACAGCACCCCTCCACCCCCAACCCAGCCCTGCTGGGTGGCCCAACTAATCCCCAGCACCTCAGGGCTAACATCCTCAGCCGAATTCATGAAAAGGCAACATCGGGCTCCTGAGCACCATTTTCAAGGTCAAAAAGGGGAGTTTGGGGCTGGAGTGATGAAATAGTTAGGGCACTAGCCTTGCAAGCAGCTGATCTGGGTTCATTTCCCATCATCTCTGAGGGTCCCCCAGCATCTCCAGGAGTATTTCCTGTGTAGCAGGCCCAGGAGCACTGCCGGGATAGTCCAAAAACCGTAAAAGAAGAGAGCATGCATGAGAAAGATAAATTGATAATGATATCAGATTTTTCTTTTTCTAATTTAAAAGGTTTAGAGGGGTGCTAGACCCACCCATGCTAAGAGCTTACCCCCTGGGCTTGGGGGACCATTTGGGGTGCTGAGGATGGGACCCAGGTTAGTCACGTGTAAGACAAGGGTCTTAACCCTTTGTACTATCTCTCGGGCCACGATTTAAAAGTATATGTGAATTCTGAGTACTAATATCTGGATAAATTACAACCACCACCACCCCTCCCCAAAGAAAATCACAGCATAAATAAATCTGGGTAGAGCTGTAGTTTTAACAGTCCCGAGCTTGTAAAACCTCTGGGGCTTTTGGTAAAAACTCTCTCGGTTCCGCAAGAAAACGGCTTGGGAAGTGTGGGCGGCGGCGGAGCCCGGTTCCCGGCCGAGTCTCGCCCTCGGGCCCCATTGGTCTCTTGGTAAATTCCACATTAGCTCCTCCCTTCAGCTGTCGGCGAAACACTTGAACTGACTCCTCGGCCCACAAAAGTTTAGTTTGCTGATTGGGCATGAAACAAAGAGAAGACAGCGGGGGAGGGTGGGGGACAATTTATAAGGGGGCAGCCGAGGTTGACAGGCTATTGTGGTCTGGAGGTATCCACAAGCTGTTAATTCTATTTTAACGTCGTTAATAAGACTGTTAACACGTCAGACTGTGTTTAGAGACCCTGAAAACATCCCCAAACTAGCCAGAGACCTACCTGAAATAAAATGGGATCCACTCTGCAAGCATCAAAAAAAATCTTACTTTTTTCCCCCCCTTCCGCTTTAATCTGTAAAGTTGAAAGCCCAGGCCACTGAAAGACAGCGCTGAGGCCAGGCTTCAGCAGCGACAATGGTTCGAATCCTGGCAACCACATATGGTCCTCCCCAAGCACCAGCGGGGGAGCCCCACCCCCATCCGAAAAAAGAGAGAGTTTGAAAGACTAAAGAAAGGGGGAAAAAAGAACTATTACTCTGGAATGTATGCAAAGACCCCAAATTCTTATGCTTAATGCTCTTAAAACATTCCCTTTCATTTTGATGACTTCGCCCATCCGGGTCTGTGGCTTTTCGAAATAAGGAAGTTGTATCAAAACAAAATCACTTCCCCGGGCTTATGTTAAAAAGGATTAAAAAAAAAAAACAGCCACGCACAGGTTTAATCAAATATTTAAAATGGATAATTAGTCTGACATATTAACAGCAGCTGATTTTGTGACAGAACAGGAAAAAAAATGTTTTGATCTCAGGCTCTAAAAGAATTAGGGAAACACTTCATTATTTATATAAGGGAAGTTTCTAGATTATACCCGCAACACCCAACCCGAACTCTGTAGAAAATAAGCAACTGCAGTAAAAAAAAAAAAGTTCTGGTCCATGACTGAAAGGAAAAGATTATTTCTAAAATTTATTTTCTTTACATTCCCTTCCGTTTCACTTTGCCTTTTTTAATAATTAAGACCGATCCAAGTCAAAGCTATTATGCTGCCAATCTGGGAGATAACCAATAGTTAACACGGTTGGGAGAAATACATTATTTGAATTTCGCACGGTAAATGTGTTTTTTACAGGTCACACCTTTTTCCAGAGTAACTTATTTCTTAGGGGGCAGTTTACTAAAATGCTGCAGGATGAATATTGGATGTTCTCATTTCAGGGCAACAGAGCAAAGGAAGGCAGGCGCCTAGGAATTTGTAATTGTATATGTCAGACTTTTTTGGATGCTGGTATACATCCCCAAGTCTTAAAAACTGGAAAACCGCACGGGTCCGCGGCTAGCACCCGGGCACAGGTGCTCGTTTTAAACGTCCCTGGTTGGGATTTTAGTATTTCATCTACTCGCCAGCTTGGGCGCGACACAAAAGCGCGAGCTCTGGCAGCAGAACTGAATCGGAGGGAGCTGGGCCAGGCGGCCGAGAAGGGGGTAGTGAGTCGGGTGGTGGGGACGGGATACTTAAAGAAAAAAAAATGTTGTTTTCCGGAGGTGGGTGATGGGCTAAGGCAGGGGCTAAGCCCGGGGGTGAGCGTGGGACCCCTGGGCCGCATAAGCCGGGGTGCGTCCCGCATGGATCAGAGGCGCCGCGCGCGCGCGCGCGTCGGCAGTGCGCGGGCGCCAGGCACGGCCGCTCCGGGGAACAGCGCTCCGGGTGGACGGATCTCGGCTCCCAGAGTGGACGTGAGGTCTCCCCGCACCCAGGGGTCCGCGTTTGACGCCCCCCACTCTCCCTCCCCACCCCCGCTTCCTCCGACAATCTCCCAGGTTTTCAGACGCACGTTTCCATCCCCAGCTTTCAGTTGCCATAACAACTTAATAAATGTGTTCTCTGGTGTCCTTTTGAATCACATCACTTACAGGAGGGGTGGGGGTGGAAATTGGGGGGTGGGTGGGGTGGAAATGGGGGGTGGGGGTGCTGGAAGAGCCGGGAGTAGAGTGCGTGCCGCTAAGGCTCTTCCCATCTAGCCCCGGAGAGACAGGGGGTGCTTTTCTCGAAAACAGTTCGCGCACCTGCAACGCACGTCACTCCCGCTTCGGGCCACGGGCCACGGGCGTCCCTTTAACGCAGGTGTCTCAAAGCCCGGAGCCCAGATGGCCAGACACGGTGCCTGGGTTCCCCTGCGTGCAGTGGAGGAGGAGGGGGGCCCCGGGGAGCCCACGCCGGTCCCAGATGGCAAACAGGTTTTCTTCGCACGAATCCGAGCCGTGCGCAGGGGCCCCTGGAACCGATGGCCACCTGCAACCCTGACCACTGCGGCCACCTACGGGGGCCGGGAGCCGGGAGTCTGGTCGCCAGCCCTGGGGTCAGCAGGCATTTGGGGGTTTTGTTTGGGGCGTGTGTGTGTGTGTGTGTGTGTGTGTTTACGTTCTGTTGTTTGTTTGTTTGGTCGGTTTTTGTTTTTAAAAGGGGGAAAAAAACAACCTCAAAAACCCACCGGGAAACTCTTGGATATCGTTCCAAGAAAGCACCAGGCAGAGGCGCCCGGGCCTGGCTCCATCGCTGACTTTTGCCAACATGGGCGCGCGCGCAGACAATAGGGAAGGCGGCAGCTCGGAGCAGAGGCGGTCTGGGGCAGCGGGCGGGTGGAGCCCAGGGGTGCCCTCGAGGTATTGAAATGCACAGATAAGAACACAAAAGCGCCCCCCCCAGAGGTGGTATGGGGGGTGGGGGGCCTGCGGGAAGGGGAAGGGGGTGACGATTTGCGCTCAAACCCAGCAGATGGACCCCGCGGAGTGGCCACCCCGCCAACTTTCGGATCCTCCTGAAGTAAAGAAAAAAAGGGGGGGGGGGCGGGGGGGGGGGGGAGAAAGAAAAGAAAAATGCCCTGGGCAAGGGGACTGTCCTTATTCTTACACTCAACCCGTGGTGAAAGGGGGTGGAGGGGAGGGAGAATTATCTGTTTCAATGCTGGCTGTTCAAAAACCCCCATGGGGCTGAAAAGGAAAACTTACACCCGCGGACCCACGGGTATCCTGACGGGAGAGAGGGGGTAGAGAAAAGTAAACGCTCTATTTTGGAGAGAGCAAAAGACGTTCTATAAAAACTTAGACCTTTATACTTACATTAAAAAAAAAAGACGCATGGTTAGTTTTTTTTTTTTTTTGCCACTGGAGGGAAAGGGAAATTAAAAAAAAAAACACAGCCCACCTCTTTTAATTATGGAAAGAGTGGAACGAAGGTAGGATTCTTTACCTTTGAATACTAAATTAGGAATCCGCGGCTTCAAAGGCCAGCCGGATCTGTTCTGCCTGAAAAATTAATAGGCTTGACAAGTCCTTTGCAGGCGCTTCTGGAATTGCAAAAAAAAAAAAAACAAAAACCCAGGCTCGGGTGACACCAACCGTTCCTGGGACAAAATGCAGCCAGGATGAGGGCTGGGGGGCTGGGGGGCTGGGAAGGATTTTGTTGGGGGGCAGGAGTGACTGCCCCACCCTAGAAGAAAAACCTTCAGCCTTTGCCCTCGAGATGTGGGGGTTCTCCTGCTCCCCCATGGCAGCCAGGCCGATCCACCCCACTCTCAAAGGGCAGAGAGTTGAAAGGAGGGGAGGGCCCCAGGGGTCGGGGTACGGAGGGGAGCCCCCAGGCCAGCATTCCTGCTTGCCTCAGACCCTGCTGTCTTCCCCCATCTCCTCGCCTGAGCCAGGCGGGAACCCGCACTTCAAAGGGGCCGGTCATTTTGTGGGTGCGCCGAAGGCCACATTAGGTCAGCCCCTGACTAGGGTGGTCGTTGTGACTGATTAAAAAAAAAATAACAAGATGATCTCATCTAAACAAACCCCCTTCTCATCTCCCTGCCCATGAAGGCCTTGGGGGGTCTGTGTGTGTGTGTGTGTGTGTGTGTGTGTGTGTGTGTGTGTTTGGAGGGTTGGACATGGGCCCACAGGCGTCCCTTGGGCTCAACCCACTGGGAAATGAGTCAGGGTCCTCTGCAGCGCCTCGGGCTCTCCGCCTCGTGTTTGTCCACTACCTCTCGGTACCCACTCCCTGCCGCGGGCCGTGTGTGTGTGTGTGGGGGGGGGCTTTAGGAAGGGGAGGAACTGCAAAAGGTTTTGCCAATTCAATGGTAGGAAGCCAGGCGGATGGCGCGGGAGGGCGGGAAGCCAGGCTCGGGGCCGAGAGGAAATCTGCAGGATTGGGGACCAGGGTCCCAGCTGCGGCAGGCAGAGACTGTGCAACCCCCCCACCGCAAAGCTCAGAGCCCCCCCCAACCCCCCTCCAAGGCCATTTAAGAACAGACCCTGAGACTCAAGAGAACAGGCGGATTATCTTTAAAAAAAAAAGAAAGAAAGAAAGAAAAAGGTTTTCAGGATCAATTTAGAACTTTTATTTTAAAGGGCTGACATTTACAGATTAGAATTTAAATAATGTTATCAACTACCAGCCATTAATGTTACTGACTTTTGAAAAGGCAAGGAAAGAGACCAAGTACCTTAATCCTCCCAAACTTCAAATCTGAATTTAAAAGAAAAGCAAAAAAAAAAAATTTTTTTTTGAGTTACCAAACAATTCTGGAGAAAGTCAAGAAGGGTTTCTGAGAGAGCTGTCAAAAGACAATATTTGTGTAGAATTTGAGCGCGAGCCGCCGGCCTGACACAGCAAAACCATTGTATTTGCTCTATTCAGCTGTGTTTTCACAGATGCAAAAGCCATGTGTCTCCACCAAAAGGTCCAGCGTCCCCTTCAGATGTGAGTCCAGATCAAAGCTGCCAGTGCAGAAAGACAAGAGCCTCTCCCCCTGGAACATGTTTGTATTTCTATGCAGTGACTACAAGCCCAGCTTCCCATCTGCTGTCCTGCACACTGCAGATTCAGCCCCGAGCACTGGCCCGTCAAAGAGGGTACGTGGATAGGGGCACCCCACTCCAACTGCCCCCCACACCTGCACAGGGAAAGCTCTGAATCGGAGTAGGCTTCCGTCAGTAGATGCAGGGGGGACCAGAAGGCGGAGGGTAGGGGGGGTGGTCAGGGGGATTGGGCACCAGAGAAACAGTACAGGGGTCAGTGTGCTTGCCTTGCCTTGCAGCTGAACCCAGTTCGAATCCCGGCCCCCTGATCACCACCTCCCAGGATCTCTGAGCACAGAGCTGGGAGGAATCCCTGAGCAGCACCTGGTGTGCTCAGCACCCCACACCCCCAACACACACACACACACACACACACACACACACACACACACACAACTTCTTAGTAGGGACAGCAATAGCACAGCTGTAGGGTATTTTGCCTTGCATGGGGGCCAACCTGGATTCAAGACCCAGCATCCCAGCCCAGATGGTCCCCTGAGTACCACCAGGAGTGATCTCTGCCCACAGAGCCAGAAGTAAGCCCTGCTGGGTGTGCCCCCCACCCCAAACGTTTTGACTTCTCTGAAATAGCATGGGATCGGACAGGTAAGACCAGCTTTGCTGCCGCCTTGTGCACCCTGATGGAGTCAGTCACGGAGACCACACACCCCACCCGGCTCCCAGCAGCACTCCGTGAGGTACTGGCAGCTGAGTGCCCGCTGAGGGCAAGGTGGGCGTGCTCCCACTGGGAAAAGCGATTCGAGAAAATCGTCCATTAATTCATGTGCTTTTAATCCGACTCTCCAGCACTTGCCCGGACTTCTGAATGGGCGTCATTTCAAATGTTTCTGTCACCCATTATCTTTTTCAGTGACTCCTTTTCCCTCGGTTTCCTGGTCCTCCCGTCAAACGTGTCCTTGAAATGACCGAAAGGAAACAAATTTCCTTGAGTTGTCTACAACACAGATGGATCGACCTCAGCTGGAGGGGCGAGGGCGTGGGGGCACAGGGTTTAAGGAAATTGGGGGGGTATGTAGTCATCTTCAGAAGATCACCAGAGATTAAAGGGCTGGGTGGGTGAGTGGGTGATTGCAAGGAGGGAGCTGGAAGACAAGGAGGCTTTGGAGGGAGGTACGGCCGATGGAAAGAGATGGCAGATACCCGGTGGCCAGACCCTGGAGAGTTTACGACAGCCCCAAGTGGAGGGGCCGGGCTGGTCCTTCAGGCTAGTGTGCGAGTGCCATCTAGCGGCCGTCTGAGAACTGCACCCTCGTCCTAGCGCACTCGGGACGGCTCGGTCCTGGGCGCAAGTCTGGGGCCCCCAGCCCCGACGTTCCTCTCCCCTCTGGCCTCTTCCAGCCCTTCCCAACCCTCTGGCCCAGTCGCCGTCGTTATCCATGCCCTATTCCAGAAAATAAAGTCTCTGAAACAAAAGGGGGCTTGGGGGCAGCAGTGTGGGGAAGCCGGAGGGGCATGAACACCCAGGATTGGGCCACCCAGGGGAGCAGGGCAGAGGCATGGACCCCCAGTTTTCGACCTGCACTCTGTCGGGGGCGGGGAGGGTGCAAGGACTGAACCCCTGAGGCGGACTGCACTGCCCCAGACCCCATTTTACAGCCCCGGGGGCACGAGGAGAAGGGTCCGGCTCAGTGCCCCAGAGGGCATAGCAGGACTAATAAGAATGATGGTGAGGTTGGCGGAGGGCGTTTGTCTTGCACGCGGCAAACCCAGGTTCGATCTCCAGCATCCCATAGGGTCCCCCAAGCACCCCCAGGAATGATTCCTGAGTGCAGAGCCAAGGGTAACCCCTGAGCATCACCAGGTGTGACCTCCAAAAGGGAAAAAAAAAAGGCTGGAGAAATGGGACACAGTGGGAAAGAGCCTTGCATGAGGGTGACCCAGATCCTGTCCCCCACCCACTGACACCCTTCTTCCACCCCTGTGGGTCCTGCCAGGAGTGATCCCAGAGCACTGGGCCAGGAGTCAGCCCTGGGCACCGCTGGATGAGGCCCCCTCCATAGAAAAAATGATAGGAAGAGATAGGGATGTGGACAGAGGCCCTGCAAGGGGGTCGTGGCCCTGGGGCTCCCAAGAGCACTGAGCGCCCTCACCCCACGTCACCCTCACACTAGCTGAGCACGCCCTCAGGCATCCTCCCCAGACCACCAGAGGTTCTGGGTGGTGGGGCGGGGCGGGGGCGGGGGCGGCGGCTGCAGGGGGGGTACCGAGTTCGCTTTCCCACTGCGACCCCCAGTACCCCATAGGATCTCCCGAGCAGAGTGACACCTGAGCACTAAACCCGGAGCCAGCTCTGAGCACCGCCGGATACGGTCCCGCCAAACCCGAAACAGGGCCTGCCCAGTTGTCCCAGCGGGGGCGTTCCCTGCGCCCTCAGCCCGGCCCTGGTGCAGACACTGCGTTGGCGCCGTCCGTCCACTAGGAGGCGCCTGGGCCGTGGGTGCTGGGGGGTAACATAGGGGATGCTGGAGATGGAGCCCGGGTGGGCCGTGTGCAAGGCAAACGCGCTCCCCACTGTGCTGCCCCCTCACACACACACACACACACACACACACACACACACACACACACACACACACACAACCCGTCCTGACCTGATCTCACTTGCCCACATCCCGTGTTGGGCTGGGTGAGCGGAAGTCTGGGGAAGCCGCAAAGGAAAGATACGTGGACCCCCCATTGCCCAAGCTCCGCCCAGGTCTCATGCTGGCACCGGTACGCAGGGCTGGACGGGGTCTAAGCTGGACGGAAATGGTTCCAACATATGCAGTGTCTGGGGGTCTCTCAGGACCACCCCTGGGCTGCATCCCGCCACACCCACCAGCCACTCACTGGCCCGCCTGGCCGCCTCCCTGTTCCAGCAGCTCTCCCGAAGCACAGGCAGCTGAACGGCCACTAGGCGCCGACCTTTGTCAGGGACCAGCCTCCCGGGCAGTGCCCACGGGCACCCGCACACCCCTGGGCACCGCTGGGTGTGGCCCAAAAAGGAAATGAAAAAGCTTCCTTCTTCCTTCCGCACTTGGGAGTGCTCGAAGCTCACTCCTGGCTTTCTGCTGGGGGCTCACTTCTGGCAGTGCGGTGCCCACGGTGGGCAGCGTAGGAAGCAAACACCTTAAACCCTGTGAGGTCTCCCTTGCCCCGAAAGAAAACCACAGTGGTTTTTATTGGTTAGGTTTTGTTTTTGTTACAAAGACTCATAGAACAGTCCTTCATCATGATTTCCAATTTCCTCCATTCCAACCCTTCCATGCGAAGGAGTCCCAGCGCTGTGCCAGGCCCCTGGCAGAGACATTGGGACCAGCTCAGCTAGCTGGGTCAGCTCTGCCAGGCTGGTGCCCATGGCACCACAGAGCCGCTTCTCAGCCCCCACACACCACTGCCCCCACAAGAAAGGTCTGCCAGTGACAGTGCCAGCCAGGGCATGAAAAAAAAAAGTGAAAATTCTGTTTTGTTTTTTTTTTGCAAGCCCACTATTTGGTGCCCAGGAAAGGGGAAGGCCACGTGGCCACATGCCAGAGCTCACGGATCACTCATGCCCTCCCAGAAGGGCCACTGTCCTCAGGGCCTTCCCCCAGGCGTTGGATGTTCGCTGCCTTGAGGCGTGGCACCCCAGAGGTCCTTCCCTTTTAACTCTCCAAAACTAGTTTCCTCTGGCTCTGGAGGGGCTGAATGTGTAAATAAAATATTCACAGAAACGCAGACATCCTTGAGTTCCAGGGCAAAACACACATACACTCCAAAGTCCAATGGGGGGGGGGCGAGGGGAGGAGGGAGAGCGAGAGAGAGAGAGAGAGAGAGAGAGAGAGAGAGACAGAGAGAGAGACAGAGAGACAGAGACAGAGACACAGAGAGAGAGAAATGAAAGAATGACTTTGAGGACAGCATTGGACCCAACAGAATTCTTTGGGTCATGAAATTGGGGCCATTGATTGTTGTGGTGGACAAGAGAGCTATCAAGTCGTGACTATTAACTTGGTGAGGCTGATGGCTATGGTGGCAGGGGAGCTAGGAATGGGGGAGGGGAGAAGGTAACTAAAGGACAGAACATAAAGCCACAGGCAATAGTGATCAGGCCTTTAAAATCCAGTGGAACAGGCCCTGCAGGTTCTCAAACTAACCTTGAACTCATGACGCCCTTTTTATTCTGATTTATTTTTCTGAATAGCATAGTCACTGCTTGTCCTACCATTTTATTTTAGAAGTAGGTAATTACTTTTCTACATTTCTGAATCAGATGGGGAAGATTTTTGTCTCAGGGCTAGTACCTGAAACCTCACTTGTGAGTTTACAAAGTAACGTAGGAGGGGTTGCTGGGATGGCCCAGAGCTGCCTTTCCACCTCCACAGGGCTCCCCAATAGAGAGACAGACAGATGGGAGACCACAGTCTGATGGTAAAAATAGCCCATTTACTGCAGAGCTGCTAGTATAATTATTGAACATCTGAGAGGACTTGAGTTAAGGATATGGGTGTGATTGATCATTTATATAGACAAACATTTCAGGGAGGCAATTCTCTTGGGAAGATTAACTCAAGGAGACACTCTGTCTCCCAGGGACATCTACATTGCTTTTATCTTTGCCTATAGTTGTATAAGTTACCAATACTTGACAGTCGTTTGGATAAACACAGTAAGAGACCAAGATTCTAAC
>JAOXYA010000041.1:48749530-48774573 GCA_028565675.1 Sorex palustris | reverse complement strand
CCAGGCTTTGCCGTGTGGGCGAGATACTCTCGGTAGCTTGCCAGGCTCTCTGAGAGGGGCAGAGGAATTGAACCCGGATGGGCCGGGCTGCCTGCACGCAAGGCAAACACCCTCCTGCTTTGCTATTTCTCCAGCCCTAATTAATCAATAAAATAGAAAATATTTAAGGATGTGTTTTATATTTCAGTTCATATAGAGTTTGAGTAAATATTTATATGTATGTGGCGTAAGTTTAGTTTATATATATTTTTTCATTATTAAATATGGTTGACTCATTTACTAGGGTTTTGAAACATGAAGTATTTCATATATATGATTCTATGGGGGATTCATCTCTGATTATATATTCTTAAAATCTCTCTAGATTATATATTATTTATTTATGTGTAAGGATCCTATGTTCACCCTAAGATTCAATGACTGATGAGAACTCACAGAATTCAGAAAAGTGAGTGTACTCACAATTAAAGTTTATTACAGTGGAATCATACAGATTAAAATCAGCAAATTAAAAAGCACATAGTGCAGAGCCTAAGATACAAGTTTCCAGATGTCCTGTCCCCACACTGACATTTGGACAGAGATAATTTCTGCCAGTAATGGTGGATGTCAACTCTTGTCATAAAAGTTATCTCAACTAATACAGGTATACTCAGATATTATTAAAAACCAGCCACATAAGGATGTAGTGCTCATATGAGTGAACATAATCATACAAAGTTCAGCATGTTCACCCTTCCAGGGACAAAATGGTTACTGGGTCTGCTCGAGCAATCGATGAACAACGGGAGGACAGTGACAGTGATTCATCATAAATCCCACTGCAAGCATAAATTCAGAGTGGCCTAACTTTCAAGTGATGTGAAGATATTTTTATCAGGCAACATATTCCAAAGAATCGGTCAAAGACCATTCCTTTCTCTAAAAATTGTAGCTTTAACATTCAGATTAGATCTACTAATCTTTCTTCGACACCACATCTCAAGACTTCAAAGTCTGTAAGGAAAATCTGGCCAAGAGTTATTAAAATAAGAAAAATAGATATTCTTTCAGTAGAGGGTAGAATAATATCTAGCAAATTTATTAATCACCATTTGATTCTGTGGCACCAGGGGGTCAGTTGGTGGTTGTGACCCCTGCCTACTGGAAGGTGGAGGATCTGGGTGGAGGATGCTCAGCCCCGATCCGAGCAGGCTTGGAGATCTCAGCCCCGGGAGCCGCATGCCTTTGTTCCTCTGCCGGTACCTTTATGCGTGTAGAGAGTGGTCTCAGCATGGTGGTGGTTGGTCCTGGAGGTCTTTGGCTGCCGGAGCCCTGGTCGGGGCGGGGAGGAAAACTCAAGCCGCTCCCCTCCAAGGGGCCCCGGCGGGGACAGCCAGGCACGGGGGTATACGAGTAGCTGCGCTCCCCTGCTAGAGCCTCCAAACAAGCTCTCACAGTTACAAGTCTCACAATTTGTTGTGAGATGTTACTGGTGCCCACTCAGCAAATCGATGAACAGCGGAGGACAGTTCTTGTGGGGGGGGGGGAGGTGAGGGGAGAACATACGCCTGTCCTTGGTTGTACATATCAAAGCCAAGGGAAAAAAATACACATACACACACTACATAATCCTTGTGACTATCTTTTAAAATTAGTAACTTTTAGTTGCATGTATATAGAAGGCAAAATTACTTGAATTTTAATCTTGCCACTATACTTAAGAACTTAAACAAAGGAAAAGATTTGAAAGAAAATTTGGCCTTCATGCTGACAAACTGGCTGTATTATAGCCAAAGTTTATGGTTTGATTACTTTATGCCTTTAGTTATATTGTCTAATTTTCAGTAACTTTTACTTAATGTTTTTTTTTTTTACATTTTAGGTCACATTTGGCATGTATGCTCCTAGTGGTGTTCAGGGAACCATATGGTGACCAGTAACAAACCTAGGGCTCCTACATGCAAACATGTGCTCCAGCCGGTTGGGCTATCTCCTGGCCCCAGTTTTCTCTTAATTTTTTTCTTTTTATTTTCTGAGGGTTTGGTGTTACAACCAGATGTGCCCAGGGTTCTCTTCTCATTCTACATGGAGATCCATCCTGGTGGTGCTCAGGGAATCATGCCTGGTGCTGATCAAACCAGAGTCAGCAAAATGCAAGACAGTGCTTAAAATCTACTGGAAATTCTTTCTGTGTTGCAGTTTCTAAAGTAGAATGATGATTTTTCTTCTTCCCCTGCCCCCCACCCATTAGCCTATATTTTGACTAGAAAAGGTCTTTTCTGGTATGAGTTTTTAAAAAATCAATATTGAGAAAAACTGAAACTGTAGTTTAAAATAATATAAGAGAAAAAGTTGTTTCTCTTCCATCCAATCATAAATTTGAGTATTCCTTCCCTTTCAGAATATGCATATATACAAAATCCCTTAAAGAGCTAGCAACTATTCCTAGCTCTCAGTTTCCTTTGGTAGAAAGTTTTATGTATTTATCTTAAGACAAGTGCAAATTATTTACTCTTTTACTGTATACAAATGATAGCATACTATGTCCTTTATTTTAAATCTCGCTTTTTTAAGGTGAAAATATATCTTGAAAAATCATTACTGTTCTTTAGAGAGCTTCTTTTTAAAGCTGCTTTTACTGTGGCATTGTGTGCTGAGCTGTAGTTTGTTTAGTAAGTTGAGGGAGCATATATATGTTTTTTTAATTATTTAGAAAAAATAAGTTGCTTAAGTAAGTAATCTTAGGTAATTTTAAGGTTCTGAAGATTTGATTAATAAGGAGTAAAGTTTGCAATAATTTAATAATTTTTGTGGAAACATTTCTGTTCTTTTGTTTTTATTTTTGGACTTCACTCCGCAGTGTTTGGGGCTTATTTTGGCTCTGCGCAATAATTACTCCTGGAGGGCTCAGGGTATCATGTGGGTACCAGAACTCAAACCCAGGTCTGTCATATGCAAGGCCTTACCCACTGTATTACCTCCATTTCCTGGAGGTAATTCCATTTTGAAATGTGTTCCTCCTTTCCCCTGGTTTAGTTGGAGACCTCAGGCTCCGGGGACCATATGTGATGCTGGGAATCGAACCCGGGTTGGCCATGTGCAAGGCAAATGCCCTACCCACTGTGCTATCACATTTTTTCCCCTCTTTTTTAAAACCCTTTCTACAGGACCCTGGGCAGAAAAGTGCCAGTGTCCCAGATGCCTTTCCATGGCTCCCTCACTGGTCAGAGATTACCGTTTTCTGACACTTCCAAAGAATTTATTTATTTATTTATTTGGGGAGGGGGATGGGAACCTCAGTCTGCATAGAAAAGTTTAGAAAAGTTCCACGAGGTATCAGCAAAGCATAAATTTCACGGGGCTTTTTTGGCAAATGGTTCATACACAGAGATTTAAAAAAAAAAAAAACACCAAAAAAAAAAAAGCTCACAAGCTCACTTCCCATTTGAAAAAAAACCAAGGCAGCACATAAAAGGGTGTGGCAGGGAGGCAGTCCGCTCAGTCAGGGCCGAGCTATCTGAGCTGCAGAGCCAGCGGGCAGCTGCCCGCGAGGTAAGTCCAGAGACGCTGCTCCCCCCCCTTACAATTCCCCCCAACAGATTTCTTTCGTGCTACGGGAAACTTGGGGGCAGCTGGGTAGGGCGTGAGGTCAAAGGCGAAGACTGTTGATTCTGCAGCTGCCGTGGGGGTGAGAACTGTCACGTGTCCCGCGTGGACCCTGGAGGGTGGCGGTGTGCGTTTGTGTGTGTGTGGGGAGACAGGCAGAGCTGATGGGCTATAGTTAAGGCAGGCGGAGGCAACGGGCACGCCGGAAATATCTGTGCCAGGAAGGCGGGTTTGCCCTGGTCGTGGCGGGCAGCCCGGCCAAGGGAAGGAGCGTGGTGGCGATGGTGCGGACCACGTGTGGGGTGAGGCGAAATCCCTCCCCCGCCACAGGGGACGGACCCAGGCAGCTGAGTCCTCCCGGTGGGTTTCCTCTGCGCTTTGGGCGCTCGCGGGCTTTCTGTGCTGTCTGGGGAACTGAGAGCAGGAGCAGAGACCCTGGGTGAAGAAGGGCAGAGAGCGGGCGGGCCGGGCCACAGGGGCAGTGCACCCGGCATGGATGGGTCTCAGCAGGGCTTCTAGAGGCAGAGCCAGGTGGAGTCGCATGCGGCGCTTGGCCAGGATCTCTGACCAGGTGGGGCAGGGCGGAGACAGCGGCTCTGGACAGCGACGGGGACCTGGGGGCAGAACATGGGGGGGTTCCTTCCTTCCTGGGGTCTAAGGTTGTGACTGTGGGCGGTGGAGCCCCCTTCTTCCCTCCCCCGCTGCTGACTCTGCCCCATGACTCTCGTACCCGTGCTGCCGGCAGGACTGGCTGTCTGTGGGCAGGAAGAGGTGCTGGGGGACTGGGGCCCCTCCCAGCCCTCCTCGTGTCTGGCTGACGGCACCAGGCAGCTGCCCACAAGGGGGGATTCTGGGCGTCCGATCCCGCAGGAGCAGGATGGGCAGCAGATGAGAAGGCAAGCCCCCACCATGGGGGTCCGAAGCAGCAAACTCCTCTCCTCTTAGAGGGGTCTCCCGGGGAGCTGCCACAGCTGAGCAGGGGGGGGCGGGGGAGGGGTCAGGCACTGTCCCTTCAGTTCCCTGGGGGCCCCACCAGCCCCTGAACCCAGGGCCTCTGTGGCAGAGGTTCTAACGCACGAGAATGGCGAGCGGGAACGTTTGCTCCACAGCTGCCGGTGCCTGAAAAGCTGCATAGGGTCAAATCAGTGAAAGGCCAATCAGCCGTGGGACTCGCCATCCCCTTCCTCTTCCGGAGAGCAGGAACGAGGGAGCGAGGGAGCGAGGGGTGACGAGGGAGAAAAGGAGCGACACACTCGCGGGAACAGAGGGCTGGGGGTGGCCAGGGGCAGCCGCGCGTGCCCGGCCTCCCGTGCTTGATTGGCAGCGAACGTGCCTTCCCAGGGTGTCTGAGCTCATAGAACTTCCTGGGGTGTCTGAGCTCATAGAACTGTCCGCCCTACCGAGAGCCCCCCCGGACCTTGCGGGCCCGTGTGGGAGCTCGGGGTGCGCCCGGCTCTCAGCCCCGATGTGGAGGGTGCGGTAGAGCACATGGGGCTGGGCTCTGGGGATGAGCCTGTGCTGTGCGCATGCTGGTGGGCAGGACCACGCTGTCTGTAGTGCAGGAAGGGGGGCTGGACCCAGGCTGGTTCCTGCAGTGGCGTGTGGGTGGGATTGCAGCCCCCGAGCCCGTAGGAGCAGCAGCCCAGCGAGGGCGCCCGCCTGTCCCGGGGGGCGGGGATGGCAGGGGCACTTGGCGAAGTCTCCAGGGCTCAGGAGCACAGGCAGTCGCGACTCTCTGGGGTGGCGTGTGCCCTGCAGGGGCCCTGTGTCTCAGTGGGGCCAGGGGGCGAAACCCAGACAGGTGAGACCCTTTCCTTTGGGGCGTGAGGGGGCACCTCCTTCTCACACGGTCCCTTCCCCAGCATGGATGGAGACAGCCCCTGGCCACGAGACTAAGGGTCTCCCCCTCTCCCCCTCCTCTTCTCCTTTTTCTCTCTCTCTCTCTCTCCTTTTTCTCTCCCCCCCTCTTTTTCTCTCCCTCTCTCTCCCTTTTTCTCTCCCTCCCTCTATCCCCTCCCGGGTCTCTCTGAGGCAGTCCCAGCTGGTAAGCCAGGAGTGGGGGAGGAGGGCGGCGTCCAGGTTGTCCACCCCCAGGCACTGCCCACCCGGGTTCCCACCCACGGGAGCAGTCAGGGGACCCTGGGATAAAACGCCGCTGCCCACTGCAGACGCCCTACTCCGAGTGGCCCCTCGAGGGCACGCGCAGCTCTGTCCAGAGAGGGGGCAGGCGGCCACCAGCGCGGCCACCAGCACGCCACCTTCCCAGGCATGGGGGCCAGCTGGCCTTTCCCGCCAGCCCAGGGGCCACAGGCCGGGGCACACAGCTGCCTCAGGGCATGTTTGTGTTGTCAACTGGAGGGGCCGGCAGTGGTGGGCGGGGAGAGTCCCCCGCTGGGTGTCAGGGGACCAGCCGCAGCCCCCCTCACTCTGGGCCACTCTGCCTGCACCCCATACGCTGGGCCCCCCTTAGCCCCAATGCCCCCATTGTCACAGAGAGGCGGGTGAGTGGGGACAGGGTGGCCACAGGCCGAGCACAGTCCTCACCAACCCGGAGCCAGCGGTGTCTGCATCAGTTCTTCCCGCGGCATGGCCGGTGCTCCCAGCGTTTCCTCTTTGGGGTGCGCCGTGGCACCCGCTGCGAGACCAGCACGGGCCCCGGGGACGCTGGCTCCGATGGCGCCCGGGGCTGCACCCTGGACCCGTTCAACTCACAGCTAAGGCCCTTTGCCAAGGAAACTGCTTGAATTCGGAGCCTCCGCTTTCCAGGGGGATGTTGAGGATTGGAGTAGGAACATTAGAGGAAAGGAAACATTTCAGGCATCTCTGAGTAGACACATTAGCGAAAAAGGAAACAGTTTCAGACATCTCCGGGCGAAAACTACAAGCTAGCCAGCACCGGGGCTTAGAACCGAGTAATGATTCTACTCTCTTTCCGCCACAAGAAAAATTCAAGACATGAACTACTTAGGCAAGGGGATGAGGTGCAGGGGGTCAGCTCACTGCCTGGCCCCTGCCTGCCCGCGCCCAGGTGAGGCCCCAGCGTCGTGGCCGGGCGGGTCACGGTCCCAGAGCACTGGCCACCCTCAAGTCCGGTCCATTTTCTTTTTTTCTTTCTTTCTTTCTTTCTTTCTTTCTTTTTTTTTTTTTTTTTTTTTTGCTTTTTGGGTCACTCCCGGCGATGCTCAGGGGTTACTCCTGGTTCTGCACTCAGGAATTACTCCTGACAGTGTTCAGGGGACCATATGGGATGCTGGGATTCGAACCCGGGTCGGCTGCGTGCAAGGCAAATGCCCTACCCACTGTGCTATTGCTCCAGCCCCCCAGGCCATTTTCTTAGACAGCTCCTAAACAGCCTTGAAGTGCGAGTAAGGTGCTTGGGTAGGGGGGGGAAGGGGCTTACTAAATTTGGTGGTTTTTTTCTACCCCCCTTCCCGTCTGTGGCTCAAAGAACCTGCCAGCTCATGTCAACATGTCCGGTTATGCAAAAGTGAGGGGAGGGGACGGTGTTGCAAGCGAAGCCATTGACCCGTGATGATTCTAAACAAAAACTGGGACAGGTTTGGGGGCGGGAGGACTCCTCCAGCCGGACGATGCTCGCTTGGCGGGCGGGCCGGGAGCTCACCCAGGTTACGCAGATCTGATGGCAGCAAGGGGCAGACCCCACTGGCCCTGAGAGCGGGCTGGGGGCAGAGTCTGGGCCGGGTCCCCACAGGAGGGCGAGGGGCCGTGAGCGCTCCACGCTGTCTTGCTTCTTCTCTGCCCTTCGCAGGCTGCCCCAGACTTTCAGCCGGACACGGGGCTTCTGCGTGGGCTGGGCAGGTGCCGAGAACACGCAGGCTGGAGAAGTCCAGGGAAAGGCGGCCCAGCCACAGCCCCGGGAAGTGCAGCCCAAGGCGAGCCCCCCCCCCTCCCCAGGCTGCCCCCTGGAAAGCATGAGCAGAAAGTGACCATGAGGCAGTGGTCTTCCCAGCGGAGGGAAAGGGGGGTGGGTGGGCTGAAGGCGGGGACGGGGGCCGAGATTCCATGCACCAGCAGGGGTCACTGGATGTGTCCCAGCAGATGTCTGTGGAACAAAGAAACCCCCAGAGAGAGCTGGGCTCGAAGCCTGGGGACAGGGAGCCTCCAGGGCGGGAGACGGGGGATGCCCCCCAGCTGGGACTGGCTGAGGACCAGGACACCAAGGATACAAGGGGTTTCTCCTTGTTGGGGGGAGGGGAAGTGACTAACATGACAGCGCTCAGGGGCTGGGGGAAACATGGTGGAACGTGGGTTCCCGGAACCCAGGCCTGGCCCAGTGGCTGGGGAACTCAGCTCATGCTGCTGGCCGCCTCCACGCAGTATCTGTGGCCGGATTCAGGGCAGAAGGCCCCGGGCCTGCCTTGCTCACAGCTGGGCACAGGGCTCACAGCGGGGGAGGCTGGGGGGCCGTGACCAGGGCCAGGGCTCACCAGGGGGAGAGAGACAGGCGACCACTGAGGCCAAGTGAGAGGATCTGGCAGAAGGGCCGCCCTGCAGCACAAGTTTCTGGAGATACACAAAGACACACAGACACACACATGCACACACACAGAGACACACACATGGAAACACAGAAACACAAACATGCACACACACAAAAACACACACATGCACAGAGACACACACATGCACACACACACAGACACAGGCACACACATGCACACAGAGACAAAATCACACACACAGAGAAACAGACACATGAACACACAGACACACACACACAGATACACACATATGCACACAGAGACAAACACGTGCATACACACATATGCACACACACAGAGACACACAAAAGCATGCATGCACACATACTCATGTGCACACACACTCATGTGCACACACACATGCACACACACACACACACATTTCTCCCACAGACTTGTCACTCATCTCCCAGGCAATTCAGGTTCAGTGTTTAAGAAAAACACGAAACCTTGAATCCGGTCGCCACGGAAGAGAGGGCGTGTAGGAGGCCACATGAGCCCTGTCTGGGGGGGTGGGGGTGGGGAAGGGCCGTGGCCGAGGGCCGCTTTTCCTCAGCACCTTTTGTGGCTGCACTTTCCCCTCAGGGCATCACCCTGGCACAGAGAAGGCCATGCGCCCACACTCAGCGGGACAGTCGGTCGGTCCAAAGGGCGGACGGGGCATGGGGGGCGGCCCAGGCAGCTGGGAGACCCTGGACTTTCCTGCGCTCTGGCAGTCACACTTAGCTCTGGGAGGGACACTGGATACATGCCCCCCTTCCCGGCCTGCCCTCACCAATCACGCCGGGTCACACAGGCCCCCGGGGCCTCTTCCTGAGGTGATGTCCTGGAAGAAGACCAAGCACGGTCAAGAAAAACAAGAAAACCATTTTTCACGGAAATTAGACCCAAAAGAAAAAAAATAGTCTGCCCCCAAGGCACGAGGCTTACCGGGACCCGCGTCCCTCCCCAAGCCGGGCTAAGTTCTCGGAAAGATATTTCTCACAAGGGACCTTTCCCGGACAGCTGGGTCCAACCTCGTTTTCATCCCACACTTAGGATACCCATGGTTTGAGGGGGATGGGGTTTGAGTCACACCTCAGGATGCTGGGGGCTCACGGGGAAGGCTGAGGATTAAACCTGAGCTGGCTGTGTGCAAGGCAAATGCCCTTCCAGCTGCCCTATCTCTCCAGCCCCTACAATTCCCATGATCTTGTTGACCATCACTCCATTTTCATCTCCCAATGCAGCATTGCTTTATCTGTTCTGGGAATTTTCGCAATTATCTTATTTTTTTTCTGCTTTCTAGATTTTTGCATGCTGTATTTATTTAACACTTTTACTATTTTTCCTTATTTTACCCTTTTTCTATTTTTCCTTATTTTACCCTTTTCCTACTTTTCCTTATTATTTTTTTAAACGAAAGCTTCCCGGACTGGCCCCATCTCTTGCAGAATTCTTCACCTGCTTGCATCCCACTTTCAGCACACAGGATTTTTGTCATTCGCTTCTATGCACGGGAATAGTGATTTCTCAACCTGTGAGTTCCTGACAAAGATCAGAATTCTAACCTGGAGGGTTTCTTTTTTAAGCCTCTTCCTCCCCACCCTTCCCCCACCTCATTCTGTATCTTTTCCGTTCTCCATCGGGAACGGGGTTGCACCGTTGCCAGCAGAATCTGAGCTGAATATCTTCTTGAAAGCTCTAAGGGACATGGATGGTGTCCCTGGGCACAAGCCCCCTAAGACCCGACCCCTACATCTCCATGATGTGACACATTCTAAGAGGTGCGTGTTCAGCGCTCTTGCTGTGGTTGTGGCTTTGGGGAGTGAGTGCTGACAGTTTCGTACTTCCTGTGGACAGCCCCAGTCCGGGAATGCAGATTACACGTGAAGGCGGTTCTTTTGTCCTGTTAACCTCCACCTCCCCCTGGGCTGGGGTCAGCCTGGCACTTGCTCTGTGGTGCCTTCGACTACCCCAAGTGACTCTAACTGATTAGCTCTTTGACACTGCACGGGGCTCTCTTAAAAAAGAAAAAAAAAATTCCCAGCTGTCGGTCTCCTGCTTTTAATAGGCGAGTTGGAGGCATTCCATTTATGGGGACCCACCTCCGCTCCCCATCCCAGGCTGCTCTCCCCACTGTCCCCTCCCGTAAGGTCTTCCCTCTATTAATAACAACTTGCACTTTCACTTCTGCTCGCTGACACCTGAGGGACTTGCTGATTTACTTATACCTACGGGTGACCTGAGCTACGCACACAGACCCCCGCTGGAACCCAGCTGCACCCCCCAGAGAACCACCTGTGTCCACCAGCGCCCAGGGGTGAGGCTGTTAGAGCAAAGCCAGCAGAGACCTTCAGGGCTGGGGGACGGGGCTGCGGCAGCCGGTGAGGGTGGGCATGGGTTCCCTTAACAGACACTGCCCAGCATCCTGGTTCTCATGCAGATCTTGCCCTCACTCAGGTAACTTTCTCATGAGATCTGGTTGGAAAAAAATAATGCAGAAGTTCTTTGTTTCCTGAATGTAACCTCACGAAATCAAGGCTCTGTTCTTCTAGACATTTGGCAAAGATTGCCCTCATCTATGGAGCTGCTGTTTTTTTTTTCCTGTTTGTTTTGTTTTGAAGCCATGCCAGGCAATGCTCAGGGGTCACTCCTGACTCTGCATTCAGGAATTACTCCTGGCAGTGTTTGCGGGGGGGGGGCGGCTTATGGGATGCTGGGGATCGAACCTGGGTCGGCTGCGTGCAAGGCAAATGCCCTACCCGCTGTGCTATCGCTCCAGCCCCCTCATCTATATGGAGTTTCGTTTACTAGAGTTTTCCACTTTTCAGCATGGGGCTTGAAGTCTCACCTTACGTTTCTGTGACAAGAAAAGGGCTACCGGGAGTCCCACTGTCTGCCAGGACACTGGCTAAGCCAACAAGGAGCGACCACAGGGGACCTGGGGCACTGTGGAGTGTCTGTACCCTCAGGACTATTCACAAGACACCCCAAGCCCTCGGCATTGACACACGCTTCCCAGAGTCACACACAGATCTCTCATGGGAGGTCGGAAATGGGCCAAATGTTATATGTCAATTATGCCTAAAAAAAAAAAAAGATCCACATGGGAGATGCGGGTTCTGCTCTTCCACCAGATGAAGGAAGGGCCACGCAGAGACACCTGAGGTGCTCCATGCCACGCACAGACATGAGACGGGGCAGGGATAGAGGCCCAGCATGTCTGTTAAGGGGATGCTTCTGCGGAAGGCAGCGACAGCTCTTCTTTCTCTTTTATGTTTCTCTCTTTTTGTGGTGGTTGCCACGATCATTGTCATTTTCTTTTACTTTTATTTATTTTTGCTGGGGGGGGGAGAATGTCACCCCCGGCGATGCTCAGGGTTCCCTATAGGATGCCGGGGGTTGAGCGTGGCGGGGGGGTGGGGGGTGGGTGAGCTCCTTCCTGCTGTTCTCTCACTCAGCTCTTCACCCTTTGTGACTGAAGAAGACCGACTTTCGGTTCCTAGCAGGGGCTGAGCTTGCTACTCAGTCTCTTCTGGTTAACACAAATCAGATCCCTGTATGGAGTCCATGCTTCATGACACAGACCTGAAACTGATTTCATTTCCTGGCACTGATAACTCATTTGACACCAAAAAAGAAGAAAGAGAAAAACAAAAATAATAAAGTCTAAGTGAAATTCAATTTCCAAGCCACCGTTTTACGCTTTCTAAAACCTGGGGGGCTGCTCCCCAGGATTTAACTGTGAACCAGACGATGATTCAGAAAAAGAGACAGGTCCCCAAACCCGTGAGCCCTATTTAAATGGCTCTGTTTCTTTTGCCTGTTGGCGTTGCCAAAAACCATCAAGGCCCAAGAGTGAAGGACTCTCTGCTCCTCCTGGCAGCCCAGGTTTCAACAGCCACATATCAGATAGGGATCTTTCAGGTTATAGACAGTTTTGTTTTTGTTTTTGCTTTTTGGGTCACACCCAGTGATGCACAGGGGTTGTTCCTGGCTTTTCACTCAGGAATCACTCCTGGCGGTGCTCAGGGGACCACATGGGATGCTGGGAATCGAACCCGGGTTGGCCGCATGCAATGCCTTCCCTAACAGTGCTATTGCCCCAGCCAGTCAGATTATATTTTGAAAAGCTCGCTCAACAGAAGGTACTTCCTCTTTGCTTGGAGTGATACTAGCTTTTTGTTTTTGCTCCCCCCCCCCCGCCAGGGTCACCCCCAGTGGTGCTCGGGGCTCGAGGGGGCGTACATGGTGCGGGTACAAAACCCGGGTCAGCGGCCAGTGCTCTCCCCACCATGCCCTGTCCCCGCGGGAGCTCCCCCTCCGCCTTGCCCGCGGTGCTTGTCGTTGAGTGTAACCGTCTGGCTCTTCCGCAGAGACCCTGCGGCCCGTGCCTGGCCCGACGCTGAGATGGACCCCAACCTTACCGCGCCCGTGGCCGGCGGTGACTGCGATCTCTACGCCCACCACAGCACGGCCAGGGTGCTCATGCCCCTGCACTACTGCGCTGTCTTCGCCATCGGGCTGCTGGGCAACGCGCTGGCCCTGGTGGTCATCGTGCAGAACCGCAAGAAGCTCAACTCCACCACGCTCTACTCCACCAACCTGGTGGTGTCGGACATCCTCTTCACCACGGCCCTGCCCGCCCGCATCGCCTACTATGCGCTGGGCTTCGACTGGCGGCTTGGTGAGGCCCTGTGCCGGGCCACGGCGCTGCTCTTCTACATCAACACCTACGCGGGCGTCAACTTCATGACCTGCCTGAGCGTGGACCGCTTCGTGGCCGTGGTGCACCCGCTACGCTACAGCCGGATGAAGCGGGTGGAGCAGGCCAAGGGCATCTGCGTGGGGGTCTGGCTGCTGGTGTTCGCCCAGACCCTGCCTCTGCTCGTCAGCCCCATGTCCAAGCGCGAGGGCAACCGCACCACATGCATGGAGTACCCCAACTTCGAGGAGACGGCCGCGCTGCCCTGGGTGCTGCTGGGCGCCTGCCTGGTGGGCTACGTGCTCCCGCTGGCCATCATCCTCTTCTGCTACTCCCGCATCTGCTGCAAGCTCTTCCGGACCGCCAAGCAGAACCCGCTGAGTGAGCGGTCGGGGGTCAACCGGAAGGCGCTGCACACCATCGTCTTCATCATCGTGGTCTTCGTGCTCTGCTTCACGCCCTACCACGTGGCGCTGGTCCAGCACATGGTGCGGAAGCTGAGTGCTCCGGGCCCGCTGGGCTGCGGCCCCCGGTACTCCTTCCAGCTGGCCCTGCACGTCACTGTCTGCCTGATGAACTTCAACTGCTGCATGGACCCCTTCATCTACTTCTTCACCTGCAAGGGCTACAAGCGCAAGGTCATGAAGATACTCAGGCGCCAAGCGAGCGTCTCCATCTCTAGCGCCGCGCGCTCGGCCCCTGAGGACAACTCGCGGGAGATGACGGACACCCAGACCATGGTGCACTCCAAGTCTCTCAATGGCGGCAAGTGAGGAAGGAAGGAGTGGCAGAGGCCGCATCATAGGGGGGCTGGAGGGGCAGCCCTTGGGGTCTAGGGTACAAGGGCCCGAGGGGCAGACCTGTGGGTTCAAGGGCACAAGGGCTGACAAGGGAGACTGGAGGGGCAGCCCTGCAGGTTTGAGGGCACAAGGGCTGCCCCACGTCCAACTTATAAACCCCTTTCGTGCCGGGCAACCATTTCTGACTTTCAAACTTGGAAGCCAACGGATACTTTGGGGCATTTTTCACACGCTGGCGAACTACGTGAAACGCCAACGCTTTTGCCGTTTTCCGTGCTGGAGAACAATAATGACAAAAGCAAGATCCTACTTTGGAAATAAAAATCTGACGGTGAAAGAGAAACGATTCCAATGACGCAGGATAAAAAGAAAAGTCCACCGTCAGCGAAAAAACTTACCCATTAATACATCCTGCTGATAAACTGGCCAAAGCCAGAAAGACTGTGAAGATGGTGTAACTGTCTATGTAAAACAAAAAACCCCATCAAAATGTTAATACTGTAATATAGTTTTCAATATAGTTAACGTTATTTCTTCGGCCTGTGTTTTCTTGTTCAAAGAAACAGAGACTTCATCTCTTTAAAGACACCAGCTCTTGTTTTTATTTTGTTCTGGACCACTTTGCTTTTCAAAGAACTTTTCTGAAATAAAGGGATGCTGTAGGCAGGCACCTGTCCCTCTGTGCTCATGGTCAGTTAGGGGCAGAAGGTCACAGGGAGACGGCAGGCACGGGGACACGTTCTGGAGAGCAACCACAACCACAGGGGAGGAAGGCGCCGGCGCCGAGCCCTCCCCCGACAGCAAAGACTGAAACCAGGCACCATGCACAGACCACGGTGGGCGGCGCTCAGCTGCCCAACTCTTCACACACACACACACACACACACACACACACACACACACACACACGTGTCTGCTTTGCCCTGCTTCTCCAGGAGATGTTTCCTTGGTGAGGGCAGGTTGCTAGGCCCCTGTGTCTGTGTTTCAAGAGCCCGGTATGTGAGTGCGTGTGCTTGAACGGCGTCTTGGTTCCGAGAACGCCCAGCCGCCCATCCACAGCTGCGTTCGTTAGCAACACACCAGCTTTGAGCACTGAACATAAACGAGAACGCTTCCCTGTGAGCCAGCCGGCATGGGGGCCCAGAGCGAGAGCGAAGCTGACCTGGCTTCAATTCCCAGTGCCCCATAGGGGCCCCTGAGCACTGCCAGGAGTGATCCCTGAGTAGAGGGCCAGAGTCACCCCTGAGCATTGCTGGGTGGGCGCCCCGCCTCCCCCAACAGAGCCAGACTGCAGGTCTTCATTCGGGTTCATTCCCTGGAAGCGTTTTCTTCTTTTTTTTGTTTTGGGGCCCCAACCACTGGTGCTCAGGGCTTACTCCTGGCTCTGCACTCAGGGTCACTCCTGCATACTTGGGGGACCCTATGGGATGCAAGTGATGGAACCCGGGCACCACCCACTGTACTCTCTCTCTGTCCCCTCCGGGAAGGACTTTCAGATTCTAAGCAAATTCATACCCTCAGCTGAGCTGCCGGCACAGGACGCTCATCCCACACATGAGAGACCTAGGGCTTGGTCACCCCCGCCCGGCGTGAGTGCAGGGTCTCAGGGCTGTTCCATCAGTTTCCGGGGACCCGTCCCAGGGAGCGGGAAGGACGGAACCCCACATTCCGGTCAAGAGGTTGCCTGACGTAGGTCACTGGAGCTAGATCCAGAAGAGAAGCTTCTCGGGAGATCAAAGGGCGCCAGCATGAGTGAGAGCTTCCTCTCGGACATGGGCTGGGGCTTGCCAGATAGGGGCCAAGGGTGTCCTCGGCGTGACATCCTCCTGCGTGTGGGAATGGGAAGCTCGGGTGTGCTGAGCCGTCTACTTCCTCCCCAGTACCACCAAGGATTCTATCCAACGCCAGCCATCAGTACAATCAGAGCAAGCCAACGCTAAGCCTATCTCCAGCTCGTCTTTAAAAATAAGTAAATAAACATCAACTTCAAAAAGCAGGCGGCTGGAGAGAGAGAGAGTCCAGGAGCTGAGGCATTTGTTTGACCCCCATCACCCCACAGGGTCCCAGGGGCCCTGCCAGGAGTGAGTCCTGAGCACAGAGCCCAGAGTCAGCCCTGAGCCCTGCTGGGGGTGGTGATAAACAGAACCCCAAAACCCTTCACAGAAACCCCACCTCCCCTGCAGAGAAACTGGCCCTTCTGGCCTTCACAGGCCTCCTCCGCCCCCCGCCCCCCCCCCAGGCCTGGACCATTCACAAAACCGCAGCGAGGTGAGGAGGGCTGGGGCTGAGCTGCAGCTTCTACAGAGCAGAGGAGGGAGCCAGACAAACAGACACGCCCCTGACAGACACCCTTCAGGCTCGACCTGGAAAGCCGTTCTGGACTCCACGAGGCTCAGGGGTTTATTTTTTTTATTTATTTTTTTGTATTATTTAAATCTTTATAACGTCATTCAAACTTGCTGAGTGTTCCGATGCACAGAAGAATGTATATTCGCCTACTATGGGGATGGGAAGCCCTGCTAGTATGTAAATGAAACAAACACTGTCCTCCCATTGTTCATGGATTTGCTCGAGCGGGGCCCAGTAACATCTCCATTGCGAGACTACTTGTTGTGTTTGGCATATCGAATACGTCACGGGGAGCTTGCCAGGCTTTGCCGCGTGGGCGGGATACTCTCTGGTAGCCTGCCGGGCTCTCCGAGAGGGGCGGAGGAATCAAGCCCGGCTCGGCCGGGCTGGCTGCGCACAAAGCAAACGCCCTACCGCTGTGCTATCACTCTAGCCCAAGTGGTATGTAAATAATATATTAAAACTAGAGCCAATCTAATCCAAATTATCGCTAAACACCATTAACATCTGATACTTGCAATTTCGATTAAAGTGTGCTTGGATCATCTTTGCCCGGAGGTGGAACTTGTTCTGAGATCAGATGGGTTCTCCGCTATTATTTCTCTAATTATTCTTTGCTTTTCCACTTTTTCCCAGGAGAGACTTTTATGAAGGATTCAAAAGTGACAGGGAGTCGGGAAAGCTCCTTGGGGAAAGCTGGCAGCTCCCAGGTCGGCCTCCGCTTCCCCACTTTCAGTCTGATAGCAAAAAGGACCACTCGGTGGGCTCGGAAGAGAAGCCGGGAACAGGCGAGCTGGGCATTGCGGCCGGGTGACAGTCCCTCCGCCCGCTGCCGCTTAGAGCAGGCGCCTCCCAAGGATCCCACTGCAGCCGGGACGCTTTCTGCTGGGGAAACACTGGCTATTTTGAGAGGCCAAGGCAGCGTCCCCATAAGTCAGTGAGAAAGCCCCTGGCCAACTCAGAAAGGGGAAGCTGAAATTAGCTCTGAAATTAGCCCCAGGAGGGCCTGACCCGCGGGCGTGGGGGAGCTGCCCAGGTAAGCAGGAAGCGGTGGACACACCTCTGCGAAGGGGCCCCGGCCAGCTCAGGAAGGCAGGGCACCCAGGGAGCTCGTGCCCCGCGCTCCCAGCAACATACCAGTGCTGGGGAGACTCCCGATTTCTCTCCAACAGAAAGCTCCAGCCACTGGGAAACCACTGTCACGGTCCCGCTTTCCCTTCCTTTCCTCATGGCTTCTGGGTCACACCCGGTGGGGCTGGGGGCTGACTCCTGGTCATTCTTGGGATGAGCCCGCGGGGTGCTGGGTTCGAATCTGGCTCACAACAGGCAAGGCCAGCGCTGTAACCCCTGTGCTCCCGACTTCTCTGAGCACTCAACGGGCAGCCCCCTCCCCCCACCCAAGGAAGTCCCTCCCCAAGAGGAACACTGCTGCTCAGGCAAATGGGGACAGTCACGGGGGGGGGGGGTGCGTGTCCTGGATAAATGCACGGGGGTGGGGGGGCTGAGAGTCCACTTCCTGAGGCTCCTTAAGCCAGGGAGATGCCCCCACCACCACATGGGAGGTCAGCTCGACACCTTCCTGCAGGATGCGGACCAGGACATTGGGGCTTTGGGGTGAAGGGGGAGCGCTGAGGCTTGTGCCATCATGGCCCGTTTCCATGGGATGTTGTTTGGGGGCCATGCCCGGTGCAGTGCTCGGGGCTGACTCCTGGCCCTGAACTCAGGGATCACTCCTGGAGGGGCTCGGGGCAGCCCACGGGACGCTGGGCAGATGGAAACTGGGCTGGCCGCGTGCAAGGCAAATACCTGCCCTGCTGTCAGCTCTGGCCGACAGGGCCCGTTGCACGTGAGGACACAAAGCCCAGAGCAGCTGAGCTAGTGCCCAAGGTCACACAGCGGGTGAGCAGGGCAGCAGGCGGGCAGTCAGCACCAGCCAGGGATCTCGAGCTTCACTTTTCTGTTGGGTTTGGACTCCCCCGCGCCCCCTCCCCCACAAGCCATGCTCAGGGCTGACACCTGGCTCTGTTCTCAGGCATCACTCCTGGCGGAGCTCGGGAGGACCCTAGAGGGTGCCGGGGATGGAACCCAGGCTGGCTGCATGCAAGGCCAGCGCCCTCCCCGCTGGACTATCCCTCCGGGCCCCGCGAGCTTCACTCTTAAGCAATCTCAGCTCTTACCACTCTCACAGAGCCACGCAGGAGGGCAGCAGCATATAGACTCGCTCCTGGGGAAGCAAAAGCCCTTTCTTCTGGCCAACAGGCCAGAGTGGGGGGGGGGGAGGCAGGGGGAAAGCCACACACGGTGCAGGACGGGGTCTCCAGCACTCCAGGTGCCCCCCCCCCACCAGCCCTAGTCCCCACTACGAGCCAGGGAGCATCCCACACCTGTAGGTAGCCTTGAGACCGCTGGGCTAATGCGTTCAGACAAGTAAGATGGTTTATCTGGCTGAGAAGGAAACCAGCGACACAACATGCAGGGAAAAGACGCAGCCACGACCCAGCCATCCCCCAACCAGACATGCAGCCTGGTCACCCGTCCCTCCCCTCCAGCGCTGGCCCTCCTATCTCTCCTCCCTGGCTTCCCTTTCACACACAGATAAGGCCCAGCACGGCCTGGGAACCAGGGGCCACCCAGCCCTGGGCTGACAGTGTCTGATCAGCTCATCACTCCGGCCAGATTTCTTATCAACAGGGTACCGTTATGCCATTGATAATCAGAGCTGCAGCCCACCACCGCTGGCCTGGGGTCTGTGGCTTAGTGCGCCTTCCCCCGACAACTAGGCTGTCCCTGCAGGGGCAGGAGACACGAGTTTCTCTTTCCTTCTCTTCACCACGCGAGCAGGTGACGCTCAAGCCAGGCGCCTGGCTGTCCAGTATGAGTGGCACGACTCAAGTCTGGCAGTTTATGGGGCTGGGAGACAGCACGGTGGTCAGGTCACAATACCTGTGTCTCACCCGGGCTGGCCCCCCGGCACCACCTCTCGGAAAACAGCCTGTCGTTCCATGCTCCGATCTTATGTATAGATTATGTTATGATTAAGATACCAGGTGTGCGCTGGTGATCAGGTACTGCCGACAGGTGACAGCAGGCAGCGATGAGACCTCTTATCCGGCTGGCAGGCAGTTTCAGTGTGAGGCGAGGAGGTGGTCAGCTCCTTTCTTTTCTTTTCTTTTTTTTTAAAGTTTAAAGTGTGCTTTATTATATATCAGCATCTGTATTAAGTTCACCTCAAAGACCAAGGTTGGCCATTACCATATAAGTGGCCCACTTTACCTGGTTCATCCAGCCTTTGTGTCCTTTCTGAGAAGCACACTTGAATGTGCTTGGAAAGGACTTGGTCTGTGACTATGCCAGGCACTCAGGAATTACTCCTGGAGGTGCTCAGGGGACCATATGGGATGCTGGGAATTGAATCCCAGTTAGTCGCATGCAAGGCAAACGCCCTACCTGCTGTGGTCAGCTCCTTCCAAACAGGGGGTGCCAGGCGCCACTTCCGGAATGGGCCCCTGGGGTACAGTGCTCGGGACTCCCAGGACTTGGTGGCTGCCCTCTGCTCTGGGCCCCGCATGAGCCTGGCCAGAGGGGACTCCTGGGCCTCGCGAGGGGTCCTCACCGCAAGGCGGGACAGGGTGACAGGGTTGTCGGCAGGAATAGGTGGGACAGGAAACAGCCCAGCGGGGACGATCAGGCAGCTCAGAAGCGCCTGAGAAAGGGCCCCATGCCATCTTCCCCTCGACGTAAAGCCGGCCTGGACCGCCACTGGCTCACACTTAGACGTGGCTGAACAGGCACAAATCCACGTGGTGGCGTCAAGCGGATAAGCCACAACCCGATTCAAATAGGAGGAGTTCAGATCCCGGAGGATTGCTCTGTCCCCAGACACAGCTGGAATCAGGTGTCGGGAAGATGACATTATGGGAGTGGGCGCTCTTCCCAGCTGTGCTCGGGGTCCCCCTCCAGGGGACGCTGCTGCTTGGGCCCAGGGGTGCTGCAGGGCGGCTGGGCCACACCAGGGATGTTGGGGGGGGGAATGCATGCAAGCCCCTAACCCCTGTGCCACC
This sequence comes from Sorex palustris, assembly GCA_028565675.1. Classification (NCBI taxonomy): domain Eukaryota; kingdom Metazoa; phylum Chordata; class Mammalia; order Eulipotyphla; family Soricidae; genus Sorex; species Sorex palustris. The sequence continues at coordinate 48,754,586 of JAOXYA010000041.1, read as the reverse complement.
TCCTCGGTCGGGCCCTGGAGGACCCGGCTTACCTCAACGACAGCCCCGGCCATCCTGGGCGGGGAAAGATCAGCAACGCAGAACTGGGCACTACGGCATTGGAGGGCAGGCCAGGAAGGCTGATGGGGGTTCTGCCCCGAGCCACGGACCCCAAGCAAGCAGAAAGTGAGCGGGCACCTTCCTGGGCCATGGCTTCCATCACCCCCACCGGCTGGACCTGGCCTCGCCGTGGGTCTGTGGGGCTGGCCCAGAAATGAGGATAAGTATGTTCACCTGATGAGGACTCCGGCCCAGGTTATTCAGATATGTGTGTGTGGGGGCGGGGAGGGTGCGTGGGGGATAGGGGTGCCCCAGCATGACCCAAAGCTCTGCATGCACGAAGTTGAAGGAACCCTGCCCCCAGCTGCCCAGCCTCGCCTGACAGGACCAGAGGAAGACAAGCAGCAAGACACCCGGCACCACCCCCCCCCCCCCCCCCCCCCCCGTCGGGTCGATGGTCGCCAAGGCAACTGGGGCCCATCTGATGGCTGTTGCTCCAAGAGCACAACACTGAGGAATTGTGACTGTTGTTAGGAAAAGGAGCATGATTTGTGTAAGAAAAACGTAAGAGAGAATGGAAGAGCTCACTTACGTCACCATTTTAAGAGGGATTTAAACAAATTTTATATAAATATTCTGTATCTAAACATAACAGAAAATAACGTGATGGCTGGAAATGGCTTCAAATAAGAAAGCATTTTACTTTTCCGGAGGAAAGGAAGGAAGGGTGGCAAAAATGTTATTGAACCTGGGTGAGGGGGCTCGGTTTACTATTCTCTTGGCTTTGGTGAGGGAAATCTTCCATAATAAAAAGGCTTTAGGGGCCGGAGTAATAGTACAGCACGGGAGGGTGTTACTTTGCACGCAGCTGACCTGGGTTTAATCCTCAGCATCCCCCATGGTTCCCTGAGCACCGCCAGGAGTGATTCTTGAGTTAGAGAGCCAGGAGTAAGCCCTGAGCATCGCTGGGGGTGACCCAAAAAGCAAAAAAATAGATAAATAAAAAGCTTTAATAGGGCCAAAGAGATAATACAGAAAGGAGGGCGCTTGCCTTGCACAGAGCTGACCTGGGTTCAATCAATCCCTGGCACCATGTATGGTTCCCCAAACTCCACCTGGAGTGATCCTTGAGTAAGCCCTGAGCAATGTCAGCTGTGGCCCAAAAAAGCAAAAAACAAGAAAAAAAAAACCTTAACTATAAAAAACTAATAGAGTATGTATCAAGAGAAATACGAAGGACTTTTTTTTTTCAAATCTGATATCATACCTTCCAAGTCCCTCAACTGTCAACATAAACAAGTTGTAAAAGAGAACTGTTTCCAGATGAGTGAAATTATAACCACTCGACACCAGATACAGGGCTGGATGGGAACCCGCGAGGGGGAGGGGAGGAGATTTCCCCCCCCCCTTTTTTGCTTTAAAGACAGCAATTTGGAAAATCACCAAATAAGGAAAAAGTAATACCTTTGTGTTTCCATTGTAAAGGAAAATCTCTGATATATTTAGAAGTACGGGGCCGTGATATCTGCAATTTATCCTCAACAGACTCAGAAAGAAACTTGATGTAGAGACTGAGAACAAAAGACAGAGCGGAGGGCACCGCTACGGGAAGGCCCGGGTGTGGGGCGTCTCCGTCACTCCCGTAAATGCTTCAAACGCACTGACTTGCTTCAGAGAGACCTTTTCACGGAGCGCAGAAGTCAGCGAGCACCTTCTGAGAAACTGCCCGGCCCCTTTCCCCCAAGACAGGCCCGGGGCTGAGCGAAGGCACGCCTCCCCTCCAGGCTGCCCCCCTGGGAACGGTCCCGGGGGTGCACTTCACCTGCACTTTTCTCATTGCGGCAGACCGGGAAAGGGAAATCACACACTCACATCCATCTTCGTTCTTCTTCTTCTTTTTTTTTTTTTTGCTTTTTGGGTCACACCGGCACAGGGGTTACTCCTGGCTCATGCACTCAGGAATTACTCCTGGCAGTGCTCAGGGGACCACATGAGATGGGGAATCGAACCCGGGCCGGCTGCGTGCAAGGCAAATGCCCTACCCGCTGTACTCTCTATCACTCCAGCCCCCACCTTCATTCTTGCTGGCAACAACTCTAGCCAGAGAAAAACAAAACAGAACAAAAACATAGATGGATATTCTGTTTCTTAAGTTGGCCACTGAAATGACCTTCCTGCAGCGAGAACCCAAGAGCAAGGACCAGGCCTTTCTTTTTGAACCTGGAAACAGAAGTCGGGGTGACGCACCCCTCCCCCGGCCCGGGGCGGCCAGGTAGAGCGGCATGCCTCGCCTGAGTGCTAGACTCAGGGCTGTGACCCTCGCCAGCCCTGGGTTCCCACAACTTCTCTTTCCCACCAGTGGCTTTGCACAGGCTCTGGCGAGTGGCAGCGAATGCCCCCCTGCCACCCGGAAGCCGTGGGACACAAAACCCCTCGGCTGGAACCAACAGGGCCCCATGAGAGGAAGGCGCGACCGCTGGCCGGCCAGAAAGCAGGGGCAGATCTGCAGGGTTTGTTTTTCTTTTTTTTTGGCGGGGGTAGGGGGGTGGGGGGGTGGAAAGGTGGTGAGTCAGGCCACACCCGGCAGTGCTCTAAGCTCCCTCCTGGCTCTGGGTTCAGGGGTCACTCCTGGCGGAGCTCCAGGGACTGGTGGCCACCAGGGGAGCGACTGGCCACTGGCCTGAGCCTCCTGCCCGAAGAGCCCAGCTTTGGCTCCGTTGTTTCCGTACACGAGGAGACTCACCAGAGCCCCAGGACCAGGCCTGGAACCTGGGGCCGCTGAGGACATGAGGAGGGCTGCGTGGAACGGAGGGACGCAGGGCGGGGGCTGTCACCTGGTGTGGACTTGGCCTGGGTCTCCACACCCCCCGCCCCCCTTGCCAATACTCTCGGTCCTCGTCTACCAGAAATGAAGAGCCAGGCGTGAGGCCGACGGGGCCATCCTGGAAACACTTTTCTTTTTCTCCTCCTTCTCGTGCAGGGCAAGGGCTGCCAACCAGGTACCCAGAGGATGACAAGCACCTTACGGGCCCCAGAGGGCTGACGGCGGCATTATTTTCCGTGTGTTGTGGTGTGTTGCTGTGGTTACTGGGACCTGCCTGGCCGTCTTGTCGGCCTTTTTTTTTTTCTTAGAATCATACTATGATCTGAACCTGCAATCTTTCATAAGATACAACTTTCCAATGATAAACAAGAACAGGAAATGAATCTGGAACACAAATCAGACCCTCCGCTCCTTCTCCGCCGCCGGCTGCCACCTGGCCCGACTGAACAAACTCTCAACCGGTCCTCAAAAGACCCTGACGCTTTTCTTTCTTTTTCTATTTTTCTTTCTTCCTTTCTTTTTTTAGCGTGTCAGAATTAGAACCGACTTCCTATTACACTGGAAACGCTTTACACATGCTCAGATGCTTCAAGTACAAAGAAGAGGTCCGAAATAAAGGAATTGGGTAGCAAAACAATTTTACAAAAAGCAGAAATGAAAACAGATGTTGGACTCGTCGGAGATGCGTTCTCACTAAGCGCCTCCCCGAAGCTATTTGAGTCACTGACTAGAAATATCGGCCTCGCTCTAGAACTCTCAGCACGCTGCCCTGGGCTGGGGGAGGGCTGAGCTCTGTCTGTCCAGGCTGCTGGCCCGTGGCCCAGCCCTCCTTCTGCCCCGGGCGAGCTCCGGACTTCAGCAGACAGCCACTTGCTCCTCGGAAGCATCCTTTAGTGGGGACGCTCCATCAGGGACCACCCGATGGGCCCTCCTGAGACACCGGGGCGTTTCAGCAACAGGACGCGGCGGGGGGAGGAGAGAGAACGAGTAGGGGCCAGGATGTCGCACCACACCCTCCGGGGCCCAGGCAGGCACGGACCCCACTGAGCCCCCTCCTCCCCTCAGAGCACACGGCCTCCCGCGGGCGAGGCTGAGAGCGCTCTGAGATTCAGAATCGCCTTCCCCAGCCTCGAGTCTCTGCTGCCTTGCACAGGGGCGATATCCCCGGGGCATCACATGATGCACACACCCACTGGGGCCCCTTAGGATGGGTCTGGACACCAAGGCAGAGGGCCCAGGAGAGCGTGGTGTGGTCCCTGAACTCTCTCCGGCTTTGCATTTGGTGCCGTTTCGCGTGGGAAGGGGCCACGGCCACTCCTGGTGTCACCTGGGGACCGCGCAGTGCTGGGGCTCCCGTGCACAGACCTTCCACACACACACATGCACACGCACACCCACACCCGTTCACACTTAGACGGCCCATTCCTCCGGCTCCCGGGCCTGGGCCGGCACTAACCGCGGTGTGCAGAGGAAGGAGAGAGATTGATTTCCGAGGAGAGGTCGGGGTGGCGAGGAGGGAAGGGCAGAGGTTCGCGCAGCTGGGGGAACCAGAAGTGCGTGCATCAACAGATTCGGAGGGGAGGAAACGTTGGTGTGTGTGTGTGGGGGGGGGTGAGTCATGCCAGCCTGCGGTGTGGGGCGTGCCAGTGGGCACAGACCCTGGGGCAGGTGGGGGAGGCAGGCAGGCAGGGGGCAGCGAGCGGGTCCCGTGGGCAGTGGTTTGCTCTCTGATGCCGATGTCCCCCCATCCCATGCCAGGTGGCCCTGGGGAGGCCGGAGCACAGACGGCCCAGAGCCCGTGCACTCTCCGCTCCAGGCTGCCCCCAGGGAGGGAGAGGGGGAAGAGAGAGAGGAGAGAGGAGAGGGAGGGGAGAGAGAGAGAGAGGCAGAGAGAGAGAGAGAGAGGAGAGGTGCTTGCCATGGAAGCAGGCTGGTAGGGGTGGCAGGAGGGATACAGGGGACACTGGTGGTGGGAGATGTGACTGCTGGAGGGACGGGTGTTGGAACACTGCATGACTGAAACCCGATCATGAAAGCTTTTTGACTATCTCAAGGGGATTCGATTTTTTGAAAATTATAAAAGGAAAAATAAAGAAGATTCACTGTCACCGTCCTCCCCGTTGTTCGTCGATTTGCTCGAGCGGGCCCAGTAACGTCTCCATTGGAGACTTTGTTGTTACTGTGTCTGGCATA
>JAOXYA010000041.1:48734552-48749430 GCA_028565675.1 Sorex palustris | reverse complement strand
GCTCCAAGCTGCTGGGTTCTGCATTAAGTCCTTGTCCTTCTGGGTCTGTGGCTGGGCTGGGGGGGGGGGGGGTGGCAGGAGGGATACTGGGAACATTGGTGGTGGAGAATGGGCACTGGTGGAGGGATGGTACTCAATCATTGTATGACTGAAATGTAATCACGAAAGTTTCTAAGTCTGTAACTATCTCACGATGATTCATTTCAAAAAAAAAAGTGTGAGCTTGGGGCCGGAGTGATACTACAGCAGACAGGGTGTTTGCCTTGCATGTGGCCAGTCTGGGGATCAATCCCCAACATCCCATATGGTCCGCTGGGCACTGCCAGGAGTAATTCCTGAGTGCAGAGCCAGGAGTAACCCCTGAGCATCGCTGGATGTGAGCCAAATAATAAATAAATAAAGCCACCAAAAATCATGAGGTCAGGACTGGGCCGTCACTTCCCATCTCCCCGCCCTTCTGGGGTCCTGGCTGTCACACCCACTAACTGCCTCTGGGTGCTATTTAAGTGCTTTAATGTCCATGATCCAGAGACTCACAAATGAATCTTGGAACCAAGCAGCTTTGCTGCAGAGATGTCTCTGGACCCCAATTATTTAAAATTTTAGAATTCCAGCAGCGTGCGGCCACTTTTGCAGCCGAGTGACATCTCATACTTTTTCTTAACCTTTTTGTTCAATCACTGTGAGATAGACCCTTATAGACATCTCAAACTATTCACAACACGCAATACAAAATAAATTATCTAGCATCTGCTTGAGCGGTGGTGGGAAACTTCAAGATAATGGAGGTGAGAAGGGGTAATGGTGGTGGAGTTGAAATATTGAATGTAATCAATTATTGTGAACATCTTTATGAAAATAATTTTAAAAAACAAAACAAACCAAAACCAAAACCAACCAAAAAAGCTACTCCTGAGTGCCTTCAGCCAAGACCCTCCACCTCTGGCTGGCCTGCCCATGTCCAGGGAAAGGCATTTCTTTCCCCTTCTGGGCGTGGCTGGAAATCTCTCCCTGTGCTGTGCTGGGCCCATGCATGGGCAGAACCTAAAATCGTGCCTCACACCATCGGGAGTTTCTCAGCTGCGACGCCCGCAGCAACGGAAATATTCTGCCCTGGGCCCCGAGGGGAACAGGGGCCAGGCCATTCCTGGGGGACCCAAGCCCCGGGCGGGTGGACATGAGGAAAGCCACAAACAGGCCTTGACTCCTATCTCCATGACCCCGGCATGCATTTTTGGGGGGCCAGCTCTAAAAGCAGGTGCGTGGGGTCTTCTGATGGGGTCTCAGACAGGCTCCTATCAAAGGGGTGCCCCAAGGGGAGCAGGTAGCCGGCCCACAGCCAGACCAATGCCACCACCTAGTGGTGCTCACTGGCACTGCAGGCAAAGGCTATGGGCCAACTGGGATGCAGGGGAAGGGACCTGTGCTAGGAACTTTTGGTTTGGTTTGTTGTTTTGGGGTCACACCCGGAGGTGCTCAGGGCTTACTCCTGGTGGGGCTTGAGTACCAAACCCAAGCCTGCCATGTGCCTCCCCACTGTTCTGTCTCGAGAGAGATGAGCACTCGAGCACTCATTCTGAGTGTCTCACCGTATGGACGCTCCAAAGACGACATCCGTCAGGCTTCTTATGTCACATTCTTTTTTTTTTCTTTTATTGCATCACACCTGGCAATGCACAGGGGTTACTCCTGGCTCATGCACTCAGGGATTACTCCTGGTGGTGCTCGGGAGACCATATGGGATGCTGGGAATCGAACCCGGGTCGGTCACGTGTAAGGCAAGCGCCCTACCCTTTGTACTACTGCTTCAGTCCCTGTCACATTCATTTTAACGGTATCAAGATTCTTCCCCTCCCTCCCCCTTCTTTGTGTTCCTCTTGATTTCCTGTGCCTGCCTTCTCTCGCAGCAGAGACTCGGTAAGCTTTCACACTGAGGCCAGGGCTCGGCTCTACGGTGGGACCCTGAGACCCTGGGTTCTTGGGGGTGGGGGGAGGGGACTAAAGATCTAAACAGTGTCTCCACCTTCCTGGGCCGGAAACTGCCCCCCCGTGCCCCAGGCCCCAAAGAACAGGAGTCTTAGACACAGGGTGAAGGTTCAGGACCCGAGTGGGGTCCGTGCGTACCAAGTGAATAAAACCCGCAGTCTAGTTGGGGGGAGGGTCCCACTGACTCACCCCCTCTTCTCTCGGGGAGCGGCTGTCCACCCACCTCCCAAAGCTGCAGTGCTCACACCCACCCATGCCAGGAGACTCGCTGGGGCAGGGGGGTCGGGAGGGACAGGGAAGGACTGAGAGTAGACGCTGAGAATAGGGCACGCTCCAGCCTGAAGTTTCCCTCACAGGCCTGCAAACTGCAATGCAGGCTCAGAGTCAGACTCAGGGTGCGACGCTGCAATGGGGAGGGCACTGGCCTTGCACGTGGCTGCCCCGGGTCCAATGCCCGGCACCCCAGATGATCCCCGAGTGCAGAGCCAGTCCCGAGCACTTCTGGGTGTGGCCCCCAAATAAAAACAAATGAAAAGGCTCAAATAAATGTCCACTTCAGGGGCCAGAGGGATAGATGGGGGCAAAGGCTCGCACCTTATGTATAGCCGACCCTGATTTCATTCCTGGGTACCTGGAGGGGTCTGGGTACCACTAGGGTGGTCCGGAAACCCCTCAGCATCGCAGGCCCTGGCAGCACAGGGTCTAGAGTGGCCCCGCGTGTTCCAGGCACTGCTCGAGAGAGCCGCTCCCCAACCACTTTTTTAAGGACTCTTAGCACCTAAATCAACTGAAAAATAGGACTGAAACTGATTATTTCATAAGCTAAGGGAAGGCTCCGGACCCCCAGGAGATATGTGAAATCCCCCTTGGACAAGGAGGAAAGCTGTCTTTCATGCATGGTCCGAAGTAAGTGAAGACGCTACAGCTGTAGGAATGGGTTTGGAGGACACCAGCTCCTTTAAGGGAAAGACCGGATTCAAGAACAAAAGGAGAGAGTGAAAGCCTCTCCCAGATGGCTTCTGATGCCAGACGGTCTCTGTGTCCCCCAACAGGAAGTCGCTCTGGAAGGCCAGGACAGAGGAAGCGGTTAAGCCCCAGAGGGGGCCTTGAGGTGGGAGTCGCCCAAGCCCCCTGCCCTGGTCGCCTGGGCACCCTGCTCTGGTCACCTGGGCCCCCTCCCTCCTGGTGATCGACCCAGCACCCTCACCAGGGCTCCCCCAAGCATTTCGGTCACGTCCACCCCCACATCCGCTCATGCATAGCCTTGTGGTACCCCAGTTCGGGAAGGCAACAGCATCAGTATGACGTGAAAAGACCAACTTGTGCCACTAGAGGGGGCTGCACAACAGCAGCACCCAAACCAGAGAGGCTGGGGACCCACAGCCTGGGAGAGAGACACACAGGGGAGTGGGGGGGGGGTGCTCAAATTCGGGAAGATGGGGGGCAGGCCAGGATGGGCAGGATCCCAGACGCACCCCCAGAAACTCTCCCGGGAGATGTGGCATCAGGCACCCCAAGGACAGGATCTGGAGGAAAGGGGCTCAACCCTTCTCAAGCCCAGCTCTGACCATGAAACTCAGAACAGAAGGCATCCGGGACACCCAGTGACACCCAGTGACCGCGGCTGGGACGCCCAGTGCCTGCACCTCTCTGGGCCCGCATCCACCCTCCAACCCTCAGCTTTCTACTCCACTCCCCGCACTCACACCCCAAGCCCATCATGCCGCTGCTGCTGCCCACAAGCACATGAGTGGCCACGGGGCAGTTCTCCCCTGCACACCACACACACCTGCCCCCTGTCCCCCCACAACCGGGCCTCGCCCAGCTGCCAAGCGGCCAAACCGCCCCAGCCCCGCAGATCCCGGCGCCCGACACCTCCGACCCCCAGTGCGGCCAGCCTGGTGGGACCCCCCGCAAGCCTGACAGCAAAACCACACTACCATGTAATTGTCCTGGACCCCAGGACGCTCCAGGGGGACAGCCGACACAGACGTGCTCCTCAACACCGTGGGCCGCATGGGGCAGGCCTGGATGCCACCGAGCTTGGGGGGTGCTCTCCTTGGGCCAGCCCCGCCAGAACGGCTCAGAGAGATACCAGGGGCCCAGGACGGGGGTGGTCAGTGCTCAAAGGCACAACAGCGAGGCCGGGGAAGGGGGAATGCAGGAACGAGGCCACAACACAGACGCACCCGGCGCCAGCGCCCACAGTGAATATAAAGTTCTTTGCCACCAAAGGCAGGAAAGGAAGTGACTTTTTTTTTCTTTCTCTCTCTCTCTCTCTCTTTTTTTTTTTTTTGCTGTTGCTGGGCTGGGATCACACCTGGCACTGCTGGGGGCGGGTGAGGGCGGGGAGGGAGGGCACCGTGCTGGGGCGGGCAGAGAACTAGGGCGGAACCCCGAATCCATGCAGGCCAGGCACAAGCCCTGCCCTGAGCCGCACTGTAAGTCCCCGGTTGGGCAGGTGGGAGTGTGGCTGGGGGCAGACTGGGCTCCGCTCATGCACCCTTGCAAGCTGAGGGTTCGGGCACATCCTAACACAAAGATGAGGAGCCCGTGAGGGCAAGCAAAGGAGCCACTGAGTTTTGGGGGAAAGAGAAAGTAAGCAGCGGCCCAGGGTAGGGGGGAGAAGGGGGGAAGGCAGTGCAGGGTGTCTCGCTTCCCTCCCGCTGGTTTCGGTTCCCAGGGGCCCCTCTGTAAGCAGGGCTCAGGGTTGCGGGCACACAGGGCCTGGCTTCTTGGGACCCTGGCACAAGCAAGTCAACACCCATGGGCACCACCGAGGCCCGAGGGGTTTAGGAACCCGGTGCCAAGGCTGTGTAAGCACTTGGGATTTTTCTGGCCTGAGCAGAAGGACACGCTTGCGGCCACTCTACCCCGCAAAGCAGCAGCAAGGGGATAGATGCCCCCAGCCCCCCCCCCCCCCCCGAGAGCACAGCAGCTAAATCCCCACACCCATCTCCTTTCCGGGAGAGGCAGGCTTGCAGCGCCGGGAGCTGAACAATGCAAGGGCCCCTTCCCTTTTTGTCCGACTCCCTTTTAAATGCTCGCCAGTGTTTGGGGAGAGGAGTTTCTGCAACGTTATGACCTCATAAACAAATCATGTGTGGAAGAGCAAAACCACATCCAGGGTCAAGTCAGAAGCAGAGCGAGCCTCTCGCCTCTCTTCAGAGCTTCCGGACCCGGCGGCGCTGCCACCCAGGCCCAGACGACGCAGAACTTTTCAAAGCGAAGGGGCACGCCGAAGAGCCAAGCGTTTCTAGAAAGAGGCATCTCCACACCAACAACACAAAGATCTCACCGCCAGGATCCGGATTCCCCGGGATGGCCCCCTCCAGCTCGGCGTTTTGATGGCGAGAAGGTGAGTGGTGTTTGTTCCTGTTCCAGTCGCCCAGGCACCGGCAGGAGGGCAATCGACCTTGTCCAAGCCATCGTTCTACTTTAACTCATCAATAAGATCCTGTGGGACATGCAGTGGGTGACTGGGGGGCACCTCTGCTCACACAGTCTGATGGCGGGACCCTCTGCAGCATCGCCCTGCACGCAGGGGAAAGCCCACTTAGGAGGGGACGCTGACGTGACCGATCGTCAGCCCACGGAGGAGTCCTTGCCGTTGGTTTCCAACGAGAGCGTTTTTGCAAAATGCACTTAGAGGCCATGAAGGGAAGAGTCATAGGACCGAGAGCCGTTCACGAGAGCTGCCCCTTCTCAGAGCTCTGCCAACAAGGACCTGTGTGTGTGTCTATTCTGGGGATGCCCGAGATGCGGGCCCCGGGTTGTGTTTGAATTCTGCCCTGTGCCATCTGAATACAAGCATCGCTTATTCATTGCTGTTACAGCTGGGGCCCTGGGCTGAGGGGGTGGGGGGTGGGGTCCGGGACAATCTCCCCAGAAATTATCTGCAAACATGTAGTTAATGAGATAAAACTGGGAGGATAGTGGTAAGGGGAGAAGTCAAGAGAAAAAAAAAGGGGATGTAAAAATTCGCTGACGGCTACTATTTGGAAATGCAGAGTTAGGGGCTGGAGCAAGTGCACAGCGGGGAGGGCGCCTGCCTTGTGTGGCAGCTGACCCGGTTCATTCCCCGGCCTCCCGTGTGGCCCTCTGAGTCCCGCCAGGAGTGACCCCTGAGTGCAGAGCCAGGGGATATCTTTGAGCACAGCTGTGTGTAGCGACCCCACCACCCCCGGCCCCTCTCCCCCAAAAAAGAAATGGAGAGTTAAAAAGAGCCCAAACAGTGTCCTCTGCCTGTCCCCAGAGGCCACATTTCTCTGTGCACACGCACCGTGAGGAACATGACAGGCTCATCTGTGTTGGAAAATCCCAAGTAAGGCCTGCTTTGAAATGCAGAGAATCAGACCCCCAGATCAAGCTGACTTAAAGGAATGGCTGAGGTGGGGTGGGGGAGGGGAGCACAGAAGCAGGCCCGTGAACCCGCCCCAGCAAAGGTCCGGCTCTGGCTCCCAGGCCCGTTCTCACTACTGATCGCCTGGGGCTGGTCTGAGCCGCCTCCTCCCCCCCACCCCCCCACCCCCAGGCCCAGTGACGCTTCTGGAGGAAACTTCAGACGCCTCCCACTCCCCCGCCGCCACAAGCTTCCCCCCTTTGTAGTGCGTCTAATTTTACTCACTGTGTGGAGTGAGCATCACAGGCAAGTCCCACCCCCAGGGGTTGGTGGCCCCCAACAACCACAGCCAACCCCCCCCCCCCGGGGTAGAAAAGGGGTTTTCTTTTTCCTCTTTTTTTTTTTCCTTCTAAATTTTCCACGGTGCTGCCTGGAGACCCACACAACCTGCTCTGTGGGCAGAGCCTGGGGCTCCTACTGGGAGCACCAGACGGCGAGTCTCAGGCCCGGGATAACCCAGGAGAACAGAGCCAGGCACGAACCAGGGCCTGAACCGACACTAAGGGAGGGGAGGGAGGCCGTGTGCCCAAACACCCGTCCCTGCCCTCGGCCAGCACGGCCCATAGGAACTGACCGCTGGCCCCGACTCGGCCTGCGCTGGGCAGCTCCCAAGGAGAATTCCTGAGCAGCCAGTTCTGAGCTTCCCTTACCCGTGCTTCAAATGCAAAACTCCATCAGGACGCCCTGAATCCGGGCAGTGGGACGGCTGGGCAGAGTCAGGGGCCACTGGCTGCCCCCCGGTACGCAGGAGTGCCAGAAAGGTGTGGGAGTGGGCCCTCACCGCCACGGCCACCAGGGACAGCTCCAGTCCACACCAGACTCAAAGTAACCAAACAGGGGTGAACTCTAACGGGCAAACCCCAGGGTCCCTCAGCCAGCTCGGCCCAGCCCCAGAAAGCTGCGGGGAGGGAGGGTGCTAGGGAGCAGGACCCAGAGACAAGGCTGGTCTCTTGGGAGGAGCGGGGGGAGAGTGGGTATGGAGAGCGAGAGAGGAAATACATCAGCAGAACAGGTAAGTTAAGCAGCAGGCGTCAGTACTGAGTGCTTTGTTTCCCGGGGGCGGGTAGGTGCTCTTGTGACAGTGCTCAGAGACTAAGACTTTCCTTGGCGGTACCCAGGGATGGAGCCTTGCGGGCAAGGCAGCAGCTCTACTACCTCCCAAGCCCAGCCCTGGGAAAGTCTTTTGTTCGTTTATTTCTTCTTTTTGGGTCACACCTGGTTCTGCACTCAAGAATTACTCCTGGCGGTGCTGGGGACCATATGGGTTGCCAGGAATCGAACCCGGGTGGGCCGCGTGCAAGGCAAATGCCCGATCTGTGTGTGTGCTCTCTCTCTGTCTCTCCAACAGAAACACTGAGACCCACCCAGCGACGCCCCCATCTGCAACACCCCCCCCTAAGGTAAATCCCCCAGCCGGCCACTGCCCCGGGCGTGCAGGACACTCCTCGTCATCATCTGGGCCCATGACGCTGCCTCACAACCAGTCTCAGGGGGGCCCATCCCCCAGCCCCGAGTCTGACGAGTACCGGGTGGCCGCCCTGGTCTTCTACGGCTGCATCTTCGTCATCGGGCTGCTGGTCAACTCCACAGCCCTGTGGGTGTTCAGCTGCACCACCAAGAAGAGGACCACGGTGACCGTCTACATGATGAACGTGGCACTGCTGGACCTGGTCTTCATCGGCAGCCTGCCTTTCCGGATGGCCTCCCACGCCCAGGGCCGGTGGCCGTTCGGGCGGTCGCTGTGCCACGCGCTGGGGGCGCTCACGGTCCTCTACCCGAGCATCGCACTCTGGCTGCTGGCTCTCATCAGCGCCGACCGCTACATGGCCATCGTCCAGCCCCGCCACGCCAAGGAGCTGAAGAACACGTGCAAGGCGGCACTGGCGTGCACAGGCGTCTGGGCCATGACCCTGGCCATCACCGTGCCCCTCCAGCTGCTGGACGGCGGGGAGCCCAGCGGGGAGCCCGGCGCTGCCACGTGCCGGCAGCTGTCCGAGGCCGTCCACTCGCGGGCCAGCAACGCACTCAACTTCACGCGGCTGGTGCTCTTCTTCCTGACGCCCCTGAGCATCATGCTGGGCTGCTACTTGGTCATCGTGCACAGCCTCCTGCATGGGCGCACGTCGCGGCTGAAGCCCAAGGTCAAGGAGAAGTCCATCCGCATCATCGTCACGCTGGTGGCGCAGGTGCTGCTGTGCTTCATGCCCTTCCACATCTGCATCGCCGTCCAGATGCTGGCGGGCGATGAGGGCGGCGGCCCGGGGCCCTGGGGAGCCTTCACCACCTTCCTCATGAACCTCAGCACCTGTCTGGACGTCATCCTGTACTACATTGTGTCCAAGCAGTTCCAGGCCCGCGTTATCAGTGTCATGCTGTACCGTAACTACCTCCGCAGCGTGCGCAGGAAGAGCGTCCGCTCTGGGAGCCTAAGGTCACTGAGCCACGTCAACAGCGAGATGCTCTGAACCGGAGTACCCTGGCCCTGGTCACACCCCTGGCCCTGCCCCGGAGTCCAAATAACTTGCAACTTGCCCTTGAGTTCCCTACGGTCTGCTCAAGCCCCCATCTCCTAAAAAAAAAAATGCACTCTGAGAACATGTTTGGGAAGGGGAGGGGGGCTATCATGGTAATAGGGTGACAGGGTCTGAAGCAGTTGAATAAATATTAGTTTTGATCCATGTAGAAAACATTTGCAAGACTTCAATGATAGCTCATGTAAATAAAGCATTTGCATGATTTATGGTTTGGGGGAGAATCCAACCACGATTTCACATTCCCACTATTTTAAATACATAGAAGACTTTATTTCCCCCCTACTTATTTTAATTTTTATTTTAACGTAGAAGTCCTGCTATTTATTCAGTCATTGATTAAGCCGATTGAATTCGACATGCACTCCACATTACTTTTTTTAAAAAAAAATTCTTACTGAATATCCATGAGATAGACTATTACACAAAACTGTTCATGATTGGGTTCCAGTCATACAATGATCCAGCACCCATCCCTCCTTCAATGTACATCTCCCACCACCCAACATTCTCCGTTTCCCTCCCACCACCCGCCACCACCCCACCCAACCCCCAGCCTCCCTCTACGGGAGACACTTTCCTTCTTGCTCTCTCTCTCCTTTTCCTTTTGTGCATTATGGTTTGCAATACAGGTAATAAGAGGTCAACATGTTTGTTCAGGGCTTTCACTATTTTTTATTGGGAAGATAAGATTGGAGAAGCTTTTTAACTGGTGGGGGGGACAGCTTTGGGTATGGATGTTACTGCTGAGGCTTCTGGAAGTACAGGAGGTGGGGGAAGGTAGCCCCTCCCAACCCCAAGAAAGCCTGGAGATTTCAGTCACAAAACCTGCATACCCAAATTTTCAGCAGATTATATTGTCTGTCCTCAGATGGTGGAGTGTGGCTGGGGGCACTGCAGCACTTTTGGATCGTGGAAACAACTGGTAGCCAGGGGCTCTTCTTGGGGGCACCAGGCTCAGCTGTCCCCCTCTGATTTACCCCGGTCTGTTCAGTCTTGTGTGAGTCCAAGATGAACTGTGGCTTTTGATCTCTTTCAAGATTTATTTATGGGTCTCTGATGCAAAGCTGATAAATGAGCTTATATGGTTGAGCCGGAGGTAGATTGTGGGCATGGTTTCCAGACATCTAACTTTTGGTCATTTCTTATGAAACTTGGTCCTGAATTGCTGGGGTCCTTAGAGGCACAGTGGCAATTTTGGGGTGTCAGGAAGCCTTGCAGGCACCATCAGGCTGCTGATGCACTCACCCCGTGGGTACAGGTTAACCTACTGGTGGCACCCCACCCCTGCCCAAAATTATTTCTATGTGCGAGTGATTCTTGCTGCCAAGCAAGTCAGGAGGCAAAAAAATTTACAATGCAGCTACTGTCAAACGCATTTCATTAAACACGTTCCAACTAGATGCAGCTCCCATTGGTTCAATTTACACTCGAGATTGCTGTTCTAAAGCCAATGCTTCATGTTCTAAAAACACCAAAACTACAAGATTACTACTCAAATAATTTGTTCCACTCCTCATCTGTCCCTTGCTGAAGAGCAAAATGAAGGGAGCAGGCACACAGGGGGGCAGGGGGGACACGAGACCCTGCCTGCAGCCCCCCGACCCACCTGCTTCCGGAAATTCAGGCGTTGAGCCCACATGTGCTAAGCGCTCACTCTGCACCCAACTCTACTTAAGCCCACGCTGGAAACCTAGCCTGACACATTATTTCTCCTCAGTAGCCCAAGGACAGCTCATGAGACAAGGTGTCTGAGGTGAGGTGACAGGCCTTTCTGCAGTGGCTCACGGCTCCTACGTGATTACACAGCGCATCACAGAGAGACAGACCGACACTTCCAGGTCACATGTCACTGCATCCTTAGCCGAGTTAGAACCTCAGGATTCCAACCTGAGCCTTGCCATTCAGTTTCCCCTAATATAGCCACAGACTAAGAAACTTCTCCATTTAAAAAGAAAAGGAAGTGAACTTATATCTGTAAAGCCCATATGACTCTAAATGGAAGTATATAACTGTTTCAACCAGAGCTTCCTGTCTCTGCTACATCACCCTTACTAGTCTTTACATGATCTTTTTTTTTCTTTTTTCTGTTTTTGTTTTTCTTTCTTTTTAGCTTTCAGGCCGCACAGGATGGTGATTAGACATTCTCTTGGCCAGGCTCAGGGGGAATGGACGGGGTGCCAGGGACTGAGCCCAGGTCAGCCACACGCGAGGCACTGTACCATACCTATCCGCTGTACCATATCTCTGGCCCCATGGTCATCTTCTAAGGAGGCTTAGAATCAAATAAGCCATTGGTTATAAAAGAGGTCAACAGCTAACCTGGGAAAATTCACAGTCTTAAAAAAGAGACAGACGGACACTGGGGAACTGAATCAGAAAATAGCACGTTAGGTACTAGAGGATAATTAAATGATGATTCCGTTTAATTCCTGCACTTGAAAGAATAAAGATCCAAGGAATAAAGGAAAGGGATAAAGATCCAAAGAGGTTATGTGACTTGCTACGTTAAAGAACCAGGATGTCATCACAACTCCTTCGTTCAAGTCAATCATCAGTTTTAATAAGCAGCAGCAGCTTCTCAGAACCATTCTCATAACTATCCAAGATAAATGAATCGGGGTGCTACAAAGAAATCTTCTCTGAACGAAAAAAAAATTCTTGAGGTTTTCAGTTCGAAAGTAAGATGCTCTAGAGGCACAATCACTTCCAAAGCAGGAAAAACCACCCCTACATTTGACACGCCCGTCTCTGGTGCGTGTGGAGTCAGGGCCTGCCATCAACTTGGTAGGTCCAGCCGCTGACAGGAAATTTATTAAGCATCAACTTGTCTTTTCACTTGCTTTTCTTGGGGAGAGGAGTTAAATCTGAAAACACAAAGTCAACCAAGTGAACGATGTGTCCGAGTTTCCACCACAGAACATCCAACATGCAGTTAAATATTATTTTTAGCATGTGGCACGGATTTTCCAAGTTCTTCTTCTGGTAGGGGTGAGTCTGAAAGGCAGCGAGAGAGGTGTGCTTTGGGTGGGGGTGAGGGGGCCTGTATTCTCCTACAGTGCTCACGAGGACAGCAGGAAACGGCTGACCCATCCAGAGTAAGGTCATAGACATTTCAGATAGTTTGAAAAAAAAAAATAATAGTGACCTTCTAAAAACCATCTGCACCCCCGGGCAGATGTGCCATGCGACAGGCTGGGGTCATTAGACCCCCTTGGCCCAACGGGCACTTCGCTTTGTAAACCCAAAGGCAACAGTGACCTGAGCAGCTAAGCCAAGGCAGGAGAGAGAGGGATGAAGCAGAGACTTCCTCTCGGTCCGGCAGTGAGCGTGCCTGCACCGGTGGTGAAACCAGGTTGCCCCCGGCAGGCGCAGCACCAGGGGACACAGCACAACACTGTAACGATGCCAGAGGGACGTGGGGTCGTGTACTGGGCAACACATAGGTTGGCAGTCCTGCCCAAGGACAACCCGGAATGGAAAGAGAAATCAGTAGACAGAAAAACACCTGTCTGGGACCGTGGCCTGGGAGAGCTGGCCGGGGGGAGTCTGGAGCCCACCAAGAGGTTTCAGGTGAGGGAGCAAGACTGTACGGGGAGGGGGCGGACCACCATCACCCTGTTCTCCCATATCCACAGAGGGCCCCAGGAATGCAGAGGAGGAGGAGGAGGCAGAGGGGAGGAAGCCCCAGATCCAGCCCAGAGTGGTGGGGGCCCGTGAAAGGAGCCAGATGCCATGAGGAGGGAAGACTGACCACGGGCTGCAGAGAACCTGACTTAGGGATGGGAGTCCTTGACCTGTCAGGGAACTCACTGGAGAATTCCTGCAGAAACCCAGGCAGGAGGGGGGCCAGAGCGATAGCATGTGGTCGACCCAGGTTCCACGCCCGGCATCCCATGTGGTCCCCTGAGCACCACCAGGACTGATCCCTGGGAGCAGAGCTAGAAGTGACCCCTAGGCATCACCATGTGGAACCAACACCCCCGTCCCCTCCAAAAAAAAAATAAATTGTGGAGGGCAGAGAGATCTGGGCTGTGACGGGAAAGAAGGATAATACCACGTGTGTGAAAAGCATTGACAATAAAGAATGTTCAGGAAAACAGAGTCAGGGGCCAGAGCGACGGCGCGGTGGGGAGGATGCCTATTTTACATACAGCCGACCCCGAGTCTAATCCTCAGCCTCCCTTACAGTCCCCCGAGCAAGCCAGGAGCAACTCCTGAGTGCTGCCTGGTGTGGCTCAAAAACTAAGACAAAAACAACAAAAAAGAAAAGAAAGAAAAGCGGAGTCATTTCCTGAATTTCTGAGACTGTGAAACAAACCAGAAAAGCTTTTTATGTATTATACATACATATATATAATTACAAAATTGGAGCGTTCATGTTCCGTGGCATGAATGTTTGAAGTTCCCGAATTCTAAAATTCCTCCTGCCGCGTCTCACCATTTGAAAGAGAGGAGAAACCCGTTCTCACTCGGCGATGGCTGAACCATCACTGCCAGCAGCTTTTCAAATGGGGATGTTAGAACTTGTGAGTTTATTTAAATCTGTAGCTCTTGCGACCGATTTAAACAGGCAAACACTTTCCGGCTCTGAGAATAAAAATGGGCCTATGACTTCCAAGTTAAATCAACCGACCTCTTAACATACGTAGAATTCCACAAAGAACTGTCACTTGTATAAACATGGAACTGTCATGAAAGTCGGTTGCATTAACTCAGTAAGGGGGAGAAGCCATGAGGCGGGAACCATGATAAATAAGAATTAAAAGTTATGTTGCTATCTGTGCCCCGAAGTGACTCAATCTCAATCCCACGACATGCTCGAAGCTTCCTGTCACTAGATAATTGAGATGTTTCTGGGGCAAAACACAGGGCCCTCTGAGCAGCTCTGGTGCTTCTCTGAACCCAAAGAGACATTTCTGATGAACTGCTATTTTCCACCAGAGCAGAGCAGTCCCCTCAAACCTCTCCATCAAACTTCAAGTACAGCCAGGGAACACAAGGAAAACTGAGCGATAACCAGGACGAGCTTCAACTGTCCCCCATCGGCACCGAGAACCTTCCGTTATCAGAGGCAGCTGACACACAGCCCTTGGCAAGAGTGTGCCCCGCTATTCAGCCCGAGGCCTGTGCAACAGTGTAACTAAGAAAATGATTAGATCACCATATTCTAAAGACAGGGCTCCAAAGTAAATCTGAATCACAGCATAATCAATGACCTAACCGTCGTCCTCAGAAACCTATCAAAAATAAGCCTGAAGTCAGTGCACACAGGATCTAAGAAATATTGATATTTCACAGTACATCATCGTCAACTGCAGACTCAGACCATCACCTCAGAAATGCTTTAGGTCGTTCACTTGCACTCGCTGCTCTTCTCCTTGGTGCTAATGATTTCAGGCACTAAATGACTATTTTTTTGTTTTGTTTTCCCAAGGTGTACAGACCATGAAAGTGCTGGGCTAGGTTGCCTTGGAAAGTTGGCTAGCAAGTGGCGAACTTATACACTTGACTTGCTGGACATAAAGCCAGATTTTATAAAAATCCTTGAAGCTGGCAATGTAGCTCAGGGCACACAGCACACGACTCAGATATGTGAGGTCCTGGGTCAAGCTCCAGCACAGCAAAGAAAAGAGGGGAAAAAAAACCAAAATCATTCTTCTAAAGCGTAATCTGAGGGCCTGAGAGATGGCTAAGTGGACTGGAGCACGGGGCAAACCTGGGTTCAAAGCCCAACTGCATGGTTCCCTGAGCACCACCAAAAGTGACCTTCGAGCATTGAGCCAGGAGGAGCCCCTGAGCACTGTCAGGTGAGGGCCCCAAACCAAACCCACACACAAAAGGAAACCAAAACAAAAGCATAACTTCAAATTGACTGTGGGTCCTAAGGTAAAGGCCCTCCCGTTGATCGTCGATTTGCTCGAGCGGGCCCAGTAACGTCTCCATTGGAGACTTTGTT
>JAOXYA010000041.1:48669015-48682385 GCA_028565675.1 Sorex palustris | reverse complement strand
AGGAATCGAACTCGGGTTGGCCATGTTGGCTGCGTGCAAGGCAAACGCCCTACCGCTGTGCTATCGCAGCCAGCCACACAGGGGAAAGAAAATTAAAAATAAAATTTTCCCAGAGCACCCTTCGAATCCAGAATATTGCAAAGAAACAAGAAATAAACAGCTTTACCTGAACTTGGCGAACCACGTTAGCCAGGCGTTTGGCACAGGGGTCTTCGTGTTTAATGGCCTCATGCATTTCTCCCTCTGCGATGATGCTGAATATCTTGGGCAGGTTGGTATTGTTAGGGCCGAGGACGATGGGGTGATTGCTGAGAAGAGGAGCAGGGTGATTGCTGAAAAGAGGAGCGCGGGAAGAACCCCCCAGCCCTCCCCAACACTGACTGGGCAGTGGGAACGCGCCCCCATTAAGACCAGCTGCTGCCAGCGCTTAAGGGGAAAGACGACCCCTCACTAGCGGTCAGTCTGTTCCCAGCCAGGTAGGAACACTGCCTGGCTCCTCCCTGCTACCGCCGGGGAATCCCGGGACGAGCAACACACCTGGGCCTCAAGTTAGTGAGAGGCGCACAGGGCCCTAAGAAGCAGATAGGCAGTGACTGAACCCTGTTCCATTCTTTCGGTGGGACAGGGTTCCAGAGGAGCGCTGAGCCGGCCAGCCAACCCACTCCCTTTGGGACCTGAGGGACGTGACCCTGGGCTAACACCCATGCGAGTGCTCTGAGAGGGGGCATCGCAGTCCCTGGGGTCCCTACTGGAGAGAAGAGTGCAGAGCCAAAGTCGGCGAACGGGAACCAAAAACCTCGTCTCTGATCTGATAGCACCGATCCCACAGGTGGCCACAGTTCTGATGCTACACCCATGCAGGGGCAGGGATGTCTGGGTCAGCACTCACAGTGCCCGAGCCGCGACTGACCACCTGTTGGGTTATTTTTTTCATCGGAACACAGAACCACTTAATTTTGGAGGGCCACAATAGGGAGCACGGTGGTGCCACACCCAGCAGTGCTTAGCAGTGACCCGTGGCAGTGCTCAAGGAAGTGTCTGTGCTGCTCGGGAGAAAACCTGGGGTGGCCGCGTGCAAGGCAAGCGAGTGTCCGCTTGACTATGGCTCAACAGTAAGATTGAAGGTGGGGGCGGGGGTGGGGGAAGGGATCACCAAAACCCAAAGGCAAACAAAGCTAAGCGCCAGACGAGAGAAGCCCGAGAGTTTGTGCAATGCCTTGTCAGGTCGCCCCAAGACCCGTCTGCGAGGCCGGCGCACCGCCCGCCCCATTCACCTCTCGATCAGGTCGCACAGGTAGCTGAAGGTCTGGACAGCTTCCTCCTTGTCCTCGTGCAGCGGGAGCCAAGACAGCCAGTGCGGCAGGACCTCCTCCACGTTCACACAGTCGGGCTTGAACTTCATAATTTTCCCGACGGCTGAAATACAGTTTTCTGTAGCATTGACGTTTTCTTTGGTCTTCGAATCAGTGGACTGAATGACTCTTACCAGCAGCGGGAGGGCTTCTAAGCAAACAAACAGTTGGAAAGGGCCCGTCAGAAGCTCACGCCTTCCACACAGACACACGCGTGTGTGGATACCGAGGACACGTTCAATGCCAGAGGGATGTGTCTTCTGGGGCCGAGTCCTGGGGACGCGCAAGCTCTAACACGGGCCTGGGCCCCGGCCCCAGCCCGCCCCTTAATGAATGGTCAGGGGGCTTTCAAAGCCCACAAGGGGACTGTGCTCCAGCTGAGCCCCAGACGAAGGGTCCCCAGCAGAACTGGGATGGGGAGGCTAAGCCCACTTTGGTTTAGGTTTTCCTTCTACGAAAATCAAGATGAAACACAACTTGCTACAGACGAGGCCCGGGGGGAAAGGGAGAGAGAGGAGGGCAGAGCACAGCCGCGGTGTGGCAAGCCCCCAGCAGTCACCTGTGCAGAAAGGCCGGTAGTTCTCGCCACCATATTGCGCCATGACGCCCAGGCCGTACGCAGCCGCCTGCCGGACCTCCGGGCTGTTGTCGCACACATACTGCAGCATCGGCCGTAAGAAATACTCTGCATATTTAAACGAAGATGGACTACAGTGCTCGATGACATCATCAAAGATGCACAATCCCCACTGTCTGTCTGGCCAGGGTCTGTGCGGACACTACAAGAGAGACACGCTTTTAACTGGAGTGAGGAGCAGGGCTCAGGAAGAACATGAAGGAACAATGTCACGTGGGACGGCGCTCACAGCCAGCCAAGGCCCAGGAGCCAGCCCTCCCCAAAACTGCCCGCATTACCAAGCGGGTGCAGCAGTCCCTACACCCAACACTGAGTTTGTGACCGACCCCCATGCTCTGCCGGCACCGTGCACTGTATCGGCTGCATGACAGGTCTAACAGTCTACAGCTCGGCATCACTGCTGCACCCGCCAAAGCAAAAAAGCCGGAAGGTTCCGTGGTGCAGTACAGTCCACAGCACTGGAGAGAACAGTGACGCGGGCTGATAGTGTGGCGGGAAGGACATGGCCCTGCTCAGGGCCCCAGGCCGGGCACCACAGATGGGGACTCCTGATGCAGAGGCAGGCTGAGGCCTGGGAGGTGCTCTGCTTAGAGACAGCAGGAGCGGTGAGGACCAATTCTACAATACGGATATAAACAGGTAAGCCCCCCCCCCCCCCCGTGCCTAAATCTTGAAAGCAAACCGACGCCACTGCTAAACACACTGAAATACAACCCCCAAAGGGAAGACACACACACACACACACACACACCCACCCCTTTCTTCTGGGGGTCCACACCCAGCAGGGCTCAGGAGGCTGTACGCGGTGCTGGATGAACCTCTGCAGCTGTGTACAAGGCGAGTGCCTCAACCAAGGCCCTCTCGTCTATGTTTTCAAAAACGCATGGGGCGGAGTGATAGCACAGCGAGGTGGGTGTCTGCCTTGTATGTGGCAGACCCAGGTTTGATCCTCAGCATCTCATGTGGTCCCCTGAGCACTGCCAGGAGTAGTTCCTGAGTGCAGAGCTGGAGGTAAGCCCTGAGCATTGCCGATTACGGCCAACTCTGGCCCCTGCAACACTGAAGGAACATTTTATCCAGAACCTCTAACTGCTGGTCATGCATAGGATGGACCATGATCGCATCCCCTAGGACCCAGGAGTCAACAGCCGAATGTCCTGTAATTCAATGGAACTCTGAAAGACGTACTCAGCAACCTCAGTGAAATGGAAGGCGGTCAGCGGCAGGTCTGATTGAGGCCCCATTTTCAAAGCTGCCACAGAAGACTCGCAGATCCCATTTGGAGAAGGTGACACTTACTATTAGGTTGACAATTAATGGAAGCAGCTGTTCAAACCACGGTAACACCTTCTCCTTGTAGCTACTGAATATTGAGTGTAGAATGTCTGACACTTTGGTCAGAATATAAACATCATTATCATCCTAAAAAACAAAATGAAACAAAGCACGCTCATAAAAAGGAAAACAAGTGCTCTCTCTCTCTCTCTCGCGCCAGAGACAGGCTTCTTGGAAGGAAGCACTGCTGAAGGTTCCCTCACTCTCTTGGGCCTTTCCATGAGGGACCATGTGAAGACTGATCTTCGGGGATCGCAGTGAGAAAGGCCAGTCTGAAATGTGGACAGTGGGAGGGGGGCTCAGTTACGAGCAGTGGGTGCTGCGTGTGCATCTCAGAGAGCTGCCCCGAGCCTCAGATATGGTCCAAATATGCTTGCTGCCGTGCTGCGGTGGGCTGAGAGGAGGGAGGGGGTGTCTGGGGCGCCACAAACCCTCCATGAACAGGAGAGGATGCTTTCAGCGCTGGCCGGGTGGGACACAGGCCAGGCCTGGGTCAGCCCATCCTTAGTGTGGCTGTCGGCAGCTGGAACTCCTGATGGTAGTTTGTCCTCTTGCCTCTAAACACCACCGACTACGAGGACAGCTGTGTAGAGGACCAGAGGGCTAACACCTGACTGGAGCCACAGTGCTTCTGTGTGGGAGGTAATCCTGTCCCATGGCCTGGCACCCGCATCATGGCAAGTAACATCAAGTAACTCTAAATTAATCAAACACACGTGTTTCTGAAAATCTGATCGGAAAGACACGTCCGGTGAATTGGAAACGAGCATTAAGACTCTGGCAGATACTTTACCTCGTCCTGCAGGGACTCCTCCACCTGCTCATCATAGTCCTCGTCTTGTCTCTTAACTAAAAAACAGCCAAGGAAATCCCTTTTTAGACGGTTGCTGCGCGGTCAAGGATATGGCCAGAGACCAAAGTACAGATAACTTACCTTGCCGCAGTTCTTGATTTTTAAAATGTTCTTCGAGTTTGGCTTTCAGTATACCTCCCAATTCTTCAAAGTGTTCATTATTAAGGCATCCGTCTCCCATTACTTCAATGCACTGAAACAGGGTTGAGGGAGGCAGGCAGCCTGTGAGATGCCAGGCCCGTGGCGCGCAGAGTTAAGGCCCAATGCCAGCTGAGAGCCAGGAGCACGGCTCAGTGGGCAGAATGACCACACCCGTCAGCACAATCGCTGCATGCCCCTAGTGTCTCTCTCAGGGGCCAGGCCCCAGGTGGAAGGCAAAGAGGAAGCTGGAATTCAGGATCGTTACTGGACAGAAACCATAATGGAGTTGGAGATGAGACCCAAACTTCTGCTGGACTAGACAGATGGTGGTGGAGACCAATCAACACTCAAATTCAATGTCGATGATAAAGGCAAAAAAGGGAGCACCACCAGAACACCAGAAGTCCAAACAGTGCAGTAGAAATCACGACAGTTCAAAAGCATCCAATTTAACAAAACTGGTATGAAGGAACCCCCCAAACCCCCCCCTCCCCACACCACACACACCCACAGGGCGGCAAGAGGAGCGGACTCACCTTTGCGAAAGAATGCATGATTTCTGAGAGGACGTCGGAGTCGGGCTCTGTGCCGATGGCCTTGATGAGCGCGTCGCACATGAAGTGCCACATCTGCGTGAGGTACTCAGGCCCGCGGACCTGGGCACACTCCAGGAGAAGGGGCATGGACTCGGCTGCCGCCACTCGCACGCGTGGTATTGTTAAGGAAGAGCCGAGCCAAGCCGGGACTGCTCTTTGTGTGCCCACGGGGCTGGACCTCCGGGTGAGTGCAGGGAAGGGGAACCCCAGCGTCCAAGAAGCAACTGCCCCAGCTGTGCAGGGCCCATCTCCCGTCCCCATCCTGCAGGACACCCATCCTGGGTGGGACTGGTGGGTTGAAGCTGGCCCCACCCCAAAGGAGCAGGCAGAGACGGCATCAGCCATGCAAGCACAACCAGGACTCCCGGCTTTCCCTGCGAATATGACCTGCTGCTCGTCTGTCTGTCAGTCCAGGCCTCGGGGCTCCTGCCAGAGAATCTTCCGCTCTGCTCCGCCCTCTGGGACCCCAGGAAGCGGCAGGGGCAGCTACTGGGCCTAACCTACACTCCTGTGGGCACATGGCATGTGCCAAGAGCCACATCCACCACGCAGACTCACCAGCAGCCCGGCCCTGCTGGTGCTTCTTCTGTCTGCAATGCGGCTGCTCGAGGCTGCCAAGGTGCAGGGGTCCCTAACTAAGGCGTGCCAGGTGTCTGTGGGGGAAAGCTGGGCTTAGGTGCTGTGAGCAAATTTAAAACAAGACTCGCAATCCTCCCAAGTCCTTATCACACTGTCCGCTACAGATAAGGACAGAGTCTGTCATGCGACAGGCAGAGTGAGATCCAGGGACACACAAGGAACTAAGTTTAGAACCTGAAACTCTTGTTAGTGCCAAGGCAGGGCAGGGCGAGTGAGGCCCACTGCACCCAGCAAACAGTGGAATGCGCCAATAAGCAGTTACAGTGGACTCCATCGAGAAACGCTTCCTCTTATTACTTTTGATTCAATGGGTCGCACTGACTGGTGCTCGGGGCTTATTTTTGTCTTTGTGCTATGGGATCGCTTCGGATTAGGGCAAATGCAGTGCCGGGGATTGGTTGCGGGGGTTGGCTGCAGGAAAGCTAAGTATCTGATCAGGCCCCAAGAGATGTTTTGTGTTCAAAACTTAAAAAAGAGGATATCATCGTGGAAATAAAATTTCAGTAAAGGGACCATCAGTTTGACCACCTGTTCGGTATACTCCACAAAGCCTTCCTTCAGCTCCTTAGCGTAGCACACCTGAAACCAAAGGGTTGCGGAGAAACAGGTTAATTTCTTATTTCAATTAGCAAATAGTAAGATGTGGGACCACAGAATGTTGCATCCTGACTACAATTATGTTTAGTAATTCTAGTAATTTACTAATTCTGCTGTAGGACTGTCGGATCAAAAAAAAAAAATTTTTTTTACCCAAAAAAGGCCATTCAAACACGGCCCAAGATAGGGACATGGCACACTGTCGCTGCATAGCTGGAACAGCCTACATATTATATTAGTATCTTGGATGGGGAGAACTTAGTAATACAATATAGGTTATGGAAATATACCCAGCAAAACATGTGATAAGGGAAAAGGTCAAAAGATATTCCATTTCCAATTGAGGAAAGATACAAGAAATTCCAAGTTGCTTATATAAACTTTAGGCCCTAGTAAGTACTAAAGCTGAAGTTTTCAGGCACATACTTTAAATGAATCAGAGGACACAATGTTTTCCCACTACAAAATAAAACCTTACACTTAATTCATATCTAGGCCTACTTATGAATCTCTCATCTTGAAACATGTAGTGATAATCTCATTTTGATCTTAAACAAATCCCTTACCGTGTCCTATATAATAAGCTCATAAAGAAACGCAAATCCTTCACCACCACAAAAGACAGTCATTAGGAACCTGTCGATCCCCCAAGTAATAGGGGTCACAGCCAGCAGCGCCAGGTCTCACATGTGTCAGCACATGCCCCACCTCTTGAGCTCTTCTGGGGCCTGGCTATGTGGTAACGGAGCCCCTGGAAGTGCTCCCGGCCATGCCCGGGGGCCACGTGGAAATGGGAGTTGAATGTGGGACCACAAACACCAGGAATGTGCTTCACCCCTTATGGACAAGTCCCTACCCCCCCCCCACCCCGTGTCTTTACACATTTGAAACCACAGCAGTTTCTCTTTAATATTGAGAGCACATTCCTGCACTTCCACTCCAAAGGGAGCCCTAGGCTACAGATCGCACATTCATCACAGAACAGAGACCCTTTGGTGCTCGTGCAGCCCCGCAAAGGCGCTGTTACCCCCCTGGGCACACGGCTCCTCTCATCTTCCTGCCATTAGGCACACACAGGCCACCAAAGGTTCCAGCCGAATGTGTCTCTCTCGAGCATCAGTGAGCAGCAGTCCTGTGACGTGCACTCACACATGCATGACAGGAAGTTGTGAATCGAAGTTTGGTAAAGGTGATCACTCACCAACATCTGGCAAGCAGTTGATTTTTCTTCCAGTCCTGCAGTTTTAATGCCAAAACTTTGCTGGTCTCCAAGGTTCACAAACTCCCAACCATCATCATCACTCATATTCTCCATGTCTTGAGCTATTAAATGGAGAAGAACACCAAGTCAGGTTTAAGAAACAGCAGAGAAGCCCAAAAAACACAAGATGCATCCGAAGACACCTACTGTCCAACAGGGCGACCTCCGGCTTGATGGACGCGGTCTTCATCAAGGGCCCCATGACCACGGGCAGGTACTGCTGGAACTCCTTCCCGAGGATTTTGCACATTCTGGCCCAGGCAGAGATCATGTACGAGATCTGCGGGGAAATTGAAATGGACTTATGACACAAAGTTTGAGCACAACCCTTCAAACAAGAAGCACGCCTGGCAAGGCCGCGAAGGGGTCCCCAACAGTAACAGGATGGACGCCAAGGCACTCAGCCATGGGCAGCAAAGGTGGAGAAGACCAGGACTCACCTAATTGTTTGAGAGGCAATATATGATTAAGACCCATCTAAACATATCCACTCCTATGCACTAATTTTCTGTGTTTTTTTGGTCATACTTGGTGATGCCCAGGGATTACTCTTGGCTCTGCACTCAAGGAAGAAATCGCACTCTTGCTGGGACTTGGGTGGGGGGGAGGGGAGGGAATGGACAACGATTTTGTGGGGCTTCCAGGGATTGAAACTGGGCCAGGCAAGCGCAAGGCAAATGCCCTACTTGCTGTACTATCACTCTGCCCGCAGCACTAAAGTTCTGGAAGGTAGGATCTTATGTATTTGCCTTTCTACTGCCAAGTCTTCCACTCTTTTAAACATTAACACTCTCAAACAAGTCTTTCTCCTGTTTCAAAGATCTGTGTAAATGACTGGATATGCTAAGACACTTCTACTGTGTTTAGGCAGACTTAACCACCTGAAAATTACCCCTAAGAGTCTGGGTCTATTTCATCATGCTTACAAACCAGAAAACGACTTTTACGCCACAGTATCCCTCACCTGCATATCCACCCACTTATGAAAGGGAAACACAATCTAAGATGAACCTGCAGCCCTTACACTGAGCAGACTTTGGCTTGCACCTTGGCGAACAGCCTGTGCATGGCCTCTCCTCCACCATCAGTCTGGGAAATCTCTGGCTCTCCTATCGGTGTACTCACATGATGGAAGGGTGCCGTGTTTTGTAAGCCAAAAAGTCACACGTGCCTCTATGATGCTCCACCTTGCTTAATGTCACTTTCTACCTAAGCTCTGTGAAACAATTCCAGGGGAGCTTTGTGGCGTCCGGACTTAATCCAGCCCTGATGTGCTCATTAGTACCTGGTGCGGTGCACCCAGCGAAAGAGCTCTGCAACCAGGGCTGCCCCTCGGATGATCTGAGGAGCTCCCGGGATCTGCAGTGGTATGAGTAACTGGGTGTGGTAGCTGCGTTACCTGAGGGTCGTCGTCCTCCATGTCGCTGAAGTCCGTCTGGGTCTTCAACAACAGTTGCATCACATCCGATGCATCTTGCATGAACTAGGAGGTTCCGGAGAAACCACATTGACATTAGCAGGCAGTGTCAGACACACCCACTGAAAACCAATTCTGCTTCTAATGCAGTGAACACAATTTTATGGCCTAATGCCTGTATTTCCCACGGGAGCCGTAACCACTCCAAAATTCCAAGTATTACATTGATTTTCATCCATGGTGCAAAAGACAAATGAGCTTTCTAAAAATGGTATTTTCCAGGCAAGGTCAAAGTGAAGTACAGTACCTAAATCTCAAGGCACCACGACTTGGTCTGCGGTCCAGGTATCCCTAGCAGCAGCAGCAGCACCCTGACGTGGACTGCTCAGAACGGTTGTCATCTAGCACCCTGGTTTGGAGAAGCTCCAGCATATGCACAGAGCAATTCCGAGATGCAGGGGACACAAGTGTTCAAAGGGTCTCTCAAGCGTGACCCAGCAAAGGTGGCAGTGATGCTGGTTTTGAGAGCTGTTTGGGGGTTCCTGTAAGGGAGAGCAGCTCCATGCATACCCGGGGCTTCAGGAGGAGGGATCAGTGCTCTGCCAGTCAGAGCTGTGGAACCATGCCTGGCGGCCTGGGTTGACCAGCAGCAGTGGCCCTTGTGACCTGGTGCTGGCTGAGTGCCGAGCGCAGGATGGGAACATTTGTTGCTCGCAGGGACGAAAAAGACAATGACCCATGGGCCTGCTGAGTCTTTTCTCAAGAGCATTCCCATGCTCTCAGGATTCTTCAGGCTTTCTGTAGTCAGTGGCAAAGCAAATGCAACACTTCCCAGCACTTTTAAAACGGTGAAATGTGCCCTAAGGATTCTGAACTGAAGATGCCTTGCGGGCTAGACTGGCCATGTGGCCAGCAAAGGGCCAAAACTGCGGGAGGATGAAACCTTAGTAGGGAACGATGAAAACAAAGGACGACGGACACCTAAGACAGAAGCGACCTGGCAGGACCACATGGTGATGGAAAAAACTCCAAGCGGCCCGACTGCTTATGACGAGACGGAACTTTAGGTGCCCTCAATGTCCCCAGGGTCAGACTACACAGTGATTCAACGCAGTCCCAGCACTCACCTTTTCCTTCCCAACAGCCAGGCCGATAAGGCTGATGCACTCGATCGTCTTCCCTCGGAGAAGCCGCAGCTCCTTCTGAACAGCATTCTCAACAATGTGCTTCAGCGACGGCATGAACAAGTCATAGTAGGGGACGAACTTCTCCTCTGCAGTATCGGCGACTGACGCGATCGATGTCACGACTTGTTCCAGAACTAACTTGGTGCCTTTCTGAATCAACTGGGAGACACACAAAACACATATATGGATGCGAGGAACAAGCACAAATACTCCTCCCACGTTTCAAAATGCCTCTGGCCAGCGCAGGCGGTGGGCACCTTCCCCCAGCCCAGGTCAGAGGTGTGGGCTCCAGAGCAAAATGAAGAGCCCGTGGTACCGGGCGTACTGGCAGACTCCTCTCCTGGTGAGTGTGTATCAGAGACTCATCCAGCACAGGTGCGACTCCTCGGCACACATCCAACCCACCAGGCCTGATCCGGGACACGCGCCTGATCCGGGACACGGCCCCACCACGTGCGGTGCTGGCCATGGAGGAAATGTTCTTTTTGTCCATTCCACCCCTGCCCAGAAGCTAAGAATCATCATACCACCACAAGTGCTTCCTTTTGCTCCTGGTCCTCTGTGTTGGCAGAACTGACGAAACCACCCTTTCTCCTGCCCAAGGATTCACAGAGGTCACTGCGCTGGTGGCAACCAAGTTCAGCGCAGAGCGTGACCTTCTATCTCCCAGAGGAAGCGGAGGAAGGATGCCTGAGCCAGTACCCACCCCTGCCACTCCATCCAGCATACTCGGAGCCCCTGGTGGCCGAGGAGTGTCGCACCTCCTTGCCACTCTGCCCAACTCCCGCTAAGCGTTTATTATCCTCCTTGTACCCTGTCGATGCTCCTTCCCCAGTCTCTGAATCTCACGTGGGCCCTTCTTTGCCGGGGCTGAATCTCCACACTGCACCCATGTACCAAACCTACTCGTAACACTGCATCTCAGGACTAACGGCTGATTTAGCCACCCAAGCAATCTGCTCTCAATTGTCCCCCAGCCCTGGACAGTCTATACCAAGTTTCACCACATTCTTGGCCTGCTGAGTTTGATCAAGCCTAGATCACTTCTTACCTACGCTCCAGCTATAAAACCCATTTGGATGACGAGACCTTAGTAAAATCCACTATTTTTAATTATTTAAAACTGCGTTTGCTTAAAACAAAAGGTAGTGTGTACTGTTTTTATTTATTCTGTATTGGAATAAAATTGTCAATCAGCCTTATAAAACCTCCGAAAATACATTGTACAAAAATTAAAATTTCTTTCCTCTTATTTGAACTATCAGCTCTTCAGTAATCTTGAAAAGTTTACCTTGCTTTATCTTAAACTTTTGTTTTAGAAAAAAAAACCCCAAAAGGTATATTCAATAAAATATTTGTCTACTTCTGTCACCCAGGTTAGGAAAATGGTCAGCGTATTTTATTTCTTTCATCTCTTTAAATACAAACTGGCAGAAAGAAGCTTTTAACATTTCATGAGGAATGTCAGGATTTCGGATCTCCTTTGCCTCTGTATTTTCAGTTACCACTCAAGCTCCCTTCCGAGGGGCTGGCCTCAACCTATCTCCCATTCTTATCTGTCCCTCCCATGCTCATCTCCTGGAATCACAGTATCATGATTTTGTGCCACTGGTCAGAACACAAAGCAGTTCTTCCACACTGATTGATATTAATCAGAGTTCAAAAAGAATTCTTTGTCTTATTTTCAAGCCAACCAGATTGGTAGATTTCATTTCTGAAAGTCCCAAAGTCCCAGGCTGACGAAGCCTGCTGAGCTGCCCTGCCAGGGAGCCTCCACCCCCCACCCCGTGCACACCCCTGAGTCTTACCTCCTGAAGCTTCAGGGCCATGATGGAGTGGAGGTGCTTCACCAGGTTGTCCAGGTAGGGGACCAGCAGGGACTTGGGGCAGTCCTCAGTGAAGTTGATGAGCGCGGCGGCGGCGTGGGCCTGCACTCGCTGGTTGCCTTGGTCTTCCATGGTCTGCAGCAGCGCCACGATCACCTGGGAAGCCCACGGGGTTAGCACACTCTGGCCCCAGAGGTGGCCCCGTGCCCCGACCCCGGGACTGCCGACCCACCTTCTCGTGGAACTTCTTTTGGAAACCAGGTGCGAAGTCTGTGGCCATCTGGCCCACTGCGTTGCAGGCCGCGTACCTCACTCTTGGATGCTGGAACAAGGAACTGGGTTAGGAAAGCGAACGGGCTTCCAAGGGGAACTGGCAAAACTTAGCAGGAACATTATTTCCTGATACTTACAGGATCCTGAAGGAAAAGCAAGACAAAATTCACGATCTCATTCAGAATTCCTTCCATCTGCTGGTGACAGCCCTCACCGATGGCAGATAAGGCCATTAGTCCTGCATGTCGGTACTTCCAGTCGGCTGCAAGACAGAACCACACACAGAAGAGCCGCAGTTGGACACGGCAAACGTGCCGTCAGAGCAGTCACGAGCACTGAGGGAAACTCTCATTGGTAAGAGAACACAGAAAGAGTACAGACTAGATAATCTGCCTGTTAATGTGACTATATCACAATCACTTCCCCCCCCCCAGTTAAAAGGCGGTACGTATTAAAGAGTTTTATCAATATTTACAAACCATTTAGAATAAGATTTTCCTCCAAGATTACTAATAAGCAATTAAGAATCTAGATAGTCAGACACTCTTTATTGGAGATAGACTTAGCTGATTTTCCAGTGATGTTTCTTTAAAAAAACAATTTAAAAATAAATAATTAAAAAGCCAAGAAGAAAATGTTTCAAAATAATTTTCACGATAAAACTATGGAATGATCTATTTGCACACTCTGCTTTTTGGCTTAGTGGTAGCTAAGCAATTCCAACTCTTACTAGTGCTTCATAACCTCTGGTACAGGATAACCCTCAGGCCAAAAATATTTATATTTACTTTATCACCTTCCCCGTTGGGCTGTTCAAGTTCCTTGTGGAACATAAAGCAAGGTCCACCTAAATAAGCAGGCACATCTAAGAAGTGAGCCGCAAGAGAACTCTGGGACCCTCAAGATACATTTGCCCAGGAGGCAAAGCTGTCCTGATAGTGCCATTCTGTCATCATTCTCAGCTTGAGGGAACACAGACTTATTCTGGGGAATAAACATGTAAAATCCCGACACTGAGGGCAGAGAGAGATAACAAAACTTCTGTTGAAATACTTCAATGGGAAAAAAAAGTAGGGACACTATTCTTACTAAATACTTTTCTTTTTATGGGGGGGGGGGAAGAGGGGTAAAAAAAATTTGCTTGAGAAGGTAAAGGTAAAGGCTCTCCCGTTGATCGTTGATTTGCTTGAGCGGGCCCAGTAACGTCTCCATTGGAGACTTTGTTGTTACTGTGTCTGGCATATCGAATACGTCAC
>JAOXYA010000041.1:48642489-48659513 GCA_028565675.1 Sorex palustris | reverse complement strand
AGTAACAACAAAGTCTCCAATGGAGACGTTACTGGGCCCGCTCGAGCAAATCGATGAACAACGGGAGGGCCTTTACCGTTTACCTTACCCTAACTCCAAAGGAAGAAAACCCTGAGGTGAGACTAGGATTCTTAGGGAACAAACCAAACAACAGAATGGTACTTGGCCACTGGCTCTACCTTTTCCTTTCGACAGGGAAGAAAGTCCCTGCTCAGGCCTGAATCAGAGAACCTGCCCGTTAGCCCCTCTCCCATCAAATTCCGTAACGGAGGCCACATTATCCCGAGGATGAGTTTCCGGAAGAGTGACTGATGATAGAGAGGTGGAGGGCTAGGGAGGCACCCCCACACCTTGGGTACAAAAGCTCCAGCGCTAAAATGATCATATCCTGCAGGTTGAATGCTTTCACTGTCACTGGTGGGGATGGAGGGACGGCTCAAACACTGGAGCTCAGCTCTGCAGCCCGACAGTCACCCTCAACACTGTCGGGTGTGGGTCCCTACTTTCCCAATACTCCATTTATTATTTGAATGCAATCGCATGATTTTTTTTGCCTAATTTTAATGTATCACCATTATGAAAAAATGTTTATTATAAAAGGGGGTTTGACAAAGTTGAAAATCACTGATTCTGCATTTCTGAAGAAGGCAGATGCTTCCCAAACACTAACATCCTGGGCTGGGGTGACAGCATAGCGGGGAGGGCGCTTGCCTTGTACACAACCCATCCAGGTTCAATCCCCGGTATCCCGAATGGTCCCCCAAGCACCGCCAGGTGTGACCCCAAAACCAAACAACTTATCCTTAGGATACGATAATGTGAATTACCACAAAATATTTACTTAGAAACATAAACTGTTGTAAGCTCTGTGGTTAAGATTAAGGACCTACAGCCTGATTTTTGGTTAGCACCTAAATACTGTGGCCTTGGTGAAGAAGTGTCTTTCCCTTGTTAACTTAATGTAAACCTGTTTAATGTAAATCCACTTAATGTAAACCCACATTAAATTTCATAGGTTATCTGATTTTTATGAAATAATCTATGTGGTTGCACATTCAATAACAAGCACAAACTGCTTCATTTACAGGGGGGAAAAAATCAAACAATGTTAACATTTTGAGACCAAGTCTACTGAAGGCAACAGATAAGCTCAATAGGGATACAAGGTTTCCATGTACTTTCTTCAGCCCAGCCCAGAGCCTCAGGAAACGAGTGATGACTGACAATCTGAGCACAGTAGAGAGCTCAAGAGAAGTTCCACTTGCAGAGAGGACATAACTCTCCTATCCTGTTTCTTACCTGTAAGAATCCAGGCAACAAGTCTGAAAAGTGTTTGAACAGAGCAACATTGTGCTCATTTGCAAGTATAAAAGCAGCTGTGGCTCGAGCAGATAATGTCCTGATCTAAAAGGCAGAAAGGAAGCATATGTCAGTGCGGAGCATGTTTTGAGGAAGGTGAGGTTCATGCCTTAAGGTCAAACATTTTTCCTTACAAAAAGATACATTTCTTTTACAAATTAAGACATTCAGTTTAACTAGACACTAGTAATAGTTAAACTGAAATCACTTACCGATGGATGTTCCTGATCTTGCATGCACTGAACTAGCATTCGTTTGATGACGTCTAAATAGTGCTGTTGTTGATTTCCAAAAATCCCAGGAAAGTTCCTAAAGGAAGGATTCAAAGCACTCTTGAAAACTAAACCTACAGGTTAAAAACAGCATTCTCTCTTCCTGAAGGGTTAAGCGAGACTCTCTGCTGTGTCTGCGGCCTGGCCACTGCACACTAAGCCTCGTGGGCAGACGCCTTCTGCACACCTCCCAGTCATCCTTCGGACTGGATGGACGGAAATAAACAATGGGGAGAAGGTGGCTGTGGGCAGAGGTGCTCCACGGGAAACAGGCACTACTGTGCCCAGCCTACACCTCCCCCTTCTCAGTTTGTCTCAATGGCTGCCAATCCTGAGTGCAGATTCGGAGAAGAACCATCACAGGGGTCTTTATTGCTGACCACGGTTTCTGACAATCTGCCCAAGCCTTGGGTGGGAATCAGGATAGGAATCCAAGTTTTAGTTTACTTTAAATTTGGTAAAGCCGCTCAACTGAATACTTTTACTTCCAACTCTGGAATACAGAAATAAACAATGGTATATAGTACCTAATAGCTTATCCTTTTCTGATGCTCAAGCTGTAGCTCATGAAAAAATGGCTTTTCTCATGAGAAGGCAGAATAGCACAGGGGCTAAGGAGCTTGTGTAGTATCCTGCTGTCCCGGTTCAACTCTCCAATGACACAAAATGGTCCTGGAGCACTGCTGGGCTCACTTCTGAGCAGAGCCAGGAACAGGCCCTCAATACTGACAGCTAAGCTAAGGCTCCAAACTTGGCTTCTTCATTAAAAACAAACAAACAAACAAAAAAAACCAAAAAACAACCTGGCTCTTAAGTTATAAATTCAATTCTATGTAAAATGCAGCACAGTATGGTAATAGCATGGTAAAATTTTTCTTAATGTAGATAATCACTTCTCTTCTGTGTAGGTAATACAGGAGTCGCTCACAAATATCAAGTTTGTGTTTACGTAAAGCTTGTCACGGAAGATCCCAGAAACAAATAGGACTCAGCAGCGTTTTCCTCTCTTCCAGATGCCAATATAAAATGTGGCTTTCTAAAAGCTACATTTTGGTATCGTTTCAATCTCCAGGGAAAGAACAAACCATCAGAGAAGTCAAGAAATAATACTGGAGAGTCCTGCACATAAAAGGGATCATAAACGTAATAAAAAGCTTTGTGTATTTCCAATTTTACTTCCAACACAATTATGAAGCCTTTCTAAAGGTATAATGTCAAATAAATTACAGTGACGAATTGCAATGTGCGTTGGGCACTCATGAGGTAGCTTAAAGTAAGTACCAGAAAATGTGAAGAGCAGCTTCCCGAAGCCCCATGTTCTGAGAGCTGACGGAATCAAAGAGGAACTTGAGACCTTCAGGCCACTGGTTGTTGCCATCCTCATCTACAAGGAAAGGAATTCAGGTGTAACGTGGATGAGTCAAAACCTCCAATCACTGATGAAATTATTTCATTTCGAACTCAAACTATGTACCAGTAGAAAGTGTCACTAGCGCTATACTTTATTTTTATTTATTTTTTGCTTTTTGGGTCACACCCAGCGATGTTCAGGGGTTATTCCTGGCTCTGCACTCAGGAATTACTCCTGGCGGTGCTTGGGGGACCATATGGGATGCCGGAGATTGAACCCAGGTCCACCGCGTGCAAGGCAAACACCCTACCTGCTGTGCTATCACTCCGGCCCCCAGGCAGGGGTTTTGACAGCAGGTAGGGGTGATCCCTTTGCAACATGCTGGAGGAGGTGATGTCATCCCGAGGAGGTGTCTAGTGGGCACCTGGACTCCCTGGTCCTGATAACTGGCCAAGAGGGAGGGGTGAGGAAAGGGAACCCCCAGGTCGTGAGTACAGTGTAGGGGATAGGGAGGGGAACAGTGACCAGGCTCTGCTTCCCGGGGATGCCAGGACAGTGTTGGGTGCCAGAAGTGGGAGAGGGATCAGGCAGGAGCCCTGCGAGGCTCCTCAGTACCCACCCACACCACCGGGGTGGAATGAAGAGGTCCCCAGTCCACTGAGGTTCTCCAGGGAATAGAGGGAGCAAGTATTTGGATGACCCAGTGACCCTTGGGCCAGAGGAGCCCCCTGCCAGTCTGACAGCATCGAAGGCCTGAGAGAGGCTGGCAGACCCAGGAGCTGGTGCAGCTTCTTAGCAGGGTGTGACCGGGCTCGCTTATGCACACTCAAGCACAGGGAGTCCACTCACACACATCCATCTGCACCACTTTTAATCCTCACCACCTGTGAGGTAGGTATTGGGCCCCCCCGCCCCATGAGGGAGCCAGGCTCATATAGGCCCAGGAGCGTGGCAGGCAGGAGCTGCGTCCACAGCTTCGTTCCTCCCCACCGGGCCCAGCCTGGGGTCTGAATTCTCACAGCAGCAGAAGTCTTGACGGTGGGGAGGGGAGGGCGGGAAAGGACACATGGGGGCACACACGGAGAACAGGAGCAGACTACACAGTCCCCTCAGGGTGGGGCTCCGGGCACTGGGGGCAGTGACTCCACTGGGAAATGGCTCCTGTCCCCTCACCAGGAGTTCTGTGGGGTCAGGACATGCACAGGGGCCTGAGTGGAGCCCAAATAATTGAGAACCTCTTGTTCCTTTTGTCTTAAGAGGATTAAGGCTGGAGGGCTAGAAAGGCACGAGGCACTTACCCAGCAGATGGCCAGCCCTGCTCCCTCTGGGCACCGGGTCTGACTCCCCCAAGCACCACTGAGGAGTGACCCACGAGCACCACTGGGCAAGGCCCCCACCCACAGAGGAGCCTGGGAGGACAGTGGTCAGGCCGCAGGAGTGGGGAACCTCGGTGCGGACTCCGGTCTGAGCTTCCCTCCCACCAGTTGCCGGTGGCAGGGCAGGCTCAGATACCAGGCGCGCTCACAGGCGCAGGAAGCCCAGGGCTGCGTCCTGCTCATCATAGGCTGACAGGTTCTTCCTCTTCACCTGCCGCCGAGGAAAGCCACTCTCCGGGGGCCAGCGCTGTCCGCAGGGCTGTGTGCACAGGTCGCTGCCCAGGGACAGCACAGAGGTAGATCGGGAAGGGCCGCCTATGTCCACCGAGTTTGTGGGGCTCGTGCTGCTGACCGAGGAGTACCCCGAGGTGGTCACGTCGTGGGCTGGTTCCGCTGCGCTGCACGGAGGGCTGGGCGGTCCCGGGGCCACTGGGACTGTGTGGCGGGCTCCCTCCTCCTCCGGGCAGGCGACATTCTCGTCCTCGTCGCTGGAGTCCTGGCAGCAGTGCTGCTGTGCGTTCAGGCAAACCACGGTGACATCGAGAAGACCACTGGGAGCCGTCACTGCAGGAGACAGGAGGGGCAAATCAGGCCAGCGACCATGACTGGCTTTCAGCCACACCTGTGACCGCCACTAGCCTGTCCCACTCCTTGGTAAGTGACTGCAATGGGGACAGCAGACTGGCCCTGGACCTATCACCCGAAGGACATAAACTCAGACTGCCCCAAACACAGCAGAGCCCAGTATCTGCATGTGCTCACACTCCGCAGAACATTCTAGAAAGAGCTTGTCGTGCCCTCCAAGGCTGTCCCCAAGAGGCAAGCTCACCATCACCCTCCTTCTCGCCCTCACTCTCCTGGTCGCCCTCGTAGCCCGAGCAGTAGTCCAGGCTCCAGTCCAGGAAGCTGCCCAGCAGAGTCTCCTCCTGGCTGGACAGCTCAGCGGTCGGTGTAGTGACAAAGCTGCCCCTGTCCTCCTGGGGGCTGTTCTCCCGTTTCCTGTAGGGGAGAGCTAGTCACAGGCGGTAGCGCTGGGGTCCTGTCCTGTGGCCATGCCAGTAAGTGGCCAACCAATACCTAGACTGCCGCTGGGCAAGTCGGGATCAAGCCACTGGTGGCCGATGGCCACATCCTGCCCACGTGGGTTTGGGCTCATGAGGACATTCATGGGGAGAGGCCAGGAGGTGAAAGCAGGGGTCCCTGGGGCCCACGGGGATGTCAGGAGGTGACCAGGACAGGGAGTGGCAGGGTGAGTGCCCAGCCACAGCAGGAGGAAGGAGAGGCCGCAGTGGCTAGGGTGGCTTACCGCTTGGTTCTCCGGCCGGAGGGCGAACTGAGGAAGCTGTGGATGTCGCCAGCACCGAGGAAGGATGTGGGCTCAGGGCTGTCCTGCTGTACGCCCAGAGCCGCACACAGCTGGCCATAGTTCAGCACCTGGGGGACGCAAGGTCAGGGGACAGGCCAGCCACACCCACCCCCACAGAGTCCTGGGGACGGGAGGGACGGGCACCTCCTCCTGGCTGATGTCCTCAAATCGCTGCCTCACGGCGGTCAGAGACACCTGCCGGTGGTCCTTAGGGGCATCATCATGGAAGCTGCACGGAGCGTCACAGGGCGCGTTGCAGGGACTGCGTCCAGCCCCAGGAGCAGGAAGCTGGGGTTCGCAGGGCCCGCCATCCCCTCCCAGGGGGGCCAACAGGCTGCTGCTGACCTGTAGCGGGCCTCCCAGGGGCAGGGAGCCAGCCCAGGCCCTCCCATCACTCACCACTTCTGATGGAGACTCAGGACGCAGGGGGTGAGCGCCTCACAGGAGAAGCCCGTGAGGTCCCACAGCCAGGGGCTCCAGGGCTGTGCTGGGAGACGGGGGGAGCAGTCGCTCAGTGGGGGTCGGAGGTTCACCCAGAAGGGCCCAGCACCACCCCCCACACCCCAGGGCGCCCCTTACTCTGGCCATGCGTGAGCCGGGCGAGGAGCAGGGCGGCAGCGGCAAGGCGTGCAGGCGAGTACACAGCCAGCCCGGGGTGCAGCAGGGACAGCTCGCACAGGAAGCCGCACAGGCGCCGGGTGCGGGGTGCCACAGGCACCAGGGTCAGCAGCACGTCCTTGTAGTCCACCACGGTGGGGACCTGGATGGCACGGCACGTGGGGCTCGCCCCCTGCCCCCGCAGCCCGGCCGCCCCCTGCTGCCCCCCGCGGGCAGCGGCCACACTCACACGGATCCTGCCCTCCAGGGCGGCGACCACCTCGCCCATCATGCGCACCAGGTCCTCATACTTGTACGTGTTGTCCGTGAGCCACACAGCCTCACGGATGGTCAGGATCTCCTTGCTGATGAACCTAGGTGGCCAGAAGCTGCTCAGTGCAAGAGCACAGCCCCCACAGGGCGCCCCCGGGCTCCAGGCCCAAGAGGTGGAGGGTGCCGAGGGGACATCAACAGGACCTGCTCAGCCACAGGCTGGGAAGGCAGGAAGGAGCCATCAGGCTCACAGTGGTCTCTGCATGTGGCTATGCCAGTCGGCCCTCACCCAGGGTTTGTCCCTGGCACCTGCCACTGGGCAAAGGATACAGCTCAGCTCTGTCAAAGGGCAGGGACAGAGCTTAGCCACAGGGCAGGGAACAGGTCAGCCAATGGCAGGGGGCAGGTCAGCCACTGGGCAGGGAGAGACCTTAGCCACTGGGCAGGGGACAGCTCAGCCACTGGGCAGGGGACACAGCTCAGTCACTGGGCAAGGGACAACTTAGCCAATGGTTAGGGGTCAGCTCAGCCATTGGGCAGGGGACGGCTCAGCCACTGGGCAGGGACAGACCTTAGCCACTGGGTAAGAGACAGCTCAGCCACTAGGCCAGGGACAGAGACAGCTGGCCCTGGGATTGTCTGAGGGCTGCATTGGTTGGGGTGTGACCAATCACTTGCCCTGGGGGCCACTGTCCTCAACACAGTTCTTTGGGCCAGCCAGGCTGGCTTCTACACAGGCTGCACCAGGGCTGACAGTGACCACAGTTCTGGGGCCTCTGCAGCCACCCTGTGTGCTGTGGGGCCGAGGAACAGGGGAGAGACGGGCCGCGGGCAGCTGTGGGCTGCTCACCGGGTGCAAATGACCATGCAGGCGATGCCCAGCAGCTGAAGCCGGTGTCGGGGGACTGGCCGCCTCCGCAGGTAGCGGTCCACACACTCCACGGTCAGGTGCAGACACAGGCTTGTGAAGTCTTTCATGGTAGCCACTTCCACCAGCCAGTCGATCAGAATGTACCTGAGGACAGTCACCCAAGCCTCAATGCGCGCCACCACACTGCAAGGGCCTGCGGCCTGCAGCTGCCACCCAGCCTGGGCACAGAAGTGGGAAGACCATAGGGCAGGCAGGGTGGGGGCACCCATGGGCAGGATCCACGCCATATGGGAGAAGCCTTCCATTTGACTGTTATTATATTTTTGGTTTTGGTTTAGGGTCACACCACCGATGCTCAGGGCTCAATCCTGGTAGTGTTCAGGAGA
The DNA here is from genome assembly GCA_028565675.1 of Sorex palustris. NCBI lineage: Eukaryota > Metazoa > Chordata > Mammalia > Eulipotyphla > Soricidae > Sorex > Sorex palustris. The sequence continues at coordinate 48,651,662 of JAOXYA010000041.1, read as the reverse complement.
ACCTATAGGGAGCTGGGGACCAAACCCGAGCCAGCCGTGCCCGAAGAGTGCCCTCCCCACTGTGCCCTCTCTCGGTCCCACTTTATTATCATTGGTTGTGGTTTCTGTGTCACTTCCAACAGGGTACTTGAGGTAACCATGAGTGCTGGGGGTCAATCTCGGGGTCCCACATGCAGAGCCATATCCCAGCACTAGACTAGTCTCCCCAATGGGGCACGCTCCCGGCATGCCAGGCACAGACAAGGCCGCCTTCTCAGACACAAAGTGCGTTTGCACTTCCTCCAATGGGACCCACCGAAAGTTCCCAGGCGGGTAAAACAATGGCCACATCACTAACATTGGGGACCTGCGAGTCACCAGTGGGACTGGCACAGACTGCAAAGACCCAGAGACGGCGGGGGCGCGGGGAAATGGGCCGGCTCTGCACTCAGGAATCACCCCTGGCGGTGCTTGGAGGACCATATGACATGCCAGGGACGGAACCGGGTCAGCCGTGTGCAGAGCAAATGCCCTCCCCACTGTACTATTGCTTTGGTCCCTGGACCAGCTTTTTTTGAAAACTATATGGACGCTCCTCAGAAAATTGACCCAGCAATTCCACTTCTTGGCATCTACCCCAAGGGCCCAAAACCTCCTCAGAAAATTCACATGCACTCCAATCTTCACTGTAGCGTGACTCACAATAGCCAAAACCAGCAACAGCTCAAGTGCCCAAGTACAGAGAACTAAATAAGGAGACCAGGGTACAGGGGCACAGATAATAGAGCAGGTAGGGCATGCCTTGCATGCAGCCAACCTGGGTTCGATTCACAGGACCCCATGTGATCCCCCAAGCCTGCCAGAAGTAACCCCTGAGCATTGCCAGCTATGGCCCACGAGCCAAAAGAGAAAAAAGAAAGCGCCTGTATACACATACATGATGGGAAATTACTATGAGACGAACTCTGCGATTGCTGCACCCTGGGTGGATGGACAGTATCATGCTGAGGTCAGCCTGAAGAGGGACATGCAGAATGACCTCTCTCCTCTGTGTGACAGAAAACACAGTAGGGGAACACACGCCCAAAGGTAGTAGACACTGAGGAGGGATCTTTTTTTTTTTTTGCTTTTTGGGTCACACCCAGCGATGCACAGGGGTTAGTCCTGGCTCTGCACTCGGGAGTTACTCCTGGCAGTGCTCAGAGGACCATATGGGATGCTGGGAATCCAACCCAGGTCGGCCGCGTGCAAGGCAAACGCCCTACCCACTATGCTATCTCTCCAGCCCCTGAGAAGGGGTCTTCAGGAGAAACAGCGCATAGGTTAAGGGGCGAGGAGAGGGGACACTGACCCAAAGGCGGAGGGCAGTGAACGCTGTGGAGGACGTGAGGTGCTGTGATGTGGGAAACCCGACCACCAATAACGCTGTAAACCACACAGCTGAAAGTAAAAAAATTTTTTTTTCTTTTGCTTTTTGGGTCACACCACCCGGCGATGCACAGGGGTTGCTCCTGGCTTTGCACTCAGGAATTACTACTGGTGGTGCTTGGGGGACCATATGGGATGCTGAGAATAGAACCCGGGTCAGCCACGTGCAAGACAAATGCCCTCCTCGCTGTACTGTCGCTCCGGCCCCTAAAATAAAATTTTTTTAAAAAAAGTATCGGGCTGGAGCGACAGTACAGCGGGGAGGGCACTTGTCTTTGCATGCGACCAATCTGGATTCGATCCCTGGCACCCCATACGGTCCCCAGAGCCTGACCAGGAGTGACTATTGAGCACAGAGCCAGGAGTCAGCCGTGAGCACACAGGGTGTGGCCCAAAAACAAACAAAAAAATCCCATTTAGCTACACCTGCAGCCAGCAGGGCCGAGCCTCGCGCATGTCCATCCAGGTCTGTGCGGGTTGTGGCCAGAGGCAGGGGAGGGAGCAGGCCTGCAATCCACCCGCGTTAGAGCAAGGGGCCGCGCCCGGGCTCACCGCATTGTGTCGCTGAGCCCCTTCTGCACGGAGAAGACACGCTGCTTGCTGATGGCCGGGGAGCTCTGGAAGAGCTGGCTGACCACCTCGCTGGCTGCGCCCACCTCCAGCCCCAGCTGCTTCCGGTGCGCACAGGCCTTGGCAAGGGCAAGCTGCGGGGACACAGAATAGGGTTAGGCCCACGTCCGAGCTGGCCACGGGACCACAGAGCCCCTGGCCACAGACCTCAGTTCTTCTTGAACTCTTCTCTCACCCGCCGCACCACCTGTGGGACTGTCCTACTGCCCGTACCACCAGAGGGGACAAACGCGTGTCTCACGCTCAGCCTGCCCATGTCTCCCGTGGGGCCTGTCTGCTGCCACCCTCCGGGGACGAGCAGTGTGCCACTGAGCCAGGCGAGGCAGCAGGAACCTGGGACAAGCATCTCCAGATTGACCCCTGTACCCTGGATCAAAACTCCTCCGGGGGCTGGAGCGACAGCACAGCGGGCAGGGCTCTGGCCTCGCACAGGGCCTACCATCCCCGCCGGTCCCCTGCCTCGCGCCAGAAGGGATCTCTGAGCAGAGAGCCAGGGGTCAGTCCTGAGCACTGCGGGCTGGGTTTCCCCAAACTGAAAACTAACAACTCTCTAAAGACCCGGCCGCCCCGCAGGAAGTCAGCAGGAGTCAGGCCTCACCCGGGCTTCCCAGCAGCCCTTGGCGGCGTAGTCCCTGAGTTTCCGGAAGCTGTGTAGGCATCGTCCAGGGTCAGACATCTGGCAAGGAGAGGAGAAACTCTTCAACCTGCCCCCTCTCGGAAGGAGCCGGCCACTCTGCTCAGGCCTGGACGCCCAAGTGACAATGGGTGTTTCAGGGCTGTGCCAAGTGGCCACTGACCACCAGCTCCTGGGGGTCAGAAGTGAACCTTCTCCAGGGAGCGCTTTGAAGACCATACCGCCACCCCCCTCCCCCATCCACTCACATCTGCGTCCCTGTCGCTCTCCCACAGGAGGTAGGAGCTGGGCAGGCAGCCCTGACTCGCAGACGCCTCAAACAGGTCCCGAGCCTGCCGCCTCTTCTCTTCATCCTGCAGGACAAGCGCAGCTGCCCATGGGCCCTGCCTCCTTCCCCAGCCACTGAGAAGGGGAGCAGCGTGTACCCAGGACCCACACAGCAAGGGGACCCACCTCGAAGAGACTCAGCACCCGGCCCAGGCAGTGCAGGATGGACGCCTTGTGAGCCTAGACAAGGAAAGGAACCGTGAGCGCGCTGCTCCCAGCCCCTTGAGGCGGCCCCGGCCCCGCAGACTCACCCCTGGCAGCTCGCTCTCGGCACGGAGGCTCTCGTGCACCACGGCCTTGCAGCAGCTCCCGGACAGCGACCAGGGTGGCCGGATGAAGAGCCAGATGAAGGGCGCGGCGCCTGCGCTCAGCCGCTCAGCCAGGCTGAAGAAGCGGGAGGCCTTGAGCCCGTTCACCTCGGCGCGGGCCTCATCGGACACGGACACTGCAGGGACAGAGCAGGGGCGATGCTGGGGCGGGTGCAACGCTCCTCTGCTCTCTCTGTTCTTCTCTTTTTAGGAAACGACTTATCCATTGAAGTTTTAGGTCACAACCTGCATCACTCAAAGCTTACTCCTGGCTCTGTGCTCAGGGCTCATACCTGGTGGGGCTCAGGGGACCAAACCATGGTCAATGGCGTGGAAGGAAGTGCCCGACCCACTGTAGCATGGTTTTAGCCTCATTCCATGCTTAAGTATCTGAAATCTTGGAGCCGGAGAGACAGTACAATTGACCCAGGTTAGATCTCGGTGTCCTATCTAGTCCCCCGAGCACTGCCAGGAGTGATTCTGAGCACAGAGCCAGGAGTAACCCTTGAGCATCACCAGATATGACCCAAAATCAGTCTAAAATCTTTTCTACTTTTAAAATTCTGAATTTGTCCCAAACCCTCAAATATAGTAACATGTAAACAATGGACTCAGACCTCTAACACCAGGCACAAAAGTCAGATCAGAATGGATTCAAGACCTCAACATCAGACCTGAATCTATAAGGTACATGAAAGAAAATGTAGGCAAAACCCTACATGACACTGAAGCTAAAGGCATCTTCAAAGATGAAACACCACTGACCAAGCAAGTGGAAGCAAAGATTAACAAATAGGACTAGATTAAACTATGAAGTTTCTGCACCTCAAAGGAAAAAAGTGACCGAGATACAAAGACAGTCCCCAAAACGGGAAAAAATATTCACTCAATGCCCATTTGATAGGGGTTAATATCAAAGATATACAAGGCGCTGATAGAACCTTACAAGAAAAAACCTCCAACCCCATCAAAAAACGGGGAGAAGACATGAACAGAAACTTCATCAAAGAAATTTAAATGGTCAAAAGGCACATGAGAAAATGCTCTACATCGCTAATCATCAGGGAGATACAAATCAAAAACAATGAGATATCATCTCACACCACAGAGACTGGCCCGCATCAACAAGAACAAGAACAACCAGTGCTGGCGCAAATGTGGGGAGGAAGAGACTCTCCTTCACTGTAGGTGGGAATACCGCTGGTCCAGCCTTTTTGGAAAACAATATGGACATTCTTCAAAGAACCAGAAACTGGGGCTGGTGCGATAGTACAGCAAGTAGGGCATTTGCCTTGCACGCGGCCGACCGGGTTTGATTCCCAGCATCCCACATGGTCCCCCCACGCACCACCAGGAGAATTCCTGAGTGCAGAGCCAGGAGTAACCCCTTTGTTTTTGGGTGTGACCCAAAAACAAAAACAAAAACAAAAAACAGAAATTGAGTTCCATTTGACCCAGCAACACTACTTCTGGGAATATACCCCAGAGGCCCAAAATCACACAGCAAAAACCCCATCTGCACCCCTATGTTCACTGCAGCACTATTTACCATAGCCAGAATCTGGAAACAACCTGAGTGCCCAAGAACGAACAACTGGATAAAGAAACTATGGCACACCTACACAACGGAATACTATGCAGCTGTTAAGAAAAAAAATAAAGTCATGAAATTTGCCTATAAATGGATGGACATGGGAGTACTGTGCTGAGTGAAATGAGTTAGAAAGAGAGGAACAGATACAGAATGACAACAGGGGCCAGAAGGACTGGTCAGTAGAGGAATGTACAAGTATGTGGGGGATGGGGGTAGAAGGTAATTAAGATAGAGGAGGGTCCAGTGTGACAATGGTACATTTCCCCTCTTTCTTTCCTTTCACACCTTTCTACACAAGGTTTATTCAATAGCTACCTTGCTTCAGAAAAATAAAATAATAAAGATAAAAACCGCGGGCTTTTCCTGGAAAGCTGTGTGGGAAAAGCCACTGCTGGGGACCCTGAAGCCCACCAGGGTCCCGCTGCCTCCCCGTCAGCAAACCTCAGAGCTCCAGGGGGGTCCGTCACAGCTGCCCGAGGACACCGGAACTCAGTCATGGCCACCCCTGGACTAAGTGGCTGAGTGCGGGCAGCTGCCCCGCCCCCGTAAGTCTCCACCTGGCCACTCGGGCTGCGACAGGGGACAGTAGAGGGTGGGGCGCTCTGACCCTCATCTAATCCCCAGAACCCACAAGGGCCCCTGAGCACCGCTTGTGTGGCCCAAATGCTACCAGGCCCCAAACCAGGGCCTGATGAAATCTGGTGACTCTCCCAACCTCCAAACATTCGTCACTAGGTCCTGCAGACACCTGGGGCCTCCACTCCCAGGGGATGGGAAGGCACACGCTGGCCCCTGCAGGAGGGCAGCATGGCAGCAGTCCCCGCTAATACCAAATCCCCCGCGCCCACACCACAGACCCCGTCCATAACCCCCACATTATCCTGTGTCCCCTGTGTTCATCCCGTGACCCCTACGCCTGTCCTGTGCCCTGCGCCACTCACGGCCTTCGTTGTAGAGGTAGGCGATGCCCAGCTTCACGGCAGCCTCAAAGTTCCCCTTCTCCGCAGCCCTGGAGCGCAAAGAACAGCCGGTGACCCCTCCAGCCGCACATGTGCTTCCCAAGAGAAAGCTTTGAAGTCATCATCTGACCGTGCCCTCAGCTGGCGGCCACATGGGGGCTTAGAGACATCTTCAGGCAGAGAAACCTGGGCCTGGGGCCCCCAGTCGGCAGCACCCAGCACTGGTCCATGGTCCATCTAGGGTCAGGAAACACTGGACCGCTACCAGTGGCTGCCAGGGGCCCAGATGCTGAAACTGTGGGTCATCACCCCACATGGGGTCACGCAGCTTGAAAGGTTAGCGGTGGAGGACCTGGGAAGCAGGACAGTGGGGAGGGCGCTTCCCTTGGATGTGACCAATCAGGGTTTGATCCCTGACATCCCATATGGTCCCCCAAATACAGCCAAGAGTGATTCTAGAGTGCAGAGTCAAGAGGAAGCCCTTAGCACTGCCAGATATGGCCCCCCACAAAAATGATTAGGGGCTGGAGAGACAGTCCAGTGGTTAGAGTACTTGCCATGTACGCAGCTGCATGGGTTAGATTCCCAGTACCTCACAGAGTTCCCAAGCCCAGTCAGGAGTGACCCTGAGCACAGAGCCAGGAGTGAGCCCTGAATACTGCCAGGGGTGGCCAAAAACCAAAAGTCAAACTAGCATACTATTTTGGGGCTCCCATTTGTTCCCCTCTTTGGGTCTATATACGGCAGTGGGTCATGTACAACCATCTCAGCAGAAGAGGGTTGTGAGTAAATCAGATTCAAGAGCACTGGGTCCAGGGTCACAGGGAGGAACCCCAGGGGTGTGGGGTCTCTCCAGGGCCCCTGCAGTGCACTAAGGGAGCGGTGACAGCTACACAAGCTGGAGGACAAGCTGAACAGGCCACAGGGGCTGGGGACACGGCTCCCAGAGCACTAATGCGCCCAGGAAGTGAGACGGAAGCTTGGTGCCCCCCCACCCCCCACCCGAGCATGTGTGCCGGCTTGCACCCAAAAGCCAGCTGCCATGGCTGAGTGGCCTGGTGGGGTTCTGGTGACACACACCCACTGACAGTGCTTCGGGACTAGGGGGTGGCGGGGGCAAGCTCAGCGGGTGTGCTGCCCCTGGGTCCCGCGAACCCCGGGTGCAGGGCAGCTGCCCTCTCTGCTCGGACCGGCCTGAGCCCCAACCCCCAGCCAGCCAGCAGAAGGGAGGTTCTGCAGGAACAGGACAAGGGTAGAGGGGAACACAGGGGCCATCTGGGTCCTGACACAAGCAGGAGGTAGAACTGGTTAGTGAGTAAAATCACCAGGAAAGGGTCCACACGCAGTCAGGGCAGGAGCCGGGGTGGGGCGACCAAGGACATCTAAGCGGCTCCTCGGGCCAAGCCTGGGGACGGCACCTGCCAGAGGTGGTGGCAGGGGCGGCACAGGCCCAGCAGCAGGGGAGGGCAGGGGCAGGCAGGGGCGTACCTTTCAAAGAGATGCAGATTCTGTAGGGAAGGCCAGAGCTCCTGGAAGCTGGCGCTCGCCCACACGCTGCTGTGATGGTCCACCAGGGCCCGCAGGTGAGAATGGACCTACGTGGGGGAGGCGGTCAGTGAGGGCGCAGGCTCACCCTGAACAGACCAAAGGGGCCCATCTTTCCGCGACTGCGGGGGCACACACGCCATCAGCAGAGGGCAGAGGGCCGCACCCTGGTCTGTGGAGCTCAGCTGGAGCCTAACGGGTCCAAATCTCAGGGTCCCTCAGAAGCCTCTGCCCTCAGTCAGGGTAAGCAAGGCCCAGGACCCTCCCAGTCAGGGCCTCCCACGAGAGCAGACCACGCACAGAGCAGCCAGGGGCAGGCAGTGCTTCTGTCCCAAACTCTCTGCAGGCCCTGTGGGCATCCGAAAGGCTGAGGCGCCCCTGGGGTGGGAACTGCACACCCTATCCCCAGCGGGGGCCACCTCAGACCTGCTGTTTCTCTCTGGCGGGAGAAGCCCAGTCCTGCGCCCAAGGGTGTAGTCACTGGGCGGTGACAGGCTCCTAGCTGCCCATCCAGGCTGAGCACTGCGGGCTGTGTGAGGAGCAGGCTATTTTAGTGATACCATCTCTCCCCCTCAGGCCACACCCAGGAGTGCTCGGGGCCTGACACACCCAGCCCAGTCTGGATGGCCTTGGGGATGGGGGACAGGTGGGGGGGGACGGGAGGGGTGCGAGGACAGGATGTGTTGGGGCAAAACTCAGGGTGGCCCCAAACACGGCCGGCATCTCCCGGGTTCCCTGCTCAAACGTGGCAGCAAGCAGGTGGCTTCACATAGTGGGACACTCTCTTGCGCCTACCCCAACAGCAGCCTGTCCCCTGGGTCACCCAAGTGTTGCTCTGACACTGAGACACAAAGCTGGCACAGACCACTTACAGCACGGACGGCGAGGATATCCCCCACCGAGAGCCACTTCAGGATGTGGAAGAGCACGTCCTCGGGGAGACTCAGCAGGCTCAGGGGCCGGGGCCGCCTCCGCAGCCTGCGCTTGGGGTAGCAGAAGCACTTGGCACACCTGCAGTGGATCCCTGGGAAGACAGGGGGAAGCGCTGATGAAACACGGGTCGTCCCACCACCCAGAGCACGGACCCCTCCCCTCGGCTGGTGAAACGTTCCCGTGCAGAGCCCGGCAAAGCGGGAAGAGGAAGAAAGGGGGCCCCGGCTCTGCCCGCGGCTGCGCTTCCCTCTGCTCTGGGGAAGCGCCGGTGCCCCAGTGCAGCACCGTGTGCCAGCAGACACGGCGGGGTCAGGCAGGGCTGGGCACCAGGACCGGGCAAGTGTCCGCACTGCGCTCTCAGCAGCCCCCGGGATGCTTCCACTCCAGCATCTGCCCCCCGCGACCCCCCAAACCTAGGCCACCGTCGGGGTAGACCCTCCCCGTGCGGGCCGCTCTCCGCCCGGCTCATCCCTACCCCACGGGTCTGGCTGACCGCGGCAGCAGCTCGTCCCCGATCCGCCCTCGAAGCCCGACACTGAAAACGCCGGGGGCCGCGGCGGGCGCCCCGAAACCACCTCCCCGCCCCCGCCCCCGGTCAGGCTGCGCGGTCCGAGCACTGCCGCCGGGAGCCGCCGGGCATTTAAACCGCGCGCCGAGCGGCCGCCGCCGGGATGCCGCTCAGCGCCGAGCGCGCTCCCGGGCCCGGGCTCCCCTCGGGCTCGGGCGTCCCGGCCACCATGCTGAGACCACTCTCCGCACACATGAAGGTATTGGCAGAGGGACAAAGCCTCGCGGGTTCCGGGGCCGAGATCTCCAAGCCTACTTGGATTTGGGCC
>JAOXYA010000041.1:48490926-48501087 GCA_028565675.1 Sorex palustris | reverse complement strand
AAGTCATGAAAGTTGCTTATAAGTAGATGGACATGGAGACTATCATGCTAAGTGAAATGAGTCAGAAAGAGAGGGACAGACTAGAATGACTGCACTCATTTGTGGAATATAAGATAACATAATATGAGACTAACACCACACATAGTAGAGAGAAGGGCTGGGAGGATCACTCCACAGTTTGGAATCCTGCCTCATGTGCTGGGCAGAAGGCAGTTGGGATGGAGAAGGGATCACTAAGTCAATGATGGTTGGAGAGTTCGCTCAGGATGGAAGATGTGTGCTGAAAGTAGACTAAGGACCAAACCTGATGGTCCCTTTAGTATTTTTATTGCAAACTATGATACCAGAAGTAGAGAGAGAGTAAGAAGGAAGGTGCCTGCCACAGAGGCAGGATGTGAGATGGGGTTAGGATGGTAGGAGGGACACTGGGGACACTGGTTGTGGAAAATGCATACTGGTGGAGGAATGGGTGTTTGATCAATGCATGACTGTAACTCAATTATGAAAGCTTTGTAACTGTATCTCACGATGATTCAATATAGATACAGATACGAATATAGATATAGATATAGGTATAGATATAGATATAGATATAGATATAGATATAGATAAAGATAAAGATATATAGACATGTATTCAGCAGAGCCAATCTGTCTGCGTTCAGGATCCCTCATTTGTCTGTAAAAGCTGTAAGATGAATTCTCTATTGCAACAGTCTTCCTCTCTGTAAAGTGGGAATAATAATAACACCTACCTTTTGCAGATTAAGCAAGTTACTATTCATAAAGCCTGGAATCAGGCCCAATGCTTCATAAGCATGACATTGCTATACAAATAGAAAATATTGAATTGCATGAAAATAAAATCCGGCCCCTCATTCTGTCTTGCTCATTGCAAGCCCTCCCCTTGGTAAACACTTTTGTCTCCTTCCCAATATTTCCCTGGTTTACAATAGGAGTGTGTACATCTTTAAGCTGTTGAGCAAGGATTTTTTTTTAAAAAAATGAACAAAAGGGAAACAGCTGCTTTGTTTTTTGAAAAGATTTGCCAAGCTCACATACTTAAATTTAATGGCTGGGTGTTTTAAACCCTGGAGAACAATGTAATTTGTGTCATCGCCGCTACAAAGGATGACTCTTTGGCGAGCATTTCATTTTGGTCGCCTGAAAAATCTAACTTGAACAAAAGCTGCAAAAACAAACACAAATACAGTAATGGAAAAACTCTAATTAGGCTTTGGGGAAAGATTGTCCGTTGTTGCCACGTTTTTACAGAGCAAAATAAAAATAATGCTGACACCTGCAAGGTTATTTTTCTCACCCAATGTTTTCATTTTTAAGCAATATTTTGTGGGAGGGCAAGACATGATTCAAGGAAGTGGGAGAGTGTGGAGAGCGGGGAGGGCAGGAGACCAACGGGCAAGGCGAGCCACTACCGGCAAGGCAAGTCTCTCTTTTAACTCTCTCCAAATTCTGAAGGAGGTGTGCCCCAATCCCCTCACCCACACCCACTGTTTTGCAACACCCCCCCCCACACACACACACTGTTTCACAACACCCCGAAGCTCAAGGAAGTGAAGGAACTTGACCAAGTTCACATGACCAGAAAATTACAGGCCAGAATGTGGCTTTCTGGCTGCCTTCAAAGTTTTTGTCATTTTCAATGGGAAAAGTTTTGATATTTTAATCTTTCCTCTGCAGCTGCCAGGAACCACCTACTAAATGTCTATAAAGTTACTCTGTACATATATATTGTTAATTTTTTTTCATGCATAGTAAAGGTTCTGTCTCACTATAATCTGCATTTTGGCAGTAATCATGGTCAAGACGTTGATGGCAATTAGGACAACAATGATGACAAGAATGATGATAATGACCATGGGAAGTAAGGATCAACCACTGGGTTCATTTTAGTTTGGAAACCCCATTTCCCCATTTCCCTATGTTAGTATAAGAAATATTCTCAAAACTATAACAAAGAATGTGTGTGTGTATACACCACCAGTGTAAACCAAAATTCTAACAAAACAAAACAAAAATATATACACTGCGTGTGTACACACACACACACACACACACACACACAAATACACACTCATACCAGATGATAGCTAGGCAAAAGGGGCTTGCTTCATTGTCTCACTGGTTATATGCTCTTCACTTCGTACTTTTCTGGGTTACTTTTACTTCCTAGGCCAGGAAGTTTCTTACTTCCTAGACAGCAGGAAATATTTTCATTTCTCTTCTTGACGTTGAGTCAAGTAGTCAATTGAATCTATAAGTCAATTGCAAAGTGCTTCCCTTTCATTGTTATTGTCACAGTGTATGTACTTGGCTAGGGTCAGAGGGCATCCATGAGAAACATTCTGGATGCTCTCTGAGAATCCTTGGGTAATAAGTGGCACATCTTTTCTTCTCTTTTTTTTTTTTAACAAGGACTACCTCCATTGACACTGTCTATACTCAGTGGTTACCACAGCTACACCCAGTGGAGCTCAAGGGTTCCTGTCGTGCACACTGCTGGCGATGGAACTTGAGCTACATCTACACATATTGAGTATGTGCTTGACCGCTTGAGCTTGCACTGGTCTTTGCATCTACTCCTAAGAGACGCTACCTCAGCAGGATCTCATGTGATCAGAAAGGCTCAAGGGATTCCAAAAATAGAACTCAAACTAAGAGTTTGGAAACCTGGGAACTGGTCTCAGCATGGTCTCACCTGCTCTGACCTTGAGCAGATAACTGGGAAGAAGAGATGAATGAATGAATACATTTGAAATATCTTTTCAAAAAAAAATGAAAGAGTGCTCTTCAGTGTTTTGAATTTATGACAGATGGTGCCAGATAACAGTACACTTTGGACTGAATTTCTTTTTCTTTTCTGCCATCTCCTTCTTTTCCCACCAGGATGCTTACTGCTTCTCAAACACCTTGGAGGAAAAAAAAAAAAGCATTTCCTGACTCCTTTGGTATGTTCTGTATTTTAAATCCTACGAGGATTACCTTTGGGTAGTTGAATGAAATTAGCTGAATTTACTTTAATAGACAAATCACTGGAGATCAAAAAATGTTTGTTGACTGTACTATAGAGAAATCATATAATTATGGTGATCAGTGTTTTGGGGTTCAGTTTTCGCTGCCTTCGCCTTTGTCCCTTTAAGTCCTGTTTCCATAATAGCCACTGAAATTGTCTCCAGTACTTACCAAGCCATTTTCTCCAGCTCTTCTCAATGATTCACTTTCAGCAGGTTCCTGCCATCCCCATGCTCCTGGTGAAATACTGATGCTCTCAGACAAATCTACAATTTCCAGATTCCAAGCCTGCAAGCTACCCTACTCCACTATATCCTTCCCTTCATGGAATAAAAGTCCAAGAAAAGGTGCACTTTCCTATTCTCACTCATATCCCCAGAGAAGCTCACTGTATCACCTGATCTGTGGCCTACTCCCCCCCCTTAATAGATCATTCCTGGTACTCCAAGACCTGCTAGAAGTGACTGCTGAGAGAATAGCCAGGTGTAAGCACTGAGCACTGCCAGGTGTAGACCAAAATCCTAACAAAACAAAAATGTCCTGTCAACATCCCATCCTTGGATTCTAGCATCTTCTGTCTTAAAGGGGGAAAATAACAGCACCCCTAGTTATCACCCTTTCTGGAAGATATTGCTTCTCTTCTTGGTTCTGTTCTTAGTCAAGCCCTTAACTTACACCTCATTCCGCTCTCAACGCTCTATGTATTTCTGTTTCCAACACTCCGCCAAAACTGCTCTAGGTCTAGTCACTGATATTCCTGATGCTCATTTAAGTTCATATTTCACTTGATTCTCAGCCATTATGTCTTGAAATAGCTCTTCTTGAATTTTATACATGATCGTCTCCTTGCTATTGTTTACTGTCCCCATTCTATCATCTCCAGGGATGTTGGATCCTGTCATCCCCTCTTATTTAGTGATGCACACCCACCAACCAAATTCAATCTCATCCATTCCCTTGGCCTCAGTGATTATTAAAAAGCTTAAAATTCCTAGATCCTGTACGTCAGTTCTCTTCTTATCCCAATCCCCAGTCTCCAACTTAGATCAGAATACACAATTAAAAATCTCATTTCGATAAGCAGTCTACATGTTGTATTCGAAGACTGATTCAACATGAATACACACCTAAAAACACCATCCCTCTCCTTGGAAGCATCGTGATAACTTCCTGAGTTTATCACTTAACTTCATGGGAGATATTGCCTGAATGTGGAAGTCTTGAGGATTTGGAAATTAATTTTCTTCTTACTGTACTTATTTAGTGATGCACACAGTGGGTACCTATTGTTATTTATTTTTGTGATGGCAGGGATTGAAGCCAAAGCCTGCATACACTTGAGTCCTATCCTATAATACTTCATTCGCTAAGGCAAAAGCGAAGAAAAATGTAAGATGGTCTGCACAAACAGTACAAAATACCTTGTAGAAAGCTGAAAAGTAGCACCAGGGCCTGGGATTTGAACACCTGAATGTTGTCTATTCCTTCCATTCCTTCCTCACAGGCACAGCTTGCAATATTGATTATTAATCATGGATGCTAGCGGTTATAATGTTGTGTGTAAATCGGCTTCTTTCCAGGAATTCCATTGCCACGAGAACATCAGTGTGTCTTGAACCAATTATTAAAAGCCAGTATCTCATTGTTGGGGCATTCATTATGAGTCAGGGAAGCTGTTCTCACTCACAATCATGTGAGTTTGTTAAGAGGTAGAAAATATAATATTGATGTGCTGAAAAACACATAGCTCTTCCCAGTGCATGACTATTGATTTAGTTCTCCTTGTTCAATTAGAATGCCTTGTGTTGTTGCAATTCACCTGGTTCAACAGCTAATCATTTGCCCTGGGTCGCATCTAGATCGCACAGTCCTTTATGAATCTGATAGGGCCTTAAATTAAGTCTACTTTTGGCTTCTGTTTGAGTTCAGTATCATCATCTGTAGGGAGAGGGGAAGACAGAGATGGTCAAAAGAACAGGATGGAGGCCAATGGCAAGTGAGCTGAGATGAAAAGAAATGATATGGGGCTGGAGCAATAGCACAGTGGGTAGGGCATTTGTCTTGCACACGGCCAACCTGGGTTCGATTTCCAGCATCCAATATGGTCCCCTGAGCACTGCCAGGACTAATTCCTAAGTGCATGAGCCAGGAGTAACCTCTGTGCATCGCCAGGTGTGACCCACAAAGCAAAAAAAAAAAAAAAAAGATGAGTCAGGAGTACAGAAGTTCTTCCCTGAAGATAGTAGTGTTGGGCATCATCTTGGGGACAGATGAGCATTCTCAATGTCTGTGTTAGCACAGTGAGAGAGAGGCTAAGATAGAAACCAGCTCAGCACAGTTTATGTCTACTGTGGGCTGATTATTTAGAAATTCAAGAGACAGCTAGTACAGTCTTACATATGGCTGATCCAGGTTCAGTCTCCAGCATCCCATAAGTCTTCCAAGTACCACCAGAAGCAACCCCTGAGTGCAGAGCCAGGAGTAAGCCCTGAACACTGTCAGGTGTGCCCCAGCCGAAAGAAATGCAATAAATTCAATTCAATAAATATTTCAAAAATCAGGGAAAAGAGATGAATGGACACTTTCATAAAGAAGACAAAGGAATGGCAAATAAGCATTGAAACAGTTCTTATTATCACCTCAGAATGGCAATGAAGTTATCACCACAAACCAGTGAGAATGGCATATATCAAAATAACTGAAAACAACAAATGTTGGCGGAGATGTGGTAAAAAGGAACCCTCATTTACAGCTAGTGGGAATGCCACCTAGTCCAGCCTCAGTGACAAACAATATGGAGTTTTCTCAAAAAAAAAAGTAATGGAACTACCATTTGTCCCAGTTATCTTTTAGGTATCTATACCCAAACACAAAAAGAGTAATTTAAGATATATGATACTTGTGTTCATGGCAGCTCTTAGTCCAATAGCCAGGGTATGGAAGCAACTAAAACGTCCAACAACAGATGAGTGGATAAAGAAAATATGGTCTTTAGACACAGTGAAATACTATGTGGCCACCAGAAAAAATAAAGTCATGCAACCTGTGCCAATCTGGATGGAATTGGAGGTAGTATACTGAGCAAAATAAACCAGGAGGCAGATGATCAACATATAGGAAGATCTCACCTCATCTGTGACATATAGAGAAACAAATCAAGAATATGGGCAATATTGATCAATAATAAACTCTGGTTATTAGAATACAAACCTGAAAGATCAAGGTTTAAAAGATCCAGGAGAGTGCCAGGAAGTATCATGGGAACAAAAGTGATGATTTTCGGACATGTAGGTAGTGCTAGGGGAGGTAACTATGCACCAAACCATAACTGGTCATCAACAAATAATGGCAGGGGGCTGGAGTGATAGCACAGTGAGTAGGGCATTTGCCTTGCACTCAGCCGACCTGATTCCCAGCATCCCATATAGTCCCCCGAGCACTGCCAGGAGTAATCCATGACTGCAGAGCCAGAAGTAACCCCTATGCATCACAGGGTGTGACCCAGAAAGCAAAAAAAAGAGAAAAAAAGGGCAAAAAAAAATAATGGCGGGGTGATGAGGGGAAGGAACACTGGGGTGGAGGTGATATCAGAATTGAGGTGGCTTCAATGGGCACTTTGGTGGCAGGGATGTGCAGTAACTTTGAACATCAATACCAGAAACAATATTTTTTGTATTCTTATTAAACTCTAATAACATAAAATAAAATTAATTGAAAAATCCTTCAGAATGTCAAGGCCATGCTCAGAATATAAGAAGAATATACACATCACCTTCACAGAACCCAGTCAACTGAGGCGAGTAGATGTAGAAACCTTTCAAAATAGAATGCTTTATAGAAATAGAAATAGAAATAACCTGAAGGTGGGAACGTTGATCTCTCATGGAAGGTCATAGTAACCGCACTGAACCAAGGTGTTCTCAAAAGTTGATTTTCTAGACTATCAAGTGGAAGAATGGGATTTAAAAAAAAAAAAGAAAGAAAAGAAAAGAAAAAAAGAGAAAAAACTTTTGCAGCTGCCTGGAAGCGTAGAATTGTATGCAATGTTTGGAAACCAGATGTAATAATACTCTATTGCTGAAGGGAAAAGGCAAAGCATAGAATATTAAAGCATGAATAAGATCTAAAGAAGAAAATGGGAATTTCCTCATAGAGACACACTTTTCCCTGCAGGAAATTAGGAGCCTGAAAAACACCGTAAGGAAGAGCTCTGCTGTGAGCCGGGCACGCAAGGTCAGGCCCGCCTATTAGATACCTGGCATCAAAATTCTGGAACGGATTACAGCATTTTCATTAGCCTCGGAAGCCCCCTGTTTTCTCATTTTATGAAAACAATGCAATAAGTGCATCTGATTTGTCAATTTGTCATGAGGATTAAATGAAATTGCCTGAAAACACAGTATCAGTTCATCATTATCATCGTTCCTATCATCGTCATATTCCCCCGGAGGCCCAGAAACTGGACTTGCATCATTTCTCACTTGTTGAAAAAACCTACCCTTGTTGAGTAGGATATTTTTTCCCTTGACTTGAGTAGTTCAAGAAAATTAAAAATCATTTCCATGGATTTAAAAAGCTCACACAACAGACCACAGAGGTTCTATTGAGGCAAAATTCTTGGAAATAAAAGAGACTGGAGATTTAATTTAAACTATCTATACCGAGAAATATTAGGAAGATAAAAGAACACAGAAAGATTTCTGGAAAGAAATTTTAAAGCCCTGCACACTTTTCTAACTTAAAATTTGGAGATGGCTTCAAAGAGAAAGAGTTTCCTGATGAAAATCAAATCAAATGGGTTATGGAAAAAAAATCGAGCGGTTGGTACAAATAGTCCACAACACAAAACAAAAATACAAGAAAGCTATAGCCTGAAAAAATATTCTATAAAATGTATTATTCACCAGGGACTGAATTCATAGTCACCTTGGTCTTGGACTGCTAGCTTTCAGAACTGGGAGGAAATTAATTTCTGTTTTATAACTCCTAGTCCAAGCTATCTTTCTCTCACAGTCTGAACCAACTAAGGCAATCTCTGATGTACCACCATTGTTTAAGGGTGAGCATCCTGTATGTATTGGGTTTAACATAATTCTCCTCATATTCTCCAGTGTGGGGAAACTAGAGAATAATGAGCATCAAGGTCATAGAACTAAATGATTTGTCCAAAATCAATAGAAAAAAAGCAACTTAGAATGCCTTATTTCAAATGTGAAATTTTTCAATGTGCTTTACTTATTGACTTAGTAAGATTGAACATGTTCATTTTTATTTAAAAGTACCTACTAAATATCTCAAACAACTAGATGGATGATTGAATTGTTTGCCCCAGGACCCAGGGATTGCCAGAGACTAAATCTAATTACCTAAAGTTTAATTTAAAAAGTGAGAAGAATTGATCTTCTTGACACCAGACATGACAGACCATATATTTACTATATAGCGTTGGTCATAGAAGTGAAAGAAATTCTGGTTTTAAGAATAGATATAACTTACTCAGATTGCATTTAATTAATCAGATTATGTGTGCAAAGAATTTTCCATGCACAGTTACATTTAGTCTGTACAATAGCAGATATGATAGTAATAAATAACCTCCATGTCAGAGAAGAGAATTTTGTTTCATTTTGTTTTGGGGCCACACCCGGTGATACTTAGGGTTTACTCCTGGCTCTACACTCAGTCTCCTGATGGTGCTTAAAGTATCATATGGGGTTCCAGTGATCAAACCCTGGTTGGCTACATGCAAGACAAGTGCCTTGCCCTCTGTACTATCACTCCACCTTGTAGAGAACATTAAGGCTCAATGGAATTAAATGCTTTCTCAAGCTCACTTAACTGGTCTATGATGGAATTCAAGCATCAGGCAAAGCCATTGATGGTAAAAGAATACGTGCTCTCTCTACAGAGCTTAGGCACCCCCTCAAAGAGAGGGGCTGGATTCCCTCTGGGGTACCATTGTTTGCCATGACTGATCGTATTATTTACTGATCAGTGCAAAGCAACGGATGGTAACTAAGAATGAAGATTCCTTTAGATTCATAAATGCCATGTGGCTATGCTTACTGCATGCTGAATAAGCCTGAGTTAGAAATGATAACAGCAACAATAAGCAAAGTACCTTAATGAATCAGACACTCTTGAAAAGAAAAGCTCTGGAACGAGCTCAGCAACCCCATGACATATAAAGAATTAAAATATGGGAGAAAAACCTGTGGTCTGATTAGACAAGTGAATATGCTTGACCTCTGGAGAATCAGAGTTAAACAGATGAAGGAAGAAAATCCAAATAGATTAATTCAAGGGATGGATTTAATGTAAAAGACAAGGTCAGACTTGACTGGCTGAAAGGCACCAAGAATTTCAGGTGAATGGTGTGTGCAGGGGGGAAAAAAATTAAAGCTTTAATTGAAGCCATGGTTGTTACTTAAAATACCATGAAACCATTTAGAGCTCATCAAAAGTTAATTGATTTCACCTGAAAATGTATTGAAACCTAATGAGAGCGTTAGACTATGAGTGAGCACCACACATTCAAACGACAGGGATTTGGTTTCAGGAGAAATCTAGGGAGGCTGACTGAAAGTTGAAGAAATGAAGAGAAGGGCTTGGCTGGCACCATCACAGTCAACTGGGCATAAGGATGGAAAAAAGAGAAAATACCCCAGGTCAAATGATTAGAAGTTTAAACCACAACGCGGGACAACTTGCTTTTAGCATCAAAGACTCTTTCTCATTGTACATGGAAAAACATCTCTTTTTTTCTTTTTTTTTTTTAATTACCACGAATTTAAAGTGACTTCTCAGAGATGTTGGGATGTTAGGATGCTCTGAGGAGTGGAAAGCAGCATGGCACTGTCAAAAGGCAACGAAGATCTTCAGCGCATGTGCATATGTGAAGCTTTCTGCTACCCTTTCTGTGAGAAATCAGAAGCCCGTATTGAAAGCTCATGAAGTATTGTGTAACGGGCTGATATTAACTTGGCCTCACTAGCATGCTTTCAGTTAATACTGATCTGTCATATCATTTTCCAGCTGTTTGTGTTCAATTTTAAGTATTTCAGGCATCCTCTTTTTTTTTATTAGTGAAGCACCATGGGGTACAGTTGTAGATTTACAAATATTTGTG
>JAOXYA010000041.1:48472860-48490826 GCA_028565675.1 Sorex palustris | reverse complement strand
GGGACAGGGACAAATGGAGACGTTACTGGCGCCCGCTCGAGCAAATCGACGACTAACGGGAAGTTAAGTGATTAAGAGTTCAATCCTAGCCAATATATGGACTCTTCAGAGGACTTTGCTGCTTGGGGATAACTCCTGGTATGCTTGGAACTATATGGAGTGCTAGGGATTGAACTGCTAGGGTTGGTTGCGTACAAGGCAAATGCCTTAGCTGTTGGTGTGAGCCCCTAAAATGATTTAAAAAATTAAAGGAATGGGGGCTGGAGCAATAGCACAGCGGTTAGGGCGTTTGCCTTGCATGCGGCCAACCCGGGTTTGATTCCCAGATTCCTATATGGTCCCTTGAGCACTGCCAGGAGTAATTTCTGAGTGCATGAGCCAGGAGTAACCCCTGAGCACTGCCGGGTGTGACCCAAAAAGCCAAAAAAAATTTTTTTTAAAGGAGCCATTGAGAGCATTGTCACCTGTAACATGCGAACACCCAGAATTTCCTGACACCCAGAATCTGGGCTGGATGCATGCATATAATAGTGGCCATTGGGGGCCACATCTGACTGTGCTCGGGAAATTTCACCTTGGTTACTTAGGGGTGGCCCTTGGCTGTGCCTCTAAGGAACATGTGCAGGGTATCAGGCATCCTGCATGCATGTTCTAGCCCTTATGGTTTGATTTTTGTTGTTTTTGGGACACGCCCATTTTTGGATTACTTGAGTTCTGCCTTCAGGGATCACTCCTGGTGGGCTTGGGGGACTATATTAGTGTGGTGGAGATCAAATGGGGGTTTTCTCGTGCAAGGCAAGCACCCTGTATTATCACTCTGGCCTCTGATCTTTTATCTTTAGAGTATATGTTGAGAAAAAAAATAGCATTGTTAAAGAATAATGGGAAAATAGTGAATTCTAAACTTTTTTGATGGTACTAGAGATTATGCCCAGAGTTCACGCAGGCAAGACATGTGCTTTATCGGATTCCATGTTAGTGACCTCGTGTTGTCTAAAAGGGTGGCACGTAGAAGTTTACATCGTCTTTTTTGTGAGCACCTCCACCCAGAGTCTGGAACTGGGGTGGGGCTTGGGGCCACTATTGTGCTGTGTGGTGTGGGACAGGACTGGCGCTTAGGAATGTGACCTTGTAGTATTTGGCAAACTCTAAGCCTCACATGCTGGCCATGGGCGGTATCACGTGAGCACCAGCTATTTTATTTCTTGATTATTTTTAAGCTTCAGTCCACTTCAGTGACAGGCACAGTCTGCTGTTTAATTGAGATAATGCTGCTGTCACGAGTAGGGGCTGGAGCCGTAGTACAGGTACAGCGGCTGGGTGTGACCCGGCCTGGATCCCCAGCATCCAAGATGGTCCCCTGCGCACCACTGGTGTGGCCCCAAAACTAAACAAATGAAAAAATTTACATTGAACTTTAATAGGAATATTATCAAGAAAAATGCATGGCTGAATTTTGGGGAGGCTTCCTAGCCTTTATTCTGTTGAGTGATTAGCATTCAGGAGCTGGCTGGCTTTACACTTCTCATGTGGACAGTTTCAGAGAGGAATAGAACAATGTGCTTGTGTCTCTGGCTCTGAAGGCTCCTCCCTCTAAGCTCTGGGAGCACTCATTGGGGTGTCACAATCCAATGAGGATTAGTTCCATCTCACCCAGATTGGGTTCTGGACGTGTGGGACAGAGCAGCTTAATGGACTGAGTTCATATTTTGGATTCATGTTTGGGTTCAGTCTTTGACACCATAAGGTCCCGTGAGCACCACCAGGAAGGAGCAAGCAGAGAGGTGGAGATGCCCCCAAGTACCATTGGTTGTTGGTTGTAACCTATAAAGAGAAGCATGGGCCGGTGAATGGAGCTGCTTTTTGTGCAGCTCACCCATTCAATCCACAGCACAGCATGCAGTGTCCTTAGTCTGCCAGGAATGTTGCCTGAGCACAGAGCCAGTAGTAAGCCTTGAGCACTGCTGGGTGGGGCACAAAGACAAAACAGCCTCCTCCCTGCAATAAAAAAAACAAACCCTACAAGGGCAAATTTCAGGGTGATCTAGACTTAAGGCTTCCTCAGAATTGGGGTGATCCAAGCTCCTTTACCCCGAGAGCTAAATCAGCTCCAGATGAGGGTGGAGACGTGCCCTTAAGGACTGTCGCACACTTGAGTCAAAGTTTGCCTGGTGAGACTTCTCTCTCAGGGGTGGGGGTGGGAGAGGTACTCGATGCTCAAGGCGAAAGGATTCCCAGAATGCTAAGTGCAGGCCCTGGAACTGGTTTCCTGCTGAGTGAGGGCTTAGCAGAAAAACAGTCCCCAAAGGAAATGACTCCAAGACAGAATAAACTGGTTTGGAATATTTGGGGGAAAGTTTTGGTTCACTTGAAGAGTTCAGAGCCAAAGTAACAAAGCAGGTAGAGGATCCAGAAGGGAAGTGTAGACTAGAGAGAGTACAGCAGGTAGGGCACTTGCTGTGCACATGGCTGACCTGAGTTCAGTTCCAGGAATAATGCCCAAGTGCAGAGCCAGGAGTAACCCTAAGCACTGCTTGGTGTGGCCCATAGAAGAAGACAAAGTAAATATTAGCTTTAGAATGGTGTTTTCAAAAATGGAGCCACAAGGCGGGCCATGATACCTTCTGGCACTACTGGGAGTTTGTTCGCCTAAGATAGATTTTTGTGGCCGGTGGACTCAGCAGGTAGGGTATTTTGCCTTGCATGCAGCCAGTCGGGTTTGATCCCTGGCATACCATGCGGTCCCCTAGCACTGCCAGGATTAACACCTGAGTATTGTCAGGTGTGTCCCAGAAAGCCCTCCCCACACACACACCAAAAATAACTAGATTTGGGGACCTGGGGGAGAGCTTAAAGCTTGAAGAGCTTGCTTCACCGGTGGGGGCCCAGTTCATAGTCCCAGCGCCATACAGTTTCCCAAGCACGTTGCCACAGGAGTAACCCTGGAACACTGACCTGAGAACCAAAGATCAGGTGGCTTTCAAGGTTGGCTGCTAAGTACTTCGTTTTCTTAGAAGGGTTGGGACGCCTGAGCTAGAGAGGGAAACCTACATGAGTATGGGACCCAAAAGACAGTCATGGCAGGCTTGAATATTTCATTAACTCATTAAATTGGGGAAATGGTTAAGGATGAACAAGTGAGTAATGAAGGACATAAGAGTAAACTTGGACGTAGGATAGAAACTTTGCAAAGAAATTATGAGCACCGAGGCCCGAGCGATAACAGTGAAGAGGGTATTTGCCTTGCACGCAGCCAACATGGATTTGATCTCTGGCATCCCATATGGTCCCCTGAGCACTGCCAGAAGTCATTCCTGAGTGCAGAGCACCTTTATCCTCAGACACAAAGAACGGGAAGAGTGAAAGATGTTAAGGGACTTGAAGCCTTGCACTGTTTACTTTAAGCTACATTCATGCATGGTCTTATTTTTTATTTATTTATTTATTTATTTATTTTTTTGCTTTTTGGGTCACACCCGGAGTTGCTCAGGGATTACTCCTGGCTCACGCACTCAGGAATTACTTCTGGCGGTGCTTGGGGGACCATATGGGATGCTGGGAATCGAACCCGGGTTGGCCATGTTGGCTGCGTGCAAGGCAAATGCCCTACCTGCTGTGCTATCGCTCCAGCCCCTGGTGTTGTTAGCTTTGTACTAATCAGTGATCATGGCCGACTGAACCAACTACATGGAAATTGCTTGCTCCTCATTTTGTAGGAGGCTAAGAAAACACTTCCTAATCCTGATGTTTTTGGAATTAACTAAAATATCTCAAACCTGAATCTATGCTTTTTGTTTTGGGGTTAGACCAGAATTACTCAGGGATCAGTACTGGTGGGCTCAGGGGACCCAACGGGGTACTGGGGATTGAACATGGGTTGGCATGTGCAAGACAAGCACTCTCCCTGTCATATTCTCTCTTCAGCCCAAGAATCTCTCTTTTAACTAGACACGAGTCAGCATTGAATCTTCAGTTTAGTATCCAACCAATCCATCTGGCACCCTCCTTTCTGATTCCAACATTCCCAGCAGCCCAGTGCCTGTTCTTAAGCAGTGGACCGCTCTGAGATGTTGTCCTGGACACCTCGTGTAGATGCCCCGTAAAAGGGTACCTGGCTGCACCATCTTCGGGTCTTGCACATTCCACATTCCAGACACCCCAAGAGCCCAGGATGGAAAAGCACTGGCAGAAGAACGGAGCATGCAGCCCCGGGGTCCTGGAACCGGCAGTTTGGTCTGGGCTACTGGAGTAGTGGCAGGACACAGAAGGGAACATATACATTAGTTTCTTTTCACCAGTAAGGCCATTTTCTGCCATGAGAGAAAAGGGAAAGGCCAGGAGACAAGACCAATGCTGGGAATGCGTGTTTTCTCAGGATTCAGCTGTTGCAACCTTACCCCTAGGGTAAGGTTGAGAGCAGGAATGAACCTCTGGGCTCTAGATCAGATGGGTGGGGCCCTGCTGAAGGAGAGTGGCACCCTTATGAAAGACCTCAGAAAGCTGGTCTCTTCTGCTCTGTGACGTCACAGCAGAAAGGGGCAGTTTTCAAGCTGAACGTGGGCTTTCACCACTTGGTCTTTAACTTCCCAGTCTGGAAGGAATCCTACTGGTATCAGCATATGCCCTTTGATCCCACACCATCTAGTGTATCTTGCTAAGGCATCCAACACAGGCTAAGATTGTTCGGATGCTTTTGACATCAGCCTCTCTGCATGTTTCCTGTGCCAGGCTGGATGGAGGAATAATGTTCCATGAAGTGCCAAGCAAACGGAAGTGAACAGAGGCTGTTTAGGTGAAAAACGCACAGTGGGGGGTGAGGGGGAAGGGGAAGGTGACTTCAAGTTAACAATTCCGGTCTGTCCCTTAGCTTTGTCCCGATTACCTTGACTTTAGATTCATTTGTAGAACGTGGAGCTAATTTCTCATAGGAAATATGGAATTAGCCTCTTACATATGCGTAGCTTCAACTGATTTATCTCCTAAAGCTTGACTTTAGGAGATTCCTTTTTAGTACCTGGAGCTGCGTTCTCATAGGAAATATGGAATTTGCCTATTATATATGTGTGTGTATCTTCATCTATTTTGTTTTGGGTTACATCCAGCAATGCTCTGGGCTGACTCCTGGCTCTGTGCTCAAGGATCATCATTTCTGGTGAGCTTAGGGAACCAAGCAGGGTATGCTGGGGATCCAACCGGGGTCAGCTGCATGCAACCAAATGCCCTGCCGGCTGTATTATTGCTCCAGTCCTCTTCACCTGTATTTGGACACAGAATTGTTTGGGTGGCGAAGTTTCCCTTATATTCTTCACTACTGAGATTTAAAGGTAAAAACATAAACCAACCCTCCCCACCATACCATCAATATAAAACTGCAACTACATATTTTGTAACAGTCAAACCTTTGATGCTTCTGAGTCTTTAAAATGGAAAGATCTTTTTTAAAAAAAATCTCCATAAATCTATTGACCATTCTTTCATTCCACCTCCCCCCTGCCCCGCCCCAGTTCCTACAGACTATAATTAGGTCTTTGCACTATCTTTATGAATGGGAGATAAAAGTCTCTTCATAGTAAGTCTTGTAGGATTCCTTAGAAGGTATTATAAAAGTTACTGTTATATATAGAAATAACACATCATCCAACCTGGTATAGGTGCAAATCCTTAAAACCTAATACTCTGAAGAAGAGGAAATTCCAAAAATGAAAACAAGTTTATAATGATCAAAGGCAAAACCAGCTTTAAAATAAGCCACTTCATAAATGCAATGTCATTAGTTTTTTTTTTTGAGGGGGGTCACACCCGGCGATGCACAGGGGTTACTCCTGGCTCATGCACTCAGGAATTACACCTGGTGGTGCATGGGGGACCATATGGGATGCTGGGAAATCGAACCTGGGTTGGCCGTGTACAACGCCCTGCCCTCTGTGCTATTGCTCCAGCACCAGTGTCATTAGGTTTGACTGGATGTATATGGCAACACACATTATTTCAAATGAGTAAGCAGTCCAGGCTATCTTTTAGGAAGTTTGTGACAAAACTCTGTACGTCACATATCTAGGAAATCAGATGGTCCCAGATTGGGTGGACTTTTATTCAGCTCTTTATGTTTTTATTTGTGGCCCTCTATCAAGAAATAAATATAGCACAACTTGAATTTCAAAATACTATTTTTCAGCCACCTCTAAATTTTTCTAGTTAAAACTAGAATTTGGAGAGGTCAGATAGTGCCATGGTTAGCATTTGCCTTGCACACAGCTGACATGGGTTTGATCCCAACACCCCACAGGGTCTCCCAAGCACACCAGGAGCGACCCCTGAGCAACCCCAAATGTGGGCCCAAAACTAAAACAATAAAAATTTTAAAAAATTAAAGAAGAGTCCGGGAACAAAAAGATCAAGCCTATGAAAGC
The DNA here is from genome assembly GCA_028565675.1 of Sorex palustris. NCBI lineage: Eukaryota > Metazoa > Chordata > Mammalia > Eulipotyphla > Soricidae > Sorex > Sorex palustris. The sequence goes on along the minus strand of JAOXYA010000041.1, from coordinate 48,484,416 downwards.
TAAACTTTGCTGGTTTTAAATATTTTGCAAATGACTGGGATGAGATGATGAATGTCATCACCAACCAACAATTATTAATTATATGAAAGCATGAACACATTTTCCTTTAAATAGTTGAGATTCTGTCTACAAAGCCTCTGTTATATTCATTCACATTATTCTTACATTCTGAAACAATGGTGCTTCTAAACCAGTGGAATGCTGCCAGAAGATTTTAACAGAGTTTGAAGGCAACATGACCAAAAGGCATCATTTAATTTGGCTTAGGCAATGAATGGACTCCTTATCAGAGCAGCTGAGGCTGTATATAATTAACAGCATCTGTCAACATTCACAGGCCCCATATACAACAAGCCAGCCTCACAGCCCGACAGACAGCCACCTCCAGTTTCTGGAGTTGTAAATCCAATGAAGACTGAACAAAAAGTCAGCCCCCAAGCATCACTAGGACACAGATAATACATAGATAATTTTAGGGATACACTAGCAGGCCATGACACAACTGCTAATTAATGGTAACTATCTAGAATTCTGTTAGCATCCAGACTTTAAATGAACCAGCTAGTAACAAAAAAACAGAAAATAAGACTACAGAGACAAGTCTTGTACTGGTGATCACTGATTTTCGAAGTCTTTCCCTTGTTTTTATTTTTAAAGGATATGAAGATCAGACCCCGCTTTTTTTATGATGAACTTTTCAATTTAATGCAACTTGAGTATTTTGAATTAGAGCATGAAATTCTTTCTATGGAAGTTTTTGGTTGTTTTCTACTATGGGCATTTTCCCTGGCGAACATGTACAACACAGAAAAATCCAGAAAAGTTTCATTAAATAAATTTATTTGTTAAAATAATTTAACTCCAAATACAACTGTTGAATTTGCATTGAGTTATAACTACAATTCATGTTTTAATTGAAATGTCAAGGTTTAACAACTGACACTGTTACAAAACAATAAACTTTTGTTCAATTTTTAAATGGTCAGTTGTATTAGAGGTCAACAATTAACTGTGAACTCTATCTCTGGGAAACCCCAAATCAATAATGATAAGTCTGTTTCCAAAACCCACTGCAGTCATTCTTGAAACCCTGATCAAGATTTAATAGATGCACAATGACACATTAATTTAAAAAAAAAGGGGGGGGGAAGACCCCACAGTCTTTAACAGCTGATTGGCTAAGGAGACAATTAAAGCTTACCCAGTGCTAACACAAGACGGCTGAGAAGGACGAGGAATAGAAACGAACAACAGCAACCAACCAAGTATGCACTTGCACGACCTTACGAACGCGCACGACATTCCCACTGGGAAACTCTGGAAAGCAAAGAGCAGGTACCCTTAGGCAGCATTTTCTGGATACAGAAAAGCAAGTATCAGTAGTTTCACCATAGCAATGTGATGGTGCTTGGAGCAGCGAGAGTTCAAAGTTCAGTCCTAATTCTACAAACCGATGGAGGAAAAAAATCATCAAAGCACCTTTCAAGAGTTTTAGAAAGATTTGATGGAACACTTTTGATCAGCTGCTGGCTTGTTTTTTTGTGTAAGTTGAGCAGAATGAAAGGCATCCGTCACCATCACTTATCACAGCTTGAAAGAACTCCCAAAAGTTGCCAGGTACAAGTAAAAAAAAAAAAAAATTTCTTTTTTTTTTTTGAAAATGCTGCCTTTGTATAAAAAAGGAAAAGCAAGACAAAGCCCAAACAAAAGGAAACCTTATCACAAGAGCTAAAGAAAAAGTGGGTCTTTGGATCAAACCATAACATTTTAAGGCATGTTAGAACAACTTTCACTTATCTAGTTGCTAGTCTGATCAGGGCCTGAAGATAAATAGTGACACAAGGTCACCAACTTTTCTCTGTAGCCACTATTATTTCATCATGTGCCAACAATTTTGGTCTTCCTGATTTTAAGCTTTTTTTTTTTTTAAAGTAACGATTCAACAAACACATTCGTGCCGGCTGAGTTCTGTTCACGGCAGATGTGATGGCCCAGGAGGTGGCCAGGGCTGTTCTGGACCCTTCCATGATCTGTCGCTAAATTTGCAGGGCTGTGTGGAAACACTGATCAGGTAGCAAAATCTGCTATTCTTAACATCTTTACAGTAAAATGCCCACCTTACTGTCTGTCACAAACACTTCTAACTGAAGCCCCAATTTTTAGGTATTCCTTTCCCCCTGACGTTCTACCCCCGCTGTTCGGGTGACGAATTTTTCTGGTCTGCAGAGCAATCCATAAGGGAAATCTGCAGAAGTCTGTGATCAATGTCTGGGACGGGGAATCCGAGCTGTCACAAATCGTTACCAATATGGAATTCTTGAAGAACAGAATCAGTCCTATGAGGCTTCAAAATCCACTGTCCAATCTATTTTGGTCAGTCGATTCTCTTTAGATTTCTAATTTCCACCCCCATGCCTGAATGAGGTCAATTTTTATATCATGACGTCAGTTCCGATACAACGGGTTAGAACTTTTTTTATTTTTTGTCCTACGAGCAAGGTGCCTCATAATTGGGGACTCATTTAGAAGCCTATACTGAAGAACATGGAACATTCACAATTCAAGGCCTTTTGACAAGTGTGGCCTGGTTACACCCACATTATCTGTTTTCTCATCTATGAAAAAAAGCGCTATCCACCTGGATATCTGTTTTTATTATTATCATTATTATTTTTTTCTACCTTCTAAGCTCAACGCCAGTTCACTTGACAACATGGGGGCTACCGATCATTTCCACTGTGGATAGAAAACACAAATCGTTTCAAAAGGAGAAAGCTGTTTTTTGTTTTTGTTTTTGTTTTTTCCGTATGCTTATTCTGCAGTACGGATGCGCAGGCAGGCAGTTAGCTCTGACTTGTGCCAAATTCGAAGGGACAGTAAACACGCATGCACGCACATACACTCTGCTTGCGGTAGCGCACGGTTCAGACCAGAGGTCTTGCACAAGAGTGGGAACCGAGAGAACGTGGGGCGGTATACAGATCACAGAATCACAGGCTCGGGCGATATTGCAGTTCCCAAGGGCAAGTTTAGCTCCAGCGGCTCCTTCTGGCTGGCATGAGCACACTGAAGGGGGCTGGAGACCCTTCTCCACTTGATTGTAAGACTTATGAATAGGTTTTTTTTTTTCTTCCTGTGCCATTAGTCATGCAAATGATAAATACTTCACGGCGGCTATGAAAACCCAAAAATGTCAGAGCTTGGAGCACCTTATTCAAAAACAAAATATTCACTCTAGCTTTATTTGCCACTTCAGTTATCAGGGCAAAATTGGTAGAAGAGAAAAAAAAAAGTCATAGAATTCTCCAGGAAAATGAAATATAAAAGGTTGGTTGTTGGGTTTGTTGTTTTTTCTTTCTTTTTGTTTTTTTTGTCCCTTACCTTCCACTCTTTAATTTATGGTCTACTCTGAAACCCAAATGATTTCGCTTGGCTATTCAAAAAAAAATTGTTTTAAAAAAACAAAGCCTGCAATTTAAGCTCTGCTGCAGCAAACTTGATTTTGAAAGCAGATTAAGCCAAGAATCACACCACAACCCTAGCCCTTAAAGGCAAGAAGGAATTGGCGGCTTTAACAAACGCAAGAAATGCCAGGTATCTGTCCTGTCCAGTGAGGTGTACGCAGGCGGGGTCGTGGCTGGCAATGGCTTCTGTTCCCTTACACGGTGGTGCGTGTCCCCCCGACGAAGACGGGCGTGTGACTAAGGCTCCGCACCCCCTCTCCATCCCGGCAGCTTCCTCCTTTTTGCAGAGAGCAAGCCAGACCCTGCTCGGTTGATAAAGGGGTGGGCCTGGGCTTCTCCTTGGGTGGCCCCCAGCCCCCGAGTGGCCAGCAAGGGCCGGAGCCACCTCTGCGTGCCGGGCCACATGTTCCTGGGATCCGGCTGGCCTTCTGCTCTCCGGGGAAACTGAGGCAGGAGTTAATTCCAAGTGTCCCCCCCCCCCAAAAAAAAACCAAGGAGGAATGGTCTACAATTTGGAAAATGAAACGAAACGAGAAAAAAATAAAATAAAATAAAATAAAACAAAACAAAACCCAACAAGGAAGGGGTCAGCTGAGCGAAGAATCTCTCCCTGGAATTCAGCCGGCAGGCCAGCTATCAGGTTCTTAGCTTGAAGAAACACCTTGGTTATGAAGCACTAGGTCGAGTCCCGGAAACTCAGTACTCTCTCGTAGGAAAATATTTCTCCTTTTTTACTTATTATTTATCTTTTTTTTTAAAGAAGAAGAAAAAAATATTTTACTTGTAAGTGGTCAGAGGACTCCTTCCGGCTTCACGCTCGCGACGACATTTTCCTTTTGTTCCGAACGTCGGCTCCTGCCAACGCAGCGACAGTGCCCCGCATGGCTCTCGACGGAGATGGGTCACCCTGTAGATCCATTGGCTGTGCCTTCAAGTTGCAGGTGCAGAAAGGAGACTGGGGACGCTGGTGAAGACTGGAGTGGCTGAACACCCCCCGTCACTTGGCGTGAGCGACTGGCAATCACTGCTCGACGGGCCTGGGGAGGATGGGGGGTGGGGGGGGCTTCGGCTTCACCGCGGGGTCCCAGTCCGCCTCCAGTCTGGAGCAGATCCCGTCCTGGGCCGCCCCGTCTGCTGCTATTGGATGTTACACGCCGAGCAGCACGGGTCGTCCTTGTCGGGCTGTGCCGCGTAGTTCATTTGCCGCACGATTTCGGCAAAGAGTTCGTCCACCATGGTCTTACTCTTGGCGGACGTCTCCATGAAGGGGCAGCCCCACTCCTCGGCCAGGGCCCGGCCTTCGTTGGAGGACACTTCCCGCTCGCTCTCCAGGTCCACCTTGTTCCCCACCAAGATGACGGGCACCTTCTCATACCTACGAGAGAGCAAAGCACACACAGCTATTGCGAGGTGAGCAGCACGAAGTAAAACGTCCAGGGCATTCTTCTCTCCCCGTCCTGGGGCAGAACTGCACCCCATTGCACTTTTTTTTTCTTTTTGGGTCACAATGGGCAATGTTCAGGGGTTACCCCTGGCGGTGTTCGGGGGACCATATGGAATACTGGTAATCGAACCCGGGTTTGCCGTGTGCAAGGCAAACACCCTGCCCACTGTGCTATCACTCCAGCCCCTCAGTGCACTCTTTTATCCCACAGGGACCCTTGGGTTGCCCCTGGGTTTGTCACATGACTGAAGTGACAAGCACTGTAAATCACTGCCTTTTACGGTAATTTTTTTTCCTTCCCAACACGACCTGTGCTAGACCCTGTACATGTAAACCCCCCAAATACATGAGCTTGAAACAGAAGCCCAATGCCCCAGTGCTGTGCTTATTCAGGGTTTGGCTGTTGAGAGGTGATGAGTCAGGGATGAGGGGAGGAGTCTTATACGAGACCCCCCCCCACCACTCCCCGTGCAGGAAGCTGGTTCTCATCAGCCATGGACCCTCCCAGCTTCCAGAAATTTCAGCAATCTAGTTTTGGTGTTTAAGTTACTGTTACTCCAGCAGGCTGGCTGGTCCAAGATAAGCGATATCTCAGTAAACAAGTTTTGGAGAAAAAAAAAATAACAACCAAGGGAATAAAGATAACAAAGGATAAGAAAAGAAAAAGAAAAAGGTCCTCAGTTATTCTGGTGCCTACAGATAACGCCATACAAAGGCTACTCAAATATACAATGCCACCCTACATATTTTCTTTACTTCCCATGCTGGTTTTGTCCTAAGGAATGCTGTGTTTTCATAAGGCTACTTTAAAAAGCATTTCAGAGGCTGGAGCGATAGTAGTTAGGGCAGTAAGGCATTTGCCTAGCTTGGGGTTTACATGACTAGTGGCCTACCCAGATTTGCTCCCCAGCATCACAAATGGTTCTCAGAGTCTGCCAGGAGTGATCCCAGAGTACACAGAGCCCGGAATAAGCCCTGAGCACTGCTGGGTGCGGCCCCCAAGCCAATGAACCTGGATGTTTGTACTGTCCTCTTACGCTGTCCTGAGCTTGGTTTGAGCAGACAAGACAGAACTCACAGAACTCACAGGGCGAGGGGCAGAGTTCCTGTCCCTGGAGAACACAGCCTCATAGTCAAGGCTTTCTGGAGACAGGTAGATAATACGGTGGAAACGCTGCTCCCCCGATTCCATCACCGGGTCAAGGGGGTTCTCCCCATTCGCCCTACAGCACTTAAAGCCAACTACGCTCCCTCCGGGCCCCTCTGCTTTTCGGCACGAGAGCAAACTGACAATGGCCTCAACGAGAGGGTATGCTCCAGGCGCCGTGCCACTTAGAAACCTGAAATAGAAAAATTGAAAAAAAGAAAAAAAAAAAACCAAGCACGTAGAACAAGACCAAAAAGCAAACCTGGAATTTGGATTTTACCCTTCTGCAAGAAATGAATTTGGAACAAGTTCATTTTCCCAGGTCTCGCTAGGAACCCGCTGTATCGGCTGAGTTCGGTCCTTGCCAGACTGAGGCCAGGCTCCAGGCGCCAAAGGCACAGCACCGGGGGCCGCCACGCCTGCCATCTCCACCCAAGCAACTCTTCCCTGTCTGGCCCTCGGCACCTGCCGAGTCTGGCAGCCTGGCAGGGAGCGCCAAGGCCCGCCTCCCGAGTCCATTTTAACCTGCACAGCTACCACTCGTCTCTCATTTGGGGGCAGGAGAGCGCACACAGCCCCCTGTGCAAAATGTCAGTGAAATGAATGCACTGACTGAATCTCATTTAGCAAAAACTAATTTCAGTGTCATAAAACGAAAGGGAAGGGATGTAGTTAAGAAATCTTTTTTCTACGAGTTAAGTGATAAAATCCGGTATCCTTGTTTTAGCATGTAAAAGAACATTTAACCTCTGATGAAAACCTACAAATATGTGGGATTTTTTTTTTCAAAGCTTGCCAGGAGCTGAAATTGTTATCGCTTGCCGGACAGTCTGCACCAAGAATCTGAATGGACCCGGGACACGCTTCCCAAAGGGCAGCAAGATCCCGCCAACAGTGGCCCCTGTGGAACTGCAGCTGAGGCTTAGGAAACGGACATGGCGGAAGTCAGGTTCAGAGAAATTCCAAGGGAATCGCAAGTGCTCTTTTCTAAATCAGGATGCAAGGTGTTAGGGAAATCCAGATTTAGACCTGAAAAGTCTAAAAAAAGATCTAGGAGTGGCAAAGGGGAAAAAAAAAAGATGCAATACACTGTACATTTCAAAGTAGCTTACTGGTACATTTCATCTCTCAGCCCACAGTAAAATTTTGGAACCGATTTTACGAAGAGGGCTCTAAGGCTTCATTCCCCGAGAGACAAGAGACAAATTCCTTACCAGTACCAGATCTGTCCCCCCCATGCCCCGCCCCCAACTGCTGTCTAGGGCACGTGGGACAATGGAGAAGACCCCCAAGGGAACACTGCCTTTAGTTTCTCTTCTGCCAATGTCTTCGGTGTCGTACTGCAGGAGAAGGTGCCCCGGGTGCAGGGCCAAGGACTGGGACAAGCCAGAGAGAGGCCAAGCCTGCCCCGCCGTCCCTCCTTCCGTCCCCAGCAAGAGCGAAGAGGGCAGCAAGGTGCGGTGGGAGAGAGCACGGAGGGGCTTGCTCCCGAAGACGCGGGGGAAGGGAGAGCCGGCAGGGCTGCTGCGCAGAGCCACAGAGCTGCCCCCGCCCCCCGGGTGCTGCGTCCACTAGAGCAAGTGCCAATCCAGGACACCAAGACCCCCAACCCCCAAACCCAGCCCTCCCACCAGGCACGTCTTTGAATTCAGAAAATTCACTTCAAGCTCTTGATTCCTCATTTTCTCAAATTGGGGATGGGGGTTGGGGGGAGGGGAGCTGGGCTGTATCATTTCGAGGAAGATCTTAAACATCAGCCCAGACCACGTAGATCACTCCCACATCAGCGCCCCACTGACTGGGCAACTGTAGAGTAAGAGCGCTGTTCAGAGAGACACACAGGTAACAAGCATCTTGGCATGAGGAAAGAACTCGGGGCATGGAAGCTGCCGCAGGGACTAGCAGGGTCCTGAGACTGTGCCAGGCGACCAGGAACAACTCGGTCCCCCAGAGGAAGCGGAGCGGGGATGGGGGGGTGGGGGGGGAGTGGAGTGGTGGTGTCTGCTAGAAAGGTACTAAGTTTGGGTTTGCCAAGCGGGTCCCTGGGAAAAGAATACCCAAGCGGCCTGTAGATTAGATGGTGGCGAAACTGGAGGCAACATGTGGTGTGTGTGTGTGTGTGTTTGTGTATTGGTGGTGCAGTGTCAGAACAGTCAAACCCAGAGGTCGCCGACTGTACAACCTCCTTTGCTGAATGGTCAACCCCAGAGGCGGCCATCTGTACAACCTCCTCAACTCCTGCATGGAAATTCTGCCGTGAGGAAACGAGCACACTGGACACTAACCAGAACTCAGGAATCTGGGTGGCCCGGGTATGCTGTGGAAAGATCAGCCACGCACAGGAGGTGAGGGCAGGCATGTCTGACTCCCAGTCAACAGTCTTCCCCTTTGTATAAACACTATCTGAGCGGGGAGTGGGAGACACACAGAATTTCCCGGAAGTCCACACAGAGTGCTGCTGTTAGCCTGATCCCGAGCAGGAGACAGTTCCCACAAGTCCACAGAGAAACGTCCCTACTCTGCTTCCTTGGGGGTTTCCTGAGAGCATGACCAGGCTCAGACAGTGGTTCTGGAGACATGACTATCCAGAGTCCGTGAACTTGTCTTAGCCACACAAATTCTCCTACTACGAACAACACAGATGAGCACTGTATGTTGTCCAACGAATTCTCCTATTGACTGTACAGATGGGCACTGTATACGGTCTGTCCCATGAATTCTCCAGTTGAGCACTGTATATTGTTCATTACATACATAATACCTGGGTAAATAGAAACAATTCTCCCGAGAAGCTCTAAGTGAAACTTCAGAACTCTCGGACGCTGGAACTTCTCCATGGGGCAGTTTTGCACATGCTAACAGTGCCAGAGCACCGCCAATGTTAATCAAGGGGCTTGGGGGCTTTCCCAAGTGTGTAGGTATGTGTACAGATACTGGATCCAGACTGTGTCCAGACATGGCTGATCACCCAAGTAGCTTGAGAACCAGTATACAGACTCAGGTCTGGTTCTGTGGACTTGGAGCTCCAGAATCTATTAAAATAGGAACTGCAGCTGCAGCTACAAGCTCTGGAGAGTAACTGTGACGTGTCAGAAGAGTTTTGGAATCGGTGGCTTAAACCATTTTGTGATCCTGAACAATACTGCATGTTTAGTGTTCGAGGTTTTATCTTGTGCCACGTCTGGAATCAATTCCTCATTCCCTTCTTGAGCTGGCACAGCCAGGGGGTGGCAGGGGAGGGGATTAAAGGACCACTGGGCTGCACGTCGATTTCACTGGTTCAGATGCAATTTTCTTTGCATTCAGAAATGAAAATTAAAAATATTTATAGAGGTTCTCTCCTTCAACCCTCCACCCAGGGCTAAAAATTTCACCTGCCAAGAGAATGCATAGGAAAATAGTCCAAACTCCTGCCACTTCTGTTATCGGTGACAAGTTTACCAAATGGTCACTCCATTAGAACACAGTTAGGGACAGGGAATTCCACTGCATGTGTCTACTCTGACCTGTTGGTTCTGTAAACCTCAGCGTGAAACAGTTTATCCCTGGAAAAGAGTGTGTTCAGTGGGCAGGGTGCTAACAAGCCTTGCATCCAGGCATCCTAGATGGCCCCTGAACCCACCCACAGAACACCCGAGTGTGGAGCCAGGAGTAAAGCCTGAGAACCTTAGGGGTTGGCTGTCCCCACTCCCACTGTCACTGTCACTGTCCTCCCATTGTTCATCGATTTTGCTCAAGCAGGCCAAGTAACGTCTCCATTTCTTTTTTTTGAGACTTGTTGTTACTGTGTTTGGCATATTGAATACGTCACGGGTAGCTTGCCAGGCTTTGCCATGTTGGTGAGATACTCTTGGTAGCTTGCCAGGCTGCCCCAAAAACACAAAAGACTGATTCCTAATAAACTGCCCCTGATCCAAAACCGTGTCCCCTGTTCTCTTAAGAGTCTTTGTTTTCAGCCTATGAAACACAGGTATCTTTCCTTTTCCTTCACATGAAAAGAGGTTCTTCTTTCCTCCTTCCTGATCACATTAAATAAGACATGATTTTTTTATAAATCCCTGGCAATATCAAAAATAGGCAAATAAAATGAAAATATGCTTAATTTCATCTTTGTGTGAATGATCACTGTAACTATTTTGGTCCATACACTTCTACACTATTTTTGTATATGTGCTTGTAGAAAATACTTTTTCAAAAAGGTTAGACCAATGATATTTAGTAGCTTTAATTTTCCTTTGGTATCGTGGATCTTTCCAGGTCAGCAAGTGATAAACACTGAATTAATGGCTAAGAGGCATTTTGTTTTATAGACCCTGTACCATAATTTACTTCTTCCCCATTAAAGCGCCCGACGGTTCCATTCATCCATTTTTTTCCCACTAACAAAGAGCAATCTGATGAACCTTTTGTCTCCACACACTCTGTGTGTTTGTATGTGCGTGCATTATGTGTGATTCTTTGAACAGACATGTGTGCACACACAGTTTCAACAAGAAGAAACATCTCTAACAACCATCAGTGCTTTCGTTAAAAGTATTTTCTCTCTCTTAGGACCGAGTATCACGAAGGTTCTGGAGAGAGAGACAGAGAGACAGAGACAGAGACACAGAGACAGGACTCTTTCGGACTAAAAATCAAAGTTTCCTTCCATAGTTTGCTAGCATGAAATACCAAGATTACTTATAAAGGTGGAAAACACGAGCAAAAATAAGACTGTCTCCCTCTTTAAAGTAGCCGAGTTGTTTTGAAGTGACTAATTCTGTCATCATCAAAGGGCATTTCTGGTCATTTAACCTGAATGATAAAAGAAAGCCCCTATCTGCATTGTGGTGTCAGAAAAGCAGACCCCCTCACCAAAGAAACCGCTCACACAGAGAGCGCGGGCAGTGAAGCAACGCACAGAGCCGCAGTGCGACGGCCCCCGCTCCCTCTTCGACGCCTTCCTCTTCGCTTGGCCTGGAGCCTGACGTGACTTTAAAGGAATAAAATCTATTAAGCAAAAGGCCACGCGGGGACTCCTCGTATGTCTAACCAAGTGAGCATAAATCCACTGACGCCTTCACTTCCCACTGATTTCAAATAGAAAATAAGGCCCAAGTCGAAAAAGCAACGAGCAGAGAAAGCGACTCTGGAGAGTGGAGCAACGCGGGCAGACGGGGAGGGAGCCAGGGGGTCGGCAGACGAGGCGTGTGCAGGAGACGCTTCTCTTCTGGGCACTCCTTTTGTTGGTGAGGCCCCACGTGGAGTGTGACCCATTCCGACTCCCCGGAGGGTCAGGAACAAGGGGTACCTGGAACTGAGGCCTGTGGGCAAACACATGGATGCCCTTTCCTCTCTCCCATGCCTCAGTTCAGAGCAGGGACCCTGGCAGTCTGGGGTGGTGGGCAGCTGGCAAGAAAACCTTTCACTAAGAATGAGGGGCAGAGCCTGGCAAGCTCCCTGTGACGTATTCGATATGCCAAAAACAGTAACAACAAGTCTCACAATGGAGACGTTACTGG
>JAOXYA010000041.1:48419778-48431791 GCA_028565675.1 Sorex palustris | reverse complement strand
ATCTCTTACTGTGTTCACACAAAAATAGCTAGTAATTTTTCCTGTTTCAAATTTTGTGTTTTTTGTAAAAAGAAAAAGGGGGAGAAAGAGAGAAAGAAAGAAAAAGAGAGAAAGAAAGACAAGAGAGAAAGAAAGAAGACTTAGTGCTAATCCTAGTCAGGCTCTTCTAGAAAACTGAAATAACAGAAACACTCCCAAAAGTTTCTATGAAACAAGCATTATCCTGATACCAACAGCAGACAGAGTTACTATTAAAAAAAGGAGAATTATGGACCAATATTCCTGATCAACACAAACGCAAAGATCCTCAACAAAATACTACTAAATCGAAAAACTCAGCAAAAAAAAAAAGGACTTTACACCATGACCAAGTGGGATTCATCCAGGGACGCAAGGATGGTTTAACATACACAAATCAGTCAACATAATATTATTCATTATTCATAATATTATTATATCAACATAATAATATTCCATATCAATTAAAGAAAAAATATCATGAGTATATCAACAGATGCAGAGAAAGCATTTGACAAGATCCATGATCATTCATGATGAAAAAAAAAAAAACTCAACAAAATGGGAACTGAAGAAATTGTCTTCAATATAGTCAAGGTCATTTACCTACCACAAGCCCACAACAGGCATTATTCTCAACGAGCAAAAACTAAAAGCCTTCCCTTAGGATCAGGCACAATACAAGACTGCCCACTCTCACCACTCCTATTCAATATAGTACTAGAAATATTTGCCATAGCAGTTAGGCAATAAAAGGATATGAAGGGCATCCAGATAGGAAAAGAAGAAGCTCTCACTATTTGCAGATGATAGACTGTATTTAGAAAACCCTAAAGACTACAGAAAAACTCCTAAAAACAATAATTTGCTTAGTAAAAATGGCAGACAACAAAATTAACATGCAAAAGCCCATGGCTTTCTTATATGCAAATAATGAAATAGAAGAGAGAGAATTTGAAAAACAATCCCATTCACAATTGTACCTCAGAAAATCAAGTACTTCAGAATCGACTTAACCAAAAAAGTGAAAGACCTAAACATGAAAACTATAAAACACAACTTAAAGTAGTAAAAGAGGACGTGAGGAAATGGAAACATATTCCCTGCTCATGGGTTGGAAGGATTAACATCATCAAAATGGTATGCTCCCCAAAGCATTATACAGATACAATGCAGTTCCTTCAAGGATACCCATGACATTTTTCAAAGAAAAAAGTCAAATACTCCTGAAATTCATATGGAACAATAAAACCCCTGCATATCCAAAGCAAGCCTTAGGCAAAAGGAAATCAAAGGCATCACTTTCCCCAACTTCAAACTGTACTACAAAGAAGTAACTAAAACAAAGAATAAGAAGTATGAGAGCAGAAATGAAAAACTATAAACAGAAATGAAGAGTATAGTTCATGTGGAGGATCCTAATATATTAAGTTTGAATGCCCTGTTTAGCTAGGGCTTCGATGAACGCTTCAGTCTCAACAGAATCAAAGGCCTTCTTTAAATCAACGAACATTATTAGACAGAGTGGCATCTTGAACTCCTGAGAAATCTCAATAATCTTGGTTACCATGTGGATATGGTCAATCGTGCTGAATCCTTTTTGGAAACTGGCTTGCTCACGTGGTTGTCCTTCATCTAGTGTTCTGCCAATCCTATTCAGGATGATTCAAGTGAACAGCTTGTAGACGACAGACAACAGAAAGATCGGGCGCTAGTTGCCAATGTCGGGATGTCCCCCTTCTTGTACAGTAGAACGGTCCTGCTGGTTTTCCATTGGGATAAAACCTTGCACTCAGACAGGTAGTCTGTGAAGAGCTGAGCCAATGTATTGACAAGTACTGGCGGCAGATTCTTCAGGTGTTCAGGTCTTTCTTTGTCTGGGCCAGGTGCTGTTCACTTCTTTACGGACGAAATGGGGTGCCGGATTTCGGAAGGGAGAATGCTGGGAACAACATAGCCATCCTGCAGAATTTGGTATGTGGGCAGATGGATGTGGCGATCGACAAGATCCGAGTAGAAGTCATGCCCTTCTGGAAGATGTGATGGATCCATTAGGACTTCGGAGGGCAGTCATCTTGGTCTCGTAGTTGGTAAAGGACAGCTTCTTTTCCCAGCTTCTGCCACATCGGCCAGCACTGCTGCTCTTCTCTCTTTGATTTCTTCCTTTATTGCTTCTCTGCACCATTTTCTGAGCTTGGACATTAGCTTGTGGTTTCCTGAGGCTCGCGCCAAACCACGTTGACAAATGAGCTCGAGAGTTTTCGAAGACAGGCATCTTTTTGTGGCTTTTTCTCTCTCGGTATTCCTTGAACAATCATGGAAGTGCTGAACCAGTCAATAGTATTTCTTGTCGATGTCGTCAAGGATGGCATCTTCCCAAGTTGCCGCAATAGTGCCAAAGATTTTGTGTCCTTGGGTATCAAAATAATTTATACTGAATAATTCTGTTTGTACTTTTAGCTACGCTCTGTAGCCAACCCAATTAATGAGAGGTGGAACTCTAGACTAGGACAAATAAAACAGCTAAAAATAGCAAACAGCTGAAAAATAGCAAAGAACTGCTTGAAATATCAGATTAAAATATATCTTCAACTTATACCATTTCTTTTGGATAGATCATTTCATTTAAACAGCTGAAATAATAACAAATATTGATTGATTTAGACCACAATGAAAAATTTTCCTACTCCTCAATAACTTTGGTTTAAAAAAAATTAACAACTCTGTGATGGGATTCTGTGAAAATAAAGAAATTCAAAGGAATAGTTCCAATGCAAATAAAAAATGGAATACCCCTTTTCTATGTTTAGCACAATAAGTAAATCCCTAAGGTTTTGTCTATTACAAAATGTGATATTCTTCAGTTCTAGATCAGGGATCTGGCATTTGAAAGAAAGAACTTAGAGTTAAACTTCCATCATTTAAAATGGGACATTTTTTATGATATTTTCCTGGGTAAATGAAGGGTCGATCATCATCTGAAGACTTGGGATAAGCCCGAAATGGGATGGAAAGGGCTAGAGGCAGAAATCAGATTCAGAACAGCCAATGAAGAAAATGTTTTGGAAGGAAGTCTTGATAGATGTCATCAATTAATTGAAGTCCTTATTCTAAAGATCAAATTATGAACATTTAAAAATAAAACCCAATGAACTGCACAACTGATGAAGCTTCCTTGGATGGACTATGCCTCTGTCACCTAAGTTCCATGGCGCCTCTCTTGTTTAAGATGTGCTATTCCCCTGTAATTTACATGGGTACGGAATGCAGATGATTATATTTTAATGGAGTGTGCTAATTACCTACTGCTCAAGAGCCTGTCCTCACACAATATATTGGGAAGCTGGGTGGTTAAATGTATCGCCCTGCACTCAACATCCGGGATTCTTTCCTTCCCTTCATTCATTCACTTTTCGGTGGTTATACGAGCAAATCTACCTGGGCCCTCTCTTTTCTGATATGCTAACTAGGAGAGTGATTAGGTCTCTAAAGGCTGGGACTTAGGAACAACATTTCCATTGAACAAAGTCTCACTTAATGAAATCTCCAAGTAGCATAAGAAATATTGAATATTTCTTCCTAGGATAATCACCTGGAAGGTGAACATTCTCTTCATCATCCTATCTTTGGTTGATGAAACTTAAATTTCCTGAGAAACTATAATAATCCAGAAATGTAAAGAAACACAGAGCTCTGAACTGGGCTGAGCAGCAAACAGCTTCCCACTCCAGGCCGTGGGTTTTCTTGCCTCGATGCAAAAATCCTCACTTAGGGAAACTATGAAGTCTCGGAGGAGCGAACCTGCATCTTACTGTCTAGCAAACTTCCCACTGTGAAGCACATGTCTAGAATATATGTTAAAAATCGGTATGCAAGAAGGATCCTCTTATATCAGATGGCCTTGTTCTGCCCAGGCTGTTTGTCTTAGAGGACATTATTTGACTTTTGGCATATGTTGGCCTACACGAGAAGATTATCAGACTTCAACAGACCTCTGAAGCCACCAAGACCTGTGCATCTTGGGATTATCAGTAGGGTCCATTGCTAAGAAGCGCTTTAATTGGGTCCCTACCATGGGCCTGAAAGTCAGCAGCCATTTTTTTTTTTTTTTGGTCATTTTCACTAATACTTTGGGACTTCTTCCCAGGAGGGTCTCCTCTGGCTTTGGATGAGCAGGATGATTCGCCTTACAAGTTAGAAGATTTTGCTTCTTGGTCTGAGTCAATGAACTATGGGTTCAGCCAGGCAACCCAGAAACTTTTGGCAGGAGTGATAGGTAAAGACCAGATAGGAGAGGTAGGAAACCAGGAAGCCAACACCAAGAGTTGCCCGCCTGTAGGCAGAAGCAGAGGGGAAGCACCCAGAGGAGGCATCTTCTCCATCTTGGGGTGTGTTCTGAAACCACTGAAATTTATCTAGCTCATGGCAGCTGGTCCTGTTTCCTTTTACAAACTTATCAGCTCCTTGTTTCACCCCAGTGTGTGTGTGTGTGTGTGTGTGTGTGTGTGTGTACGCGTGCATGCGTGTGCATTCACATGTGTGTGGAGAAAGGGACTGCATGCTTGCAATCAGACATTCTCTCTGTTAAAATGACCGAAGAGAAGCACTGCCTGGTTGATTTCCACATTTGAAAAATTCTGGTAAGGAAAATGCTTATCTTTTAAGGGGCCTTCTAAAAGAATTTAAGGTCCTTGAGGAAATACAAATTTCTCTCTCTCTCTTTTCTGGGGAATCAAAAGCTTTAAATTCAGTTTCAGGGGCCAATTAATCAAAAGAAAGCAAGATCCGCATACAGTAATACCAACTGCCTTCCAGGACTTCTCCACTGTTAGCTATGGACCCCAGGTGAATGGCATATTAATATCTTGTGACTGAACTCATCATGCTCATCTGTTCTTTCAGATGAGAAAAGAAAACACCAGTTTTTCTTCCCTGTGCTAAGTAGTAAAACTTGATCCACATGATCTTGAGCCACTCTGGTTTCCAATGAGCCTGTCTCTAGCTGAAAAGACAGGACACATTTCCCAATTTCCCAATTGTCGTGGCACTGTCAGAGGAATTGGTTTTGTTCTCAAAGGACATTCCTTTGGGTAGCCTTTGCCTCTGACTACTCTGCAAGATTCCCTGAAGTAGGAGAACACCAATTTGGGGCCCAGTGTTACAATCCAAAACGTATAACTGACCACCTACACTTTCCCCTTACGCTAAAGTTCTGCATCTCCATGAGTCTCCTGGGAACATCTAGGGAAGACCCCAGAGAAGAAAACCCTCCGGACTCAAAGAGACAAGGCTGATGAATGGCTGGTTTGTGTACAGGGCCATTTATCTCTCCTCTTGCCATCATCCCAGGCCATCTACCCTTGACATATGAGGTGCAGTGTTCCCTCCTCAAATAGTTATTGATTGCCCTGTCAGAGAAGGCACTTTCAGGAAGCAGAGAGATAAAAGATCGATGCAGAGATACATTCAGGGCCCAGCCATGGGTCACTGTGAAGACTGAGGAAAGGTTGCACAAATAGGTTTGGGGGGGGGTAGTGATTCATTTTCTCAAAATTTCCAGAACCATCTCTCTCACAGCCCATGGCTGGAGCTGGTCATGGTGCCCTGGCCACAGCCAATCATGGGATACTATTCCTCTGGCCACAGAGACATTCATCAAAATGACCTTTCCCTGTGTGGTCTTCCAGCAGGAGCATATAGGGGACATACTGTCTTCTCTTTTGCCAAAGATGTAAGGAAGTGTGTGTCTCTGGGTGTCTAAAGTCATGCTCAGTGAGGTATGGAAAAGCTTGTCTTGGAGAAGGAATCAATCTGCCCAGGAAAGTGAGAGATGTGCTGGGTTTCCCATCTTGGATTCAGTCTCCCTGGGCCTTCTTAGGAGCACTCTCTTAGGAGCAGATGGAAGGGAACGAGATTGACTCAAGTTCAACTTGTACATTTACGCTAGTTGGGGTTTTGTCACAGGCAACCACTGCTCACCAGCCTCAGTGGCATCTCCATTAGTTCCTGGCTCTGCACTCAGGAATTACTCCTGGTGGTGCTCAGGGGACCACATGGGATGCTGGGAATCGAACCCGGGTTGGTCGTGTGCAAGGCAAACGCCCTACCCGCTGTGCTATCGTTCCAGCCCCTGGGGTTGACTTAAATGGGTGACAGATCCTTCTTCCCTTCTGGTAGAATGAGATTTTTAGGAAATGTATTGTCATTTCATGGGTTTCACAATGGAAAAACGGATAAATGATCTCATGTGGTCTTTGTAAGCTTTCCTTTTTCATAAACTTGGGAGTCATTCTTTTCCTCTAGGTTTCTCTTGCATTTTCCTCTCCCCTTCAACTTTGAAAAACATTGTTTTAATAGAAAACAAAAAGAAGGGGATTGTATAATCAGCTTTGAAAAACACTGTATAATAGTTTTGAAAAACAATGTTTTATTAGAAAACAAAAAAAGAGTTTGTTTTATATCATCCCTTAGGGGAAGGGCAGACAGCCCCATATACAGAAAAAAACTCATTCTCAGAAATATTGAAATGATGTCCATGGGCCAATGAGAGGATTACCAGGAAACAGGAGAGCTCCTAGAAACAGTGAAGTGGGTGCCTGGTGCTCAAAAACTGAGCAGGAATTCAAGATTGGACCGATTAGTGTGGCCACACTCACGGAGGGCCCAGCCCTGGGCCTTTCTCTATCATTCCTGCCGCTATGGCCAGACCAAGCCTTTGGGAACAGGAGTAGAAAGAAGGGCTGGGTGGTGATGCAGTTGTCTGTGGGACTGCTACTCCTGCGCTCTGAGCAGCTACCGAACTGATGCTGGGTCATAAACTCTCCCTTTCATTTCAGAAGTCTGAGCTATACATCATTGGCTGATGTGGCATGAGGCATTTCACGCCCACCTTGCCCCTTATTCACCACCCCCTTTGAAGCCCTTTGGCCCAGGAGGTGTCTCCTGCATAGGGCAAGTGTCCTGATTATTACAGTGTCCAGTGTCCTGGGCTGGAGCAATAGGACTAGCAATAGTTTGCCTTGTGCACAGCCAACCTGACCGAGCTGGGTTCGATTCCTCCGCCCCTCTCAGAGAGCCCGGCAAGCTACCAAGACTATCTCGCCCGCACGGAAAAGCCTCGCAAGCTACCCGTGATGTATTCAATATGCCAAACATAGTAACAACAAATCTCAAAATGGAGATGTTACTGGGCCCGCTCGAGCAAATCAATGAACAATGGGAGGACAGCGACAGTGACAGTCAAGTGTCCACCCTAGAGGTCCAGGTCTAGGAAAATCCAGAGATCTCAGACTGAGACGCAACGAATCCAAGATTTCTACTACCCAACTGGTCACTTCCCAATCTGGCTACATTTTGGGAATCAAAGAGTTCAAAAGCCGCTGCCCAGGCCACATCCAGACACCTCGGTAAGAAACTGGGGTCGTAAACTGGGGCGGATTCCAGTACGTGGCCAAACGGGAGGGCCAGCGGGCACTACCCAGTGCTGCGTTAAAGGAACTCCCTGGAGTGTGTGTGGCGGGGAGTTTTCAAAACTCTGACTGTGACTTCCCAGCCCAATGGTGTCTGAAGTTGGGACTGAAGATTTCAGAGCAATCCAAAGCTCCCAGCTATCAAGACCTGGTGAAGACCCCGGTGGCAGCTTCCAAGGGACAGTGTGAAGAATGGGTAGGGGCAAGGCTGGGGCCCCAGGTCTTCTGGGGAATACTGGCTAACAAGAGCACCATTGCTGTCTGTGTCAAGTCTCCTGGTCTGCTTCACTGCTCTGTGTGAGTGTGTATGTGTGCGTGTGTGCAGCAGGCAGCACAGCCTTTGTGATAAGCAGAAGAGAAGGCAAGAGGTGGGATGCTAAAGGCACAACACACTGTCACCTGTGGCCCGTGGGTGGGTGTTGCTTGGAGCCCTTGGCAGTAGGTGAACTGTATGTCCTGTCATCCTCTGGGGGGTCGGGGGTGGCCCTTAGCTTGTTCCTCACCAGTCCCAGACACCCCCACCCCCAGGCTGCCTGCAAGCCGGAGGGGGCGCCTCCGGGGTCCCTCTGCTGAACCACAGGGATTGACTTATTGTGCTGAAGAAGGGAAGGAGGAGGAGGAGGGGGGCGTGGGGGGGGGACAAAACCACAAAACAAAACAAAAAGGGGGAGAACCACAAGGGAACTTGGCAGCGGAGCAGCAGGTCAGCAGCCTTTCCTAGTCGGCGGCGGGGTGGGGGGGCCCGGTCCCCCCGCCGTGGGGGCGCCCCGCGGGAAGGTGCGCAGCGGGCTGGCCCCACTTACCATGACAGTGGCCGCGGCCGCGGCTGCCTGGGCGGCCACCGCCGCTTGGTTGGCTTGGTGCTGCGCAGCTTTGATTTTGGCCTGCAAGTGTGCAGGAGGGTGAAAATATTTGCATTTCTCCCTCATGCAACGCCCCTTTATGTAATCCATACAAACGGTTACGGTGTTGTCGTTTGTGTCGATCATGGTGCTGTCTGCGGGGTGTGCAAAGCGGCAGTCGGTCTCTCCGCGGGCACAGTTGCCTCGCTGGAACTCCCTGCAGACCTGCGGGGCACGGAGCACAGGGGCAGCGATGCAGAGGGGGCCGCAGCCCCGCCCCCCGCCCAGCCTCCCCCCTGCCCACGGACCTGAGCCCAGGGGGAACGAGGCTGGGTTCCCCCTCACCCTCTTTCTTGCGCGGGCACACACACCAGCAACAAAATTTCCACTTTGGTCACACATATGTATAATCTCTAGCTGTTTTCATAATAGTCCGGTTATATACACAAATAATAGTCATCACTCACACACACGCGCGCACACACACACACACACACACACACACACACACCAGCAACAAAGTTTTCATTGTCCCTCGGTGGTCTCACACAGACACACAGACACACTACAGCAACAAAGTTTCCACTGGTCCTGGGTGGTCTCACACAGACACACACAAACACACAAACACACATGCCAGCAACAAAGTTTCCACTGGCCCTGGGTGGTGTGTGTCTCTCTCTCTCTCACACACACGTACCATTCCAGCAACAAAGATTCCACTGTCTTGGGTGGTCATATACACATATGTATAATCTCCCAACTGTTTTCATAATAATCCGGTTATAAGCACAAATAATAATCATCATACACACCAGCAACAAAGTTTCAATTGTCCCGGGTGGTCTCTACCCTCCCCCCCACACACACATGCCAGCAACAAACACACACACACACACACACACCAGCAACAAACTGTCCCTGAGTGGTCATCTGTATAATCTCCCAGTGTTTTCATAATAATCTGGTATATGTACAAATAATCATCATCACCCGGATACACATATAATACATGTATAATTTGGATCTGTGCATACGTATTTTGGTTATCCAGAGACATATAGGTTCATGCACATATCTACACAGGTTCTGATTCCCCACTCAGAGATGCTATGGGTTTCTGAGTGCCTTACAGACAGGATCACAGGCAAACACCTCCAGAAACAACTGGGGTTGGGGATGACAGGTGAGTTCTCTGAGAGTGAGAGGAGGAGGGATGAATTCGAGCTCCTGCTTCCTCCTGGGTACCCCCGGGGCTACACAGATAACTTGTACTCGTAAGTATAAATCAGAGGAGCTAGGATATCTAAGACATCCCCAAACTTTTCGATTGCTATTTCTGACAGCTGAGAAAGATGACAACTGAAGGATGAAAAGGAGAGAAATGTGGGTAGAGATAAGGGAAAGAAACAAATGGGAAGAAAAAGTGGCATAGAATTTAAAGCACTGATGTATGGGTTCTTTTTTGATTCTTTAATCCCTAGTTATTCTGAAATCTCAAGTCACTAGAATGCTTCCTCCTCTGAGAATTCTGGGAGGCCAAGAGTTTATGGAATAAAATGTTTTCCTTAGGACTTAAAAGAGATTTCTTCATTTTGCATTAATTTTAAGAACCTAAAATAACACATAATATATGGAGCCTCTTTATAAATATCATAAACAGGGACGAAAATTTTTACTATAATAAGGTAATTTTTTTTAACACAAAGGCTCTAATTCCATAGTGGACGTGTTAAAAGTGGGGTCCACAGCATCACTGCCCACGTCATAAGAAAGACCCCAGGTCTGACCTTCAAACCTTCGAGGAAGTCAAACGAACTTGGGAAATGGAAGTTTCACCCACCAGGAGCCAAGCAAATTGGAAGGGTAAACAGATAAATCACAAATTTGTTAATTGTTTCCTCATACTTCGGCTCCAAGCCAGCACTCCATATTTAGTTCATAAAATGTACAAGATGAAAATTACTAAGATGTTCCCACAGATTCCGAGGAAGCCTTTGGCTCTACCTGGCCCCGTGCCAGTCTGTGCCTCCCTTCGCCAGGGGCCAGGGCAGGGCTGGGTGCAGCCGCCTTCATCCCTGGTTGGAAATGAGTCGAAAGCTGCTCTGCTAAAGTCACTATGAATCATCTTTTACATCTGTCTTTGTCTCCCAGTCCTGTTGGGAAGGACGATTTGTTCCCCAGGAGGCTGATTTAATTTGTTTTCTGAAGCACAGTCACGTACTGAGCAGTAACGCCCTGTAGATCCACCAGGGGGAGCCCCACACACTAGCGCAGACAAGTTCTCCAAACAGGAGCCTCTTCAGATTTAGATTATTATTATTTTTGCCCCAATTGAGGGACTCTATCTATTCCAGAAATAAAGTTGATCTCAGGGAACAGCGGTTTATTACCCCTCAAGATCGATTGGGGGGAAAATACTTAAAGGCACGTTAAGAGAACATTCTGGAATAAACCAAAATAAAACACAGTACCCATCCTAACTAACCATGCGGATGAATCAATCGACAGAGGAATTAAAAGAGCTCTTTGAAAAAAGCTATCAGATGCTTAACACATTTTCCAGAAGATAGGAGTCAGGATAAATGAAGTAATCCTCTAATTGATCCAAGAGAAATTTTATTTAATAAAAACATAGTATAAAAACATAGTTTTTATTCATTCGTGGTATAGGATCATCTCTAATGATCTTGTCATAGCACTGTAGCACTGTTCTCCCGTTGTTCATCGATTTGCTCGAGTGGGCACCAGTAACGTCTCCATTGTGAGACTTGTTGTTACTGTTTTTGGCATATAGAATACTCGAGGGGGAGTTTCCTAGGCTTTGCTGTGCAGGAGGCAATCTCTCGGTAGCTTGCCAGGCTCTTTGAGAGGAACGGAGGAATTGAACCACGGTCCGCCACGTGCAAGGCAAACTCCTTACCCACTGTTCTATTGCTCCAGCCCAATCCAACCAGAACCCATCTTAAATTAAAGCTGCAAACTTCTCAAGAAATGAGAAAGTATAGTCATATTCACATTCAGTAGGTTCTAAAATCATTCAAGTCCAATCATGGAAACCAAATGAAAGTAGATTGTCTAATAAATGCCTAGCATTCATTTCTATGTTTAACTAGGTATTTATTTGAAAGTTACGTTTATAGGGCATTGTAGATGCAATGGGATCCAGGGAACAGTACTTGCTCAACTCTTTTAGCATTTTGTCTTTCTCAAAGCACAAGGAGCATAGTTTCCTGCAGAGGCATCTGTAAAGATAAAGAGCCCAGTAGTTGAGAGGACAGACTTCTGGCTCTGATGTGTAGAGTGTCTAAGATTTCTATCTCTACATTGTCTGTAGAGAGAGAGAGAGAGATTTGGTGAAGAATCTCTAGCTTCTCACTTCTTTCTTCCTTATTAGAGCAGTAAAGAATGTCGTCTTAAATATAAAACATATTTTAGCCCCTTGAATTACATAAAATGCCTACTATCTTCATTTAATTTTAGTGTATAAATCCTTACAACTTTCTGATAAAAAATATTACTGTATCCATTCTATAGAGTCAGTTTGCACAAGCACAAGCACAAGCATCCTATTGTTCGTCGATTCCCTCGAGCAGGCACCAGTAATGTCTCCTTCATCCTAGCCCTGAGATTTTAAAAGAGCAATTTCAATGCTCTTTCAGGATTAGAAGAATGAGACCCATC
>JAOXYA010000041.1:48349446-48364245 GCA_028565675.1 Sorex palustris | reverse complement strand
ATATTGCTAGAAACTAATGGAAAACAAAATTAATTGGGTGTTGAAAAAGTTACATAAATAACGACACGAGATGAACAAACTAGACAATTATAAAAACTAAGAACATTAACAAAATTGCTAAGACATAGCCAAAGCTTTTTTGCATAGTAGAGTCACAGCTCCAAAAGCCCTTTATAGGAGAATTAAAAGAGAACTAAACTTTCTATACAGGAAATTTTGTAGCAATAAACAAAATAATTAAGAAAAACTACATAAAGAGGATAATGAACATCAATTAATAAAAACAAAGGAACTATAATAATGAGATAAACAAATAGGTATTTTGCATATTTGATATTTGCCAACAATACGTTCCTCAAATAAAGCAAGTAAAACTCTGGCAAATCTGTCAAATTTAATGAAATAAAAATAAGAAGAAAAACAAACTGCAAATTATCTATTTAATAATATTTGAAGACAGTAAAGCTCAACAAAGTAAAATTATTTTGAGTTGTAAATGGGAAAATTGGTGAAATAAATCATTATCTGAGAAAAATGTGAATGAAGATTAAGTTAATGAGAAGACAATAATACAAAATTGAATCACATTAGCAAGATGTTACATTTACTTCTTTTAGAAACTTGGAGATCAACAGCTCTAAGAGAGGAATTCAGATCTTGGCAACACTTTCTATACTATAAAAAGGGGGTTTAAATTCCATGTATGAAAAAGGTTTCTAAAAACCAATTGCAGGAATGAAATTGAAAATAAAAACCCGTTCTTTCAGCAGTAAATTAATATAGTTTAGAAAAAAACACTGATTTATAATGATGTCAACCTGAAAGTTATGTAGTGTCTAAAGCAATGTTACTTTAGTTGAAAAAGTATTTTGAAAAATAACTCTGAAGAAGAAATGATTGCACAGAACTTTTGGTTTAAAATGCGTAAGAAAAAGTTTACAGGACTCAAATCCATCTCAAGACTTTCCCAGGAGAAAATAAAAATTAACAGGCGCTTGAACTACACAAGATACACTTAGAAGGTTATCTAACTTTTGTAGATCTTGTATATCAGATTATCAGCCACGTTCTCCCAGGAGCTTTGACATAGGTGTAGTTTCTGCGCGACTTGGGAGAAGGACCTCCAAAAATATTAAAAACAAAATGACTAGCAGGAAAAACGAGTTGAGGAAAAGCATACTCCAGAGGAAGTGTCAGCTGGTCTTCAGCAATCCCTTCCAGGGCCCATCACCAGAAGGCACCAAAGGGGCTATTTGGTCATTCTACTAATCTGTCCAAGATACATCTTTCTTCATTGTTCTACCCCAAAGTCTATTTTACTGTATTTTATTTTTTGTTTTGAGTCCATACCCAGCTGTGCTCAGGGATCACTCCTGGCAGGGCTCAGGCGACTATATGGGATCAGCATCCCATATGCATTTGGATTCAAACCAAAATGTGCAACCCAAGTGCCCTATCCCACAAGATAATACCATCTCTCGAGTCCCAAGTTCTCTGCAGTACTGGGGATCAAATTCAGCCAAAGTCTGAAACCAAGATATTCCTGTCTATTGCTGACACCATCTCACAGCCTGGTAGAGATGACTATCATTTGGATGACACAAATACCCACCCCCCCCACACACACACATACATACCCACCCACCTTGGGGCTGGTTATTCCTCCCACACCTGGTCCACGCAAAGTGGCCTCATCACAAAACAGTACCAGCCCCTTCCCTAAATCTGGGTCTTCAGCACACAATGCAAGTGCCTTCACGGTTGATCTGATCTCTTATCCGTGATCTGTCCCCACTCCCACAGACCAAGCATGTTCTGGGCTCTGTGTCCTCTGGCTTCCAGGAATTGGCCCTATGTTTCTTCTCGAGGCATTCTAGCCATTTCAAGAAGCTCGGCTCTCCTCTCAGGACAGCTCCTTCTCACACCTCAGCTTTTCCCTCCTGAAAGTCTCCGAGGAAGCATTCCGGGCTACAGTTCTTGGGTAAATCCTTTCTAACTGCAACATTTTCTGCCCAAGCACCTGGTGTATGTCTTTTTTGTAGCTTGCATAATAACTCATGGCTTGCAATTAAGGACTTCTCGAGGAGACACACGTTTCCAACTGTCTACGCTCCTTGCTTCTATTCAAAGGAAGCCCATAAGATGCAGAAACCGACTGCCTTTACCTTAGTCCGTATTGAAACCAATGGCCTAGGGCGGTCTGTGTTTCATGGATGGAAAGTGCTTCTGATAAATGGGACAATTCCATCAGTTTGTTTTGCTTTCTCTTTTTGTCTCCTCCCCATGCATTATGAGTTCACTAGAATGAGTTTCCTGTGTCTTGCTGCACTTACTGATGGTTTAATCTGAGGAATAAATGAGGTAAGAATGTCACTGTCACTGTCGCTGTCACTGTCCTCCCATTGTTTATCGATTTGCTCAAGCGGGCCCAGTAACGTCTCCATTGTGAGACTTGTTGTTACTGTGTTTGGCATATTGAATACATCAAGGGTAGCTTGCCAGGCTCTCGAGAGGGGAAGAGGAATCGAACTCAGCTTGGTCAGGCTGGCTGCACACAAGGCAAACGCCCTATCGCTGTGCTATATCGCTCCAGAGGTAAGAATGTAGGATAAATTAATAGTATATGGACTTTCTCAAATTTCTCTCTTCTCAGTTTAACATAGCACTCAGAATGCACAGGATCTACTAAGTCTTTTTTGTTTTGTCTTTTGGGGGCAATGGCAATGTTCAGGGGTTTCTCCTGACTCTGTGCTCAGGGATCACACTCCTGGTGGCCTCTGAAAACCATATGGGATGGCAGAGATCAAACCCAGGTCAGCCACATACTAGGCAAGTGCACTACTTGCTACACTATTGCTCGGGCCCCAGTTTTATTTTATTATTTTTTTAATTGCTTGTTTTTGGGGGGGGCACACCTGGCGATGCTCAGGGGTTACTCCTGGCTCTGCACTCAGGAATCACTCCTGGTGATGAGCTAGGGGGACCGTATGAGATGCCAGGGATCAAACCCAGGTTGGCGACGTGCAAGGTAAGCCCCTTATCTGCTGTGATATCGCTCCAGCCCCTCTACTAAATCTTTTTATTAAGAACTCCACTCCCCCAATATTCTCCTGGTCTCACTGTTCATACGAAGAATCCAGTGTCCATGCAGAATGGGAGAAAAGTGATGCAAATTACCTTTTTCAAATGAGGCCTGTTGCTAATTAATCTTGAATCCTAAGCGTCTGGGTCAGTGCTCAGTTTAATGGCAGGTATGGATAGGATGCATTTGTGTTCTCCTTAATGAAATTATTAAGAGCTGGGAGCATATGAAGTCACTTAGAGTGAGCACTGAGATGCAGACCAGATGGGCATTCGTTTTTATCTTTATTTTATTTTTGTTTGGGTGCTCACAACTGGCAATACGTAGGGGTTACTCCTAGCTCTGCACTTAAGGAATTACTCCTGGTGGTGTTCAGGGAACCATATGGGATCCCAGGGATTGACCTTGGGTCAACCACGGTGCAAGGTAAGTGCCCTATCCATTGTACTATCACTCTGGGCCCTAAGAAGGGCATTTAAAAAAAGCTAATATACTCTTGCATTTCCCCCCTCCCCCTTTGTTTTAGGAACACCCCCAATGGTGCTCATAGATTGCTCCTGGCTCTATACTCAGGGTTCAGTTTTGGTGGGCTCAGGGGGCCATATAGGGTGCCAGGGATCAAATCTGGGTTAGCAGTGTGCAAGGCAAGGAACCTGCTTGCTGTGCCGGCTCCTCTACCCTGCCAAAGAAATCCTCTAGTAAGTTAATGGTAACCTATAGGAAATATGAACAGGGCAGAAGTTGAACCTGGTCGTTCTGTTTCACTTGTACTAGGTCTGAGTCTTCTCCCTTTTCTATTTCTCCCAGCAATATCTCATCTTCTACAAGGGCTCTTCGTCATGAGGAAGAGAGGACTTCAATCATAAGAAAACACTTTGCCATATACCCCAAATGCTAGTCGGACAAGAGTAATGGCCACATGAAGTTGATCACCAAACAACATGACAATATCCACTCACCCCCGAGTCCCAAAGGTGAGTGCTCAGGGGGAGAACTTGACGCCTCACTCCCAGCTCCACTGTTACTCATGGCAATGGCTAAGAACCAGTAATACTCACTAGACTAGACTCTTGATCCAGAGGAAATGAAACCAAGAGGGAAGAATGTGCTATTCAGTAGCAGTAGGTCAGCTCACAGGAGGGGGGTGAGGTGGGGCGGGGGAAGATCGTCAAACAGGTTTACTTCACCATGAATTTGGAACAGCCAGGTCACAGTCCCAAAAGGGGCACCCTGCCATGCTAAGTCAGACCTTAGCATTACGTGGCAGCCTCCTGGCTTCCTAATGAACTACTCCCTTAACACACAAGCATGTTCTAGTCTTCAAAGCTTGTGAGGTTCCTTGTACGGCCCCTCCCTCCACTCCAACTCCAAAATAACAGAAAAGAACATAAGAAACTTCTCACATATCTTCAGGTAACCTAAGAAGCTGACAGTGTTTTGCAATGACATAGACTTTCTCACTGAGTCTGGTGATGGAGACTTCAGGCCAAATAGTAGAGGTGGGTAGATTCCTACTTTTAAATCTTTTTTCTGGGAGGGGTAATTGGCAACTGGTGGTACTCAAGGATTACTCCTGGTTCTGTGTTCAGGGATCACTTCTGAAAGCACTTGGGACAAATTAGGTGACAGGGATCAAACTTGGGCTGATCTCATGCAAAGCAAGCATCTTAACCCACTGGACTTTCTCTCTGACCCCTGAACATTACAGATCAGGAATATTTCATAAGAAGGGATCACTGGTATACATATGACCATATTTTCTTGTGCTCAAAATATGACGGTGGCCAAAAGAACAATAAATCTTATCTGTTAAGAACCATTTTAGTTTTGAATACAATAATGACTTTTCAAAGAAGGGGTTTATTGAGGACTGAAAATGAAACTTTAAATTTTGAAGCATTTATCTTTAAGAAAAAAGAATGTTTCCCACAGGAGTGTTTATGAAGAGCAAGTACCAGCAACCCACAGCAGTTCTATATCTGGACTCAATAGTGGACTGTGCTCAGAGACATTTATTAGGAGGTTAAAGGTTCCTACTCCAATAGAAACAAAGCAAAGCAAAACATAACGCAACAAAAAAGAGTAATTGTATGTCAGTGCCTTCATTTCAAAGCATATCAGTAAAAATGCTCAACACCAAAGTCAGCCTATGGGCAGGCTTTGGGAAACTGCTGAGTTCTCTCCAGTGGTTCAAGAAGCACGCCGTGAACTTGAGAACCTCTCAGCTGACGCAAGTGTCCCTGTGACCTGCCTATCAGGACAGCCAGGAACGTGATCGCAACCCAGAAACACATCTGAGGTTGAAACCGTAAGAGTTTATTTGTACAAAACTTCTAACTTTGGCATTTTTTTCTTTCTGCCTGTAGATTAATGGGGGGGGGGGGAGATTAGAAAAGAGAAGGTTGGGTAGAGCAGTACTCTAACAAATAGGATTGATTTTAGGTACTTAGAAAAACTGACTGAGTACTCAGCAGCTGCCAGGAGCCAATGACCTCCTTCCAGTCTTATCTTCTGTCAGCAGACAGACAAGAACTGCAGAGACCCCTAGTATCCCTTACGAATAAATTCTGGTGATTTGTCACCAAAGTTTGGAATAACAGGTGTGCAACTGTGTGGGGAAAGTGTGTTTCAGGTGAAAGGAATAGCCAGGACAAAAACCAGTGGGTCAAAGATGCTGGAAGCAGTGGGGTGGGGTAGTGAGGGAGAGTGTGGTCGATCGATGTGCCCCAAAATGCTTTGGGGTCAGGCCATGGGGTCTGGAGCCCTTCAGATTTCACAAAGGAAATGGATATGTGTGCCAAGTCGTGAATAAAAGGGACATTACGTATGGGCCAAACTGCCTGCTAGAGTAAAAACAGCAACTCTAGCCACGACAATAGGCCATATGAGAGCCAATAGTAACGGGCCAGGGGGTACATGACGGAAGCACTGCTAAGGTTCAGTATTCATATTTAGGATGTCTTTTGAAGACACTAGGATCTGTGGATGCACCATACATGGAGAAGATTCAAGCTGGGCTTCCAGATATTTAATCAATGATATGATACGGATGGTGGCACGGACGAGGTACAGTGGGCGCAGCAGGCTGGAGGGGGAAATCAGGAACTAATTCATGTTGATTTATGAATTATTGTTAATTGTTATTCTTAATTATCAACTCTGAACTGCCACTTAAAAATATTCAGAGGGAGAAATCAGGTTAAGAGAGAATCTAAGTGATATTCAGCACACAGCAAATGCCCAAAGATAATAGAAACAAAGAACAGGAGAGCTGGTCTTTGGAGGAAGCGTGCCACTCTTGGGAGATTTGGGGGGTATAAGACAGAGAAGGAACAATGGTGGAGGGAAGTGATGAGTAGAGAATGCTGAAACGAGGTAAAGCGATATGCCTGATACCCTATGAGTAGCAGTATTGTAAACACAAAGCCTATTAAAAGGCTGCCGGTCACAGAGACAGGCTGGAGATGATGGGGAAACCGAGGACACCGGTGGAGGGAAGTAGACACCGGTGAAGGGGCTGGCACTGGAACACTGTAAGCCTGAAACTCAATCACGAATAATTTTTGTAATTCACAAAGAGTCAATTTAGACACACAGAGAGAGAGATTCAGCATGCAGAAAATGTTTATGGATTGGGATGAGCTCATCCAGGGCGTCTAGGATTTTGATAAATGGACCAGAAAGTACAAACTAACATATGTGGAAAGTTGAAAGAAAAGGCATCCAGTGAGGGAGGGTGCAAATAGAGCAGCTGGGAGGGGACCAACTCTGGGAGACAGCAGTGTTTAGAGGGGAAAGGGTCCAGAAGCAGATGAAGGAGCAGTGGTCAGTGAACACAGGGAAAAATCACAAAAGCAGAACTAGTTCAGTGTCAAGAGGATGAGAAACAGTTTGAGAATTTGCTCAGTTCTGGGGGCTGGAGAGATAACATGGTTAAGGTACTTGCCTTGCATGCACCCAACTGGGGTTGGATCCCTGAGCCCTGCCAGGAGTGCAGAGGCAGGAGTAACTCTGAGCATCTCCAGATGTGACACCCCCCTCCTTCCCCCCGAAAAAAGAATTTACTCAGGTAAATTACTTCTCTCTAGCCATGGGAGAAATGATCAACACTTCAGCATTTCCCAAAGTTCTGCAGAACTGCTCATTCATTCATTCATTCATTGATTTGCTCGAGCGGGCCCAGTAACATCTCCATCGTGAGACTTGTCACTGTGTTTGGCATATTGAGTATGTCACAGGTAGGAGCAGTATTTGTTTTAGAGGTTAACTGGGGCGGTCTGTGGACTAAACCCACCCAGCAGCCAGGTCTTGCTTGAAGTCTCAGCTTTAAACATCTTTCAATGGTCAAAACACAGAAATGGTTGGATACTAGTGGTTCTAATGGAGCAAGGACAGGAAGGTTATACCCAGGTGGATTTCGCATGATGCAAAATCTAAAACTTATATAATGCTATACTACAATGCTAACATCAATTTTAAAGAGAAAATAACCTGTGAAATCACACAAAACAATCAAAGTAAAACTAAAGTCCTCTTGATAATCCCCTGGCAGAGTGTAGCTGCCATCTTGGAAGGGCCATGTGCACATTTCCTGGTCTCCCAACAGTAAGTGCTGACTCACTCATTCATACTACTTGAGGGTTCCTATAGGATTTTCACCTATTGTGCAGTTAGAGAGGAACTAAATAAAGGAACAATTAATCAGTGTCTATAAAATGATGTTGCACCAGAGCCCAGAGAGAAGTCCTGGTATATGATTACATGCAGGAAAGTCTTGACCTTAAATCTTTGCTTCCTACCTTGTCATTGTACTTAACAAAATCCTGAAGCAAAAACAAAAATTTGAATGGGAAAAAATGGACATGGGTAACAAAATGCAACTTTCATCTTCAGGAAGAGCAAGAGACTAATAAGCAATTTATTTATCATGACAAATGCTTCCTTCAGCTCTGGTGAGAAACGCTTTCATAAAACAGTACCCAGATGCTAACAAGAATTAGCAGCCCTGCCCAAGGCAAAGTGAACAGTAAACAAATGTAATTATCAAGGAGTATAATTAAAGCTAAAATCGATAATGTACTCTTATTCATTTGAGGGGGCAAAAAAAGTTTGGTCTTTTTTTTCTGATTTTAAAGGATTCTATTTTATCACAGAATGCTGTGATTATAAAAGGACTATTTGTCATCATTCTTTCTATTCAGTACTGAACACTGGAGTTTTGTTGTTGTCATTTGGCTTGGGGGCCACACCTGGTGTTGCTCAGGGCTTACTCCTAGTTCTGGGGCTCAGGGATCACTGCTGACAGTGCTCAGGGGACCGTATGTGATGCCGAAATGGATGGACCCTGCTATCAGCTACAAGTAAGGCAAGCATCCTAACTGCTGTACTTTCTCTCTACCCCAAATCCTGGGATGTTCTGAAGCCTCTGCTCTTCTTGCAGCCTCACTGATGACACTGCGCAAAGATAAAATTCTGGAGCCCAATTTGTGCTCATTGAATTACACTACGGAATGTGATTTCTCATGTGTTCTAGGTTAGCTCATATTTCTCTGGGTAACTGGGGCGCCATGTCCCCCACCCCCGAGATATACTGGAGTCCTAACCCCTGTCTCTCAGGTGTGCCCTACACACAAACCAAGATGTACTGGTTTGTTTCTACCTTCATGTCCTTCTTTTCTTGATTGGAAACAGGGTTATGGAAGAGGGATCACAATGGAGAAAGATGGGACCCTAAGCTAATACAGTATGTCCTCCTAAGTGGACATTTGGATGCAGGCCTGAATAGAAGTAAGGAGTCGATGAGAGATACAGATGGACATTTGGGTTTGGTGGGGGCGGGGAAGGGGAGAGGTAGGGCCATACCCTGTGATACTCAGGGGTCACTCCTATGCTCAGGAACTACTCCTGGCTGTACTCCAAGGACCACTTAGGATGTTGGGGATCGAATCCAGGTCAGCCACATGCAAAGCAAACACCTTCCCCTCTGTACTATCTCTCTGTCCAGAGATCTGAGGCTGGAAGCAGAGACTAGAGTGAAGCCACCACAAGCCAAGGAACACATGAGCTACCAGAAACTAACAGAGGCAGAAAGACAAGTTTCAGAGAAGTCAGATGGAGCAGGGTCTTGTCAACACCTTGTTGAAAGAATGGGGACAATATAATTCTGTTGCAGAAGCCACCTAATCTTTAGTGTTTTGTTACACCAGCCATAATCAATGACTGTAAGAATGATCTCAACTGACTCTTCCTTGTTTCTCTTAACCTGAAGCTGGGATAGAAAGCAGATGTTCTGCTGGTACAGGCTGAGTCCTCAGGAAAGTGACAGCATCCATAAATAACACCTATATGCCATCCCTATATCAGGATGTCGAATCCTCTTTCCCAGAGGTTCGTGAAAGTCATTGAAACCAACTTCTCCTACCTATACAGAGTAACGTCTTCTTGTCCGGTCTGGAAGCTAAAGCAAAAAGTCTAAAGGAATCCTTGACTGGTGACTAGCTCAAACTAAGGCTTTATGAGGTGGATAAGACATGGTGGGTGGAGTGGGGTGCTGCCTTGGAGTGGGTGCAGGATGAAATGTTTGCACTGAGATCTGCTGAAAGGCAAGTGACAAGGAAGCAGTCATATGTGGTACTCAGAAGGATTTGGAGTAATAGGATTAGTAAGGATAGGACACACTCCCAAGCTTCGTTTACGGAAGCTGAGGTGGGGACAGAACCCAGGGATGAGATACACTGTCTACGCAGGTCACTAAACCTGAGCTACAGAGAAAAACTGTGTCTTGGAGATTATCCACAGCAGGGAACAAGTGGACAGAGAGATGAAGAGAGAAGATAAGAGAAGCCAAAAAGAAGAAAGGGAAATGATTGATGTTTCCAGGAAGGCAGAAGCTAGATGATGAGGAAATGGACTTCTTCTAGAGGAAGTCCAAGGGGTGGGTCCAAGAATCATCTCGAGTAAAAACTCCTGCTATCCTACATCACACCCTAACATCTGCAGTTGTACATTTCCAAAGCGCATGGGTGCATACGCACAGCTCCATGCCTTGGACCCAAACCATTTTCGTTACTGAGATGAAGTGAAGGTGTGATATTTGTACACAGATACAAACAAAAATAAATACAACATGTGCTTTGCTTTCTCTCGAGTTTCTCTTTTTAAATATTTCATTTTCTAGTACCTAAACAGGTTTATTCCTAGGGGGTTCTATTTTAGAATGTGTCTGCACTTCAATATGCTAAGCTTGTTAAACATGAACAGCACTGAGCAATTAGGAGCTTTAGAATCATTCTATCAATGGCATTTTTTTCTGTAAGAGGATGGATGGTGTCAGCTCTACAGTCATGCTCTCCTGGGCCCAGCTATCTTCTCCACCAGTTATAAGGTGGGGAGTTACTTAGATCTGGGTCTGTCTCCACATCTGTAAGTTTGGCTGAATAATATTGACCTGCTCGAGTTGTTGGAAGATAAAGATCATGCATCTTGGAAAGTTCCCAGCTGATAGCTTTATGACTATGGTGATTTCTCTCAATAACTACATGACTGTCTCAGTTCAATTGAGTAAAAATTAGGGATTTAACCTTGAATCAAAATTTATGAATTTTTTAATTTTTTTATTTTATTATTTTTTTATTTCCTAATTTTGATTTTTTTTTTAAAAAATCCCATTTGGGGAATTGAAATTAGGGATATAACACAGAAAACAGTCAAGCAGTTTCTGTAAGGCATTCGCTTCATTTAAGTGGCAACCCAAGCACATAAAGTTAAGGTCAAAACCAAATGAACCAGTTTTAGATCTTTCAGGGTATGTTTTTAAGAACAGTCCCCAAGTGGCCAATCCCATCCCAGCGGCATTTTCTTTTCATGTTGAAATTGTCACCCATAAAAATAAAAACAGATCTATTTTAACCAACAGCTTAGAGCTAGCCTCTCATGGGTAAATAAACAGAAAATGTTCTTGTTTTTCATAGTTTTTAAATGTGCTATTTTGCTTAGCTTTGTTTGTATTCTAATGCCGGGGACCAATGCTCAGATGTGTGAAGGGTCTCAGATATGGAGAGCACATGATTCCCCCTCCGCCACATCCCTGGGTACATTCCTGAAAATTGGGAAGACTTGGAGAATAATGAAAAGTAGCTTCTGGGGGCAGGAACGAAAGTGCAGCAGGTAAGGCACTTATTTTGCATGTGGCCAACCCGGGTTTCATTCCCAGCACCACGTAAGGTCCTCTGAGCCCCTCCAGGAATGATCCCTTAGCGCATAGCAGGAGTATTAACTCCTAAGCACTGTCTGATATGGCCCAAAATAAAGCAAAAGTAGCTTCTGCATTACAAGTGGCTTTCTTGCACCCTTCCAAGTTGAAGTGCTCTTTCCGAGCTGCACCAGCATCTCCCAGTTCCTGCACTGAGAATCCTGATTTTCTGATCTACTGGCCTAGGAGAAGAGGAACATAGTCCATAATTGCACAGACTGGTCACTGCACCCTTTAAGGCATGCTGATCACAAAAGCCAGGCTGGGAAAGGGCCTCGAGTGGCAGTGCATCCGTCAACAGCGGGACATGAGCCAAATGGCAGAATCACAATTACTTTCCCAGGCCCTTCTATCCAATATCCCAGACAGTGACTGGACAGAGAAGTCTTCTAGGTTCTGGGGGACACAACAATAATCACAGTCAATGACCGCCCCCCCCGACACATCTCCCCAGTTGGGGTGGAGATGGTAGTAGACTGGAAACAGAAAAGAGATAACCCATAAAACACAAACTATTCACCAACAGGCTATCACGGAGGAAACCAAGGGAGAAAGGTAAAGTGAATGATAAGAAGGAGGAGTCACAACTGACAGTAAGATTGGCAGGTACCAGAGGCAGGCGCGGCCCCAGTAGGACAAGAGTCAATGCCAGTGCTGCCTTGGCACATTCACAACACAACAAGAAGGAAGGTGTTTGGAGTGGACTGGAGAAGGGCCAGAGGGATGGTGAGGTGAGGGTGGGAACCCCATCTCCTAAGGCCTGGACAGTTTTTTACAAGGATGGGTCTTTCCTGGCAGTGAGACAGGAAGTTACTGGAAGGCCTTGAAGAGAGAAGTGATGTCATCCAACTTAGGTGCTAATAGAATCACAGTGTCTTTGAACCAAGTTTTATATAAATATTACGTAAGGTCTAAACCACTTCCCCCAATATTCCAGAAGGGCGATTTTAGGGTGGTTTGTTTATTTTTTGCCAAAATTAGAATATAAGTTTAAAGGGTGCTTCTCTTTTTTTAAAACTGCTAACATTCAATGGTTTATATAAATGTATTAAATACTTGACACCTGGGGTGAATGCTAAAACCTTTTGTCTCCACAAGCATAAAAACTAATTCAACTGCCCCTTTCTACATGCTGCCATATGGGTAACAATCCTGATTTATTGCTCTCAGTTATGGAACAGGTCCTGTAAAGAACAGTCTTGGACATCTCAACAGTGAGGGAAAACTGCTTTATGGATCCTAAAGGCAGCGATGAGGTAAATTGAGTCCAGTTGCTCATGAAGCAATTTGCATTTTGTCATGTTAACCTAACTTGTGGGACACAATATTCTGGAATGTAACTGGCCGTCTGGAAAACATTTAAGCAATTCCATTGTTCATAATAATACTGCCATTGAAACAAAATCACATAGGCTGGTGTACACAGCAGTCACACCTACGCTGCTGCAAGGCAACAGTTGTGACTAAAGCACAAATGTAAGAACTCTATTTTCTGAAACATACTGTATGGAAATATTCATATATGTAGAATATCTCTTTCACCAGAGAGCTCAGCAAGTCTCTTTCCCAAACACCTCCAAGTTTACTCCTATATACAAATAACTCGTGACAAAAACAGAAAGGGACTAGCTCAGGCTCAAAGGGACTTGTCTTTACAGAGATCTGTCAACAGAGATTCCTCTGGCAGATTTGCATTGAGAAACCATGTTTGCAGATGTATATCTGAAAAAATTGACAAATAAAAATTCTATTGGAGGACTTTTTTATTCCAAATAAATGGAGAGATACCATTCACTTGGATAGAAGATATTATAAAAATTGTGTTACTCTTCCCCCAGATTGATCTATAAAGTTAATAGAGCTACAATAAATATCTTAATGAAAGTTCTCTTCGAACATAAGTTAATTCCATTACTTATATGAAATGGGCTGGAGTGATAGCACAGCAGGTAGGGCATTTGCCTTGCATGCAGCCAACATGGCCAACCCAAGTTCGATTCCTCCACCCCTCTCGGAGAGCCTGGCATCTCGCCTGCACGGCAAAGCCTGGCAAGCTACCCGTGACATATTCAATATGCCAAACATAGTAACAAATCTCACAACGTTACTGGGCCCTCTCGAGCAAATCGGTGAACAATGGGAGGACAGTGACAGTGACTTATATGAAATAATAAAGGACCAAGAAAACATAGGACATTGCTGAAGAAGACCAGAGAGAAGACAATTTGCCCTTTAAAGGGTCCAAATATGTTATGGGGTTATTATAACCAAGACTGAGCAAGATCAGACAAACAAACCTGTAAGGCAGAGAACTCAGAAAGAAACCCACGCATCTTGGGAAGCTAATTTATAACAGAGGTAGAATGTCAGTGCAGCAGGAATAAGAATAATGATGTATAGACCCAGTGTAAATTTGATGCTGTCTCAAATCAAAAGCAAAAATCAACCACAGATGAATTATATAACTTACTTCAGGAAAAAAATGCTTTTAAAAAAATCTCATAAATATAAATTTTTTTTAGAATCTGGAGTAATGAAGGATTCTTGTTAAGCACAATTCAGAAAACACTGACTACAAAATAATAGATTTGGCGATATTAAAATAATGTTGGTTCATCAAAGGCATCTTAAGCAGGAAGAAAAGTTACAAATGAAAAATATTCAGAAGCCACCCATAGCAGCTGCCATCCAGTCCTTTTCTCTCTGTGTGCACTTCACCATCAAGAGGTAGAGGCTATTTGTCTTGGAAGCTAGTCTCTCTCCTTGAATTCAGACAGACTTATTTGCTTTGTTGTAACAGAAGTGCCATTCGAGCATGGCAAAGGCCTCAAGAGGAGAAAAAAAATGCTGTTTTAAACCACTAAGTTTGGTGGTGTTTGGTTTACACAAAAATCACTTGAACAAAGAACAAAATCAACCAAAAATTCTCATCAGAGATACATATTTAGCATCTACAAATTGATATGTATAAATAGTTCAATAGAAGAATATTTAACCAAAGTAGAAGCAGGCATTCTACAGAAGAGGGAATATAAATAGTTCAATAGCAGAACAGTGACCAAAGTAGGAGCAGGCATTCTACAGAAGAGTAAATACACATGGCATATAATTAGCTTTGGAAGAAATGTTCCCAGACAACCTGATTAATAACAAAGGTAAAGCACAGCAACTGAGGCTTGACGCCTATTCGAGTTTAGAGTTTGAAGATGACAAGCATCAGCATGGAAGGAAGTGGTAGGAATATGAATTGGTGCAAAACGTTCGGAACTTAATTTTGCAGCATTGCTTCCTAAAGTAAAAGAAAAAAATCCGCATTTTATGACCCTCAAGTTCAGAAAAAGAAACTCCTATAAGACTGTTGGCATTAAGTTCAAGAATGCTTATCACTTATCACTTAAATCACTTAACTTCCCGTTAGTCGTCGATTTGCTCGAGCGGGCGCCAGTAACGTCTCCATTTGTCCCTG
>JAOXYA010000041.1:48299340-48319186 GCA_028565675.1 Sorex palustris | reverse complement strand
GTATCTCGCCCACACGGCAGAGCCTGGCAAGCCACCCGTGATGTATTCGATATGCCAAACACAGTAACAGTAACAACAAATTCATAACAATCAATACAAAATATATTATTTAGGGACTGCTCTTGGGGCAGGCTTATGTGGTGATTAGGAAAATTGGTAATAATGGTGGTAGGAAGATGCAATGGTGGTGGGATTGGTGTTGGAATATTGAACGTAATAAATCCATCATGAAAAAAATTTTTAAAATCACTGTCACTGTCACTGTCCTCCCCTTGTTCATCGATTTGCTAGAGTGGGCCCAGTAACATTATGAGACTTGTTACTGTGTTTGGCATATTGAATACGTCACAGGTAGCTTGCCAAGCTTTGCCGTGCGGGCAAGACACTCTTGGAAGCTTGCCAGGCTCTCCGAGAGGGGTGGAGGAATCAAACTTGGGTCGACCATGTCAGACACATGCAAGGCAAACGCCCTACCTGCTGTGCTATTGCTCCAGCCCTTTTTTAAAAAAAATATTTTTAATTTTAAAAAAATTTTTAAAAAATAAAATAAGTTCTTATCAGTTGGTGATTGCCTTAATATACATTAGCTCATTTTAACTTTTAAATAATTTTATATAATCTCATTTCAAGATTATATATAAGTCATTATTCACAAAAATAATAAAAGAAATAAATAATGCTTCTTGAAACAAATGATAATCATTGAAAAAAACTACTATCTGGCCAGAGGGATAGTACAACAGGCAAAGTGCTTGTCTTGCGTGTGGTCAACACTGCATATGGTCTCCTGAGCTCTACCAGGAGCGATCCCTGAGCACAGAGCCTGGAGTAAGACCTGAACAATACCAGACGTGACCCCAAAACAAACAAAACAGCTAAATACATACTAATAAGATAATCAGAATAGATTCAAGTGGAGTGAGATCAATGGACATAAAGAAAATTTTACAAATAAATTAGAGAATTCAGAAAGGACAGTAAATACAAAATGTTGAGTGAAAAAAATCAGAGACCAAGATTATTCGGAGGAATTAAGAAGTTTAGATGATAGACTGCGAATAATCAGCATTTATCTGTTTCCCCGAATGGTAGAACCCTATCCCTTCTTAGAGAATTCAGTCCTAAGACCAAAATGGTAGAGCAGAGCATAAGAAAGCTCAAAGAGAGCGAGGAATCATGCGAGTCAGAGGTGAAGGAAAGTGCAGCCCTGGGTGGACTGCAAGATCCAAGCCAGGTAGAGAGAGAACATACACAGTGCTCTCTACTGAGTAGTGGAGTCTAAGAACCAAATGGAAAGAATTCTCACAATGAGATGCATCTGGAAGGGTTAACGTCTCATGTTAACCCTTCCAGGCGTATCTCATTGTGAGAGTTCTTATGTTCTTTAAGAGAACATAAGAATTAAAGAATTCTTATGTTCTTTAAGAGAGGTGAAGGTGATGAAGAAGGAACGATTAGCGAGGCCAGTTAGGCCCGTCCATGACAGTTGTGTCTTCATGGGCAAGGACAGGTGGCTTAAAAGCCTAGAGCCCAAGAGGAAGGAATGCACATTGGGGACATTCAGCATGTCCTAGTGGCATGACATGATCTGCATCAAAGTACAGAAGGACACAGTAAAGGAATACAGGGACAGGAGCAGGGCAGCCACAAGTGAAGACAGAGACATAAGCCCTGGGGGATGGTGAAGCCATTGGATTAGACGTCATCCCCACAGATAGGACAGCAGAACTTACAGAAACTGTCAGAAGGGCGCATGAGAGATGTAGAAAAAGAAAGAAAACTAGAGATATCCCTTATTGCTAGTGTAATCAGAGGTATTGGTCACGGTCACGGTCCTCCCGTTGTTCATTGATTTGCTCAAGCGAGCCCAGTAACGTCTCCATTGGAGACTTTGTTGTTACTGTGTTTGGCATATCAAATACATCACGGGTAGCTTGCCAGGCTCTCTGAAAAGGTATTGGTATTGGTATGAGAAATAAAATGTAGTTATTAACACAGAGACACATAGAGAGGCACACAGAGAGGCACACAGATACACACACACACACACACACACATCTCTGTTTACTGAGGACTTATGAACAGAATATTCCAATAGCAATAAGGTCTTACAGTATCTAAATCCTATTTTCTATTGAAGTGAGCTAGGGGTATCTCAGAAATTGACTGAGTTCAGAAGTAAGGAAGCAGGAGAAGGGGGGAAGGAAGTTGCAGTAAAAGATATACAAGACACTAGGAAAAGGTGGTTGTTGCGGTAAGTGAGAGCTTAAAGAATGAAGGACAAAGATGCAGAGATACCAGCACTGCAGTGGAAAATGTGGAACAGTAACATGGCATGCCTAACGCATAAATATTAATTCATTGGTGGTGGTGGTGGTTTGGGGGTCACACCTGGTGATACTCAGGGTTTAATCCTGGCTCTGCATTCAGGAATTATTCCCGAAGGGGCGTAGGGCACCATATGGGGTGCTGGGGATTGAATCCTGGTTGGACTGTGCAAGGCAAGTGCCCTGCCCACTGTACTATCACTCCAAGCCCCAGCATAGACATTAATTCTAATGTAAACCATGTCACCTCAGTAATGAGAAAGAAAAGAGAAAGAAAATCCATAAGAAGCAAAATGGAAAAGTTATTTGCAATGCTAGGGTATCTGGAAAAAAGAACCTTCCACTAATATTTGCTCAGTGAATAAACATGCAAGGCAAGCACCATAGCAGCTGTACAACTGCACTGGACTGAAT
Organism: Sorex palustris; assembly: GCA_028565675.1. Classification (NCBI taxonomy): domain Eukaryota; kingdom Metazoa; phylum Chordata; class Mammalia; order Eulipotyphla; family Soricidae; genus Sorex; species Sorex palustris. Next base: position 48,316,445 of record JAOXYA010000041.1, on the reverse strand, counting down.
TATTTGAAGCTTTAAATTTTTTTTAACTCACTATGATTTCCAATGTTTCGAAACAGTCAATGATAGGGTTTCATGAATACAACATTCTAACACTATACCCCACCTATGTCTATTTTCCTCTTTTACTTTACTCAGAATTCTCAATCACTCCCCTTTCTGCCTTAGCACCCTTCCTCACCCCAATCCTCCACATCTCGTGCTACGGTGAGTCCAGTTCTGTAGAATAGATTCTGATGCTTTTTCCCTTTTGTTATTTTCCTACTGCAATCTTTTATGTCCCACATAGGCAAGATCATTCTGGATATTTCCTTTCCTTCTGGCTGACTTTGTCAGCATGATATCCTCCAACCATCCACATAGTGACATACTGCATGGTCTCTTCTAATAGTCAATTGTGTATTTAGACCATAGTTTGTTTACCTAGTCATCTGTTCTTAGACACTTGAATTGTTTCCAGATTCTGGCTACTGTGACTAAGGCTGCAATGAACACAGGAGTGCAAATATCTTTCTGAATATATTTTTGACCTTTGGGGTAGATAGCACAGCGGTAGGGCGTTTGCCTTGCACACAGCCAATACGGCTGACCGGAGTTCGATTCCTCTGCCCCTCTCAGAGAGCCCAGCAAGCTACCGAGAGTATCTCGCCTTCACGGCAGAGCCTGGCAAGCTACCCATGAGGTATTCAATATGCCAAACACAGTAACAACAAGTCTCACAATAGAGATGTTACTGGGCCTGATCGAGCAAATCGATGAACAATGGGAGGACAGTGCAGTATTTATTTTTTATTGAATCGCTGTGATACATAGTTACAAAGCTTTCATGTTTGAGTTTTGGTCAGACAATGATCAAACATCCATCCCACCACCAGTGTGCATTCCCCACCATCAATGTCCCCAGTATCCCTTCCCCCTTCCCACCACTCCACACCTGCCTCTATGGTGGACAATTTCCCCCATACTCTCTACTTTGGGGCATTTTGGTTTGCAATATATCATACTGAGAGACTATCACATTTGGTCCTTTTTCTACTCTAAGCTCACATCTCCCATCCCAAACAATCCCTCCAATCACATTGACTTAGTGATCCCTTCTCTATCCCAGCTGCCTTCTCCCCCAGCTCATGAGACAGGCTTCCAACTATGGAGAAATATTCCTGGCCCTTGTATCAGTCTCATATTATGTTATTTTATATTCCACAAATGAGTGGAATCATTCCTCTTAACAGCTCCTCTCTCCTTCCACCCCCACCACCCCCACCCTCCCGGTCATATCACACTCAGGAAAAGAAAACTTGTGAAATCATTTTTTCCTCAAACTTAGTAAGAATAAAGATTGCGTGTCATATACATTTATCACATTTATTTTGCTCTCTTATGAAGGATTTCAATAAGGTAAAATATAGTTAAGCAGCGATCACCCTTATAGACAGAACCCTGACCTTCTGGATTTCAGAGACATCCAGATACTAAGTAGCCTCCTGGAGTTATCATCATTCTGCAGCCCATTATGGAGAGGGTTCTTCTGAGCACTCCAACTCTGGAATACGTTGGAAGGGCAGTGGTCAAGGCTAGAACATGATGGCTTTCAAAGGAGCCTGTTTTTCACCTTGCCCATCCACTGCAGGCATGACTAAGTGATCCTAGTACTTCTTCCTTGTGAATCTAGACCTGGCCCTGGGAAATCTTTCGAAACAAGTTTCTAGGCAGCCCATACCACCTGGTCAGTTCACTTGTGAGTTATGACCACCCTCATACCAGGGAAAGAAGGGGCAGAGAAGAAGTATACTTGATGAATAAATTAACACTGTTAATACAACCCTAATGGGAATATTTACCCTACTTATGAGACCAAACTTCTCAGGCATTTCATTACCATTCATTTGGATATAAATACCTGTAATACTCCTTATAAATCACTCTTATCTAGTCACTAATAAGAACTTCTTAAGAGCCATTATTAGATAAAATACTCCTGGCCAGTTCCAATTGCTGTATGTCATTATAATTAATAAAAGTGTACATCCTGATGAATAGTCTGTAATTCAGGCTCTTCAGTAATTAGACTGAAATGAAGTTTTATCTTATTTGGATTTCATTTTCCATAACCATGGGTCCATGTGAGCCGTTCTCAGGAGAAACCCGGTATATCTTTCACCCCAGATAAGCCTCTGTTTTTATGGGCAGTGTAAAGATGTACCCAGAACTGATTTCTTCAAAACAAGCACCAGAAAACAAATATCTGATTCTTTGGCTGGTGTGCATCAGCAGCAAAACAAACAGACCATTATAATTGCGGCAAAGAATGAGATAGCAAAGTCAATGAGGAACAAGGCACATTATCAGCTGGTCTACATTGTAAAACAAAGGCACAAAAGCCCCGTTAAGCGGGCCAAAGTCTCAACGATGGTGCTCAGCAAACGTCAGTGACGTGCAGGGTCATCTTGATCCAAAGTTGGCTTATCACTGTTAGTTTCCATGTTTTCTTGGGAGGTAAGCTTGGTAGACTCTATCCTGTAGAGTCCTTGGGCACTGACCTTGTTTCTCTCTGAATCTTTCAGTAAGTTCCTTTTTATTTTTTCCTTAATGTTTTGGGGCCGTACCCAGCGGTGCTCAGTGCTTACTCCGGGCTTTGTGCTCAAGGATCACTGTGGTTGGGGACTCAGAGGGACCATATGCGGTGCTTGGGATCAAACCTGGGCTAGCTACATACCAGGCTACAGCCTTACAAAGTGAACTCTCTGTCCTCCCAATTTGTTGCTTTCAAAATTACAGCCTGTGTCTAATCAGGCCAGCTCAAAAGGTCTTCGTGTTGGAAATGCAAGCAAACAAATTCCATGCGAATACCTTCACTGGTCGGGTACTCCATTTGGAGTGTGTTGTGATGTCTGAAATAAAATAAACATCACTAAGGAATTGGACTGACATCTAACAAGTTATTTCTCTGACCTAAGTTTGTGAACTGGTCTTGAAATGATGAGGAATTCTGAAACCACCATTATCTAATGTGATGGGAGATGGTATTTTCAGTCCATCATCTTCTGCCAGCAGGGGCAGTTTTCCTGTCTACACTGCAGCCCAGTGAAAGGGTGCAGTTCCTTTTCTGGCCTTTTCAGATGCATCAAAGACAGTGGTATGGGAAAACAATCAGGAATCTGGTGAGTTCTAGCTGCCATTTTTTTTTTTTTTTTTCCAGAGACTTCTGATGAATAATAGCAAAACAAGCCATAAGCCAGAGGATTGACTCTGTTATCCAGTCTTTGCCAAACTGGATAAAATACCTTCCTTCCCATGTCCCCCCTCCCCCAACCTCCCTTCCCTTTCTTTATGCGATTTACTGGCAAATTAACTCTTAATTCATGTGTTTTTCCCTCGATGGATAGGGAGGAAAGAAGGAAAAGAAACAACAACCCCCAAACCTATCTAAGTGCCTATTAGTTGTAGTTTATAGATGAGGCTTGATAAGCTTCAGAAATCACTAATTAGAAGGAACACGCTAATTAGAAGGAGACTATGACAAAGTCTCTCCTTTCTTTGCTGTCTTTTGTGCTGGTCCCCCCCCCCCACCCCAGGGCCAGCTCTAATGACCTTTCTTGGGAAATCATTCTCCACCCTGTCTCGCTGACCACTGCCCAAACCAGCCCTCCTCCCTGCCCATCTCCCCACACTACCCTGGTCACTGTGCCCTTTAGGTTGGCCTTCATGTCCTTAACCTTAAAACCTCCAGGCTGCCGTGTCCCGGATGCCTGGCAAAGTCATCTCTCTCATCTTGACCCTCCAGAACAGCACCTGGACCCTCTTCACCTTGGCTTTGCTGACTGACCAGGTGGGTCAAGGGGAGGAACACCAGAACAGTTTAGGAGAAAGCTGAAGATCCTTTCATCCTCAAAAGCAACTTCAGTAGTAGACTCCCCTTTTATAAAAGGCACTGGAAATGTAGCAGTTGTAAGGGGATTGTCTTTGGACGCCACTGGTCCCCCTCAACGGCGACAGTCAGTGCCTGCCTCTGGCCTCTCTGAGTTTCAGGGTCAGTGGTCAAGGCTGGACTGGGGGTCCAGGCAAGAGGTTGGAAAGCAAGATGGTGCCCCTCTGAGAGACAGGCCGGGGTATGGGGTCTGGGCTCCTCTTGAACCTTCTCTCATTTCACTTTCTCTCCACTGCCACTTACAGGGGATGACGTCAGTGGAAAAATGACTCCATAATACATGCCACTTATAGTAGCGCCCCCACAGATCCAAGCTTAACTGTACTCAAACTGTCAATCACACAGCACAAAGGGGGGAAAAACAAGCCGTGCTCACTCGGGGCGCTTTGAACAAGTCTGAGGCACGGTTCCCACCCCCGGCCCCCAGCCTCCAGGGCCTAGGGAAATTCCTGTCTCTTAATACAATTCCTGGAATCAGCCTTCCTCTTCTTGACCCTTCATTTCTAGGAGCTGGGAATGGACTGGGTCTCCCTCCCAGGGGCCAGGAAAAGTCCTGGGCCCCAGACTGCGAAGTTCTAAACTCATGGTCAGGATTGTGTTTGGGATAGAGGTGGCCATGCAGCCATTTTTTGTGTGATGTGACTGTTGTCTAAGAGGCCTGGGTACAAAAGGCTTCCCAGTCAATCAAAGAGCCTCAGTCCATTTGGCCTGACATACCTTGGGAGCTCACAGGCTTTCGGTGAGGTGGTCCAACCAGGCATAGGCTGTCTCTCAACTGGTAACACACAAGGAAAAGAAGTTCCAGAGCCTACCCCATCAAGAACTTGGCTCATTAAAAAAATGAGCCAATAGGGCTGGAGCAATAGTACAGCGGGTAGGCCATTTGCCTTGTACGCAGCCGACTCGAGTTCGATTCCAGCATCTCATATGGTCTCCTGAGCACCTCCAGGAGTAATTCCTGAGCACAAAACCAGAAGTAACCCCTGAGCATCGCAGGGTGTGATCCAAAAAGCCAAAAAAACAATAAAGTGAGCCAAGTGTCTGCTCCCCACTTTTCCTGACAATTCATGAGAAACAACAGATCACAGGGCATTGCCTTTGGGGTGCCCAAGGATCTGTTTTGTCATCAGCCTTTGGGAGAGCCTAGGAAGGTGGGAGGTTTTGCTAACATGGGCTGCTCTGCAGCTGCCACTGGGGTGGGGAAAGACACCTTCCCCAGGTTGTGGGAACACAAGCCCAGCCTTCCCCAGCTCCTCAGCAGGCCTCGGAAATGCCCAGCATCAGGCAATTTCCTTTCTGGAGAACCCCATGTGTGCATACAATAAGAGCTCATTTCCTCCTATTGGCTTTTGTTTGAATGGTTTCCTTTGATATGGGAAGTCTTCCGCTCTCCTTCCGCAGTTATCTAAATCCAGGCACCCTTCTCAACTCAAAATCTGCCAACTGGAACGGGCCCAACCAACGGGCCTAACTGATACCTTCTCCCTCCCTCCCTCCCATCAGATTAAACACTGGGCATCAGGTGAGCCTCAAGGCCTTCAGGTGGCATTTGTAGTCAGTATCTGTGCTATGTGTCTCTGTGCACTGCCACATGGATAGCTCTGAGTCATGGGGGCACATGCACACTTCGGTTCCCATCATCCGTGCTGTGCTTGCTTTGTGTGGCCTCAGTCTACCGGGCCAAAAGATTAGTGGGTCTTCATCAGTACTCCCCGAAGGGAAGGATGTTGGGTCACTTGGAAATGATTCACAGGGGCCCTGTTGATCTGCAAGCAAGCAAACTTGGAATTGGAAAACACTGGCAATGCTTGGTCTGTTGAAGACTGAATCCAACACTCTTCCTGTTTGTATATTCCATTTCTATTCATCTGTTCTGATTTCTCCCTGTGTGTTGGTCAAGTGTCTCTGGCCACACCTAGTTGTTCCTGTGTGTGTGTACATGTGTGTACGTGCGCACACGTGCATGTGCATGTGTGTGTGACATAAAACACTGACATAAATCATGTGACCAAGAGCTCCAGCAAGCATGTCAGTTGTGAAAATATCTCAGCTACTGACAGAAACTCAGTGGGAAAGAAAGGACATGAGACGCTGAATCTTCTAGCACAGACAACTGGGTCAGTATCTCCAGGAAGGAAGGAACACATGGTTTCAGGAAGCACCTTGGAGCGATTCTGGCTTATTTATTTTCTAAGAAACAAAGGGGTCAGCCATTCCTTAGGGACCAAAGGACCAGAAGTAACTGGCAGATGTCAAGAGTGTTTCTTGACCTCAGAGGAAATCTCTCCATCCACTCACCCATCTATCCATCCGTCTGTCCACCTATCCATTTCCAAAAGGTAAGTTTAGGAGTACACACCCAGTGCAAGCCAGATACCATCTGCTCAAATGACCTAAAAACAGCATAAGTAGGGCCAGAATCAATCTGATCTGCTCCAAAACAGTTCAAGGTCTTGGTGATCAGGGACCAGGGTCAAATACTCCATGCGAAAAGCAAGCCCTGGATGGAATTTCTCAAACAGGGCCTGTCCTCCTGTGTTCAAATACCTGCCCTTCATGCAACGTCTTACCATCCCTAAAAGTATAATATAAAATAAAAACTATTCTCTAAAGTCTGGCATAAAATTATTTTGTAGACAATAAACTATATATACTTTCACTAGTAATCCCTGTGTGAGCAATGACATGACATTAAGAGATTGTTGGAATAATCACATGGAGTCTCTACTCCTTCTGAAATTAGAGTTGGAGCTTCCAGTTCACCCAGGAAAATAGTATTTCCAAAAGAGTTCATATTGAATGTTTATTCCATGCAATAGAGAAATACTTAATATAGTCAGTTAATCCCAATCATCCCCAAGTAATACTATTACTCTCATTTTAAAGATGAGAAAACTGAGATTCAAACGTTAAGTTAAATTTTGTCTATGACTGTGCATCTAGAGTGTGGGGCAGAACCAGAATTTGAATTGCCTCCACCCGGTTTCAGGAGACTTATTAATCATCAGTGCTGGAATCACTGTGTGGGTGCTTCCAACACATGGATCTTTCTGGGCTCCTCCCTGGACCACACAATCAGAGTCTCAGGGGCTGAGCCCTGGAAATCTGTCATCAGTCTTTTTAACACACGTCTCAAGTGTTAGTCCAACCAACAAAACCAGCATTGGGAGTCATGGTAAGGAGTTCTGAAATGGGTTCTTAAAGGAAACACACATTCTTTTTCCCCCCCCCCGGGGTTGAAGATGGGTGGGAAGGTGAATGGAGCCCAGAAATGTGACCTTGTCTCGATGACTCCTTCAAGGACACTGCAGGTATCCTTGACTTTTACTTGGTGTCCAAGTGGCCTTTAAGAACAAATAAATGGAACAACCCCTTCCGTGACATGTGTACATTTGTGTGGCCAAACATAACTAGAAGTCTCTGCCATGGAAATTAAGCAAGACACCCCCTTCTCCCCCCTTCTTTTTTTAGGATTAGAATATTTCCAATAACACCCCAATTTCTGTGCGTTGTCCATAGTTTCTCTTCCCATTGTTCTGTCAGTCAGGTTTCTCTGAGGTCACAATGTGAAAAAGAGTCCTAAGTGATAAGGTGGTGGGGAGATCAGCGTACCACTGCTCACTACTGAAGTTCAACTGACATGGACGATTTCTAGAGGAAAGTGTACCCGCTCATCATGTGTTATAAAAACTTCTGGGTGTGTCGAGGTGGATGACAGGCTATGGATTTCTTGAAGCGTGACTCACAGCTAATAATCAACTACAGAAAATAATAAAACATTTCCATCCTTTGATTGTATTCTACACGGATGGAGCACCAACATCAGATCATGTTTAAGATGCGTGCAGATTGCTACAATTAGGAGACATATGTGAGATTCTGTGCATGGCATCTATACTGGCAGATTTTGATATTTAAGAGACGAGTGCTAAGCTCATGTGTTATCTTTCTGCTAAACCCAATGAGGTGAAGAGAAAAACAGGGAAAATGACAACATAACAACAAAAGCAACAAAAACAACAAATGACATTGACTTCACCCTTTGGAAAGAAACAGCAGTCATGCTATGTTGTTTAAGTCTGTGATCATGCAGAGCTTATCTTTAATTGATAACAAGAGCCTCCATCATGACAATTCTGCTGAATGGAGCTGTGTCATTTCAAGGCAAAGACTCACGAAAGTTTTCTGAGAGAAGCTCTTAGACCTCAATGAGCTTCTCAGACCTTCTCCACCACCTTCCTCCAAACTGACTTGCCATTTTTCATCTTTCATGAGCAGACTCAGTCCTATTCCTACAAATTGTCAAAAACCATTTCCCCAGCTGGGGAAGGATCTCTGTCCACCAATCCCATTTTCTGCTGATGTTCAGAGCTGCATAGGTGCCACCTAACAGTTCAGTCTACTTTCTCTTCAACCTACCTGGCTTCCTCTTAGCTCTGCCTTTCCTCTGCTTCCTTCCATCTCTCCTCTGATCCCAATATTCCATACTTCCACCCTGTATGTTTTCTACTTCCAGTCACCCCTAACTAATATGTCTCTCAAAGGTCCTGGCATAGCATCCTAACAACATGGTACCCGGTTCAATATTATCTTAGTAAAACTTTCTTGAGGATCTGGGTATGATTTCCCATCGTCCCTTGTTTTTGGTGGGATGATGGGAAATGTATGTCCGCATTCTATCAGCAGTGATAATTATTTCTAGGATCAGGTTTGGGGACAGAGAGAGACCCACACTATACCTATCTTCTCTTTAACTCTTCATCATGGGGCCCTTTGGAACCATTTTCCAAGATGGTGCCAGCAGCCACTTTCTAGATAATACCTACCTCCTGAATAATCCCAACTCCCTTGATAATTTTGGATACGTCCCTCCATCGATGAAGCCTAAATAGACATCTAGTCCTAAACTCTACCCAAGTCCAGGCAGACACTTCCAAAAGGACATTTCACAATCTCTCCAGACATCTCATGACTCAAACTCATCTCCCCATCTCTCTGCCTGTGCAGGTCACCAGCCAACAGGAGCTGCAGTTCCCTAAGCTCATGGTCTGCAAGGCAGCTGGGTTGCTCTCCTTCTCCTACACAGGGCATCTTATCTCTGCCCTTGGGAAATGGCATCACCTTCCGCCTGCTTCTAATGGCCTCTGTTTCGGCTCACGGCTTCACGATGACATCCCAGAGTCTGAGTTCTCAGCTCTCACCGGTGCTGACAGAATTCTCTCCCTACAGCAGCCTGATCCCAGGAGCCTCCACGATTTGGTCCATCCCCAGTATTTCACCTCATCTCTGTCCTAGTTTCTGTTCCATGCTGCAGGAAACTCTGCAACGGTGCTTCCAAGTTGCCTGCACTGCAGTCTGACTCCCTACGCAGGCCCTGTCTGAGGCTCTCTCTTCCAGAAGTCTCCCCTGCTCTCCGGGAAAGCTCTCCTTAATGCTGGGCACCCACCCCATCCTCACTCTGCCCCCTCCCCTTTGGGGCATGAATTCCTTTCTTCTTCTAAGTCATTTATTTACACATTTTACCTGCCCTCCTAGAGCATCAATTCCAGGAAGGAAAAGGAAAGGAGGAAAATTTCAGATCTACTTCTTTGACCTTACACATAACCTTCTCTATTTTTCCCCTTCCCTGCAAATTCTTCTGCAGCCAAGAAAACGCCACTAAGTAGAAAGCGTTTTCCCTGATAGGGAAAAACTGTGTTAGCCATCAGGGCCAGAGAGATAGGCCCGGAGTTAAGGTGGTTGTCTTGCATATAGCCCAGCCAGTTTGATTCTGAGAACCACATGTGGTCCCCTAGAACCAGGAGGGAACCCTGAGCACTGCCCCCGCCATCACCACCAACAACAAAATCAACGTTCTTTTTCGCAGGGCACTTCTGGCACACTGTTTCAGGAAATCTTCACAAGCCTCTTGAGCTGAGGCATGATCATCTGACTCCTGCCAAGCAGGAGACCAGAGCTCCAAAAAGTTGGTGAATATGGGTTCACACCCAGTGGCAGAGCCTGGGTTCAAATCTGTGCCGCTAACTTGCAGCTCGAGAGTGACTCCAGCCACTCTCCTCTCCCTCACCAGATATTGGAAGTTTGTATGTTTCTATTTGTATTTCTCTACTTACATATTTGATTTTCTGTCCCGCTTTCCCTTGACTTAAACAGGCGGCCCCAAATCTAGATCTGTACCACCAGAAGGGGCCAAGAGTGCAAGCTTCCTGGCATCCCTGGGTCTTTTCTCCCTCAAGTCCTGATAGCTTAATAGAAAACTACTACTACTACGGCCACAGTCATAAAAAAAAAATACCTTCAAGGAAAACTTGTCTGAGCTTGTGAACAATAAAAACAGGGACACAGAGGTTGTGCATAGCAGGACATCACATATTACTGTTGCTTTTGTTATTGTTACTGCTGACAGCATTACTGTTAAAAAATCGGGGGTTTCCTTTCTTTTCGAGTGAACGCTGGATGTGCCAACTGCCCCCCTTGGACCAGCACAAAGAATCTGACCCTTCCTGGTTTTCATTAGAAGTGAGGATGGGGTCCTACAGCAGAGGCCATAACGAGCAGGCCTGGCTAGGGAGACAAGCATCAAATAAGGACACTTTCCCACAGACATCCCCTAATTTCATTTCATTTATTTATTTATTTTTGCTCTTTGGGTCATGCCCAGTGATGCTCAGGGGTTGCTCTTGGCTCTGCACTCAGAAAGTATTCCTGGCAGTGCTTGGGGAACCATACGGGGTGCTGGGGGTTGAACCTGGGTCACCCATGTGCAAGATAAAAGCCTAACCCGTTGTACTATCACTCTTGCCCCTACACACATCCCCTAATTTAATCTGTAATACCATTAGGTGGCCAGCTTTATTTTTTAAATTGAGTTCTAAGCTTCTTTCGTTTGGGAGTCACCTTTAAAGGGGATATTTCTGGCTCTCAAGTCTTTTAAGAGTTATTCTCAATAGAAATGATGGTGATGCTGGGGAGCAAATCTGGGACTCTTACATGCTAAGTGCATACTCTCTGCCAGGCCCAGGTTTTGAAATCTGATTTGAGACAGGAAAGAGCACTATCTGAAGAGTCTTACAAAGCATATTTTCGTAAAGTGGGTACATCTGCACAACCCATCCCCAGACCGAGAAAGAGGATTTTAGCATCCTGGAAAAGTCTCTGGGGTTCCCTTTGCCCCCAAGGCCCTTCCCTGCTGCCAAGACCAATCCCAGTCCTTAACCGGCCCCTCCCTCCAACTGGCTGGTTCCCTTTTACATGAACCCTGAGATCCTTTGCCCAGCGCAGACTGGCTTCTTCGAGGCGCCTTTGCAGAGAGCAATTGCCATTTCAAAGCAGGGTGGGGGGGGGGTGATTTTTAAGTGTGTGAGAGGGAGCAATTTTGTGTGTAGGAGAAAAGTGTTTCTAATTTTCAATCCCGATCATGTGAGGGAAAGAAGGAATATGTGAAGGAGGGAAATAAGTCAGTAAATGCAGTTTCGTTCTGCTTCCCCCATTAGGCGCTGGAAGGAGTCCAGCCAACTGCCATATTGCAAAGGAAGCAAATAGAATCGGCCCTCGCCACGGGCCTCAGCCGAGCAGGCCACTGCCTGGTCTGCAGCCCTCAAACACGTGGATGGTCCACGGGTGTCATTTCACCACAGGCTGCGGCTCAGCAGCCTGGAGCCGAACAGAACATATGGTTTTGATTTGTGTTTTTTTTTCCCCCTACTTTTCAAGCAGTGAGCAAGACGCACCGCCTCTTAAACCCAACTCTGGGATCTGCTGGCTACTGCCACAAGGACATGGGCAATGGTCTTGCCTACTTTCAGAGTCCGGGGAATCACAGAGCTAAGGGGAGTCTCCAAGTAAGGGGTGGGGGTACACAGTCCTGGAGTCCCCTCCCCAGCACAGCAAAACAGGCTGTGCCAGCATGCCACTGGGGTTTTCTGAGCTGTAACTGTAGAGCTGGAAGGAAGAGATCACAACATAAGCTAAAAAATCACACAGCAGTAGAATGATTAACTCAAGACCCAAGGCCTATCGGCTGAAGAGGAGAGGGGACTTAGCAGTCACCAACAACAGGACCAACAATAAGCCAACAACAGGCCAACAATTGGACCAGCAACAGGACCAACAATAGGACCAGTAACGAGGCCAGCAACTACACCACCAAGAGGTGAACAAAAGGCCAACAATAGGACCAACATCAGGCCCAACAACAGGTCCAGCAACAGAACCAACAAATCAACAACAGGCCCAGCAACGGGCCAACAACAGACCAACAACAGGACCAGCAACAGGACCAACAACAGGCCAACAATAGGCCCAGCAACAGGGCAACAACAGGGCTAACAATAGGACCAACAACCGGCCAGCAACGGGACCGACACCACTTTCCAGCTTCCCAGACTGTGCTTCTGGCCCTCAAGGTTTCCTTGCACTGTCCCTGATCAATTATTTAGTGTGGTCTGAGAGAGACAACATCAATTTTATCCTGACAGGTGGAGGACAGGACAGGAGAAATTTTTGTTTCTTTGTGGTCAGATTGAAAATTTCCAGTTTTTCTGAGAAAGGCCAATGTTCAGCACAGCAGAGCGAGTTGCCTCACAGGGCTTCCATAAAGCTAGTAGTGAAAGACCTTCCCTTCTTTCCTTCTTTCTTTCTTCCTCTTTTTTTCCCCCCCCAACCAGAGGCCGAGTTTGTGGGAAAGCAGAGAGGGACTTGGAGATCTTTCGGTTAAATATCAACCCGGGAATTTTCCGAAGAAAAATGAGCAGGCTCACCCCAGTGCGAGTCGGAAAGCTTTACAACAGGCTTTGTCTGGAGGCCGAGCCAGCCAGGATCGGGAAATGGTTTACTAGCCCTCAGCCCCTCTTTGTTTGCTCAGGTCGCCCCAGAGTAGACCTGGGGGGAACTGAGAGAGAAAATCCTTCCTGGCTGCTCCCTCCGAGGAAGGAAAGGCAGGTTACTGCCGCCGAGCGCTGACAGGGCCCCAGATTAATTAGTTCCTTCGGTGACCTTGGCATGTGCGGATGGCGGAGCATCTCTCAAAACTGCTGGGGACTCTGCTGAGCACCACCAGTAGACAAAAGCCACACACCACTGCTGCCAAAAACATCCCCCTTCTGTGGAGTCCCAAAGTGAAAACAAAACCAAGTCCACAAAACCACTGTGTGACCTCTACAAATTGCCTCTGGTGGTCCTTGGATGCTATGGAGTCCATCTATCCACCCCTCCATCTCTACCTGCCTGTATCCTACCCTGAATCTCTCTCGAGCTGTGTAATATATATTTTCATCTGTTTATAAACACGCACCTCAAACGAGCTCTTTACAGAAATCCATCAAAATTGATATATGTACAAGTACATAACAAACCTACATCCGTAGTCACCTACAGGCATACATATAGATCTACCTACGTAAATTCATACCTATTGATATGAATCTATTATTAATTTCTCATACCATGGGAGGTTTACAAGTCAAGTTCAGTAACTTGTCAGATATTTCTGGAGACTCCCAAACCTTACTGTTGTGATTAAAACCAGGTTCTAAGTACTCCACGCAGCTTGGGAAAACATAGGTCCATCCCCCTCTCACCTCTCCCCATTAGCTTTTTTTTTTCTTTTTGGGTCATATCCAGCAATGTACAGGGGTTACTCCTGGCTCTGCACTCAGGAATTACTCCTGGTGGTGCTCAAGGGACCATATGGGATGTTGGGAATCGAATCCGGGTCGGCCATGTGCAAGGCAAACGCTCTACCTGCTGTGCTATCGCTCCAGCTGCCCCTTCATTAGCTTTTCTGCTCTGTACTTCAATTTTTAAACAAAGCTCAAGAAAAGGGAAGCCCCTCTTTCTCCAGCAGAGCTGACTACTGGAGTTTGCATGTAGTAGGCCCAGCTTCTTTTTCTTCTTCTTTTTTTTTTTTTTGCTTTTTTTTGGGTCACATCCAGCAATGCACAGGGGTACAGGGGTTCCTCCTGGCTCTGTGCTCAGAAATTATTCCTGGCGGTGCTCGGGGTATCGACCATATGGGATGCTGGAAATCAAACCCGGGTCGGCCGCGTGCAAAGCAAATGCCCTACCCACTGGGCAACTGCTCCAGTTCCTACGCCCAGCTTCGAGCACCCCAAGCACTGCTGGGTGTAGCCTCCAAACCAAGCAAAAACCCAACTAAAAACTAACCAGAATAAGAGAGATCAAAGCTGCCCACGTTCCATGTTGGGCAAATCTGGCCACTGTAATTTAAAAAAAAAATGAAAGGGGTTCACCTGCTTGTAGGAGGGTACTGTACTGGGATGGGGTCACTCCTTCCTAAGCAAGGGCCAAGGGCTGAAGGAGAGAGAGAGGACTGGTCCATGTCTGCCCAAGAAGGCATTCAGGAGACAACAGTCAGCAGCTCCTAAGCTCCCATGAAGTATTCAATATGCCAAACACAGTAACAACAAAGTCTCCAATGGAGATGTTACTGGGCCCCGCGAGCAATCAACGAACAACGGGAGGGCCTTTACCTTTTTACCTTTAAAGTGCTAGCATATGACGTGAGGTTCAGAGGTTGGACTGCAGCTTTTGCATACAGAAGACCAGACTTTGGTCCCCATCATCATATGGTGTGACCCCGCCACCCCCAGCATTAAGACCCAAGTAGCTAGCCCCTAATACAGAAACATGAAGAAAAATGCTAAAAAAATTTTCAATTTTTTCCAAGTTGGGGTCCCCAACTCTCATCTTCGGCTTGTGGTTTTATGGGTGGGTGGACCTCAGAGTCCAGGGTCATCTGAATCCCTCCAAGTGCTCTTCCAACTCACACCTTTTTGCTACCTGAGCACCCCAGGAACAAAGCTGTGGCTGGGAGAACAGGTCCTGGGCAGTGAAGAGTTAAAAGAGACCAAACCTCTTCCCCATGGGTCCCAGCAGCCAGTGGCAGCCAGTCCCTTTGATCCTGCCTCTTAATTGCAGCCTGGTTGCAACAGGGGACTTTAAAGAAAAGAAACAGGGAAACTCTAGAGATAGGGTTTGTTTGGTTTCCTGAGGGGACTGTCTTTGGGGTGGTGGCCAGGAAGCTGATACCTCAGGGTTCAAATGAGGGGCTTCTGAAGGGGGCCAATGAATAGTCCTTTCTCCCAAGCTCTGAATCAGGTGTGAGAAGCAACCCCCTCCCTCAGAAACACCCATCACAGAGCCTGGTACAGCCTTGGCAGAAGGCAGAGCGGGGCATAGAGAAACCCAGGGCTCAGCCAGGAGCTGACTCCAGTCAGTGGAGAACACCCTAGCTTCGCCTGCAAGTGAGTGGAGGGAAGGGAAGGGATTTCGAGGAATTCCTGTCAGGTTGGCAAAGCCACAGCACCAGCCAGCATCTCACTGCTGGGCTGGTCTTGTAGCTAAGAACGAGCCCTTACATCTGTTAGCAGCTAATGTTTCCTGCTATGTGATGCTGTCTACTTAAGGTGTACCTATATCTTTAGGCTCTCGCTCTCTCTCGCCTTCTTTCTCCTCTCACACACACAGAGAGGGGAGAGAGAGAGAGAGAGAGAGAGAGAGAGAGAGAGAGAGAGAGAGAGAGCAAGACCAACTCATCACAACAGACAATGGAGTTGTTCTACCTCCCCACCCTACACTTTCCCAGGTGCTTCCATCATCATCGTCATCAGGAAAACGGGCAGAGCCACAGCAGGCTGGCACTCCTTCCCAAGCAGGTGCTGCCCACTCAACTGGTCAAGGAATCCTGCAAACAGTCCACAGTCGAGAAGAGGTTTTCTATGCCAACCCCAGCTGGGACAGGCCGAGAGCTTGGAGGCCACCCGTCTTGCTCTGTCGCTTGCCAGCCTGTGACCTTGGCAAGGACCTCCGCCTCCCTGCTTCAGTTTCCTAGTGTCAGAAAGCTGAACTGCATCAAAGCAGAGGCTTAGCCCCAAGAAGGCACTGCATGAGCTCAGTCTAGCATGTTCCCTTCCTTCCTCCCTCAGAGGTGGAATGAAAAGGTGCAGAATCCCTGCCATCTGTTATGTGGACAAAATGAGTTCATTACTTTCTTGTTTTGTTTTGTTTTGGGGTCACATATGTGGTACTCAGGGCTTACTCTGGATCTGCCTCGGGGATTACTCCTGGAAGGGATTGGGGGCCCCTATGGGATGCCTGGAATCAGAACCCAGGTTGGCCGCATGCAAGGCAACTTTAAAGTCCCTCCTCCCCTCCATTGTACTATCGCTTCAACCCCACATTCTATCATCATTTAAGCTGGGTTCCTGACTAGGAAAGAGAGGTGCCCGGTGGAAATGGAAGAGAGGAGATGGCTGGGCATGTAGGAAGAGGTAGGATCAGCCTAGGATGTTTCACTGCACCGATTATCTTAGAGAGAGTGCCTGGCCCTCTTACTCTGCCCAGACACAGGCTACAAGAAGATTCTAATTGCGTAGAACAAGGGTCCTTGTAACTGCCAGTAACAGGTCCTCTCTACTCTGCACTGGTGGAGGCAGACACAAGAGAGGCAATGTGTACCTCTTACAGGGAAATGCTGAGTGTGTCCTATTTCCTGCATGGACCCCCTGGAGGCTGGAGGGCTGAGCAGGAAGCCAGACTCTCAGGCTCCAGCGCTGACCACCAGCCAGAGGGCAAAAGATTAGGCAAGTGAGAAGACATATTCCGAGGTGAAAGTATTATGGGAGCAGAGCAGAGTAAACAAACAGGCAGGTCCTCCCCAGAGGCTGCGAGCACTTTTCTCAGGGATGGGGAAGAGTTTGTGTCCAAGGAGAAGACAGCCAGGCGGGCTCACGGGAAAAGGCAGCTCAGCTTGGAACAGAGCCAAAGTACAGCAGGTAGGGCACTTGCCTTGCATGTGTCTGACCTGGGTTCAGTTTCTGGTAGCCCATATGGTCCTCCAAGCCTACCAAGAGTGATCCCTGAGTAGGGCCAGGAGTAAACCCCAAGCCTCACCAGGTATACCTAAACCACCCCCCCCCAAAAAAAAAACAAGGAAGAAAATTTAATACCTGCTCATAGAATCCAAATAGACAGTTCTCATGGATCTAGAAATGATTCCCTGTGAGCCACTGTCACTGTCACTGTCCTCCCGTTGTTCATCGATTTTCTCAAGCGGGCCCAGTAATGTCTCCATCAGAGACTTCGTTGTTACTGTGTTTGGCATATCGAGTACGTCATGGGGAGCTTGCCAGGCTCTGCCGTGCGGGCGAGATACTCTCGG
>JAOXYA010000041.1:48289185-48299240 GCA_028565675.1 Sorex palustris | reverse complement strand
TTGCCAGGCTCTGCCGTGCGGGCGAGATACTCTCGGCAGCTTGCCGGGCTCTCCGAGAGGGGCGGAGGAATCAAACTAGGGTGGGCCATGTTGGCTGCGTGCAAGGCAAACACCCTACCGCTGTGCTATCACTCCAGCCCTTGCAAGGCAAATGTCCTAACCACTGTGCTATCGCCCTGTGGAGCCTGTGTGAGAAAAAAATGTCCTCACTTTAGACAACCTCAAAAGGCATTTCTTAGTTTCAGAGTCATAATCAATTCTTAAAATAATTAGGTCTGGGCCAGAGAGTTAGGGGTGAAGGCATTTGCCTTGCTTATGGCTGACCCTGCTTTGATCCCTCACAGGGTCCCCTAAGCACTGCCAGGGGTGACCTCTGAATGCCACCAGATATGACCCACAAACACACAATAAAATAATAAAACGTTTTTAATATTGAAAAGGAAAAAACCAGATTAGGCTTAATCTTAACCTAGGTTCAGTCAACTCTTGCTACATCCAGGGAGTTCCTGAATCCCTGAGTCATTGGGAATTGCATGACTGATACCCAATGATAGTTCAAATCACTCTAGAATTCATATCCTCATATTCACACACACACACACACACACACACAGTATATTCTGAGGTACTAAGTCAGAAATATTCAGTATTTGACAATGACTGCTTTTAAATATGTTTCCAGTCACTGTGAAGTCTATAATCTCAAAGTCAACTGGGTATAAACAAGCTATAGTTAAATGGGTCTCCTTGTCAATCCAACATTCTGTGGCTCGAGCCGCAACCATGACCCAGTACTAGCTTCTGAGAGGACCATCGTGTGGGGCTCTGGTCAAAGCGGGTAACCTCCACTGGGGACAAGAATGCACTGTCATCCACGGGAGTCACCGAGATGGCACATCACAGGCCTGCTTACTCATCTCTGCTTGACAATTTTGCTCCTCTGGGGCTATTTATACTGATACTTTGCTCGCTTGTATTCTCTTCGAGGTCCCTGGAAGTCTTCCCCAAAGCTCGCCCCTGGCCACCTGCCCTCTCCACAAATGCCCTCGTCTTTCTAGAGGTCACAAGCATCCAGCCGCATGCTTCCATCCACAGCTTCAATGCAGGTGTGTAGCGGTTGGCACTTGCGCACCCCAGTTCCGCATTTCCAAGTGTCTGAGACAACCCATGTGATGCCTCATCCTTAGCGAAGAAAGCCAGAGCTCTAAACTCACCACTTCCCCCTCCTGCACAAACCCCTTCCCACCGACAGGCCCCATCTTCTCATCTTCCCCCACAGTTCCCTGAAAAGCTCTCCTGTGAGGTCCCCTGACATCATTTTGCAGTTAAATTCTCCCTAGCTTCTGTTATAATTTTTCCCCTTCAAACTGCCTTTTGGATTCTCCCTTTCTCCTTGATCCTCTCCCTGTGTTTGGCAATCCAACTCCTTTCCACATCATGTCTGGAATACTGCAAATGGTTTCTGGCTTGTGGCATGACTTGCCACAAAATTTCTAACCTCTAAGCCTGTCTGACCGTTTCCCAGCGGCACCCTTATAATGCACTGGACGTGCTGTTCCAGTTCATGAAAGCAAACTCCACCTGACGGCTCTCCACTCTTCTCCACTGGGACTGTCCCCATTCGAATGGCCCTTCCCACAACCCTCTGCTCTCCAACACTTTCTCCCCATGCTAACACATGGCGTTTGGCTGTTTCTCCTTTCCTCAGTGACCTTTCTGATTTTGACTACGGTCCTCTCCACATGTTTTGGTCACATACCCCCTCAGAAAACACTTTTAAGCAGGAACTACCATTAGAAGACTAGTATGCTAGGTGTCTGTGAGTGCCAGCTACACGTGCATATCAATGCCAGGGATGGAAATGATCAAACACACAGGAAGAATATGAGTTAAATAATACATAAGATACACATTCAACTAGGACAGAGATATAAAAGAAGGGTTAAGGTGCATGTCTTGCTTCATTTCAATTCTTGACACCACACAGTGTCCCCCTAGCACCGCCAGGAGTGATTACTGAGCAAAGATCTTAAGAGCCAGGACCAACCCCTAAAGTACTGCTGGGTTGACCCAAATGTCCTTCCCTGGCTCCCTGTCCCCCAAAAGATGTAAGTTCAACCAAGTCTTGGCCTTACTTAGCGGACCATTTCTACTGTAGGCTCGGGGTGTAGCCATCCCATTTTAGAAACACTGATCTAGACAAAATTCATCCATTTGCAACTCAAAGTGTGTGTGACACCAGTCCAAAAGGACCTCTGTTTTTCTGAGCTTTTAAACTTACAAGTAGTAAATCACTGATAAAATATTTGCTTCCCCAGTATGTTTTAGCTGATGAATTGAAGTTTGTGTCTAAGATGCCAGGAACACATAGATTTTTAAAATAACTCGATATCATAATTAAAAACAGTACTGTCTTCCCCAAAATTGCTTGGGCTGGGCTCTCCATTAGGCAACATCCATTATCAGAAAGCTCCATGACAAGCTGCCGAATAATTTCATTTCAAGACTATCTGGGACTGGAGAGACAATTCAGCGTGGCGGACACCTGCCTTGCACACAGTAACCAAAGCTCAATCCCCAACCCCCTATATAGTCCCTCAGCCTCACTAGCAATGATCCCTGAGTGCAAAGCCAGGGTTAAGCCCTAAGCACAATGGAGTGTCCCTTCCAATATCTCCCCCCACAAAAAAAAAAATAAAGATGAAACTCATAGACTGACTGTTAACAGGTTTCTACCATGTGGAGACCTCAGTTTACCCTATTTTATTTTATTTTATTTTTTTATTTGGGGGGAGAGTTCACGCCTGGGATGCTCAGGGACTACTCCTGGCTCTGTACTCAGGAGTTACTCCTGGTGGTACTAGGGGACCATATGGGATGCTGGGGATCCACATCAGCCAAATGCAAAGCAAACTCCCTCCCTGCTGTACTATTGCTCGAGCCCAATTTATTTTTATTTTAGACGGGTGCACTTTTTAGCACGTTTCGGAACCTCTCTCAAACTCAGTAATTTATAAAATAGGGTCCAAGGATGGTGCTTTAACCATCAGAAGTAACGATTAAGCTTAAATACTGATTGATAGACACAGAAGACATTCTCACAATTATGCAACCCCACCCCCCCAATATTATTTATACCATGTAAATAACTGACCTCCTCACTTAGACTTTTTTCTTTCTGTCCACAAATTATTTTTATTTTCTTCATTGTGTTTGCTCAGTTGAAAACACCATTTCGCCTCTTTGTGAGATGGGGGGGGGCGGGGATCACACATGTGTCACTGGACCTCCCCGCACTCCCTCCTCTGCCTCCAGGAACTCCGTGGGGACAATGTTAACTGTGTGAGGGTCTCTCCTAAGGTTCAGATGCTGAGGTCCGTGTGCAGAGATGTCCACTACAATACCTGCTGGTCCCTTCCCTAGAGCACCATGAGATGTTCCAAAGTGCCTTAAGCAATAGGTTGCATTTTGATTTCATTATCAACTTTGGCTCTGCCTGCCCTTTCCCACCCTCCCCGCCCCTCCACTTCCCCCCCTCCCCTTTTAGGGCCTTTACACCCATGAAGAACATCCAGTTCTAGAAGCAGCAGCTGCCATCCACAGCCAAACCCACCGTGCCTCATCGAGGCTGCACTGGGCCTAAAGGTCCTAAAGTTCCCCAGGCTTAGAAACGCACTCGCCCAAGACCACTACTGGGGCTGATGGGCCTGCTCGCACCTAAGGGTGCCCAGGAGCAACAGGGAAGTTTCCCCTGTTCTTCAAGTACACAAACCCCCTGGGGTTGGGGGGGAATTCAAGTTCCCAAATCCCACCCAAGGGTTGAACTCATCTTCTGGCCAAGGCTGGGGCTCAGGGGTTTAACCCGCTTGAAGCAGTTAATTGAGATAAAAGTCAGTTTTTTTAAGTGGACCAAGGACCAATACATATGTTAATTCTGCAGCAGATCTCCGTGTGGGGACCTATTCTTATCTTGTTTGTAAATCCCTTGTTCCGGGAGTTTGTGGATTACCAATAGCTTTGCACAGAGACCCCAGCGTTTTCAACATCCTGGCTGCTAGCAAGCCGGCTTCCCCTCTCCCCAAGACCCCTCTCCACACCCCATCCCTCCCTCCCTCCAACTCCCCCGCAGCACCCGGCCTCGGTCCCGCTCTTTGCAAACCTCCGAACCTCCCCGTCTGCCTGCCGAGACCCATCCCTCTGAAGCATTCTTGGAGCCTGGCTAATGCTCGCTCTCCCGCTGGCCCCCTAAAACGGGCCCCTTACCTGGACACTCGTCTGCCAGCCCCCGAACTCACTCGTCAGGTGGGAGCTTAGAAAAACAAAACACAAACTCGAGGGGGTTTAAAAAGGGAGCTCACTTTCCCCGAAGGAATTCTGCTTTGGGGAAGGGTGGGGAGGGAAAGAGGCAAAATTGTCTAAAAGGTGGGCTGAGAGACGGCTGGAGATGGGGGGGATGGAGAGGGGTTATCCTCCAGCTCCTGAAAGATAAATAAAACACGCCAAGTTTTCTTGCAGAACTGGCGAACAGTGAGACAACTGCACTGCACGGGGTCTTCACAAGCACCGCGGCACCCAGGCTCAAATGTGGGGGAAATCTAATTTTTTTTTTTTGCGATGATTCCCACCCCATGTCCCACGTTCCTGAGACATTAGGGTTGAATCTCACTCATGTGCCCGGATGGTGTCTCTCAGCTTGGACCTAGGACGTTTTCCAGAGGCCCCGCACTCACCTTCCATCTACAGATGTGTTTGAGATCGCGCTTATACACTGAGAACTAGGAGCCAAGGACATTCAAATAGATATTTAAAAAAAAAAAGTCGCCATGCCTTCCCTTAATCCTCCCGCCTCCCCCACACACACCAAGACTGCCTGACGCCTGCAATTAATCGGAGCCTTGACAATGTTAAATTCCTGCCCGCTGATACCATGATTATTATCCAAGTCTGAAACTTATAATTTTTCATCACTTTTCTTTGCTGCCCTGTCTTTTGCGCACACACACACACACACACACACACACACACACACACACACTCAGGGAGATATTAGGTAATTGCCTTGTTCTGGCCAAACAGCAAAAGCCAGGGAACCCAAGAGGTGTTTAATAAACACTTGTTGATGGATTGATGGAATATACTGACCAGGATCTCCCAGACAATGCAGCCCTTTGTCCACGCTAAAGTACAACTGGGGTGTCTACTTTGCTCCCACAGCAAGTCTGCCAAGTGAGGGGGGGCACACCTCCAGAGCTTCCATTCATACCCCAACTCTCCCTCCTCCTCCTCCTGCCTACCTTTCACACCTGCTTCCAATCTCAGCCAAGCACCAGACCAGCTTAGCTATACCAGGCCTGGACCCCTGGGCACCATCCTCTCCCCAAAGATACCAGCTGCGGCAAACTGTGCCCCCATGAAAAAAAAATACCAAATAAACACAAACAACCACTGTGAAGAGCCAAACACTGGAAGAAGGCGAAAACAACCAGTATTGTAACAAATTTACAAAAACCGTTAAGTTGTTTCTGTCTCATTCTTTGTGGAGAAACCAAAGCGATCTTTCTCATCAAGGTCCCTCCACCAGCCAGTGGCATCTGCTCCTGTTTGATCCCTCCCCCCACCCCCATTCCAGAAACCCTGGGCACCTTTGTAGTTCTTTCCAGTCACTTCCTCCAGGCCTGGGCAAACCTGGGGGTTGGGCCACAGGCCTATTGCCTGCAAAGATTTCAGTGTTCTTTGCCCTGTTCAGCCCCACAATATCTCCTGCTTCCAAAGGCCTGACTTTGGACTCACCCTTGACTTTGCAACTTGCTGACTCGGCTGTTTTCTCCCTCCCTCCCCCCTCCCTCCCCCCTTCTCTCTGTCGGAACCACCCCATCATCTCGACTGCCCACTTGCTCCCCAGAGTCCTTCGCTTGGCTCTTCCTGACATGATGCCAGCAACTGTATCTGACCTGGATGGCTGGGACCTCCAAGTCCATTTTCAACAACCAACATTTCCCCCCACAGTAAAGCCCAGTACCACCTTTTCATTAATGAGCATCCTTCACCCCACAAGGCTGCCACCCTGACTTCGCTGTGGATCAGAGCTTTGGTCATTTCAGAGACTGTAAACAAATCAATGGGCCTCCTTGCCCTCGTATTCTTGTTCCCAGCAGGAGAGTCCAGAAAAAAGAGGCAGAGAAAACGCGTACCAGGCTGAGCCCCAGAGAAGCACACAGACTTCTCCGAGGCTGGCGCTCAACCCTCTTCTGCCTAATTCTTGCTTGGAATCTTGAGTACCTGATCTTGAATTTCTATGGCACTCGGCAATCCCGGAGTGAGCGAGGGACTGGCTGGTGGCCATGTGATATTGATTTGTTTTTACCATGGCAACAGCAAATTAAAACAACTAGCAGAGAGCAGAAGGCTGTTAACCAGTAAAGCTGTCTAACCAGTCTATTTCGCAAGCCTATTTTCCTGCTTTCCCCTTCCATGAGCTCTCTTACTCCACTTTCACAAATCCAATACAAAAGTCAAAAGCAAAATATCGCACCTACGGCTTTGAGCTCTACCAGGCCTCTATCTGAAATAGTCTAGTTTGCACAGCCTGGCACTAGATCCACCGAGAAGATGCAGGAGGCAGTGCCCTGATCTCCTTGGAAATTTTATGTGTTGACCTAAGGATCAATCGCTGAGAAAAATCGACCGAAGTCCAAAGCAGAGAGGGGGGGTTTTGCATATAGGACTTTCCCATCCCAGTTCCCTAAGACACCTACTAACAAACAGTTTCGTTAACACCGTGGTTTTCTCCCTTTGTACTTTAAAAGACTTCTCTGTGCAAAAAGACAAACAACTTGGTGGGGGGTCGCGGAAGACAACCCCCCACCCCAAACCTCACTAGGACGGTCCTATAGTGTCGCCAATGTTATCGGACTCATTAGGAGAGAGAAGAATTGAGCTTGGAGCTTTGCTCTGAGCCGCGAGGGTCATCCGCAGGCAGACCGGAGTAGAAATGGGAACTCCCCGCAACTCTAGTGAGTCTGTTCTCGGGGCAGCTTTTTTTTATCCAGGGCTTTAGATTAAAAACAACAACGGGGGGGGGGGGGATTAAAAAAAAAAAACACAACACCAACCTCCCCCTGGTCTGTGGGCCGAGCCTCGGGGGGCCACTTGGGAGATGGGGCGCACTTCCTGCAGTACTGGACTTCCTCCTCTGGGCCATCTGCAGGATACGGTGCTCTTGATACAACAGCAGCTGTTTCCCCACCCCCCACCCCCCAGCACGACCAGCCCATGAACTTAATAAGAGACACAACCTGGGCTCCAAATAGTGGCCAGAGAGAGGTGGGGGAGGAAAAAAAGGGGTCCTCCAGGGCTCACCCGGGGTGTGTTTGTGTTGGGGGGGATTCTCTGGCTGCACCCCAGGAGCTGGGAGGTGGGAGGTGGGGTCAGACCAGAGCTGACCGCGCTGTGCAGGCCTTCCATCCAGCACGTCCAGACAAGACCCCCCGCAGAAATCCGGCTCCCACCCGGCCCCCAGGCTGCAGGCAGGCAGGTAGCAGCAGAGATGCCCTATTTCTGCGTGAGCTGCGCGCAGGATTTCCAAAGGGAGGGAAGGGAGGGAGGGATGGAGGGAGGGCGGCCAAGTGGGAGTTAGAAATGTCCCCGGCCAGGACAGAGAGAAATATTCCTCTCCGTGAGCCCGAATAAAAGAACACCCAGCAGAAATAGTTGGGAGATGACGTCAGAAGTTCTGGGCTAGTGTCCTGCACTTCTCCTTGAGAGTAAAAGCGGTGGGTCTAGAAGGATCGACGTGGCATTGCCCTGCTTTTTAAGTGGGGATTTCTACGGCCCCTGCTCGCCAAACAGGCAGGCGAGCTCCAGTCACTCAACTGATTTATTTTTATATCGAGAGACTTTATTTTTCCTCCAAATGCCCACTTGATACAATCCGCGGCTATCGTGCTACTTACTTAACCTTTATCTTTTCCAAAGGACAGTAACGTTTCTGGAAGAACATTCCCCGATTTTTTTCCCCCAATCTCCGCTTCAGTGCTTGCTAACTATTCTAAAAATGTTACACATTTATTGTAAACACATGCTTCCGAGGCCTAAGGAGAAAAAAAAACCACCATTTCCTCATGCCTGGCAGAAATTTAAAACGGATAAAAGGGCAGAAAGAATTCTTCCACAAATCTATCCTTTCCTTCTCCTGGGCCGAGTGTGTTAAAAATAAATCTCCCCCATCATTTTCTAACGGCTGCTTCTCGGCAAGAAAGTTGATAGGGTTCGGCATAGTGAAAACACAGCTTTCCAAGCTGGCCTGCCCTCATTAAATTATTCTGCTGGCTGTGTGTTCTCATTAAAAATGCATAAAGATCAGATAATTGCAGTAAGCATTATTAACCCAGCTTTACTTTTGAATATAATGGTTCCACTTTTAAGCAGGAAACAAAAGACTCAGACATACCGGAGAAAAAGAAATGTAAACAGGAGCTACAGTATCGAAAACTTGTCAGGAAGCTGGCGCTGGCTAGCTTGTTAAAAATGTGCTTTTGAAAGTCAGTGAAAGTCCTGGCCTTGGGAGTGCCAGGGCTAGCTCTAAATTCCCAACAAACCAACTTCTTCCCAGCTACACATTCCATCCATGGTTATTTCCCAAAATTCCACCCCCTCCCACCTTAATTACAAGTCTGTTTTCAAATAATAGGATCCACATAAACTTAATTTATTCGGGGGAACTGCGGGG
The DNA here is from genome assembly GCA_028565675.1 of Sorex palustris. Lineage (NCBI taxonomy): Eukaryota > Metazoa > Chordata > Mammalia > Eulipotyphla > Soricidae > Sorex > Sorex palustris. The sequence goes on along the minus strand of JAOXYA010000041.1, from coordinate 48,290,512 downwards.
TGGGGGGGTGAGGATGAAAATATTCCATAACCAGAAGATCAAAATGCGCCTAAGAATTCAAATGGTTCCCGTGGAATAATCAATGGATCTATTCTTTGCAAGGGTAAAAAAAAAGGGGGGGGTAAGAAGGAGAAGAACTCGTCTCTCGTGCCTCACCCCACACCGACGGCTTACATTCCAGCCTTTGCCATTTCTTTTTCTCAAATGCAAACGTTACGTAAAAAGTCCAGGGTCCTTCGTGCAAGTCTCCCGTTTGAATTAGTGGAATCCGGTTTCCCCGGCTTTCCTAAGCAACACGCATGGAATGCAGCAATACTGCAGCAAACTCTTTAAACATTCAAAAAAAAAAAACGAGGGGTGGTGGTGGTGGTGGTGGAGAGAAGAAGAAGAAGACGAAGAAGAAGGAGAAGGAGGAGGAGAAGAAGGAGGGGGGTGATTCTCTTACCTTGTTTAGCTCAGCCTTGCTTTCCCATTTCCAGTAACCCCGAGAACATCTGGCAGAAGAATCAGGCGGCCGGGGCTGCTCGGCTGCATCCTGGGCAAGAAACGTCCGTGCACATACTTCTTCCCTGTTTATTGTACTCGGGGAGCCCTCTGCCCGTAGCTGGAAAATTTTCGCCTTCAGATGATGAAGCAAAGACAGTCTAAACTCTGTTGCTGTAAAGCTGCAGTCCTTCCTCCCGACAAGCCCCGCCCCGCGCCCGCCAGCCAATGGGCGCGCGGCTCGTCAGCCCAGCTCGCCGCGACGGGCCCCTCGGAGGGTGACTGACGCAGGGACGCGGCGCTGGCAGTGTGTGAAAACAGTGCGTCCATACTGATGAAAGAGGAATTTCCCTCTCCCGAGAAAGCAGGCACGGCCCCCGAGACAAAGTGGCACCGAACTGGCAGCGCAGAGGCGGAGGGGGCAGCTCGAGAAAACACCCTGCCAGCCAGCCAGCACCCCCACCCATCCACCCACCCACCCACCGCATCCCCTCCCCTCCCCTGGATCCCAGCTTGAGTGGCTGCCTGCCCTAGAAATACTTTGGAAAATAACAAAAACTCCACCACGGGAACAGAAGACATCCAGGTTGTCCAGGAAGCTGAAGTCATTCTTCCATGGGATGAAAGAGAGCTAGACAGACAGCTAGCTAGGTGTTGTTAAGAACAGAGGATAAAGTGTGCAAGGTCTACTCTAGAAGTGAAAAAAAAAAATGACAGAAGAGGAGTGGTTAAATGCATATTCAGAATCTCTCTCTCTTGGTCTGTCCTCTCTGTCTCTTTCTCTTTCTCCTCTCTCTCTCTCTCTCTCTCTCTCTCTCTCTCTCTCTCTCTCTCTCTCTCTCTC
>JAOXYA010000041.1:48181164-48191873 GCA_028565675.1 Sorex palustris | reverse complement strand
CAGTAACAACAAAGTCTCCAATGGAGACGTTACTGGGCCCGCTCGAGCAAAATCGACGATCAACGGGAGGGCCTTTTATTGTCATAGAGGTCCCTTCTCTATTCTAACTGACCCCCCACTATCACTTGTGGCAAACTTACAACCATGGATCAGTCTTTCTGGCCCTTGTTTCTACTGGCTTTGGGTGTTAGTCTCATACTATGATTTTTTTTAATAGCCCACAAATGAGTGCAATCTTTCTATGTCTATTCCTCTTCCTCTGATTCATTTCATTTAGCATGATACTCTCCATGTTCATCCATTTATAAATAAATTTTATGATTTTATTTTTCCTGGTGGCTACATAGTACTCCACTATGTAGATGTACCATAGTTTCTTTATCCAGTCATCTGTTCCTGGATATTCGGGTTGTTTCAGATTCTAGCTATTGTGAGTAGTGCTGCAGTGAACACAGAAGTGCAGATGGCTTTTCTACAATGTGTTTTTGGCCACCCCCCACCCCCCGCCTGGGGTATATCCTCAGAAGTGGTATTGCTAGGTCATATGTAAGCTCAATTTCTAAATTTTTGAGGGATACCCATACTGTTCTCCAAAAAGGTGAGACTAGTCACCCAATGATGAGTAAGAGTCTTTTTCTCCCTGCATCCGTGCCAACACTAATTGTTTTTGTTCTTTTGGATGTGTGCCAGTCTCTGTGGTGTGAGGTGATTCATTGTTGTTTTGATTTGCATCTCCCTGATGATTAGTAATGTAGAGCATTTTTTTCATGTACATTTGGCCATTTGTATTTCTCCTTTAGGAAAGTTTCTATTTATCTCTTATCCCCTTTTTTGATGGGGGTGGATGGTTTTATTTCTTGTAAAGTTCTACCAGTGTTTTATGTAACTTTGATATTAACCTCTTATCAGTTGGGTATTGAAAAATAATTTTTTTCATCTCATCGACTGCCTTTGTATCTTGGTCACTATTTCTTTTGAGGTATAGAAACTTCTTAGTTTAATGTAGTCCTATTTGTTTTACTTAGCTTCCACTTGCTTGTCAGTGGTGTTTCATCTTTGAAGATGCCGTTAGCTTCAATGTCATGGAGAGTTCTGCCTACATTTTCTTCCATGCACTTTATGGATTCAGGTTTGATTTTGAGCTATTTAATCTATTTTTATCTAAATTTTGTGACTGATATTAGAAAGAGGTTTGAGTTGACTTTTTTTTTCATGTAGCTGCTCAGCTTTCCCACCACCATTTGTTGAAGAGATTTTCCTTGCTCCACTTCATATTTCTTGCTCCTTTATCAGAGATTAAATGATCATGTACTTGAGGGTCAGTGTCAGGATATTCAACTCGATTCCACTGATCTGCAGGTCTGTCTTTATTACAATACCATGCTGTTTTAATCACTACCATTTTGTAGTAAAGTCTGAAAATGGGGGAGGTGATGCCTCCCATCTTCTTTTTTACAAGGACTGCTTTTTTTTGCTTCGCTTTTTGTCTCATACTGAATTTTTTCCCTTCAAGACTAGACAATACACTTCAGAAACTGGGTGGAGTTTGGGACTTTCATGTTGTTACCGCACAGACATGGGTGAGTCCCAGATCTCCACAAGCACATCTGCAGCAAGATGATGCAGGGCCAATTTAGAAGGTGGTCACAGTCTACAGAAAATGCCTCCTCCCACTTTGTGGCTCCCCAATTGCCCCCATTCACTCCTAAGGCAACACTTCAATAGCAGAACTTCAAAACACACAACAGATCTAAAAGGATTGTAGAAACTAGACAAAAACGTGAGGCATAAGCTCTTAGAAACTTCTCTTAGGTATTGATAAACCATAGCAAACATTTCTAAGAGTAATGAAGACATTGGCATTACCAGTCAACAAACCCCAACCTGACATTCACAGTATTCAAACACAGTTGAGTGTTCTCCAAGCACATACTTGAACAAGCAAACTGATATAATGAGGTTAATCCATTTCTTGCAATATTTGGATGAAAGTATGGAAACAAAGCACTTTCATTTTTGTTGTTGTTTTGCTTTAACAATTACAGTTACAATTATAAAACAATTACAATCCCTTTGAAAATAATTTCATAATAAAGTACTAGATGGTGGAATTTATGGCTTATTCTAATTAAATTCAATTTGAAATAGAGACAGGAAGCAGGTATCTGCAGATGGTGCCCACTGCGGATGGCAAATCCTGCTCATGGCACGTCAGCCTCACTGTCTCATCCATCAGAAAGGAGCTGTGGATATTTTTAGCATATTCAAAGGTTCATAAAAATGAAACTATTTGTAAAACATTTTGAAAATCAAACAAAAATAACTCTGCATGAGATGCTTAACTAAACACAGGATTTCAGTTCTCTTGAATGGGAGATTGATAAAAGCTACAGTGATACAAGATGCAATATCAAAGAAAAGCAGTGACTAAAAAATAACAGACATTCTGAAGAGTTGTATACATTTTTATATGCAGCATATAAAATACAGACAATATTTGCTATCTAAACACACACACACACACACACACAATGTCCTCCCGTTGTTCACTGATTTGCTAGAGCAGGCACCAGTAACATCTCCATTGTGAGACTTGTTGTTACTGTTTTTGGTATATAGAATACGTCATGGGGAGCTTGCCAGACTCTGCCGTGTGGCCGTGATACTCTCGGTAGCTTGCCAGACTCTCCAAGAAGGACGGAGGAATCGAACCTGGGTCAGCCGCATGCAAGGCAAATGCTCTACCTTCTGTGCTATCACTCTGCTCACATATATATATATATATATACATATATATAAAGAAAATATGATAGAAAGCACAAAATCACCAGAATCTTGACAATCCAGATGAAAAAGATCAGTATTGATCAAAAATTATTTAAAAATTGGCAAAGAAGAAAATGCAAATGGACTAAAAATACTTTAAATATTGATGCCATATTAACCAAACACACCAGGCCTAAAAGCTTGTAAGGAACACTTTTAAGGGACTTAATCGTCACTCACTTCTACAAACAGAAGTCAAGTGTTCTTTCACCATACTGTGCAGTCATCTTTGAACCAGTCCTAGAAATAACAAATATTTTAAATTATAACCCAAATGGGAGCATTGCCTTAATTTTCTATAACCTTGGTTTTTCAGAGTCTGAAATGCCCACAGGACCTGGTACTAGCCTGGGGCTTATGTCTCCTTTATTCAGAACCGGTCCACTAGAAGCAAGTGTTGGCTACAGCCTGGGTTAGAGCTGCTGGTTCAATGAAAGCCAACTGGAAGACCACAACTCTCTGCATCTATCAGGTTTTATTCAGGGGCAGTCATTGATCTATGGATAGACCTGCTGAGAAGTTTCTCAGGAGAGTTTTTATGGACTCCTAATTATTTCAATAAATTACATTTATGTACTCTAACAGCTCAGCCTTGCTTTTACAATACACAGCAGCAAGAATCACCTGTCAACCTTGAAAATACAGTCTGGGTTTTTGCTAATTCATGGGTGGATCAATACAGACAATTTTCAAGTGGTCTTTGATATAAAACACTCACATCAGCTAAACTTACTTATAGCTGTGGTCCACAAAAGACATCTACTAAAAAATTGTTGGAACCGGGCAATTTTCTATTATGGCATTGTCATTGGCTCTAATTCATCTAGATATGTAGGATAATACTGTGCTATTACTATCCATTAAGCCTTTGGAGGTATAACATTTACTCACTCAACTTACAATCTTGCCAAATTGTGTAAGAATCACTGTGTGTAAAGAACCGTAATCCAAAAGAGATCTTTAATATGTTGAAGTTTACCTGAGAGAGCAGTAAGTGTTGCCCCAAACACCCAGAACCCCAATTCTATGATCCTGTACTTACAACAAACAGGGAAAGAAGCTATAGTATCTGGATAGAGGTCAGAAGACCTACAGGTGCTATCTAGGCCCCTCTTACAACTTTACTGTTGGGTGCCATATTGATCTCACTTTTCATAGGAACAGACCTGAGGGGAAATCCCTGAGGATTTCTCTCCTAGCGGATAGCTGAACTCAGCAGGCAGAGGCTGAGAGATAATTATCAAGAGTCCTTACTCCCAGCAGACAAACAGACCTCACAACTGCAGACTTGTCCACAAGCAAACAAGTCATAGCCCTGTGAATAGAAAGTGCATTTGGAATTCCGAGGCACATCCTACTACAAAGGGCCCCCCGTGCTTCTGTGATTCTCTGCTGAGCCAAGGTCAGTCAGATTCTTCTCCCCTCCAGCCTAGGAGTGCATGCTCTGTTACTAGTTAGATTGGTGGTCCCAGAGTTTTCTTAACTGTCCCCAATATGGATTCCCAAGCACCATCCAGATTTGAGTGACTGAGCTCAGGCCCAGACCTCAGGGTTGAAGTCAGGATAGGTGGAAAAGCATGTTGTCTCCCCTGATAGAGGATAGTCCAGATTCTCTTTCTGGGGATCCTGGAGAGACACAGGCCTCATGGAAGCATTTCCTGACCTGCATCTTGTAAAGAAGATAAGAACACAGACAGAGAACAGTTCTGCCAGGGATTCAGTAGTCTCACCCAAAACAAGAGAGCCCCGGACCTACCCCTGGTACCTGTGATTAAGACCTCCTTTGGAAATTGGGCTTACACAGAGGGAAGGGTGGAAGGCAGAAAATGAGGTCTTTGGTGGTGGTGATGGGGAGGGCGAGTGGTGTCCTGGTTCTCATGAAACTGATCTGTACCAAGAGGGGAGAGGCACAGAGATAAGTGCAGAGAGAGAGGCCCACAGGAAAAGACCTAGGTTCACAGCAGGAAAGTGGTCATAGGGCATGGCTTCCTCTGGGACAGAGAACAGGATGAAGCACCTACAATCCTGCTGGAAGCAGGCCTGCTGGAAGCACCATGAGTTCATACTTGCATGTTTTCTTCTAGAGCCTTCCAAGAAAACATGCCCCCCCCCGCCCCCACCCCAGGATCCTGATATCAGACTTCTAGGCTCCAGGACTGCAGGAGATGAAGTTAAATATATCTGTACTTAGTATGACAATCCTAGAAGACAGATTTCCCTTCCTCTCCCTCCAGGTCTTCATGTCTTCCTGCAAGTCCTACCACAAGGCTACCTTTGGCCAACCTAGAGGAAATAAGGTTTGTCGAATCCTCCAGTCTAGAAGAAAGCAGGATAGAAGACAGGTTAGTGTGGACCAAGAGGCACCAACACAGCAAGGACTAGACTGGAAGATCTTGGTATGTTGAAAATTCCACAGAGCTCAGGTGCCTGAAATGGCAGATATGAAGATAAATGCAAACATGCCTATAGTGTTCTTAGATCAGTTCTTGCAAAGAGAATGCACTTACTTTGATTTCACTTGATCTCTCTTCTCTTCACTTACCTCCCGGAATTTGTTGAAATGGCCTAGGATCTCTCTCTCTCTCTGTGTCTGTCTGTCTGTCTGTCTGTCTGTCTGTCTGCCTCTCTCTCTCTCTCTCTCTCTCTCTCTCTCTCTCTCTCTCACACACACACACACACACATACACACATTTGGCATGTTTGGATGTGATGCTCACCAGAAGCTACACATCTGGTTGAGTGCAACTTGGCCCAGGTTCTTGTTGAGGTTGACACTTCCACTGTAGTGCTGTGGCCATGCTAGCCAGGGTTCAACTTCCATGCAAACTCTTACACTTTTTGGTTGCAATGATGCTACACACGTAAGTGTCTGGGGCCACACTGTCCCACTCTAAAGTTCTCACACAGGTCTTCAATAGGCGGAAATATCACTGTAGCACCTGGGGATCTCAGATAATAGAACCTCCAGATACAAATAACAGAGCTGTCTGGACCATATTCGGCACATATGGGCAGACCCAGGAACCAAATTCAGTCTCACTCTTGCAAGGTGTGTGTGTGTGTGTGTGTGTGTGTGTGTGTGTTTAATTTAATTTTTGATATTTTTGCTTTTGGGTAATACCTGGCTGTGTTCAGGGCTTACTCTTGGCTCTGAGCTCAGAGATCACTCCTGGTGAAATCTGGGGAACTATATCCAGTGCTAGGGATCACATTTGGGCTGGTGACATCACATGCAAGGCAAATACCCTGCCCACTGTGCTATCTCTATAGCCTTGCACAGCCAGCAATTTGTTGCCAGTGAATGGTCCTGGCATCCATATAATAATTCTTCTTATGCTTAACATTTTCAATGTGAGTTGAAAACAGAGGATAAGTTGCTGGTTTACTAAGGAAATTTATGGCATGGCTACTGTTCCTTGGGGGAAATAGCAGCACAATACAATTTCAACTCTCTTGACAATTTAAAGCTTCTGCACTTGGGGATGGAGGAGAACACATCTGTAACCCTTACAAATGATCTCAACTAAAGAATCCCATTTGACACAACTGTCCCCAGTGTGCAAATTAACATAGATCCTTAATATTTTCAGCATCCCTACAAATCAGTTGAACTTGAGGAGGAAATTAGAACAGCTTCAAGAAGAAAGAATGTTATAAAACAAACACCCACAGCACCAGTATCAAAAATATCAGGCAGCTTTAGTTACTCAAACTACTGCTTTCTACTACTTTTAACTTGTTTGGCTTGGGAATTCTTACGGTTCTCTGGATATGCTACCCTTTGCCCACAAAGTTAAGGATCATGATTGAATCTGTTTCACTCTTAATTTTTTTACATGTAAAAAAACTAAATTATAGAATGAGGAGGGAAATGGTGAAAACTAATTGGGGTTCATTCTGTAAGATAGCCAGGAGCATTTGTCCAGGGAAACAATTTGAAAGAAGGCCACACAAACAGATTTATCCAGATTTAAAGTAAGCCTTAAAATTTCATTCTCAGTGAATGATGGTTGGAGGAATCGGTCGGGATGGGAGATGTGTGCTGAAAGTAGATAAAGGACCAAACATGATAACCTCTCAATGTCTATTTCAAATCATAATGCCCCAAAGTAGAGAGTATGGGGAGTATTATTTGCCATGGAGGCAGTGGGAGGGTGGGGAAGTGGAGTATACTGGGGATATTGGTGTTGGGGAATGTGCACTGGTGGAGGGATGGGTATTTGATCATTGTGTGATTGTAACTCAAACATGAAATCTTTTAACTATATCTCATGGTGTTTCAATGAAATTTAAAAAAATTCATTCTCAGAATATACAAGGTTTACGCCAAAGAGTGGAGTAGCATGAAAGTTGTCTGACATCAGGGTACTGCTGATGCATTCTGAGCATTACAGCATGCAGTTGCTGGCCTCTGAGAAAGCTTCACTGGGTCAGACACCAAAACTGAGTGTCTAAGGAATGCATCCCCTAACATAATGGCTCTGACATTTTGATTCACTATCTTGCACCAGACTCTGAGCTAGAAAACAGTGGTGAATCAGACACAGGTTTAAAGCCCAGTGGGAAAGAGAAAACTTAGCAAATCATGGTATATGTGATGGATCCTTCTCCATCATAACTTCCAGAAAGTGCTGGTATTCCAGTCACACTGGAACTAGGTGAGTCCTTCTTAGAACCTTAATGGCCTTGTCTTAGTACAAACTTTCAGTGGATTCAAAAGTTCCACTACCCTGATTCAATACTCAGCAAAGTATGCTGGGAATCAGATGGAATAGACCACTTTCAATACTCAAATACTGAATGAAGACTCATTTAAAAAACCCTTAGCAAAAAGTAATTGGGAAAAATATACAGTTTCTGATGCCAAGAAAAAAGCTATAGTGTTTCTGTATGACTAAGCTTGGGCTGAGAATTTGTCTCTAGGTTTCATGTATCATGGTGAAGAGAAGATTCTTAAATGAACAGAAGATAATCATTGGGAGATTTAGAATTAGGGTCAGAAAGTTAAGATATTATTTTTTAAGGAGGTACCAAAAGTCACAAGTAACATTTCAGGAACCAGTGAGTTCTCTAAGATATTTGAAGTAAGCATGTGGGAAGGTTCATACATTTGTAATATTCTGTTCCTAAACATAGTTTTTACTCATACCTCTTATAGTTTTTGTTACAGTTTTGGGGCTGTGTCCACTTATTCTCAGGGCTTATTCTTGGCTCTGCACACAGGAAGTACTCCTGAAAGTTCTTGAGGGACCACATGGGATGCCTGAGATTGAATCCTGGATCTGCCAAGTGAAAAGCAAGTACACTACATTTTGCACTTATCTCTCCAGCCCCTCTAACTATTATTTTGTGTTTGTTTTAAAACCGAAGACACTTAGTATCTTCAAATTGTTCTTTTTTATCTGAAATAACTTTCCTATCCCAGAGAGCCTGAAATGTGATTAAATTCCATTTTATTATACATGGGACCAATATTGCTTTCCAGGAACATTACACTAGATGAATATTTTTGAATAAAGGGGTTCTATGAAAGAGAGTTTCAATAAAATATACTAGTTATGATAGTACCCATGAGCATAAGTCGCTCCATATGTGGGCAGAGATATAGGCATCTAAAGGACATTCTTTAAGATTATTTCTTCTTCACCAGGTGTTAGAAGTACAGTTTTGAGTGTTCCATAAAAGCTTATAAATATTTTACTTAAATATCTTTATGATATTTTTACTTAGAGAAGAAATTAATGAACAGAATCCCCTCCCCCCAACATTCCAAAAGATCAATGAACCCAAGAGCTGGTTCTTGGAGAAAATATGCATGATTAAAAAAACGAGAGAGAGAGAGAGAGAGAGAGAGAGAGGAAGAGAGAGAGAGGGAGAGAGAGAGAGAAAGGGAGAAAGAGAGGGAGAGATAGAGGGAGAGAGAGAGAGAGAGAAACCCCTAATGAACCAAATCAGAATGTAAGGGAAGTGTCACAACAGACACCAGAGAAATTCAAAGGAACATCAGACATCATTTTGAAAATATTTATGCCACAAAGTGAAAGAACCTAGAAGAAATGGATAAATTCTTGGACTCCTATAACTTTTCAAGACTGAACAAACACATTATGTAATACCTGAAAAGACCTATCACTATTGAGGAAATTGAAATGGCAATCAAAAGCACAGACCCAGATGAATTCACTAGTGAGTTCTTTCAAACCTTTAAAAACCTACTGTTAATTTTTTCCAAGCTCTTCCAAGACATTGAAGAAACAGAAGCACTTGCAAACAGTTTCTATAAAGCAAACATCAGCCTGATACCAAAAATCAGACAGAAAACCACCATAAAAGAAAATTAAGAATGATATTACTGATGATCACAGATGCAAAGAGCCTCAACAAAATACTAGCAAATAGAATCCAACGACTTATCAAAAATATGATATACCATAATCAAGCATGATTCATCCTGGGGATGCAAGGAATGTTTAACACATGCAGGTAAATCAATGTAATACACCATATCAATAAAAAAGATTAAAAATAAAAAACCATATCAATAGATGCAGAAAAAGCAGTTGACAGGATCCAACCACCATTCACGATGAAAACTCTCAACAAAATGTAGTTAAAGGGACTTTTCTCAACATAGTCAAGCCATTTACCACAAACACACAGAAAACATTATACTCAACATAGAAAAACTCAAAGCCTCCCCTTTTAGATCAGGCACAAGATAAGTTTTCCCACTCTCTCAACAACTTCTATTTAATATAATACTGGAAATTCTTGCTATAGCAATTAGTCAATAAAAAGATATCAAAGGCATCCATATAGAAAAGGAAGAATTTGAGCTCTCACTACTTGCTGATGACATTATACTACATTGATAAAATTCTAAGGATTCTACCAAAAAAACCTTATAAATAATAGATTTGCAAAGTGACAGGCTGCAGAAGTAATATACAAAAGTCCACGACTTTTCTACATGTATATAATGAAAGAGAAGAGAGATATTTTTAAAAAACCCATTCACAATTGTGCTTCAGAAAATCAAGTTCCTCAGAAACAGCTTAAGTAAAGAGATGAAAGAACTTTACAAAGAAAACTAAAAAAACTACTTCAATAAATAAAGGAGGACAAAAGGAAAGAGAGACACATCCCCTGCTCATGTATTCGGAGGATTAACATTGTCAAAATGGTAATACTTCTCAAAGCATTATACAGATTCAATATTGTCCCTATAAGGACACCATGAAATTTTTCAAAAAAAGAGACCGAACACTCGTGAAATTCATATGAAACAATAAATGCTCCCAAATAACTAAAAGCAATTCTTGGGTGGGAGGGCTGGGATAAAGGTATTATTTTCTCCTATTTCAAACTCTATTAGTAATTAAAATAGCTTGGTACTGGAATAAGACTGACCCTCAGATGAATGAAATTAGGTTGAATATCCTGAGACAGACTCTCAGATATATTATCAATTTATCTTTGATAAAGGAGCAAAAAGAGTGAAGTGGAGCAAGGAAAGCCTCTTCAACAAGCGGTACTTAGAAAATAGGTCAGATACATGCAAAACAATAAACTCAGACCACTTTCTTATACCATGAAAAATAGCCAATTCAAAATGCATTGAAGACCTTGATATCAAACGTGAATCCATAAGGTACATAGAAGAAAAGATAGGCAGAATTCTCCATGACATTGAAGCTAAAAGCAGCTTCAAGGATAAAACACCTCTGACTAAGCAAATAGAAGCAAAGGTAATAGTGGAACTGCATTAAACTATGAAGCTTCTGCTCCTCAAAGAAATTGATGAGTAGGATACAAAGACAATCCACAGAATGGGAGAAATTATTTACCCAACATTCAGCTGATAAGGGTTTAATATCTAAGAT
>JAOXYA010000041.1:48155549-48174864 GCA_028565675.1 Sorex palustris | reverse complement strand
CTGCCCTCCCCCCCGCCCTCCACACACACCCACAGCCTGTCCATCCTGGAGATGAACTTGTTTGGCTTATTGTTCATATAGCCCCAGTGAGCTAAAAACTATTTTGGGTTTCTTACTCAAATCAGATTTCAACTTTGATTTTTCAAAGGTTAATAGGTTAGTCCAGTGGTCTGTTGTGTCAACAGAGCCCTGGAGAAAAATTAATCCCGAAAGTAATAGCAAAAGGTCAAAAGGAAGAAATTGAAAATGCCGTAATAAAGAAATTACAGAGCCTCTTACATGTTTCTAGGGCACTTTGATTCCAACATAGAAGCATGACAAAGAAAATAAGAAAATAAGACAATATTACTCAGTGTGCTGGCTGAAAATTAAAGTGATGAAGACACGAGTGGGTTAGATTAACAAATTTCAACAGCTCATGGAGGTTTAATGACAGTTGAGGAAAAATACTAGCAGGGATAGGAAAGGAGAAATATCTTTGGTGGTGATTCTTTTTAATGTTCTATCAAGTGAATGTAACCAGCATCAACTGGACTAGAAAATGCAGACAGTCATTACTTCAGCACTGTAGAATCTGAATCTGTGAACGTCCGTCCAAGTGTAAGGATGATTAATGTGCTGCTCACTCAGTGAATAGAACGGGGAGGATACAGAAATTCAGAGCCATGCTGGGACAATTTTCTTCCATTTGCTTCAAATGTGACCATCCTGTGCTGGGTCGTAGGAATGCCACAGAGACTCATAAAAACCACAAGTGACATTATGGGGACCTCAGCAAAGGAGAGAAGTAGCTTTACTGGGGAGGGTCTCCCTGTGCGCAGGGGCTGAGGATGATTCCTTCTGAGATAGAGGAAAACAAAAAAGATAATGTTGTGTGACATGTTGGTAAAAGACTTAGTGTTGGCCCCCAAGTGTCCTTGTCTTCTACAGAACAAGAAAGAATCTCACAGAATCACATGGAGGCTGGAGACAGTATAGGAAAGGAGGTGCTTACTACAAGCCATCAGCTCTGGTTTGATCCCCACCACTGAACAGAGTTCCCCATGCACTGCCAGGAATCATCACTGAGCACAGAGCAAGGAGTAACCACTGAGCTCAACTTATGACCCTGATAATCAGCCCTTTGGCAAAACAAAACAAAAAAAAGGAACCATGTCATTCTGATTTTTTCATGTAGTTTTTAGTGTTTAAAGAAGAAGACAGGAAAATAAAATCTTAGATAAAATCTAAGCCACGATATTAAACTCCAGAAGATGGAAACCAAAGAAAATTTTATATATATGTATATACGCATATATACATATACATATCATAAAAGTATCTTGGTATAAAAAATAAATATGTGAATTTTGTTTTGTTTTGGGGCCACACCTAACAATGCTCAGGGGTTACTCCTGGCTCTGCACTCAGGAATTACTCTTGGTGGTGCTCAAGGGATCACATTAGATGCCAGGGATTGAACCTGGGTCAGCTGCTTGCAAGGCAAATGACCTACACTGCTGTACTATTGCTCCAGCCCCTAAATATAATGAACTTTTGAATCTTTGAAGGCAACAACAAACTTAGCGTCTCTTTCAAGTGATTTACTTAGGTACATTTTCACTTATTAGAAACTCACTGATAAAATATTTGTGCTGAATATCATGCCAATAACTACACAAAAGGACAGTGGATAATAAGATGCCAGACACATTTGAGATAGTTTTAAATATGCTTCCTGAACAAATACTTCTAAATGCCTCCCCACTTCCTCTGTTATGAGATATATCTCCTCACCACTATCAGTCATCTATTGCTGCATACCAAATTCCTATTCTCCGAGTGGCATTAAGCAACACACATTTATCACCCTACAGTGTCTGATCTGGAGAAGAGACAGGGTTATCTGGTCTGTCTCTCCTCAGGGCATGTATGGGTTCTTATTAGAAGCTCAGACAATAAGGAAGGGCTAGATTTCTAGTCTCCTTGAGCTGTTGGCAAGAGTTTCCTTGCAGTTTTCTTGTGGGCTGAAGAATTCATAATTCATGGCCACTTGCTTCTCCAGAGGCAAGATGAGAGGAGAGGAGATTTAGCCTCTGCATAACATAGCCCCATTTCATTTCTTAGAACTTTCCCAACCCCACTATTCTTCTGAAGGAGGTTTGAAAAAAGAAATCTAGGAAAAGTGAGCTTCATGCTCCTACAGAAACTCTTTTTTCAATTCTGAATCTCAAAAAAATATTTTTTATAGTAACTTATACCTCTTTAAAAGTTTAAAAAAAATTAAACTTCTTTAAAAAATTAAAATTCTTTTAAATTATTTTTTAAAAATCCATGTTTCTTAGTCTAAATAGTACTGAAGGTCCTTTTTTCACATGTGCACTGCTTTTGTTTTGAATATGTAACATTTTGCTGACACTTTTCCTGGCAATGGTGCATCTGCCTCTGTTTTCTGGTGCCCTTCAGAAAGTCACTTCTTAGGAGAACTGGCTGCAGCACAGCTCAGACCTTTATTCTCATTCATTCTCAAATCCTGACTGGGGGCTAATGCCCAGACTTCCAGCCAGTGCTGAGTCTTCGTGCTCCTTTTCTTTCTTTCTTTCTTTCTTTCTTTCTTTCTTTCTTTCTTTCTTTCTTTCTTTCTTTCTTTCTATTTTTTATTTTTTATTTTTTTTTGCTTTTTGGGTCACACTTGACGATACACAGGGGTTATCCTGGCTCTGCACTCAGTAATTACTCTCGGTGGTGCTTGGGGAACCATATGGGATGCTGGAAATCAAACCCTGGTCGGCCGCATGCAAAGCAAACACCCTACCGGCTGTGCTATCACTCCAGCCCCACATGCTCCTTTTCAGTGCCCAGATTTCCCAGACTTGCTTAGCTTCCACATTAAAGTTCTTCTTTTTCTGTCCTAGCTGTCAGTGACTTGCTTCCACAAACACTTTCTCCTCTTGACATTGGACCTTACGTCATTGACTCAGTGACCTGCCCTTCATTCAATTCGATTATTTCCACTGAAATGTTCTTTGACTCAGGAAGTGCTCTGACTTTAGAGAATCATCTAGGCTAAACATGTAGACTCTTGGATCTTACTCCCCAAATACCTCAACATGGGGTTTGCACCTCAGGAATTTACATTCCTTTCAAGCCCCATAACAATCTTCCCAGATGCAGGTAATACATACCCAGATCCTAGGAAACAAGGTCAATTAGACTCACCTAACCTCACTTTTTTTCCTAATCTCTTTTCTTCAGATTTTTCCAACTTTCTTTTGCATTCTTATTTCAACCTGAGCCGAAATAACACCCTTACTTTGCACATGTCTGACTGGAGTTCAATTCCCAGCACCATCTATGGTCCTCCAAACTCTGCCAGGAGTGACCCCAAAGGACAGTTAAGAGTAAGTCCTGAGCATCACTGGATGAGGCCCAAAAGTCAAACAAACAAAAAAATAATTAATTTTTTGTGGATTTTCCATTTAAAAAACAATTGTGTATCAGAGTTTACAATAGTCTTGAAGAAATAGTATTTTATAGTTGCAGCATTATGATGCAATTCCTTCACCATTGCTTCCAGATCCTTCCACCCTTCCCAAGGTTCCTTCTCTCTCCCCCCTCCATCCAACACTCACTTTCCAGTTTTGTTGACCTTGCCTCAGGATTTGTTTCCGTTGGAGATTGTCTAATGTCTTTATTGGTCTATTCCTATTCCATATACGAGTGATATCTGGTATTGATCTTTTACTTTCTGACTCGCTTTACTTAATATGACACCTTGCGATTCCATCCAAGTTGGAGTAATGGCAAACTTTTAGAAAATTCAGACCTTGTTAATACCGATAGTCAGGAGTATGAAGGTCAGCTATCATCAAAATGCCAGAACTAGAAACAGGATAATTTGACTTTTAGGGAATAACTAAAATGGTCCACATTGTCACCAGCAATTTGTTCCTTTTTCAGTTGATTGTGATTAAGAACTCAGTGTATTTTCTCCCCTAAATCCCCTCCTCCTCCACCTGAACTCGATAATTAATAGCTCTTTGGAGAATGCTACCTAAATCTGCCTTCAGTATGGCTTCTCAGGGCTTGGGGAAGCAGGAGTCTTTGAAGTGTCAGTGCTTCCTAATTAAAGAGGGTTTGAGTCTCAGGATTATTACAAAGCTAAGTCTACCCTCTGTTTCAGAGGAGTAATTGCACACATTGCAGGCGGCACCTATGTTGCTCAACTAGCTGTGAATTTCCAACCTGCGATCCGATTCTACTGGACGACTGCTCGTGTTAAAAAAAGAAAGTGCATTTCTGGATCTGGGCAAGAAACCAATTTTAAATTGAAGTAGAATTTTACCTTTAGCTAAGTCTTTGACTCAGGAGTTGTTAAGCAACAACTCCCAAGTTCTCCAGTGTTGGAATGCTTAAAAGAGTCTAAAGCAGTGACATCGTTTTCTAATGCAAAGTGTTTAAGGATACACACATTTTATCATTCTCTTTAGAGAGGGAGTGTTTGGGATCTATACTGCCAAGTGTTTTGTTTTATTTTACTTTTTTTCTACAGATAAGCATTTTACAGGTGAGGATTTTGAATTGTAGCCAGAAGCAATATTTATAGGCAAATGGCAAAAGCTCATTGTAATCATCTTGTTGATATGATCTGTTTAGAGTACTGGATTCTAGATGTTTTTCTTTTCTGATAAAACAGAGACACCCTTACCCCTTCTAATCCCCCACCTCCAGCACCTAGTAAGTAGTAAGACGGAGAGTTAGGACAAAGATTGTGCAAAGTTCTCCCTGACCTCCCTGGACCTTAGGCTTGTCCCCTGAACCTCTCTAACTGAGATGTTCTTCTTTATAAAGTAAATGAGATCAGAGCACTAAGTTTTTAAACACCTTTAAAAAAAATTGTTCCTAACTATACACATAACATAAAAAGTTCCCATCTCCATCATTTCTCTTCAACTTGTTTTCTTTTTTGCTTTTTGGGTCACACCCGGCTATGCTCAGGGGTTTCTCCTGACTCTGCACTTACGAATCACTCCTGGCAGTGCTCAGGGGACCATATGAGATGCTGGGGATCAAACCCAGATTGGCCCAGTACAAGGCAAACACACTCCACACTGTAGTATGGCTTTGGCCCCTCCATCATTTCTGAGTGTACAGTTCAGAGGCATCAAGTACATTCACAGTGTCATGTGCCATCACCACCAGGATGAGATCCACCATCTCCTTGCGTCTTGCAACATTGAAACTCCAACTCCACCAAACTCTCCATTCCTGTCCACTTCCAGCCCTTCCACTTGGGGATTTTAGGGACTGGATGACTCTCAGTATCTCGGATTGGCAGAATCACACAGTGTTAGTTCCTTTGTGACTGGTTTATTTCATTTAGCATAATGTCCCCCAGTTTCATCATATTGACACGTGGTGAGTTTCCTTCTTTCCTCAGGCAGAATCAGAACTGCAAGTTCTTGCCACAAATTATTTATTTTCCCTGCACTTTGAGCATTTGGGGTGATTTTTCACTTGTCACTCTCACGGTCCTCCCGTTGTTCATCAATTTGCTCGAGTAGGCCCAGTAACGTCTCCATTGTGAGACTTCTTGCTACTGTGTTTGGCATATCGAATATACCACGGGTAGCTTGCCAGTCTTTGCCATGTGGGCGAGATACTCTGGGTAGCTTGCCAGGCTCTCCGAGAGGGGTGAAGGAATCGAACTCGGGTCGGCCATGTTGGCCGCTTGCAAGGCAAATGCCCTACCCGCTGTGCTATCAATCCAGCCCACGGTGACTTTTACCATTTTGAATATTGTGAAAAATACTGTTCTGAATGTGGATGTAAAAGTAACTTTGAAGCTCTCCACTATATGATGGGATTGCCTGTATCCCAGCTATGGGTTTGTGATAAACTCCTTTACACCACTGCATGCTGGGGTTGCCAGTGGTCATCTTTGGGGCATGGCTTTCCTTCACATTTGGCCTTCCTTCCTCCTCTCTTTGAAAAATTCCAAACTCTACTTGGATTTAGTATCCTTCCTCAATAAAACTCCTTTACTTAAAAATGGGATACTTCCTTGAATCTGATTTGATTCATTTGGATACATACATAGAATTGGAATTTCTATGTCACACAGTAGTTACATTAAAAAAATGTTTATAGGGTCTTATCCCATGGCACCTGCAGGTTACCAGAGTCACAGTGGTTGTGCTTGGATGGGACAGGATTAGATAACCTTGTGCTCTATGATTTTACGTTCTTTTTTTTTTTTTAGCCCTTTTGGGAACAAATTTAATGGATATACCGTTTTTGACTTCTAAGATTGGATGTATTTAAATGTCCCTCCCATGTCTAAAATTCTTGGATTTAATACACTGCTTATTTATATCTAGCAGCGTTTGAAGGGACCGTAGGGTGCCAGGTATCAAACCTGGCCTCTAGCATTCAAAGCACATGTTCCATCCCTTTGGGTTATCACCCCAATACTTCCTTTCCAGTGATTGCTTTAAGCCATTTGCTTTGAATCAGAAAATCTTGCTCATCACAGAATAGGTGACTTTTATTTCAGTGTTTATCCCCAATGTTTCTTTCTCCACAATTTGACTTATCCTGATAGCCCCCTGAATTACCATTGTCGGACCCCAAATAATTTTAAAAATTGGTTGCTTATTTTTCCTGAAAAGACACGAGTTCCTGGGGATAGGCATAGTCATGTTCCACTTTATCTTCCCAGTACTTGTCACGGTAAGGATTATCTAAGAGCAAGCATATTGAAAAAGATATGGATTATTGGAACAAAATAGATTCAAGGGCCTATAAATGATGACCGAGGGAGTCATTAGTAAAATTGGGCTGGGGAATGTGGCTCGACTGACAGAGTGGGTGCTTCACCTGGGTGAGTCTCTGGGCTCTGTCTCAATTACCTCCTGACCTCCAGAACACCCAGGTTTGGCCCCAAGGAAAATGGTAAAGTTGAGTAGTGACATGGGGACAGTGATGAAAGGTTATGGATAATGACCCCTGTCAGTGTGCGTGTGTGTGTGTGTGTGTGTGTGTGTGCGCGCGCGCGCGCACAAACACGCGCGCTCTGTGGCAGGGAGAGATGTTTGTAGTAACTTTGTGTATCAATATAATTTAGAATGCTCTTGGGGGAGTGGGGGCATATCTGGCAGTCCTTAGGACTTACTCTTGGCTCTGTGGTCAAGGCTCACCCTAACAGGGTTCAGGGATCTCTATGGGGTGCTGGAGATAAAACCCTGGTTGGCTGTGTGCAAGACAGGTACTCTACTGGCTGTACTATGACTACAGCTCCGGTACATCAATATAAACTTAACACAATTATATCACATTACCTGAACTATGATTTAAAAATTTAAATGAAAAAACATAAATAAGTCTGTTCAAAAATTAAAATATGGTAAAGTTGGAGAATGAGTTTCATCTCCTAATGCAATTTTTCTTCCCCTGAAGATGCAGGGACTCAAATAATAAGCATTAAAAAAAGGCTACATTGTTATTAGTTTTTGATTTTGACTTTTCCCTTAGCCTTTAAAATATTCACTTGTTACTGCACTGTAATACTGTTGTTTCATGCGTGTAGCTGGGTGCTTTCCTTTGTGCACTGAATTCACTGCAACCAGCCCCAAAACTGCAGGTGCATCCGATACCTTTAGCTGTGTTGCCCCCATTGGCCACTGAGAGCGGCCTGACTCTGCAGAGCCGGGTTTCACAGTTATGCTCCTGCCCCTCAGAGCACAGACCAGCCCCCTGAATACTCGTCCACATGGAAGTGCAGAAGGAGCACTTCGTGCCCCTCCCTTGCAGAGTGTCTCCCAAGTCCCCTTCACCCTTAGGTAATATAGGAAATCCTCTTCCATGCTGGAAGGAGCTTCAGAGAGTGACTACCCACAACCCCAACATTTTGGATGATGTAGCTAAGTTTTAGACCCCAGGACTGACCCTTGGCAATGCTGGGGACCACACATGGTGCCACGGATGTAACCTAGGTGATACACTCTAGAAACCACTGTACTGTCCCTTCAGCCCAATTATTAGTATGGTGCTTTTTGTTTTGGGTTTTGTTTTGGGTTTGGGGGACACAGTTGGCTGTTCTCAGGGCTTACTCCTTGCTGAGTGCTCAGGGATCATGCCTGGCAGAACTTGGGGAACCATCTGTTGTGCCAGGGCTGCAACTTAGGTCTGCATCAGGCATAGCAAATTCCTTCCTCCCAGTACTATCTCTTCAGTCTAAATAATGTTTGATGCATATACTGTTACTGCGACAGCCCCACCACCAGAGTGCGAGTATCCCTCCTCCATGGTCCCTCCATCCCAGACCCTGCACATCTGGCGTCAAGACCCCGCACACCTGGTGTCTCCTGGAGTCAAGTTCCTAGGCAGAATGACACATTTGTCCAACTTCTGACTCATTCTACTCATCACCCTGCACCCTGCACTTCCATCTGAGTGGGAGTGAATGCAAGCTTTCCCCCTTGCAGCTGACTCATAGTGGTCTATAGACCACTGGTGCTTTATGCACTTTATGTACTCATCTGTTATGGGGTATTTGGGTTGCATCCAGTCCTTGGCTTTTATTGCAGTTAAAAGCACTGAAATAAAAATAGGGTACATCTATGTTTCCATAATATCTTTATTTAGGGGGGGAGATAGAGGCCAAGGAGTAAAATTGTTAGGTAACATGGAAATCCTATCTTTAATTATGGAAGACGTCTCCATACTGTTTTCCGTGAGGGCTGAAGTGGCTGACATTCCTGGCAAAAGTGATGAGGGGGCCCTTTCTCTTCCTCCTCCTCCTCCTCCTCCTCCTCCTCTTCCTCCTCTTCTCCTCCCACCCCTCTTTCTTTCCTTTTAACCATTATGGTTTGCAGTCCAGGTACTGAAGTTTTATCATGTATATCCCTTTACCTCCTTTCAGCACTCGGTTCTTGTTCCGAGTGATCATTTCCAACTGTCATTGTCACAGTGCTAAGGGATTAGTGTTAACAGCCCCTTCTGACATGCTCAGGCAGGGCAGCGGATAATAGGATCCAATGAAAAGACATTTTAGTGGAGTCCCTTTGATGTACAGGGCTGGATTTCTGCTGCTGATACGCTCAATAAGAGCCCAGAACTCTGGCCAGGCAAGAAGGATTTTTGGAGTCAGACCTTGATGTCAACCCTCCTGGGGCAAAGTCCAGGCACTGCTGCCCACCCCCCGCCCCCACCCCCAGCCCTGTGAACACTCCCCTTAGGGAGTCCTGATGGGAAAAACGCTTAGGTATCCCAGGACTGGAAGTGGGTGCCTTCCCTGCGTTTCCTTGAAAGTGGGTACTCTCCCCCTGCTTGCCAGGGCGGGGACAGAGTGTGCAGGGGCTGGCAGGGGAGGGCGGGGCAGGACAGGGTGGTGTGAGCTGGGCTCGCTTTGTCCAGCCACCTGTGGCAGAGGCAGACCTGTCCAGTATGCTGGCAACCAGGTGAGCAGGAGGGACCAGGGTGAAAGGGTGATTTGAGCTGCAGTGCTGGTGTGGGACACCCGGAGTCTATGGGAATAGCACCCCTAAGACGCCTATGGAAAAAAACAGAAGGATGAACTAAATGGGGCACCTGACTTCTCTTAGGACAGCAGGATGGAGACTAGGGGAAAATTGCCTTGTGGGAAAAATTGTCTTGAAGGAAAATAGAATCCTAGAATGGCCAGAGGTTTGGAGGTGGGAAGAAACTCCAGCACTCTTCAAGACCAGACCTGGGAAGCAGTCCAGAGGAGGGGGTCTTTGTGGGCAAACGGTTAATCTCCTGATGACTCTTTCTATCGCCCTTTACCCCTCCCACTGCTGGCCCCAAGAAAGTCCATAAAATTTTCTCCCTCATAAGTCTTCTTTTGGGGGTGGGCAGAGTGGTCTTTGTGTTTGTCTTGTCTGTTTTGGTTTGGTTTCAGTGCTATAAACTTGGTGGTTTCATTTAGATGGTCTCTAAAGCTTCTGGAATGCATATTAAAAGCATATAAGGTGTATGTTAAAATGGTTTTGTGCCCAGGGGTATCTTGTTTCTGAGATGACATGGCTTTTATTGATGGCTCCCCAAAGAGCTAAAAACCATTTTGGGGTCCTGCCCACCTGGCCAATTCGAACAGATCTTAACTGAGTTGCAGATTCTGCTTGGGGTGAAACATTCCTTTGGAGTGTGAAGGGAACAAACTTTTCCCCACCACACAGATGTGTCTGCAGGAAGAAAGCACCTGTGCTCCAAGAGTGTGAAGCATGGATTTATGAATAAGTAGAGGAAAATATATGATGCGTATTTGTGAATGAACAATCCATGGAGTTTCTTCTTGGTCCACAATCACCGGAGTCAAGGAGAGGCACAGAATTCAAGTTTGTACCTTCTTGGTCCACTGGGAACTTGGAGAAAGGGTGGGAGATGGGTGTTGACTTTGCGCTAGAGCAGTACCAGGAAAATTCAGGCAGGGAGGAGAGGCAGCCCCTGGGGAGGGAGTGGTGTGATTGGATAAAGATTTAATTCAAAATGAAAAGAAAGCTCTCCTTTCCCTTTTTGTTCCATTTCCTTCTCACCAATTGGGCAAGAAGGATGTGAGGGTGTAAAGTAGTCCATGCTACCCTTTCAACAGAGGGAATTTTTGCGTCCTTCTTTCTGTGGCGACAGAATCTTGGAATCTTACTCTGTGAGGTTCACAGAGTTAGGAGTGTGGTTCTCAAAATGTGTGTTCCCCAGATTTGGCTACCTGCAGCTGACCTCAGATGATCACAAAAGCTCTTCCCAATTTCAGAGGCAGGTGGGGCAAGTGAAAAGATTTTTGTGGCTGGTTTGTTTTACGCAATGCTGCATCTTTGGTGCTTGCCTTAATTGACATGGCTTCATGTGTAGTTCAAGTGTCTACTGGGTTATGTGGAAGCTTATGGTGACTATGTTTATGAGTTTATAAAGAGGAACTAGTATAGGTGACCTGTACCCTCCCTTGCTTGGGAATACACCGCATGATTCTCTAATATCCCTGCACTGTAAAGCGTTCTTTCTAATGTGGGGTTGGGGACAGGAGCAACAAAAAAAACCCAGAACTCTGGGGAGCTGGAGGAAAGAGGCAATTTTGTTCTCTTTCACTCACAGCCCTGAGCCACAGATGGACACTGGCTGCCATTTTTCATGCTACACAGATCTTTGGAAACCCCGCCCATTTTGTGGGTGAGATAAGTGAATGAAGAGTTACTTTTTTTTTTTTTTTGCTTTTTGGGTGACACCTGGCAATGCTCAGGGGTTACTCCTGGCTCTGTACTCAGGAATTACTCCTGGTGGTGCTCAGGAGACCATATGGGATACTGGGATTCGAACCCGGGTTGGCTGCACGCAAGGCAAATAAATACCCTACCCGCTGTGCTATTGTTCTAGTCCCATAGAGTTAAATTTCTTCATCATCTCCTACTTTCTTCTTTCTGATCACCCGGTTTCCTTAAAGTCTGAGTGGAAGTGTTTATCCCAAATAGTAAAGCGGCTGTTTTAACCTACAACCTTTCCTGGTATAATTAATATTTAAAATGATCCCATCACATGTCAGGGGATGGCTTTGCAATGACAGAAATTTATCAATGGTGACAATTGCCAGCATCGTTACAATTCTCTTGACTTTAAAGACACTCAAGGAACAATCATTTAAAAAATGCAGTTGTTTTTGTGGGTTTTACTTGTTCTCTCACACATTCATTGCTCTTTCCTGCAACCAGCAAGTGTTTACTAAGCACCTTTTGGGTGGCCCCGAGCTCCAAGATGACTTCATGATTTTGCTTTCAAAGAGCTAAACAGGCAGAAAGAGTGAACTGCCTTGCCTGGCCCTCATTTTTTGTCTGGGTGAAGCCAAATTCCAAGAGCAAAAAAAATATCTGGAGGAAGCTTTAGGTGTTACTGAATCAGTCTTTAGGTCTTTGCACTAGAGGCAGCAAAGCTAGTGTCCTCTTGACTTCCGCAGGCATCCAGAGAACTGCCTGCCTCTTGTGTATGGCCACAGAGATGCCATCAGCAGTGGTCGTGTGTCTGCAAAGCCCTGTGCTTCTGAGCACAGCCTGCCTTTCCCAGCATTTCCATGAGCACCAATTTAGCCACAAGCAGACATACCTCCAGTTTTGAGCCATAATATGCAGTTCCCACTTTTCTGGGACATTCTGACTTCTTCTACTACCTTCTGGCAAATCTTACATCCTAGGGCTATTCATTCTCTTAGTCATACCAAATAAAAGTAAGAAATGCGTATATTCATTCCAATCTTCGTTCTGAAAGGAGATGAGTGTGCTTGGGGCCAACCAATGGAATGAATGTTGCTAATTCTCAGTGATGGAGTTGGAAGGGTCTGGAAATACATCTGCACTGGGCTGTGAGAAGCTTTCGCTAAAGGGCATAGTGGCCATGGCAGAGGATACAGGTGTAGCACTTACCTGGCATTCTGCAAAACTTTTTATGCATTTGTATTCGTTTAGTCCTTTCTCCACAAAGAGCAATAGGTCTAATAATATTACCTTTTGAGCCCTGATCACAGATGTCGAGTCTTTGCTGAACTGAGCTCTTCTGGGTTGAGCTCATCTTTGGAGCTCCAAGTACTTCTTTCCTTCTTACCTGCTCAGGTTGAAGAAAGACAGCTTGTAGGGCCGGAAAGATAGTATAGTGGGTAGGGTTCTTAGGGTTCTTGCCTTGCATGTAGCCAACATGGGTTCATTCCCTGGCACCCCATATGATCCTCTAGGAGTTTTAAGTGCAGAGCCTGGAGATACTTCAACACTACCAGGTGTAGCCCAAAAGCTAAGAGAGAAAGAGAGGTGGGGGCAGGCAGCCCAAATTGCCCTTGTATGAATCCTGATTAATCTACTAGTCATGTGCCCTTGACAAAACTACTTATTGTGCCTCAGTTTCCTCATCTGTAAATTTGGCACTGTCACAGCAGCATCAAGGATTTACAGATTAGGATTCACCTACAATTTAATGAGGAGTCAGTATGTCCAAAAGTGTTCTTTTTGTTTTTCCTTTCTTTTACATCTTGGACACTCTTGACAGCTCCGTGAGAGAGAGAGAGGGTTAAGTTTTGTTAAAATGACTTTGGTGCCCATCTTCCCCAGTAGATGGAGATAGTGGCTTATACATCTGCCTGTGTTATTTACTTTGCATCTCAAGGCCCTGGAAGAGTGCCTAATTAACACACAATGGGCACTCCACAATGGGCACTGGAAATGTAAGTGGTTGCATTCTACCCTCAGCTATTTACATGGGAATAATAAGCTAATTGTAAGGAATTCTTCTTTTAAATAATCTCCGTGTTTTTCTCATTATGTATATTTACTGTCAAATTTTTAGAAACACCAACAGCACAAAGCAGGAAGTGAAACCTGCCACCTCTCCCAGCCTCTGAGAGAATTGCAGCACTGTCTGTTAGGGACACTTGTCAGTGGCAAAACTGAAAATCAAGGTCAAGATTTGTGGCCCAAGTTAATAACCTTTCTTAAGACAGCTGCTCTTCCTTTCCTCCTACTCCAGAGGCACAAATGAGGCTGGCATTTAAGATGGGCTGGGAGAGTTGAAATTTGAAAATGAAATTTACTGTACATAAAACATTATAATGCATGAAACTGACATTTCAATATTTCCCTCAGTTTGATATTTTCGGGCCTTTGTTCTGCCTTTTCTATCATTTTTTTAAAATTCTTGTTTCCCCCTCCAAGTCTCTTCCCTTTGATGATCTTTGTTTGTTACCCAAGAGGCAGCTTTTGGTTGTGTAGCGCCCACACTCTTGGTTGTGGGGTTGATCAGGCAGATTAGACTTGTGGTGGCACTGGGGACCACACCATCGGTCTACTTGGCAATGTGGAGTGGAACTGGGGATCCAACTCAGAGCCTCCTGCTGCAAGGTCTGAACTTCCTTGCACCCCATCAATTTTTAGGGTAATCCTGTTAAGAAGCAGCATTGTGAGATAAGGTGAAAAGAGGATAATTTTTTGTTTTGTTTTGAGGTCATATCTGGGAAATGCTCGGGGATTACTACTGACTCTACACAGGAGAATTCTTCCTGGCAGTGCTTGGTGGAGCAGATGGGATGCCGGGGATCAAACTTGGGTCCACTGTGTGCAAGGCAAGCGTGCTATCTACTGCACTATCTCACCAGCCTCCTGAAAGAGAACAATTTTTAAGTCAAATGAACATGGGTTTGACTCCTGACTGAACCACCAGATTCATTTCCAGGGGCTGGCTCCAAGATCTTTCTCACTCCTGATTTATTCTATAAAATAGACATAAACAAGAAGTATTTGTCAAGTTTAAAGATGCACAATGGTAAGATACCTTGAGTGTGAGTCGTGATTCTTGTTAATATGAACTTGGATACCCCACAGTTGGCCAAACAGCAACCCGATCAGATTATTTTCCAATAGTTTTCCCCCAGTGCACACAGTCCTTCACTATCTTTCTCATGAAACTTAGCATTCATTTCATGATTACTTATCTTTAGTAGCATGCCCCACAGTCATTTTCTTAGAAACCCAGTTGTTCCTCCTGAAGAATCTCTTTTTAGAAGAAAGAGAAAGTTAGCAAATTTAGAAGGGTATGAGAGCAGTTTTCATTTAAGAGTAGATCATTGTTTTCATTACCTTATCATTGATGTTTTCCATTTTCCTTTATCAGAATTGCCTCCCAGTTGATTCTCATTCCAACCTGAATACTCTTGTTTGCTTGCAAGATGAAAGGAGACAGCCATGAATGAGCCACCCATGGATTGGACGAATGTTTCTGATTTCCCCAATGACACAGCTGCTTTTAGAAACTGCACTGATGAAAAAATCCCACTCAAGAGTCACTACCTCCCCCTTCTTTATAGCCTCATCTTCCTGGTGGGATTTCCTGGAAATGCGGTAGCCATTTCCACCTATGTCTTTAGAATGCGTCCCTGGAAGAACAGCACCATCATCCTACTGAATCTGGCCTGCACAGATCTGCTCTATCTGACCAGCCTCCCGTTCCTCATACATTATTATGCAGGCGGTGAGCACTGGATCTTTGGGGAGTTCATGTGCAAGTTCATCCGCTTTGGCTTCCACTTCAACCTGTACAGCAGCATCCTCTTCCTCACCTGTTTCAGCATCTTCCGTTACTTTGTGATCATTCATCCCATGGCCTGCTTTTCCATTCACAGGACGCAGTGGGCAGTGGTGGCCTGTGTGGGGGTGTGGGTGATCTCCCTAGTGGCCGTCATTCCCATGAACTTCCTCATCACATCCACCACCAGGACCAATCGATCTGCCTGTCTGGATCTTACCAGCTCAAATGACCTTCTCACCATCAAGTGGTACAATCTGATTTTGACTACCATCACGTTCTGCTTCCCCCTGGTGATAGTGACACTTTGCTACGCAATGATTATCTACACCTTAACCCAAGGACCTCAGACTCATAGCTGCCTTAAGCAGAAAGCTCGAAGGCTCACCATCCTCCTTCTCCTTGTGTTTTATATATGTTTTTTACCTTTCCATATCCTTCGGGTCATTCGGATTGAATCTCGCCTGCTCTCCATCAGCTGCTCCATTGAGAATCAGATCCATGAAGCTTACATTGTTTCTAGACCCTTAGCTGCCCTCAACACCTTCGGAAACCTGTTACTCTATGTCATCGTAGGTGACAACTTTAAGCAGGCCGTCTGCTCAATGGTCAGATGCAGAGCAACTGGGAACTTAGAGCCAGCAAAGAAGATGAGTTGCTCAAACAACCCTTGACATGGTAGATACGTCCAATTGAGAAGGAAGATTTGCTGGCACTTTTCCTATGACTTCTGAAAAGTCCCAGATATCTCCCTCAATGGAACTCTAAGTAAATATCGTGTACTTGGGTAATTGTGCCAACGTCAGGGAGGAGGGGAACAGAAAGTTTTTGGAATCCTATTAGTGAGATTCTCTCTTGTGTCCAGGTAAGGATTAAAATAAATCCAGGAACGGATTAAAATGAATTCGGGAAGGATTAAAATGAATCCAGGAATGGATTAAAATGTTGAGTTTCAGCAATTGGAACTCAAGACCATCATGAAGAAATAATAATCACATCAAAATATTATGAAGATGGAAACTCATACACTTGACTTTGACCTCTCAGTAAATTAGTGTCAGAGCAGCAGAAGAAAAGCACTTTTTTTTTATAATTTCATGCTCCCTCCTACTGAACCTACTGGATCTAAGGCATTAATTCTGTTCCTTTCTTATACTCATATCTTGAAAACCTTTTTGATAAATTTTGAGATGAATAAGCTGTGTTTTTCACTAGGCTTTCATTAGTTGGATAGATTAAAGCAAGCCAATCAGATGCAAATGAGATCATCAATCTCAATGCAAAGACCCTAAAATTAATACCTACAATATATTTGAAACATTGTCTTTATTGTAGATCATTTGAAAGCTATTATTGAATTTATTAAAAACTATCAAGTTAGATTAGTAATAGCAATATGTCATGGGGAAGAAGAAACCACGTATTTGGGAGGGAGGGAAACAGATATACTTTTAAACATTCATATATTATATTGGGGATTAAAATAATCTAATATAGTTTTGAGTACTGAAGGAAAATCTCCCAAGAAATACTAATCCTCTTTAAATAGCTTTTTCTTCTGTAACTCATAAAGGCATGATATCTATTGTAACAGCTAAAGCTATTTTTAAATTGCATGTGTGCTTAAATATCACTAAGTGTAAATATTTGAGAAAATGCCTAGTCTGGATATTTAAAAGCCTAGTAAATGTGTTATACAATTAATAAACTAATTTAAAAATCACTGACTATGATGTTAATGTTTTCCAGTGAAAATGCAGTTTTATCACTGTTGTATTTACATGAAATTTATGCACTCCCAATTTAGAGACCAGAAATAAATTTAAGAATTAATTAGAGAATAAGCCTGGGATAGAGGATTTAAACAGAGGAAAGGTACCATGAAAACTCCTCATGATTTTCAGGTTCTTCCTCTGAGTCTGAGGTAGACTAAAGTGAAAATATTTCAGGAGAAACTTTAAAAGATGGACTGGCGAGAGAGAGAAGAAAGCCCTGGGTCTGGTATAAGCTGCTTCTTCTTCTTTTTTTTCTTTTTGGGTCACACCTAGCGGTGCACAGGGGTTACTCCTGGCTCATGCACTCAGGAATTACTCCTGGTGGTGCTCGGGGAACCATATAGGATGCTAGGAGTCAAACCTGGGTCAGCCACGTGCAAGGCAAACACCCTACTCACTGTGCTATCGCTCCAGCAGGTATAAGCTTCTAGGTATGGTATAAATCTCTCCATCTGCCATTTCTGAGTCAACCTCTTTCTAGAGGACTAATGTTCCCATCCATGCTGCTTCCCGGCATAGAATGGGGATCCAAAGGTCCACTGGAAACTGGAAGTTAGCCCCTCTCGCTCACTGTTTCTCTTTCTCTTCTCTCTTCCCCTTGTTCACAAAGGCCCAGAACAGCTCTGGTCCCATCACAAAGTATAGCCACATTAGCCTTTATCCCACTGCTGTGGTTATTCTAGCACTAGACCAAATCATTTTACTTTCTCTCCTCTCTCTAACTCTTCTTACCTAGAGATTTCATCCATCAAAGCCAAACTTCTTCATGTTTGTTGTATTGTATCTTTACTGTTTTATTTTTCTTGTTCTTGGCAAATTATAGAATAATGAATCATCTCTCTGGCATTAGTTCTTTCCATTGTCTCTTGGTTCTTCAGAGAATTTGGCCCATACTTAGCCTCATTTTCTCAAAACAATTTTTAAAAAAGATTTTATTATTGAATCACTGTGAGATAGATCTTTATAAAGCTGTTCATGATTTGGTTTCAGTAATATAGTGTTCCAACACCCATCCCTCCACCAGTGTACATTTCCCAACACCAGTATCCCCAGTTTTTCTCCTATTGCCTCCACCCAATCCCCCTCCAAATCATTTCTGTTACCCTGGATCATCGACTCAGCTCAGGAACAAGCAGAATTTTTCTTTATCCCCAAAGCATCCTCCTTTCATTCAGTTTTTCCATACTCTTCTTTGACCTGCTCCTACAGTGATGGGTCAGAAGCTGATTATTATCTGATCTTTTGAGCTCTTCTGATAGTATATAATCACAAAGACCCAAGCTCAGTTAGAAGCAAGGGTCAGGTAAATTTTCAAAGCAAAGAAATCTGGGCTAATTGTGCTTTAAAATGCAGTTTGGAACTGAGGCCAAAAAAAAAAGAGACCAATGGTACTTCTGAGATAAATGGGGTCCCTGGAATCTTTCCTCATTCAACCCAGGTGTAGTCAGAGAAAGCCAAGAACAAAGGGGCAGAGTTCTCGTCCACCTGGCCAGTTCACACCCTAAGGATGGAAGCCAAGATCAATGTACCTCAAAAAAGAATTCAGAAAACAAAATCTTTTCAATATCGAAAAGCCAAAACAGTGCCACTTTTTCTTTTTAACTTTGGAACATGCACATTTCCAAGTAGTCACATAATAAGATAAATGGGCAAAATGAATTCAATATTTATGCCTTTTTTTCAACAACAATCTACATTTTACTGTTCTTGTTTCATTGATCCTCTCCCACATATATTGCGAGAATGTTGAAAAGGCAGTCCTAGAAAGTATGGTCATTTCAGCTATAAATGTCTCAAGATTGTTTCAGTATTAGCAACCATAAATGTTAATACTGTTGTAAATATATTACTTACAATGCAACAAAAATTAAACTAAATTTTAGAAAATAATAAAACCAAGTTAAAATATATGAGTCTATAATGTTATCAATGATCCAATTACCTAAAAAGTGTCTTTTTACAGCTAACATTTCAAATCATGCTCCAAACTAGGTCCATGCCTTATATTTAGTTAAGTCTATTGATTTTTTTCCTGAATCTACTATATTTCCTTCTTTTATCTACTGGCATATTTTTGGAGGAGAGCTTGGGCTACAATCTAGTCCTCTCAGAGTCCACTCCTGGCTCTCTGCTTAGAAGTCAATCCAGGAAATGTTAGGGGCGCCATATGCAGTGCTGGGGATTGAACCTGGGTTGGCCATAGCAAGGCAAGGCCTCAAGTCCTGTTCTATCTCTCTGAACCTTCCTATTGGTACATTTTACTGAAGAGAGCAAGGTGTTGTTGGTCCTTAATTTTTGACCTTTGGTGTTTGTCACTTTGAATTCATTCAGTTGTTTATCATATTCTTCAATATTTCATATCATATTCTTCCATAACCTATATTTGCAATGAATTAGAGAACTGAAAGTTGAGTAGATATTCCTTCCTTCCTTCCTTCCTTCCTTCCTTCCTTCCTTCCTTCCTTCCTTCCTTCCTTCCTTCCTTCCTTCCTCCC